>CM076570.1:600671821-601271821 GCA_034641835.2 Pinus albicaulis
GAGTGTTGAAATTTGGTTATTGGAGGACAGGTGGTTCCCTAAGGCTTTGATCTTTGGCCCAGGGAAAAGTGTCCAAAAGTATTTAATTTCTCCTAAAGTGACTTTATAAAGTTATAAAGTCAAATCTAATTTAAAAGTGACTTTAAGTGATAAAGTTACTAAGTTTAATTATAAAGTGACTTTAATAAAGTCAATGTGAAATTAGAAAGGGAAAAGTGACTTTGGAAATAAATGACTAAGTGGGTCTTTATTAAAGTGGGGTGAATAAAAAAAATAGAAAGTGAGATTTAAATGAGCTTTTAATTTCAGCCCTAGATCTAAAAGCTATTTCAGCCATTGGATTTAGGGATTCCCCAAAAGTCACTTAGGGTTAGGTTAAAGGAGGAAAAGGAGGAAAAGATCATTTTTTTTATTTCTTTCATGAGCAGATTGAGAGAAGGAGAGCAAGGGAGATTTCTGGGCAGTGAGGAGAAGGAGGCAGTAGCTTGGCACACATTCCAAGGCAGCATTTCAGCAAGACCATACAGCTGAGTTAGCACAGTGAAAGGCAGATTAAGGAGCTGTGAAGCTTGAGTATATTCCCACTGATGAGCAGGTTGCAGATATTCTTACCAAAGCCTTACCACGGGGCAAGCATGTCTACTTCAGAGACAAGATGAGTGTGGTGAGGAACACCTTCCTCGGTAAGAGGGAGTGTTGAAATTTGGTACCGGAGGACAGGTGGTTCCCTAAGGCTTTGATCTTTGGCCTAGGAAAAAGTGTCCAAAAGAATTTAATTTTTCTCCTAAAGTGACTTTATAAAGTTATAAAGTCAAATCTAATTTAAAAGTGACTTTAAGTGATAAAGTTACTAAAGTCTAATTTTTAAGTGACTTTAATAAAGTCAATGTAAAATTAGAAAGGAAAAGTGACTTTGGAAATAAATGACTAAGTGGGTCTTTATTAAAGTGGGGTGAATTAAAAAATAGAAAGTGAGGTTTAAATGAGCATTTAATCTCAGCCCTAGATCTCAATCTATTTCAGCCATTGGATTTAAGGATTCCCCAAAAGTCACTTAGGGTTAGGTTAAAGGAGGAAAAGGAGGAAAAGTTCATTCATTCTTTCATGAGCAGATTGAGAGAAGGAGAGCAAGAGAGCAAGGGAGATTTCTGGGTAGTGAGGAGAAGGAGGCAGCAGCTTGGCACACATTCCAAGGCAACATTTCAGCAAGACCGTACAGCTGAGTTAGCACAGTGAAAGGCAGATTTTTTGGGCACGATTTTCTAGAAAGGGAGGCCGTACAGCAAGTTTGGCATAGAAATCGAGGCAGCAGAAGGCTGGTTTAGTTGGAACGAATTTCGAGGCAGGCCGTACAGCAAGTGGTTGTACCTTGGCACGCATTTCTAGGCAGAAATTTGTACAGCCGTACAGCTGTTTTTCTGCACAGAAATCGAGAAAACCATACAACAGATTTTATGGCAACTTGCACGCTTTTCTAGGCAAGTCGTACAACAACATTTAAGGCTGAAATTTGGCACGAAAATTGAGGAGGACGTACAACATTTATTGATGTTCTGTTTTTGCTGTTTTCACATTTTCCGAGGCAGTGGTTAAGCACGGAAAACGAGATAAGTTGTAAAAGTCTATTTGCTGATTTTTTGCTGAATATTTCTCTCACTGTAAAAAGCATTTTCCAGAAATAAGAAGGAGCTTTCAAACTGGTTTTCCCCAAGAGTTGTAGGGGGTTTTTCCAGGGTCACCTTGACCAAAAATATATGTGTCAAAATGTGTGAATGACTGTTTTATGTGTGCTGATATTTATTTCTGCATTTTCCAGCATTCTGTAATTTTTCCAGAATTTGCGTTTTCAGCAAAATTTATTTTCCAGCTTGTTAAATGTATGGATATGGGAAAGGGCATTTAACTATTTTGGAGTAATAAGGTGAAACTGAAAACCGGGGTGGGAAAACAAAAATTTCTACACCTTTTTTTTACCTAGGCGCTGCGCTCTTGACCAGTCTTGGGAGATTGACTTTTTGGAGGGTCAAATCTTATCATTTTTGGAAACCAAGGATAGTTTTGGAAACTAGACAGGACAAGCTTTCCAATGAGCTATCTTGAGCTCAATTTGGACATCAACAACCCCTTCAAAAGTTGAGTTGAAGTTGGCAGTGCGCTCTGTTATGTATATTTTATTAATTATTAGTTAGATATAGTTATCTTAGGTTTTATTAAGTGAAAGAGCATGATCAAAGATCATGCCTCTTCACCAAGGGACACCATGAGGCTATATTTAAAGCCTCGGTGATTCCCCATTGTAATCATATCTCATATCTCTCGTCTTTTATCAATAATAATATATACTTATTCAAGTTTACCAGAGTTTTACACTCCATTGGTATCGGAGCCATCGCTCTTCGGGATCTGTGTGATCACCCAGAATTAAGGAATTACAAGAAAATTCCAAAATTGCAGATTTTTTAAAAAACCAAGTGCTTGTGGTAGCAACATTTGTTTTTTAGAAAAGAAGAAGGAAGAAATATATATATATATATATATATATTAATAAAATCAAAAGAGAGAAGGAAAGTTAACATAAAGGGGGAAATAAATTAAAAGAAAAAAGAAAAAGTAAAAAGAGAGATATATGTACATGTGAAGACAAAGTAAAATTAAAAAGGAAGAGTAAAAGTAAAATTAAAAAGGAAGAGTAATTGCTCGTGGTTTACAAGCTCGTGGTTTTTGGGCCCATGGTATTAAAAACCCATTTCCCCTTTTCAAAACAACGTGCCTTTTCAAAACAAAGTGACTTTTAAAAACAATATTATATATATATATAATTCAAACAATAAAATAATAATAATAATAATTATTATTATTATTTAAAAAAATATATATATATATATAATAATAGAAATTATTATTATTATTTCAAAAAAAAATTAATTTAATTAATTTAAAAAAAAAAGGGGGAAAACTGGCAGAAAAATATTCCCCACCTCATACACGTTCAATGTCTTCATCAATGTCGATGGCTGAATTCCAGAAGAAATTGGGAGATCTTGAGAAACAAATCAATAATAATTCCGAAGAATTCGGAAAAAGATTAGTCGATCTTGAAGGTACAGTTGTAGGGCACTCCAACGACATCAAAAAGATTCATGATACGACAAATCGAATAGAAAGACAAATGTGGCTAAATCATCACGAGGCCACAGAAAAGCATAACGAAGCAATGAACAAGATGACAGAGCATAGCGAAGCAATGAACAATATGACAGAACTCTTCAATAAGTTAAATGATAAGATAGATAAGTTAAGTCAAACACAATCCCCAATATTTCCTAACATGGAACAAAATCAACAAAACAATTCCGCAGATTCAGGAAACTCAGAAGAGCATCAAGAAAAGACCGATTCCCCACATCATCAAGAAGATAGTAATGCAAATTTTCAAAATAAGCAGCTCTGGAATGCATTTGCTAATCAATATCCCCTTCTTGTTCCACCAGTAGCATATCAGCGAAGAGCCAAAATCGAGCTACCCAAATTTGATGGTAATGAACAAATAGCGTTGCATGGCTTAATAAAGCAGAAGAATATTTTGAGATTTATGACATTACTAGTGATGACGAAAAAATTAAACATGCTTCCATGAAAATGGAAGGAGAAGCATATAATTGGTATATGTGGTGGAAAAAGACGACGCTCACTATCAGTTGGAGGAAATTTAAGGATGCATTCTTCAAAAGGTTTCAAGGCATAAAAGAAGAAATTTTTTTTTCAACATTTATCAAATTACGCCAAAAAGGAGATGTGGATGAGTACACTTGAGAATGGGAGACCTTGGCAACACGAGTACCAGGATTGTCGGAATCTCGTCTAATCCAGTCTTACATCTCAGGACTTAAAAGCCACATACAAGAAGAGCTCGAACTACATGAAATTACGTCCGTAGAAGTAGCAAGGCAAAAAGCAAAAGCTGCTGAAAAGAAATTTGAAAGATTATCAAAACCAGAAAAAGTATATTCGAGACAAATATTTCCTCAATCTGAAAACATAGATGACACAAAATATGTCCCACTCCATCTTCGTGAAGAAGAAAAAAATAGTGTGGAAAAACAAAGAATGAGAGAGGGCAAGTGCAAGCGTTGCGATGAAAACTGGGACCCTAAGCACAGATGTGCTAATGGAAAAGAGAAAAATCTATAAAGTTGTGAAGCAACTAATGACGCTAACAATAATGATTCATATATAGAAGGATTAGAAGAAAACTTAGATTTCTCTCCACAAGTGGATAGGGAAACTATTCCGCAAGTGTCATTATCAGCTATGACAGGCATATCACAACCTCAAACCCTAAGGTTAAGAGGAAATATCAAGAACAACAACGTAATGGTTCTCGTCGACACTGGCAGTACCCACAATTTTCTAGATTCAACCATGGCAAAAAGACTTAACATATTTACCTTCCCCATGCCTAATATGAAGGTAATGGTGGTCGATGGTAAGAAGATTGAGAAAGTAGGGAAATGCCATAAGGTCAAACTAAAGATAAAAAAACTTTCATTTAGAATCTCCATTCTACACCGTTCCATTACGAGGAGTAGATGTGGTCTTAGGAATTCAATGGCTACAAACTTTAGGTACTTATTCTGCCAACCATCAGAAGCAGTTTATAAGTTTTAAGTGGAAAGGGCAGAAACATAGGTTGTATGGATTCCAAGCCTCAGAAGATCAAGTCGTATCTTCCTCTCTGATGACGAAGATGATTCAAATAGGAGCGCCAACATCTACAGTAAAATGTCATCAGTTAGAAATGTTATCTTCAAAAGGGAGCCACGAAGAGTCACCAGAAGAACAAGGACTAGTTCAGACACACGAAAAAGTATTCCAGGATCTACCCATAAAAGTGCCTCCAGATAGGAAAATCAAACATCCAATGGAAGTCAAGACAGGATCCGACCCTGTCGATATCAGATCTTTTCACTATCCAGATCAACAAAAGATTGAACTCGAGAATATGCTCCACGATCTTTTTAAAATGTGGGAAGCAAGAGCCCACCGCTCAAGAAACCCAGGCGTTCGTCAACATTGTCCATCGTTACGTATGCTTTGAGGACAAAGCATCTTTAAGAGAGGGGCAATGTATGTATATTTTATTAATTATTAGTTAGATATAGTTATCTTAGGTTTTATTAAGTGAAAGGGCATGATCAAAGATCATGCCTCTTCACCAAGGGACACCATGAGGCTATATTTAAAGCCTCGGTGATTCCCCATTGTAATCATATCTCATATCTCATCTTTTATAAATAATAATATATACTTATTGAAGTTTACCAGAGTTTTTACAAAAGATTGAACTCGAGAATATGCTCCACGATCTTTTTAAAATGTGGGAAGCAAGAGCCCACCGCTCAAGAAACCCAGGTGTTCGTCAACATTGTCCATCGTTACGTATGCTTTGAGGACAAATCATCTTTAAGAGAGGGGCAATGTTATGAATATTTTATTAATTATTAGTTAGATATAGTTATATTAGGTTTTATTAAGTGAAAGGGCATGATCAAAGATCATGCCTCTTCACCAAGGGACACCATGAGGCTATATTTAAAGCCTCGGTGATTCCCCATTGTAATCATATCTCATATCTCATCTTTTATAAATAATAATATATACTTATTGAAGTTTACCAGAGTTTTTACACTCCACGCTCCTACCACTGGCATTGCATTCCTAACCTTTCTTTGTTTTTCCTGTTTTTTCACTTTCACCATGGAAAAATTATGTTTTCACCAATGTAATTAATTGATGTAAATGTAATAATGATGTTTTTGAGTTACCTAGGGGTAAATGCATTAGGTAAAACTCTTTGAGAGGACTGATGAATCAGTTTGACCTCCCTACACTTTAGGTTTGCAGTTTAAACTTTTGTGGATCAGCTCCACAACTCAGGGATTCGACCCCTGAGGTTGGGAGAAGTTGTTTCATGCCTATATCTTTCATTTCTTGACTCATTTCACGGGTTGGATGCTGTTGTATTGATCATAGACACTGGTGTATTCAGATTTTGGCAGGAATATATTGGATGAGTTGCAGCTATTCTTTTGGGATTCATGTGGTACTATACTTTGGCATAGTTTCTTCTTCAGTTTGATATGTATGAATGGTTTGTCCTTTCCATGTTCATTTCATTTCTATGATATGTTTGATTCTGTTAGAAAATTAAATATTACAGAGCAATGAAACACAAAATATGCGGAAAACACAAGCACACAAAACACATAAAACCAAAGAGACACAGATATACGTGGTTCACCTAGTTTGGGCTACGTCCACCCCGAACAGCCAGTCCTTCCTTTCTATTATCCAGCAAAATGAAGAGACAACCTACAGCAGATCCATTGTAATATCCTCTGTTCTCTCGCACAGTCTCCCTATCTGTTTCTCGCTCTGAGAATACACATACAATACACAGCCGCAATACAATACCCTCATAAAAGCGAGGGGTTGCCTTCTAGGGCAAAAAAACCCTAAACTAAACATAACTTCTACCGTCAGATCATCTGCCTATTGAACGGCCCAGATTGACTAGAAATTACTATACTTTTACAAGGCAATTTTACATCTTTACTTAGCTTCGAGGGCGCTGCCCCAGAAACCCCCCGCCAGGGGGGGGGCTCCATAAAGTCGCAGTCGCCCCCCTCGGACCCCCCAAGCAACGTTTAACTACGAGCAACGTTGCCGCCCCATTAAGGTACAGGGGTCCAATGCTGTGATACAAAATAAACAAGATAATTAGGCTCCACACTCAACAGATTCTTAGGTTTGATAAGCAGAATACATCTTTTATGCTCTGTTTTGGGAGAACCATCATAATTTTTTTCATCTCTTTAGTTTAAAAAGAATTCATGTATTGTCATGCTCTGTTTAACACCTCACCAGTCTGATCCATCTCACCCTAAAACCCTAAAGTGTTAGAGTGCCTACCTACCTTGCCCCATCAGATGTCTGCAATTCTAATCTTATTTGCCTTGACCTAGTTACCTCTTTGACCTTATTCACTCATCCAACACCCAAATCAACCATTCGCAACCTCTGTGCTACCATACATAGCCTAAAACCTAATTGATCCAGTCTTCTTGGCTGAAATCCCTTGAGAGAGCCCTCTCTTGCTTAGTAGGACTAGCTACTTGGCTAAGCTTGGTTTGTGGTTACCTTTGTTAGACTCTTCTCAGCCTCAGAGATCTGGTGGAGTGCTAACACAACACTCGCAGGAGGAAGGGCTTGTTCTATGTGCTGGATTTCATGCATTCGATCCCTCTCTTGGGGTTGGATGGCGAGAGATTATGAGTTGGTAACTAGTGGAGTGTGCTAGACTCATGTAGATGGTCGTAGTCCGGAGTGAAGCTCAATGGAAGCTCTCAAACATCGAGGGTAATGGGGGCCCAATATGGCATTGGGATCCAGATGGGGTTTCCTATCTGATATGAGACATGCAGGATGGTTATGGCATTAATGAGGTAGTCAACCCAGTGCCTGAGTGCATGCATTACTTAGGGGAGTTCCAATTGACACTAGTGGCCAGGTGGTTTGTGAGCAGACTCCATGGGTTGTTTTACCATGTTGGTTGTGTAGGATGATTAACATTCTTCGGCAGGAGCTGGTTGGAGGAGGTGGCATGGGTATGCCACCGGACCGGGCATTGTATGGAGACGATGTTCTCACATTGAGGTTTAAGACTCAGTGTTCATTGAGGATCGACACAATAGAGATATCCCCTCTAGCAGGAGTTGAGTTAGGGCGCTTAGGTCTACTAGGATGGATGAGGTGACATGACTGTCATGGTGGGTTCACTAGCAGAGTAGCGGACACTTTGGCACATGCGGGATACCATATGTTATAGGGTGGTATGACAGTAAGCAGTGGTACACAAGATTGCACAGAGTCAGTTCATAGCATCTAGTGTTATATAGAGGGATGTGGCTTGATGCATATAGACCCAATTCTAGGCCATAGTGTGAAAATTCCGTTAACCTTTGGAATCCTATTGTAGCAATTGGAAGATATTCTCCTAATTGTTAATTTTAACTTAACAATCTATTTGCAGTTTACTACGGCCAATACTAAATACATTACACTGCAACCTACACAAATAACTTGCGGAAGAAGTACAAGTGTGAAAACAAAATGAACAAGAATAGATCACACACACATTTTGTGAAAATTCCTAGATCTTACAATCTAATGAATCCTACTGCATCAACTGAGTGTACTTCTCGTATTAAGTAAATTACATTTACATAATTAATTCAGATCTGAATTATTGAAGTAACTACTGAAGCAACCTACAATGAATAAATATGATTCCAAAAGAAGGAAACTGAGCAAGAAAGCAATCACACATAGGACATAATTATTTTTGGACACAAGTCCCTGGAAAAACACAATGCAGGAAAACCGATGGAGCAGATCTGAGGGTTTGTAGCCTGAGTACAATATGTGAATGCCTTGCTGGCTCTCCAGAACAGAGAATTCAGACGACAAAAAATAATGAGTTTTACCTCTCCCTGCAAGTCCCGGCTGATCCAGATATGAATTGGCGAAACCCTAGCTCCCTCTGCTACCTCTGCGCAGTAGATGCCTAGGCCTGCGTGGGGATGGTTGAGGATTACGTCACCTCCTCTTTGAATCGATATGCCTCTCGAAAATTCATGTTTCAACCCTCCCGTTTCATAAACCTCGATCTCCAGCAAAACTCGGTCTATCTCTTGGAAACACTACGCACTCCCTGCGTGAGCGCTATGTGGGCCTGCGTCATCCCTTCTGGGGATTGCATCACCTCTCTTGGGGCTATGCTGCTTCTTGCTGCCTCTGCTGCCTCTTTGCTATGTACTCTTAGTCCCGGTGAAGATCCTCCGACCAATAACTGCTTCTGCCCCTCATTGCACTGAATCACTTAGATCTGATCTTCGTCCGAGCACTGCTCCGTCAGTAGAATTCGATCTCAAGATTCACTCCGTGTGTCTTTCCAAATGACCCTCAAGCCTTCCTTTATAGTCTTTTCGTTGATAAATCAACGGTCGAGATTAGATCTCTAATCAACGACTAAGATTATAACGTGACTTGAACTCTGCCTTTTCTAGATTATTCTCACTCTGTTTTATTAAGGTTCTTTAATTATTTAATTTCCCTAAGTTAGACTTAGGGTCTCCATTAAAATAATGAATTATTTTAATAAAAGATTAATTGAGTGGAATTTTCACAAAAGTTTTCTGGGTTCTTTGGAATACCAGTGTCTAAGCCTCTCCACAAAATTTGGTGTTGAGACTTGGAGCACTTTACAATGCTACAAAATTCAACACTCCCTCTTAGAGAGGAAAGTGCTCTAGCAATTATGCCTATTGCATATTTCTATGACTTTAAACCATCCTCCGCTCTGTTGAAGTCCATCAACCACTACGCTGTTGTTGCCACTGCTGCATCTATACTACAACTCCCTCTCAAGTGCTCCATCTACTATGCTGCTAACACTGGCACTGCTAACACTACATCTACACTGCAACTCAGCTCTTGAGAGAAACAATTGAACTCACCCAGAACTGAACAAGTGTTCAGTGGATGCACCTCGGCGCTAAAGACTCTGACTGCTGATAACTACTGTGCGGTCCCTCTGATGCACTGCCTAGCTGCTACTCTGCACTGCGCAACACTGATCTGCACTATACAACACTCCTGTGCATTGCACTGCTACTGCTACGTTGCTGCTCCTCTTCTCTATGCTTCTCCAAAAATAAGCGTTGCTACCCACTGCACTGTTGTCTCCATCACTCCTCGGCTCTCATTGAAACTCCTCCATCCCGCTATTGCTGATTATGGGTTGCCGTAGCAAGGTAATGATCCATGAGGTGGGCTCCTCAAGGATCCTGCCCAACTGAAGTTCGAAGTGAACTACATTTCTATGTCACCCCACTTCTTACCAGGAGAAGCATGGGCACCCATAGCAAACTCATCCTGCTCGACTTTGCAGCTGCAACTGTCAGGTCATGCTTCTCATCCTTGTCCTTTTTCTTCAAAGGACACTGTGATGCAAAGTGGTCCATCTCACCACATCTGAAGCATTTCACCTTCGAGACATCTCTCTTCTGCCTCCATTGCCCTTGCTGCCCCTTAGAATCTAAAGGTACAACAACCACATTCACCATGAATGTCTTGAGATCGTATTCAGCTAGAAGGCACTGAATCCTTTCCTTCCGGATTACATAGTTGGAGGAACCCTCCAACTGGTCTTGATCTCCAAGACTGTTAGCTGCCATCTCAGCTGAAAATTGCCGATCTGCTTCCTCTTTCTCCCCCTTTGCGCAACCTAGGCAGGCTTACGCACTCCTTCTGGAACTCGTAGATTTGCTTCCCTGATCTGCTGCTAAGATCCTGGAAAAATGCTGAATTCCTCGGCTAGGAACTCACTCAGGAAGAATTCCCCGCTATGTGCTTTTCTTTCTTTTGACGCTTCTTTGCTTCGGCAACCACCTGTAAAAACTACGTCCCTTAGGCTCTGCGTGAAGGCTCTGCGCTGCTCCCTCTGCCTTGGCAAAATCTCGAACTGGAAGTCCTACCTCTATGTCGACTCACTTAGAGAGAGAAAACCTCGAAACTTCAGCCCTTCTGGCTAGAACTGCGCAATGCCTCTGGAGATTCGATCTGCTGCTGCTGTAATAATTTGGCCTTCACTTCAGTGCTAGATCCGCTCTTCCTGTTTCACATCAAATGCTCTGATACCATGTGAAAATTCCTAGATCTCACAATCTAAGGAATCCTACTGCATCAACTGAGTGTACTTCTCCTATTAAGTAAATTACATTTAAATAATGAATTCATATTTGAATTATTGAAGGAACTAATGAAGCAAACTACATTGAATAAATATGTTTCTGAAACAAGGAAACTGAGCAAGAAATCAATCACACATAGGACACAATTATTTTTGGACACAAGTCCCTAGAAAAACCCAATGCGGGAAAACCGGTGCAACAGATATGAAGGTTTATATAATTAAGCAACAATTTTCTGAGTATAATCTCTGGATGCCTTGCTAGCTATATAGTACAGAGAATTCGCGACAGACAAAAAAAAGTGAGTTTTACCACACCCTACAAGTATCGGCTTGATACGGATTTGAACTGGCACATGGGGATCTCTGCTGGCTGGAAATTGAAGCCTTCTGGCCTCCGGAAAATCTCTCTGGGATCTGGCACTAGCCCAACACTGTATCGTCAACAAGAAACCAACTTCCCTTCAGCCTTTGTGCTGTGACTGCATAAGCACTGCATCACTGGCTCTGCGCTGCTATTGTGGATATCTTTGTCTCTGCTGCTATGTACTCTCCGGCTCAGGAATCCTTTCAACCATAATTACTACCTCTCTCTGCAAAAGATCTTACGATCAAATTTTCTCTCTGAGCACTACCCAGTAAAGATATCTCGGCTTGATACGAATTTGAACTGGCACATGGGGATCTCTGCTGGCTGGAAACTGAAGCCTTATGGCCTCTGAAAAATCTCTCTGGGATCTGGCACTAGCCCAACACTGTCTCCTCAACAAGAAACCAACTTCCCTTCAGCCTTTGTGCTGTGACTGTATAAGCACTGCGTCACTGGCTCTATGTTGCTACTGTGGATCTTTCTGTTTCTGCTGCTATGCACTCTCCGGCTTAGGAATCCTTCCAACCAGAATTACTACCTCTCTGCAAAAGATCTTACGATCAAATTTTCTCTCTGAGCACTACCCACTAAAGAAATCGATCTCTGATCTCTGCCAAATGTGTCGTTTCCAAATGACCCTTCAAGCCATTCTTATAGTTTTCATGTTGAGACTTTGACGACCCAGATTAGATCTCTAATCAATGACTAAGATTAACTTTGGACTTGATCTGCCTTTTCTAGAACATTCACACCCATATTCTATTAATTCAATTTAATTATTTTATTTCCCTAAGTTTAGACTTAGGGTCCTTTTAAAAATAATTAATTATTTCTATAGAATGCAATCCAGGTGGAATTTCACTAAACGATTTATGGGTTATCTAGAATACGTGTCTAAGCCTCTCTACAAAATTCTAGACTTAGGGCACATCCGATGCTACCCCGAAATCAACACTCCCTCTTAATGACGAATGTGCTCTAGCAATACACTCTTTGAGTACTGCTCTGATCCTGTAGCATCTCCCTCTACGCTGCTAATGTCTAACAGTGCTGCCCATCAACTCTGCGCAAATGTTACATCTGTACTGCTGCTGACACTGCCAGTGTCAATACTGCATCTATACTGCAACTCCCTCTGAATTCTGCATCCGTACTGTTGTTGACACTGCTAGTGTCAATACTGTATCTGTACTACAACTCCCTCTGAATTTTGCATTCGTGCTGCTGCTGACTCTACCACTGCCTACTGCAACTGCACTGCATCACAGTTGGTTTTTGCAACTGAAAAATATCCAAAAATTGTACAAGTATGATGCATCTCGGTGATGAAGATTTGATAGCTGCTAGCCTCTGCGTTGTCCCTCTGAAACTGCTGCGTTGCTGCTGCTCTGCACTGCTACAAATCTGCTCTGCTCTGCTCCAATTTTGGCGCTGCTAACCACTCCATCTATCGCTTCTACACTCCTCTGCACCAACCGACATTTGTCCATCCTGCTACTTCTAATTCGAGCTCCCGTAGCAAGTTGATGATCTGAGAGGTAGAATCCTCAAGGATCATGCCTAACTTGTAGATCTCTGGGTCTGCAACTCTAAATCAGCCCACCTCCCTCCTAGAGGTGTATGGGCAATCATAGCAAATTCCTCCTCCTATATCTTTGCTGCTCTGGCCTGAGGATCATGCTTCTCCTCCTTGTCCTTCTTTTTGAGAGGACACCGTGTGGTGTAATGTCCCATCTCGCCACACTGAAAGCATTTGATCTTTGACAGATCCTTCTTCCTCTTTCGCTGCTCTTGCGCACCCCTTTGATGCAAGGGCCACATTCTCTTCCTCATCCTTCTTGATCTTCGAACCACTATTGTTGTCGCCCTCAAGTTGACACTTGAGTAAGTCTCTCCTCATCTCTTCTTGCTGAAGCGCTGCACACATTGACTCCCAGTCCGTCAAGTTCTCTCTACCCAGAATGCTTTGGACAAAGCCTTGGTAGTCCTCGGACACTTAGTTGAGGGCCAATCTGATCATCTCTGTGGCCTTACGAGCTGCTCCTATGGTTGCTAGCTGATCTCGGTTTACCTGAAGTCTAGACAGAAATGGATCAATACGCTCTCCCTTCTGCATCCTGGTGGTCCGCATTTTCTCCTCCAAGAACATCTTCTGCTGCTCGGAAGACCCTTCATATAGCGTGGCCAACCCTTCCCACATCTCCCTTGCTATCCCTTTGTCGGAAATGTGAGACACAATGTGATCCTTCACTCCATCGAGGATCAATATTTTGGCCTTTTCCATATTCTTCTTGAAGGCCCTTGGTGGTGCTGCATCCACCGGTTCAGCTTGAGCACTATCGATAAAGTGATTGTGGTCATGCTCATCTAGAAGGAAGGAGATCCTTGCATTCCAGACTACATAGTTGGAGGCACCCTCCGACCGGTCCTGGTCACGCAATCTGCTAGTGGCTATCTGTCCCAACTGTTGTCGATCTGCTACCTTTCACCCTCTGTGCAACTGGGTTTACGCACTCCTTGTGGAGCAAGCCACAAAATCCGCTGCTACTGCACGGGGAATCTGAGTTTCTTGGGCAAGAAACTCACTTAGGTCAGAAACCCCCAAAACATGTGTTTCATCTACTCTTCCTGACGCTCTGTACCAACAATCACTATTGCGTAGTCAATTGTGTCCCTCCAGCTGCTGATCTATGTCGATATGTTGTGCTGCTCCCTCTGCCTCGAACAAACAATAATCTAGAGCAATCCTACTTCTCTGTCGGCTCACTCAAAGAGAGATTTTTCTGTTGGTCTAGCCCTCCTGGCTTGGACTGCGCAATCAATTGGGAGATCAGTCTACTTCTTACACAACTCTTTGATCCCAACTTCACCAACGTTGAATCTGCTGGATCTATTCTTCTATTAAACAACCTCTGATACCATGTAAAAATTTTGTAAACCTTTGGAATCCTATTGCAACAACTCAAAGATATTCTCCTAATTGTTAATTTTAACTTAATAATCTATTTGCATTTTACTACAACAAATACTGAATACATCACACTGTAACCTACACAAATAACCTGTGGAAGAAGCACAAGTACTGAAACAAACTGAACAAGAATAGATCATACACACATTTGACACTGTTATTTTTGAACTGATGTCCTCGAAAAAACCCAATACGGGAAAATCAGTGCATCTGAGGGTTTATATATTATGCAGTAAATATTTCTGAGTTCAAATCTATGATTGACACATCCGTCAAATCATACAGAGAAACTGATAGAAGAGATCTTGTGAGACAAACCTCACTCCTCCACGGGATCTTGACGCTAATCAGCACCAAAACCAGACTACTGTAATATTCCTTTTTTTGGTGTCACCTATGACAAGGTTAGGATGGACTTCCAGAGTTAGGAGTAGACAGGTCACAGATATATGTTGGTGTCATCAGCGGGCCCATGGGCTTTTTGGAGGAGTTTTCAGGGGTTCCAATGAGGACCAGTGGCATTCGCTTGGTATATTCCATCATCCGCACCATTTGCCTTTCGTTCTGGTGCATTCCGACAACTTTCGGAAAACTGAGTTATTTTTGGGCTTAACTCAATCAATTACGCTCAAGGTGGCATTCCGGGAGGAATACGTGATGGAACACCTTAGTGTAATAGCTCGTTGGAACCGGGATGAGAATACCTACATGATGGGGTGGTTGGACATGCATTTTAGTGATCTGAGGAGACATGGTAGCCGATTTACTCTTTCCAGCATTAAAAAGGAATATTTTAATTGGAAAATAAGAGGGAAAAGTGCTCCATGATTAAAATAATAATAAAATAAGGCTCTAGAAGGATCCATGAGATCTATAAAAGAAAAGGAGGAGGCCATTGAGGGATATCTTGGATTTGATCATTTTCTTATGTGAGAGGTTTGAGAACTTGGTTCTCTACTTCATTGGTAGCCCCAGGACGCAAACCCTCGGGTGTGTTATCCAGTGTTGGAAGGAAACCCAATACCCTTGAGGAGGTTTCACTCAGAAATCTCACAGTGCTTTAGTGGAGCTTGGAGAGGTCAGTTTTGTCGTAGCTGATTTGCAACAGTCTTCTGGCCGAACCATCTACATCATTGCCAGTGCCATTCATTAGTTGGGCTAGAGATCTTTTTTGGGATTTGCTCCGCTTGCTTGGCAAGCTCAGGTTCCACTATTCCTTCATGTTGATGTACTATTTCCCGTGGATTAATAAAATGGCTCGGTGACTTTATCGGCATCCATTGTGTATTATTTGTTCGCTGTGTGTCTATTTACATTTATTTTACTACTCAAGTTTATTTCGGGTATCTCTTGTTAAAATCCCCATTTGGGGATATTACAATGGTGTCAGAGCCTCAGTCTTGGCTCAACCTGCGGGTTTCAGTTTCCACTTGCAGTGATTATTATTGGAAGGTTTTTTTGCCGGGGAAGTCGAAAACACAATTCTTGAGAATTTATTAAAAGGAGACCGTTGATCAAATTATTGAAAAGGGCAGTGTCATGTTTTTGCAATGGGTTGATTCCTTATTGTTTGATCAAATTATTTAAGGGGCCAAGTTTCTTTGTGGGCCAAATCATTTTTCAAGGGGTCGAGATTTCAAAGTGGCTGCATATTATTTAAAAGAAAAAAAAATAGGAATCGTATTGCATGGAGGGTGAATGATTATATTAAAAGGAGAAGTTAATGTTTGAAGCCCAATTCATTTTATAAACCCAAATTCTGGGCCCAACTGTATTTTCTAAAGCCAAAGGAGAAATGGAGTTTTAGTGTGGAGGATTTTAAATTCCTGTTCACAGTGATTTCAAGCTGGAATATTTCAAATCACATAAGGGGTCGTGAATAATTTTCTTGCAAGTTGAAGCACGAACAAATTATTATTCGGAGCAGTATTCATTTCTTCAGAACAGAAAGCCACGCAATCACCCTAACCTTTGACGCAAGCACCATAAAGAGGCCGAGTCTCGGTTTGCTTTGTAGGGGTCAATTATACATCCATGGCACATTTTTGAGCAATTTGCGGTCTGAAGCTACCCACAAAGGAAGCAGGTTCTGAACCAGGAGGGTTCGATTTTGTCATTAGAATGAAGAGCCATTTTCTTTCCCAAATGTGCTTCGATTTGGTGTGATTTGGGGATGAGTTTCATTCAGGGAATGACCAGATCACCTTAGCATCAACGAGGGTCGTAATCTTAAAATTTTGCAAAATCCATGGTGTAAAATTTGGTAGGACACATGGAGTAAAAATTATTTAGAGAGGCCGGATTATTGACTAACGCCAAAATTGGAAGCCTCAAAGCACATTTCCTCATCGTGGGCAGATTCAACATCGTTTAACAGTATGGGTTTTTAATATCCCTGTGTATGAATATTTTCACAACTGCACGAAATTCTCTCAAGAATATTGGGCCAAAGAGAGCCAATGCATATCTTGGCGAAATTATAAATTTGGAAGGCCACAGTCAAATTAAATTTGGAGGGGTTTGTCTTTTTTTTTTCCTAGCAGGACTGAGCACCTATTTTCAGAAGCCGATTTTGTTAACTAGCAGAGACTCTATTGGCAGTGGGATAATTTCTGAAATTTATTCTTGAGTTATTTATCAATTCCTTGGCAATCTTTATCAAGGGTCAAGAGCATTTAACTCCACTACATTTACAGGATCGAGTTGCTCCTCCGTTAGCAAATCAAATTTCCCACAGTAGCCACAGTCTAAGTTACTCCCATTCGCACTAGATTGAAGGAGGAAGTAACGGTTCTCATTTCCAAAATTATTGGGAAAATTGCGCTCCATTACTGACTTAAGTGGCTGCTTTGTTCATGTTGCTGGGTGTCTATGAGTTCATCGACAGTCGACATTGTTATAAATGATGTAAACCCATTCTGCATGTTATGATGTAAATGATCTAAGTAAGACCGTCAATGTATGTAACAACCTAGGTAAGCCTAGTATGTTGTTGATGATCTCTATCCTAGGAGGTTTTTTGTCTCACTGATTCACGAAAGTGATGGGCAGAGTTTTTCCCTCCAGCCTCACCCCAAAGCTAGGGTGGATTTTGTCATCAGCATGCTAAGTGAGTCCTAGTGTTTTTTATCGAGTCCTTGTAAAAGTAGTTTGAACTACTTGGTCTACTAGATCATATGTTGAGTCGCAGAACTGGGTATTTATTCGAGGGTCTATACAAGTGGGTTTTCCCCCTTCATGTATGTAAATGTATTATCTCATGTAAAAGAGGGTTGGAAAAATAATTATAATCCCCTCTTAGTCAATTAATTAAATTTTCTGGTCAATTAATTAATAAAATCCTAAACTAGAAATTTAATTAATTTAGGGTCCTAAATTAGGATTAAATCTTTAAAGGCAAAATTTGTTGGTCCTTGGAAAATGATTTTGACAGCCCCAAGCCAAGGGAATATTGAGAATTTTAAGAAATATTGGACCCTTGGGCCTTGGTGGTTAAGTCAAAGTCAAAATTTTGGGGTAATTAACTCAAAAATAATATTTTTGAGTTAATTAAAATTGAATTAAATGATAAATTCGTTTTTTTTCCAAAATTTTAATTTCAATGCTCCGGATTAAAAGATAATTAAATCTTTTGGACGGTTGAGATTATTTTGACGAGGATCATCCAAACTAGCCGTTAGAGATCTTGTCCTATAAATTTAGAGGTCTTTTTCATTTTTGAATCATCCGATCTCAGGATCGTGCACCTGCTCTTAGAAGCTCTTGTAAACTTTTTGAGGAATAAAGCTAAAGACTTTGGGGTTACAAATCTGGATGTTCCTTCTCAGATCTATGTGGTGAATTGTCTCTAGACTCTGCTACTTGGTTTCTTGCATTTTATGGTTGATGGCCTTCATGGATTAATCCGCATATAGGTATCTTATGCAGTTTTCTGGGCTTATAAAATAACATTCTGATTTTTCTGCAAAGGTCTCATGTTGTTTTCTTAAATCTCTATCGATCTAAGATTCAGATCTAAGTGTGCAGGGAAATTTTTTTAAGATTGGGCGTCTGGGGAAGTCTTCGGTTGGACCAGCCGACTCCCAATAAACATAAATCTGATAAGCTCTTTATTTGTTAAATTCCGGGTCTATCTTACGATATTTGTGATTTTGCAGGGTTTCGAAGGCTTGTGCCTCTCACTTAAACTTTAATTTTCTGAAAATTGTGCTAAATGGATTTCAGATCTAACCATGAGGGTTTTAAATTTGTAAATTAGTGTAAATTTGTAATTTATTTGCGAGGGTTTAATTGTTTCTGGGTGCGTATTTTCGGATCTGACGTGTGGTTGCAGGTTACAAGTTCAAATTGAAATTTTTTTTTAAAAGATCTAAGGTAGATCTGGCTTGTAAAGGCCAGATCTGGCATCAGAATTGCTACTGTGAGCAAAATCTAGACATTATTGAGGAGCATATGAAATCTGAGCTTACATTGAAGAGTTTTTTTTTTTTTAAGTTGCTGGGTGAGTTAAATGTGTTGGGTTCAATCGCTGTTCATTCCTACTCAATCTGCCCTCATCTGCCTTTCTCTCCATCGAACCCTCTCCTCTCAGCTATCATCGACCTCAATCTTTTCTTCATCGATTTCTTAGCCACCTCGTCCATCAGCTCTGCCCTCGATTTACTTGTTACATCATTTTCTCACGCTGCATCTAACCCTCGTGTTTCCTCGTTCCTCTGCCCGTGGATTTCTTCTGCCCTCCGTCCAAATCTGGAATCGCATTCCTTCATCTGCGTGCACTCTCCTCCCGCGTCCATAACCTGGCTCTGACCTGCAATCACAAACGAAATATAAACGATAAGCTGAATCTTCAAGCCCGCACTGTCGTCCTTCATCCCGCCATCGAAGCCTCAGTTCCGTCCACCTGCAAACAACAACAATAAAAACGCATACATAAATTTTCAAAACCCTTACGCATATGTTGTAACTCCTTTCATGCGGATTTAATTTTTTTGTATAGCGTGAATTCTTCGTTGGGTTTTATTTTAGATTTCATAGCGTAAGTTTTTGTTATTTTATAGATTGTAATTTCGATTTTAGTGTTAGTCGTAGGTTTTATTGTGTTAGTTTAAGGATAGCGTAGATTTTAGTTTTAATAGCGTTTAGATTTAAATCGATTTGAATTTTCGTTTTCATTTTTATTTTGTTTAGTTTACAACTAGATTTTAGTGCTTAGTTTTAAATTAGACTCAGCTTTAGTTTTAATTTAGATTTCTTTTAATTTTCATTTAGTTTTAACTTAGTTTTAAATTTAGTTTAATTTTAGATTTTAACTTCAATTTTATTTTAGAACTTTTCTTTAGATTTGGATTTAGACACAAAAATAAAAAATAAAATTTTTTTTAAAAAATTACAAAAAAAAAAAAAATATAAAATACAAAAATATAAAATTTTTTCAAAATTTCAATAGTCAAATGTGCTAATTTTGTTTTTATCTAAAAGTTTGACTATAGAACATTTTGATTTTCGAGCTGGGTCATAATTGGAATACTTTTGTTTTCGGAAATCTCTTAAATATCTGGCATTCTCATTGTGAGGTCAAGTCATTCATGGTTGTGGTGTTTTCAATTGAATATCATTGATCAATCGTGTTTCCATAAGCAGCAGTTAGTCATCATTCACTGGTTTATAATTGCATAACGAGATCTTGTTTAACTCCATAAGGCACTAGTCTTAAAAGTGAAATCTAATCTGTGGAATCTCGTTTATTCTTTCAAGTACTTGATGTTCTAGCTGTGTCTCCTAGATTTATCCTTCATTTCTAAAAGGGTCTACCTCCCTTAGCCTGCAAGGAGACAGTTTAAAGAGAGAGATTGGGGATAAAGGTGACAGCCCCCAGTCTGAGCCGTTGTCGCGGTGCCCTGAACAATCTCGCAAATACACAAGTGGGTGGGAACTAAGCCACTGTTTATACTAAGAGTATTCTTCCTGTAGCAGAAATTTCTTCATTTCTAAGGAAGAATATATAATAGAGCCCCGTTGAAGTTTTAATACACGGTTGGTGGTGTTCTGGGTTGGTATCCTCACTTACAGCACATATATTTTCTCATCTCGCTACAAACTAAATCATTCAAACTCAAATGATGAGCATGCTGGTTGAAGTGGGTCTTGTACCCTTGTTTAGCTGAAAGTTGAATTGTATTGAGAGCTGTATGGTGTGGAGCCAAATCATCATTTAAGAACCCAAGTAAATTTTAGCTGTAGCAGTGAACGTGGGACTAATTTAACCTCCAAAGGCAATCTCTGATGTGCTGAATGTGGGACCACTACAATATTGAACCTGGAGGCCATCACTTCACAACTGGGCAACATATAACTCATCAAGTGCTGGCACGTGCTACAGATGGATTGATATTGCAGAATATATTTTTTGCTAATGACTGTTGCTAACATATCAGGTTCTACACTTTTTCTTGTTCACTGTCCACTCATATTTCAAACACTGTTGTCGGTTATATCATTATATATCAGTTATATTTTGATTTCTGAAGTTGTCATAAGGAGTATTTTTGAAGTCTGTTGGTACATGTAATTCATTGAAAACATTGCCCAGGAATTAGAATTTATAAAGAGAACCTACAGCTGAGTGTAAACAAAATGCTTGAAGAAACTCATCTCTGACACCCAAACCAAACAACTCCGAGATTTAAGGGAAAAGGTAGGAGTGCTACAGTTTGGAATCTGACAAACCTATTACATCACTGAAGGCTTTATCACAAACTCAGAAAAACAATGACCACAACATTGGGCTAAACCATGGATAAATTCACAGAAGTCCTGAATAAATTGAATAAGTTGAACCATGCAGAAGACCAAATAACTAAACAGAACAACAAACCTCTTTCAAGAGGGATCTATGCCATTGTTCAGAGAGAACAGTCAAAGGATGTGCAGAAAGGGCAGGAAATAGGCCACAAATTATTTGCACTTGGAACAGATTTGAAACACATGAAGATGACATGGAGAGTTCTTTCGAAACTTGATGAACTCCTTTCCAAAATAAGCCAGTTAGAAGGGAAGTGACTGATTTGGGCTCTAAAACCTGCTATGCTTTCTCTTATACAATCCAAGTTCCTAGAAGAACCATGTGAAGGGTTCAGACTTCTGGTTGCATCATGCCTCAGTAACATTATGAGGTTGACTGCACCTATAGCTCCTTTCAGTGATGATGTTATGAGGGAAGTTTTCAAGTTAGTAGTGGGGACTTTTCAGGATTTGGACAACAGTGCAGGCTCCACCTTTGGGAAGAAGCTTGAGGTTTTAGGAGGTATGGCTACATTCAAAACGTATGACATCATGTTTGATCTTGAGTGTGATGGCTTGATTTTGCAGATGTTCCAATGCTTCTTCAAAATTAGGAGACATCATCCTGACATAGTGATAGCACACATGCAGTCCATCTTGTCGTCATGTATGAGAGACCACAATGCCATTTGCCGGGAGTTGCAGACTAGGTTGTTGAGCATTTGGAGGAGAGAGAAGTTGGTCTCACCTGCTGCTTATGAGCTAGCCCAAGGGCTGGTTGAGCAGAACGTTGGGCTATTCAGGAGACAATTGACTAGGGAGGAGTTGCTCCAGTTTGGAGGATCAAGCAGCACAAACGAGTTGAGGAGGAAGGGACTTTGCTTCATCTGCAAAGAACCTTGGGGACCTGACCACTCATGCTTGAGAGATGCAGATGAGGTGGCAGAGGTAGAGCAGGAGGACATTCCTTCTACATGTCAGGATGAGGACTCTCCTTTGGATGAGTCCATGGGGTCATATGAGGATGCTTCTTGGGAGCGTGAGTAGTCATGTCAAGTTGATGACAATAGGATGGAGTTGTATTCTAGTGTGCGGGGTGAGCAATTAGGGGACTCTATGGGAGATATCTTGGATGAGGAGTCACTTGTGATGATTCAGCAGGAGCAACCCATGGTGGAGCATGGGTTAGCTGAGGGGGAGGCTATGCGCATCATGCATGATGGTCCTTTGGGGGAGAGCTAGATGGAGGCTTACATTGAGTTTGTGATGGATGTATGACTACCTTTAGGGTCAGCCATTGGTGAGGGCATCTAGCAGGGTGGTAGTAGTTGCAGATACTTATCCTCATGAGATGTTGGAGGTTGATGGGATAGTTCTGTAGGAGGCTAGTAGATAGGAGGAGCATGACATTCCTGATCAGGAGAGGGAGGAGCTGTTGGAGATGGTGGAGCATCCATATTTGGGCAGACCCACTGATGAGGTGTAGATAGATGCACATGCAGTCAGCAGAGTAGCAGTACTTTAAGGGAGCAGCACTCTCCTGGAGTACATCGATGAGGCTTGCAACATATCTCACCCACTTTGGCCTTTTATAGACAGAGGGGCCTTCTCCTATAGACAGATCTCATTGGCAGATGGGACAAGGAAACAGGAGTTGAGTATGGACTGGCGACCTCACACTAGACTTGTTCTGTATACAGGTGCCACTGCATTGGATTCTTCTTCCGAGATAGATTGGCGGGAGATCATGAGTTGGTACCCTATTGATGTACGATCTTTTGCATAGGGAGCAGGGACCCTCAGACATGACAAATGTGACAACCACCAGTTGGCAATGGGGCACAGGTCGACAATTCTTGTAATATTCCCTTTTTTGGTGTCACCTATGACGGGGCTAGGATGGACTACTAGAGTTAGGAGTAGACCCGTCACAGGTACAAGTTGGTGTCATCAGTGGGCCCAGGGGCTTTTTGGAGTAGTTTTGAGGATTTTCTATGCGGTCGGGTGGCATTCGCGTGATATATTCCATCATCCGAGCAGTTTGGCTTTTGTTCCGGTGCATTCCGACAACTTTTGGAAATTTGAGTTATTTGTGGGCTTAATTCAGTTGATTACACTCAAGGTGGCATTCTGGGAGGAATACATGATAGAACACCTTAGTGTAATAGCTCATTGGAACCAAGACGAGGATACCTACATGATAGGATGGTTGGACACGAGTTTCAGTGACTGGAGGAGGCGTGGGAGCCAATTTACCCTTTTCTACATTAAAAAGGAATATTTTAATAAAAGGGAAAAATGCTCCATGAATAAAATATTATTAAAATAAGGCTCTAGAAGGCTCCAAGAGATCTATAAAGGAAAGGGAGGAGGCCATTGAGAGATATAGTTGGGATCATATCATTTTCTTGTATGAGAGGTTTGAGACGTGGTTCTCTACTTCCTCTGTAGCCCTAGGACGGAAACCCTCGGGTGATTTGTGAGTGTTGGACGAAAACCCAACTCTCTTTGAGGAGACTTCATACAGAAGTTTCGTAGAGCTTCAACGATATCAGAGTGAGGATCATTCAGATTTTCAACGGGTGCTTCAGTGGATGGAGTGGTAGCTGTTGCCAGAGGGAGAGTGCAGTAGTTCAGTTTTGGAAGCCAGTGCAGTGCAACATATTTTCTTGAGGCCAATTGTATTTCAGTTATCTCAGCTATCTTTTGTTTCAGCTTGTAACCGCAGTGATATTATAATAAAGCTGAGTTATTTTCCTGCATTATGGTGTTATGGATTTGCATGTACTCGTATGTTTAATTTTACATGGAAATCTTCTGTTAAATGCATGTTGATTTTGCGGAAAATTTGGGGTTTAAGTAAATCTATGCAAATTTGGTAAAATATCCCATTTCAGGATATTACAGTTCTTTAACATTCCATCCTGACTTCAGGAGAGCAGGGTTAGCATGAGATCGAGTTAGGAGTTGGACTGGAGAGAGGTGATGAGTTGGTACATAGTTGGCGGAGCAACTTATGCAGTCAGAGCTACAACACAGCAGGAGCCATGGAGCATTGATGCTTGTTGGCGGTCTTCGCTTCATGGAGCGTCAGCTACAGCTAGAGACAGTGTGCAGTCCGAGCCATGGGACTTGGGCGATGATTTGCCATGGTGGCATTGGGATTCAGGAGGATCAATTGATGTTAGGTGCAGTGAGAGATCAATTTGGGATCCCGACATTGAGGAGTCTGTTCCGGGTGACTTGACACAGGAGCATATCAAAACCCAGGTTTTGTATCGGATCCAGGCATTGGGTCTCAATTGCATCGGGTCAACAGGGTTTCTCACATATTTGGATTGCTTCAGGGCAAGCAATCCTGGGGCAAAAGGTCTGTAATATTCCCATTTTTGGTGTCACCTATGATAGGGTTAGGATTGACTTCCAGAGTTAGGAGCATACATGTCACAGATACATGTTGGTGTCATCAGCGGGCCAAGGGGATTTTTGGAGGAGTTCTGAGGGGTTCCTATGAGGACCAGTGGCATTCGCTTGATATATTCCATCATCCACACTGTTTTCCTTTTGTTCTGGTGCATTCCGCAACTTTAAGAAAACTAAGTTATTTTTGGGCTTAGCTCAATTAATTACGCTCAAGGTGGCATTTCGGGAGGAATACGTGATGGAACACCTTAGTGTAATAGTTCGTTGGAACCAGGACGAAAATATCTACATGATGGGGTGGTTGGACATAAGTTTTAGTGATTTTAGGAGACATGGTAGTCGATTTACTCTTTCCGGCATTAAAAAGGAATATTTTAATTGGAAAACAAGAGGGAAAAGTGCTCCATGATTAAAATAATAATAAAATAAGGCTCTAGAAGGATCCATGAGATCTATAAAAGAAAAGGAGGAGGCCATTGAGGGATATCTTGGATTGGATCATTTTCTTATGTGAGAGGTTTGAGAACTTAGTTCTCTACTTCATTGGCAGCCTCAGGACACAAACCCTCGGGTGTGTTATCGATGTTGGAAGGAAACCCAATACTCTTGAGGAGGTTTCACTCAGAAACCTCATAGTGCTTCAGTGGAGTTTGGAGAGGTCAGTTTTGTCGTAGCCGATTTGCAGCAGTCTTCTTGCTGAGCCATCTACATCATTGCCATCGCCATTCATCAGTTGGGCTAGAGATATTTTTTGGGTTTTTCTCCGCTTGCTTGGCAAGCTCAGGTTCCACTATTCCTATGTTGATGTACTATTTCCCGTGGATTAATAAAATGGCTTGGTGATTTTATCGGCATCCATTGTGTATTATTTGTTGGCTGTCTATTTACATTTATTTTATTGCTCAAGTTTATATCGGGTATCTATTGTTAAAATCCCCATTTGGGGATATTACAACTACCCTGCGCTGCCTCTGTGCAGTGACTGCGTCAGCCACGTAGTCTTTGCGTCACAACTATGACCGCCCTTCTGTCTCTGCGCTGATCTCTCTGCTAGCTGGAAACTAAAGCCTTCTGGATTCCGGAAAATGTCTTTGGGATCTAGCACTAGCTCAATGCTGTTTGATCAGCACGAAAACGACTTCCCTTCAGCCTCTGCATAGTGACTATGTCACTGGCTCTGCGCTGCTACTGTGGATCTCTCTGTCTCTACTGCTATGCACCCTTCGGCTATAGAATCCTTCCAACCGGAATTACTGCTCCTCTCTGAAAAGATCTCACGATCAAATTTTCTCTCTGAGTACTACTCACTAAATAAATTGGTCTCTGATCTTCGGCAAATGTGTATTTTCTAAATGACTCTTCAAGCCATTCTTATAAGCTTATTGTTGAGTCTTCAACGACCCAGATTAGATCTCTAATCAATGACTAAGATTAACTTTTGACTTGATCCGCCTTTTCTAGAACATCCATATTCTATTAATTCACTTTAATTATTTTATTTTCCTAAGTTTAGACTTAGGGTCCCTTTAAAAATAATTAATTATTTCTATAGAATACAATCCGGGTTGAATTTCACCAAACGATTTCAGGGTTATCTAGAATACATGTGTCTAAGCCTCTCCACAAAATTTGAGACTTACAGCACATTTGATGCTACCCTAAAATCAATACATAGGACCCAGTGGTGTGTAGGGCTATGCAACGAGGAGTAGTGGCTTGCAGAGGAGCATGGAGATGCATGGTGGTATACCACAGTATGTCGGTTTACACTGTGTGGTAGGAGTAGTGACTTGCATCACATTGACTCGCAGGGAGTGTCAGGTACAGTGACATAGGCAGGACACAAGACGGTACAGGATGGTGTGGCAGTAGCAGGGGGTAGTATCTTGCGGTACACAGGGGTAGGCCACAATGTACAGAGGCATGACGAGGAGTACAAGAATTCTCGGTGGTATGCGGGGGTGTATGGTGCTACACAATGTGGTCATGGAGTGTCACCTCTAGGGAGACTTATGGACAGAGACACTGGGCATACTTTTGGTTGTAGTTCACCTAGGATCGACAGGGACGTAGATGAGCGATACTTGATGGTATCCATGGCGACTCACACACCTATCCCTCTTCTAAATAACTTACAGGCACGGACGATCTGGTTTTTTTCCTTTGACACTCTAGACACGAGCATCGGGGGACAGGGACCTCACCCGAGATATTTGGATGACACTCAGTGCACTAGGGGAGAGACTTCTCAACGATGGCATCGGGGTTGTGCGCGAGTTGACAGCCACAAGTTGGGGGATTAAGCGATCATCTACAGAGGTGGCATATCGTCCATCACTGAGCCTACGCCTAGGGAGCTGGTCACGGGGGAGACATGTGTCACTCTTTCTACAGGGCATGTTTGGACCATGCATGAGCAATGAATATCGCGTACGATTGAGATAGTTTTCTAGTATGTATCCAAACTCCGGACATTGTATCGACACATTATCCAGAGGGCGGGTGGCAGACCCAATGGCGATGGTTGGTAGGAGCAGGATGGATCTGCATACATTGAGTCGATTGTGAGTATCAGATACCCATCTATTGGATGCGTTCAGGGGGTAGCTACTTGGCACATGTGGTTTCCATTGGTCATCAACACTACACAGTGGCAGACACATGGAAGTTTAGCATGCCTCAAATTAGTTCATGATATATGGAGCCTATATATTGATGCCATGGAGGGACTAGAGATGAGGCCCATAGGGATTCTAGCAGTTGTCAGAGCTATGTTGCAGCAGGTCTAGCTATAGGATGTAGGGATTCAGTTGATTGACAGATCACTTTGTCTCGTGATGAGCGAAGTCATGGCAAAGAGTGATCTATTTCGCTCTTAGGTTGACACATGGAGTTTCGCAGAGGGCTTCATCCTATGGGGAGGCAGACTTTCTTTGTTGCTGCACAGGTTCAGAGTTAGATTTTGATGGGTAGGCTTTGGCGTCATGGAGATGCCTAGGCAGGATGTATCTCTCCTCTATCAGTATTTCACCATCGGTTTTTAGGAGAGGAAGATACAAGCATGCACAATGGGCAGTCGGTTAGAGCCAGAGTGGCACAACAACAACATGGTGGCACCTTTCGAAGGCTAGCATAGGACTCGGGCATCACAATACTTGGCAGCTCAATGACCTTTAGGGATGAGTTGGCTGCCACATATATTCCATTAGGCCTTAGTGACTCGTTGATGGTTCAGGGGATTTCATCAGCATGGCAGGTTGGCCAATAGGAGGATTTCAAGAGGAGCTCATGCAGGAGAGACTTCATTCGCATAGGGATTCGGTTGTATCTTCAGGGGCCCACATTCAAAGTGCATGAGATGGGATACTCGGTAGGGCAACTTCAT
This sequence comes from Pinus albicaulis, assembly GCA_034641835.2. NCBI lineage: Eukaryota > Viridiplantae > Streptophyta > Pinopsida > Pinales > Pinaceae > Pinus > Pinus albicaulis. The sequence goes on from CM076570.1 coordinate 600,699,567, forward strand.
GAGGATTTGGACATAGTTTTGCATTGTCGAGATGCTCTACTTATTGGCAGTAGAAAAAGGGCTTCTAGCGCCTATGTCTGGCAGGATAGTGAGTGGAGCAATGGGGGCCTCACATTGATCAGGTTAGCTTGGGATCCTGGTATCGAGGGACTCCTTCACTATAGGATAGTACAGAGATCAAGGACAATCCAGTAGCACATTTAGGACCTTGGTGAAGTTTGCAGTGAGAACGAGGATCCACAGTCAAAGAGGGCGCTTGTCCAACCATTGCTTGAAGATAAGCAATTTTTGTTGGGGAGGACTATAATGTCCTCAATTTTTATTTTTCATCTGAGGGAATTAATGGAGTTTATTGGGGAGGTGCTAAGCATAGCACAATTTTGGAAATTGAGCATTGGAGACATTTTTGGCATATGGCACTTGGGAGGAATAGAAAATTATTTTGCTAGAGGAAGGTGGGGGCCACACTTACAAGAAATACGTACCCCTTGGAGACAAAATCAATTTTCTAAGGGAAAGAGGTCAAAATATTGGATGAAGGGACCCACATGAGGAGGCAAGGAAAAATTATAAATAAAAGGTGCATAGAAGCTATTGGGGTCTTTTGTTCACTCATCTATTTCCTTTATTGCTCAAGATGTTTAGCTGGGTCACAAGTGCTACTGAGCACAAAGTTCTCCAAGGGGAGAACTCACCCTTCTTTCGGTGGACTTCGAGTGCCACCCTAGGGAGGCAAACTATTGCTACTTTCGTGAGAGGGTTTGTAGAGTATGGTAGCACATTTTCAACAAATTACTTCATACAATTCGTACTCCGGGGAGGATGCAGTAGAGAAATCGTACCACTCATTTTAGCTGGCTTCCTAGAGTGTTTTGTCGGGAGAAAATTAGTGGAGTTGCTTGAGCAAGAGTCCATCCTTGTGGAAAGTTTTGGAGCTAGAGGTGACTACTATTGAGGGGAATGAATTTATCTTCCTAGGGCCTGCGTAGGGGGGTCATTGGACAACGTTTTTGTGGAGCTGGGTTAAGCTAGCTTGTGCCAGGATTTGATGTAAAAACTTTCCCCTACATCCAGGAAAATTTCCTAGACCATTCCTATTGTAGATTGAGGATAAATAAGGAGAGTTTGCAGTAGATAGAGCCATTGGGGATGCAGTCTCTACTAAGGAGGGCGTAACACCAATTTTGGTGTAATATTCCTTTTTTTGGTGTCACCTACGACAGGTTTAGGTGGGACTTCCAGAGTTAGGAGCAGACAGGTCACAGGTACAGATTGGTGCTATCAGTGGGCTCAAGGGATTTTGGGAGGAGTTTTGAGGAGTTTCCATGGTGTCCGTTGGCATTTCCTTGATATATTCCATCATGCAAGTAGTTTGGCTTTCGTTTCGGTGCATTCCGACAACTTTCGGAAATTTGAGTTATTTGTGGGCTTAATTCAGCTGATTACGCTCAAGGTGGAATTCCAGGAGGAATACATGATGGAACACCTTAGTGTAATAGCTCATTGGAACCGAGACGACGATACCTACATGATGGGACTGTTGGGCATGAGTTTCAGTGACCAGAGGAGACATGGTAGCCGATTTACTCTTTTCTGCATTAAAAAGGAATATTTTAATAAGAGGGAAAAGTGCACCATGAATAAAATAATGCTCTAGAAGGCTCCAAGAGATCTATAAAAGAAAGGGAGGAGGCCATTGAGGGATACCTTTTGGATCATATCATTTTATTGTATGAGAAGTGTGAGACGTGGTTCTCTACTTCAGCGGTAGCCCTAGGATGGAAACCCTCAGGTGATTTGTGAGTGTTGGACGGAAACCCAACTCTCTTGAGGAGACTTCACTCAGAAGTTTCGTAGAGCTTCAGGGATTGGTGTGAGGATCATTTAGGTCTTCAATTTGTGCTTCATTATCTCCAGTGGGTTCAGTGACAACTATTGCAGGAGGGAGAGTGCAGCAGTTCAGTTTTGGAGGCCAGCGCAGTGCAGTAGTTCATCTTGGTGGCCAGTTTTCCATCTCACCTATTTTGGGTCAGATTTATATGTAACCCCAGTTATTATTCATAATAAAATGCCGAGATTCTTCTTGTCCTATTTGTTAATGGATTGCAGTGTTTTATACGTATTTATTTTACATGGCAATCTTCTATTGAGTAAATAGTGATTTTACGGCATAATGTGAAGTTTAGTTATTTTTTTGCATTTTTAGTTAAAATATCCCTTTCGGGATATTACATCTGGGAGGTTAGAATTAGCTCGAAACATTTCTCGGTTTTGACGGTCAGGGGTCAAGGAGTTGGTTCCTAATTTTGCAAAATTTTTGGGGAAGTTTTGGTGCTACAAACAACAAAATTATTTGGCAGTTAGTGGAGAGGATAGAGCTGAAATTTTGTGTCCCGAATGGTCAGTAGAATTTGCCAAAACCCTTTCTGGGTTTTTGGCAAGGATCTTGATAGTGCCAGGCCAACCACTTAACACAAAAAAATGAAAATCAAATGCATACTCAATACTTGAGATGATTAATCAATAAAATAAATATTTACAAAGAACTTGGCCTCATGATTGGTGTCTCCTCACGCTCACAGACACTCTTCTACCTGCCTACATGACTCAAGATATCACATATTTATACAAATGGATTAGAACCCAAGGAGGTTGCCAAAATATCTCCCCTAATCCCTATCATCTCTCATCTATCTCTAAAATCTCTCTTTCAATCCCTTATCCTTAACTAATCCATGATCTTCTCAAGCTTCCATAATCCTCTTGAATCTTCTCCTACAATAATTCCAATTCTCTCCTAAAAACTGTAGGAAAATAAATAAATTAATAAAATCGTAACTTACAAACTAACTCATTTAGTAAATGACTAACCCAGGGTAGATGCTCCTGCATCAGATTCCCAAGGTAAAAAGAAAACATCATCTCCTGACCATTGGTATTCATAAAATGTTAAGAATTCTCCCGAATCCCAAACTTTCATTTGCAGTAAATAAGTTTTTTTGACATGTTGTCGTTGTTTTATGTTTCCAGGCTTTTGATGTAGTTGTCCCTTCTCCTTGTTGATGTATTTTTCTTTCCTTGGTGCTATATGTTTGTTCTCCATGAATTCACTAGGATATCGCACATCTTCTGTCATTCTTTGCTTCTTCTCCTGGAAGTTGTCTTCATTGCTGTCACTTTGTTGCTGCATTTTCTTCATTGAAATCTCGTCCTCATCCTCTATGAAATTGTTGCAGTCCATAATCATTTCATTTTCTTCACATCTGTTTTTTGGATTGTTCAACCAATCCTCTAAAAAATCTATTTCTACAGCAATATCCTCCATATTTATGCCTTTGTAGACTTGCATAGGTTCCTGTAATGGTTCTTGAGCTTCCTTAATTTCCAACTTACTTTCGGTTTCTTGGGATTCTCCACTACTCGCGAGCAGAAAACAAGTATTAGTTTCAAAATCATGAGACCTGGAGGTCTCGCTTATGGCTTCCTACATCCCTTCCTTATATATCATACAATCCTTCAAGCTGTCCACTGACTCTTCCTCGTCCATATCCATACGTTCATCATCATCATCACCCAACAATGTTCCTTGTTCAGTTGCACAAATATATATCTTTGTTTGGAAGTTTAGTTTGCGCTTTAATCTTCGTTCCATCAATTGCTTAACTGGCCATTTAACTGTTCTTTTTATTATCCATTTGTGCCTTTGTGTTTGTAGTATTTTTAGCAACACGTCCAATCATGTCTTTAATTCAACAATTTCTCTCTTCATTTTTAATGCCAGCTGCTATGGCATCATTGCTGTGACCTTTCTCTCGATCCTGCATCTTCCTCATCTGTTATGAACTTAACCTTGTTCATTGTAACCTGCAACCAGGTTGTCTCCTCCAAACTTGGAGAATGGTTCACTTCTCTTGAACGTTTCTTTCTGAGCACTGCTTGCTCCTCTTTGTTGCAAACAATAACTGCATTATTTTTTGTCTTACAATGACCAAACTCTTGGGTGTCGGGCTCCGCCAATCATGCACCCGATTACATTCACGGACTCAAACCTTTGAATTGATTTAAGATTCTTCGATTCTAGACTTGACATCAACTCTCTATTAATGGACCTTGGATGAAAAATGCACCCTTTTGTACAATAACTCAATGGTGGATTTTGACTTTAACTTGACTCAAGCTATACAAATTTATTCATTTGACCTTGACATCTAATTATTACAACTCTTTTTATCAAATATGTCTTTTCAGTCTTCAATTACATGACTCTTGACTTGAATTTTACATTGAATTTTTACATTTAGAAATTCTCGAAAGTTTGAAACCCACACATGGTTTTATGAAACCATATATCACCTACACAAAACTGTGTGCAACAACTCATTTGTCCTCCACCATGCTTTACAACATCAATTTACTTTCACGTTTGATACAACCCTTTTACTTTTATTATTTACTTACACCACTACTAATTACCTCACACTTTATTTTTCCAGAAATTTACACTTTCATAAAAAATTACCTTATTACTCCACAGAACTTCTTATCTCTCCATAAAATACATTCCTCATTTAGTATCCACTCATTCACATTCCACTTACTATTTCTCCTTTGTTCATAAACTCACAGACTTTACATTCAATGATAACTAGGCTCAAAGAAGGATGTCTCGTTAATAATTATTTGAAGGTGTTGACTTTTGGACACATTATTTTATGAAAAGACTCATAAGAAAAACCTTTACGCTTTACCACTGAGCTTGATTTTGTTTTTTTTACACCGTCTTTGGCAGATGGCTTCATCACTATTTCTTCACGCATCCGTTCAACACAATATCCTGGTACCAATTTTGATTTTGGTATTCTCCACAATGATATTAGTAATGCCAAACCAAGAGCAAAACTTAGCCAGGAAACTTACCCAAAAATATGTCAATTTGCTGAAATGATATCAAGCATTCGACAAACCTTACACAACTTTTCTTCCATGTAACTTAATGTAAGTCCTAATGCAGGCTCAATAACACGTTTCCGGCACAAGTTTAACGCAGCTCATCACATGTTTCCATTGATGCCGCTCACACAATGAATAATCACAACTTTGCAGCGTAGCAAGCTTGCATACTTTAGTATTCCAACTTTCTTCACCTATCTCAAACGATGAAATCTGCTAGTTCATCATCGTGGGACTCTCCAGGTCATCAAATCCCCACAACGCTGTCACAAATCCATGCACCCATTCTTTTATGTACGCAGGCTTTTCTAATCGTGTTACAAGTTTCACAATACCACACTGTTTATGCAAGGCTTTTCCAAATGCTCTTAAAATTTGAACCCTCTTACAACGAACAACTCTTTAAAAAACTCATATGGATCGAACTAAACAACGATCCTCTCCTTTAACCAGCGTTGTCCAAATACTTCAAACACAATGCCAAGTTTATAAACAACGCACTCCAAATGCTTAAAACACTTCACGCTGCTCCAATCACATATACCGTAGACTCCATGGTGTGGTTTTCTCCAAGGCTTTATGGCGACTTGCTAGACGGAAATTTACAGGCTAACATTTTGCAAAATAGAGAATGCTCCTCTCTGTGCTACACATTGCTCTTTCTTTAACACACACTCATGTTTAACAAATTTGCAGGTGTTAGTGTCAGTATTTTCATCCTTCCACTAGTGATCAAAATTAACTCTTTCATGTCATTTTAGGGATCCCACTTAGAATTTTTTTATCGTTCCACTAGGTCATGCAAAAATTTGGTCACTTGGTGCAGATTTTCATCAAAGTTTAGTCTTTTCAAAAATGTCATTTCATCACTTGCTGGCTCACTTTGTCACTTGCTGAGTGTCCATTATTTCATGAGATTACATCACCTATTTAGTCATGTTATCACGAATTTCAGTCAGTCAAGGTTCCTATTAGGTCTTAGGGTTTTCAAGGAACACACCATTTCCATTGCATAAGACCAACAAGTAAGAGAGTGATCAAATAACTTCTCTTTACCATGTAAAGATGATTTGTAAGGAGTAATTTTTATTTCAAGACGTAATTTTGATTTGAGGAGCAAAAGGAACAAGAACTAGTAGATGAGCTCACCTTGAATGAACAATTTTCCATAATGATAAATGAGAATTGGGAGCATTGGTTTGAGAGGGTTAATAACCATCTTGAGAAGCCCCTGGAGAAGGAAAAGAAAGATAATGGCATACAGAGGAGGATGGCAAAGCACTATTGCAAAAGAAACCAAATTGCAAGGTCTAGGCTTAAGAAGGTCAAGTCAAAGCTTGATAACCTAATCATGCAAGAGGAGAAGATGAAGCTTGACATCCTTGCTGAGGCCTCCCTCCATGCTTAACACACATCATTAGCAACCATTCTGCAAATTTTGGCAAAGTTTTGTGCAATTTTGAAGATTTTTGAGTTTTTATGCATTTCTTGATAGTCACTAGACAGTTTGACTGTCAGGAGTGCAACTCCCTAGGTGTTGCACTTCTTCTAGGGACCTCCATTGGTCAAACCAAGATCACCAGTGGATTCCTAATGATGAAGACATGCAGGTTAGCAACTTGCTAAGCAAATTTGGGCAAACTAATCAGCAGAAAATTCAAAATACACCTAAAAAACCATGTTTCCCCCCTCTTTTTGAGCCCGGTGCTGCGCTCCTGACCAGTCTTGGGAGATTGACTTTTTGGAGGGTCAAATCTGGTCAATTTTGGAAACTAAGGACAGATTTGGAGGCTTTCCAATGAGCTATCCTAAGCTCAATTTGGACATTGGGAACCCCTCCAAAAATTGAGCTGAACTTGGCGCTGCGCTCTTGACACTAGCGCTGCACTCCTGACCTTTCTCTGTTTTTCCTGAATTTTTCCAGTTTTCTGAGTTTGACCATGGAAAATGTGAATTTTACTGATGTAAATGATGGATGTAAATGTAATTAAGATATTTTTGAGTTACTAGAGAGTAAATACATTAGGTAAAATTGTTTTCATGGATGAATTAATCAGTTTCACCAAAAATAGGGGAGAGTTTGTTTGACCTCCCTGGTCTTTGGGTTTTCAGTTCAACCTTTTGTGGATCAGCTCCTCAACTCAAGTATTCGACCCCTAAGAGTGGGAGAAGTTTGTTTTGGCCTATATCTTCCACCTCATTTCTCATTGCAAGGGTGGGATGTGGTTGGATGTTGTTGTATTGATCAGAGAATGCTATTGTATCAGTCTTTTGGCAGGAATATATTGACAGAAGTTGAAGCTATTCTTTTGGGATTCATGTGGTACTGTACTTTAGCATAGTTTCTTCTTCAGTTTCATATGTATGAATGTTTTGTACTTTCCATCTTCATTCCAATTCTATGATATGTCTGATTCTCAGGTTTGATAAGCATAATACATCTTTTATGCTCTGTTTTGGGAGAATCACCATAATTTGTTTCAGTTCTTCAGTTTAAAAAAAATTCATGTACTTTCAGCTCTTCTATGATATGTTTGATTCTCAAGTTTGATAAGAAGAGTACATCTTTTATGCACTGTTTTACGAGAATCACCATAATTTGTTTGAGTTCTTCAGTTTAAAAAGAATTCATGTACTTTCATGCTCTTTTTAGCACCTCACCAGTCTGATCCATCTCATTCTAAAACCTTAAAGTGTTAGAGTGCTTACCTACCTTGCCCCATTAGATGCCTGCAATTCTGATCTTATTTGCCCTGACCTAGTCACCTCTTTGACCTAATTCACTCATCCAACACCCAAAATCAAACAATCAAAACCCCTGTGCTAGTATACCTAGCCTAAAACCTAATTGATCCAACCCTCTTGGCTGTGATCCCTTGGAGAAAGCCCTCTCATGCATAGTAGGGCTAGCTACTTGGCAAAACTTGGTTTGTAGTTGCATTTGCTGGACTCTTCTCAGCCTCAGAGATCCGGTCGAGTGATACTAGGGAAGAAAACAAAGCGTTAGATCTTCCCCGATTGTACCATTAATTCTTTGAATTCTTGGCCTTTGGATGATAGGTCTAAGATTTTGTTGAGGCTGATCTGAAAAAGTTGTAGAGAAGACAAGTTGCTGAACAATGAACATTCTGGCTTCGAGGAGATACACTAGATCACATCCTCATCCTCACCCAGTTGATTCAGTTGAAGATCCAGAAAGGCTTGTTCAAAAGCATAGATATCAAGCTACATAAATTCAGTCAGATCCAATCCCATTGGTAAGATCTTCTTCACTGCCCAATAAAGTTCTATCTCTCGAAAATATACCATTTGATCTAAAATTTGAATTGTCATTGTTTCGATCTAAGTCTGAAACCTCATTAGCTAATATAGTCTTTGATCCTTTAAGGCTCTCTGAGGTCAAGTCATTATCTGAGTTAGATCTTAGTTCCTTAAAACTCAAAGAAAATTTATCCTTTGAAGAAACTAAGTCTGAATCAGACTTTGACACCAAAGTCTGGAGTCAATTTTACAAACTTGAAAATTTAGCAAACCAACTTCAGTACCAGTCGGAAAAGGCTATAATCCAGTATCAACAAGAGTCAATACCTATCCCGACACATTCACAATCAGCTGTTGTTTCCTCTTCTGCACCATCTACTTCATCACCGATTCAACAAGCTTTTCCTATTGTCACTCCTGTAGTCCATTCAACAGGAATTATGGCCAGATTTGCACCCCTCATCTTACCATGTCAACTACATGACCTACCGCAAGGGTATGGTCAAAGGCTCCCACTTTTTTATGAAGATTCTCCAATCACTGCAAAACAACATATTGTTAAAGTTACTAACTTTATTGATCTGGAAGAAGTAGATGCAGATGATGCTAAAATGAGAATCATAACTCAGAGCTTTTCAGGAGAAGTTAAAGTATGGTTCAGATCATTAAACACAATTTCCATAGCTACATCAAATCCTTTGATAGATGCTTTCATAGCCAGATGGGAAGTTAATAAGAATCCATTACAAATCCTTTCTGAATATAACAATATGAAAAGAGAATCAAATGAATCAGTACAAGACTTCAATGTTCGATTCAATAGAGTTTACCATTCCATTCCTATTGAGATCAAACCCCCTCTAGGGTTGGCCCTTTTGCATTACCCAGATGGTTTTGACCCAGACATGGCCTATTAGTTGCAAGAAAGGAATCCTGCTAGGTTAGAAGACATGCAGAAAAATGCAATTAGTGTAGAAGCCAATTTGTCCATAAAGAAGTCAAAAATGAAGGGTGAAAGGAGAGTAACTATCAAAGAGGAGACACCATCATCCTCTGATGTAAAAGTAGACACTTTAATAAGAATAGTTGAGAGGATGGTTGACAGGATGTTAATCACCGAAAGACAGCCAGAACCACAAATTAGAAATCCTAATTTCCGGGGGCAGCAACAACCTCAATTCAGAATCAAGCAAAGGGATCGAAGGGCACCTGAGCAACCAACACAGCCATAGCAAATTTTGACACCCTTGTAGCAAAATTATGCTCAAGGAGGTGAAGAAGAAGAAGATCATATTGTCGAAGAGAACCACTTTTTTACAGCTGATGGCCAACCCATATTTTTGACTGAAGACGAAGAGCATGTTGAGAAGATGGATGTACCCAAGGATGAAGACTACATTTTAGCCCAAGATCATTAGTTGGAGGTTGAATGTGATGATTATCAGCGAGGATACTTGAATGCTCTCAGCTTACAACAGAGGTAACACACATTGAGAGGTAGAGATGCCCCAATAACTCCTATTCCAAAGCGGGCATCCCAACAAAAATATACTCAACCAAAACAAAATTCTCAAGGTAATCAAGGAAAAGAACCTGCAGCTGCAAATCAGAACAATAATAATCAACCATCTACAAGCTCATCAGGAAAAGAAAAGGACAACCAAAGGAAAGAAGCTGCATCAAAAGATCATATGGATAAAAGAGATATCATAAAAGAGGTAGATAAATCCCCACTCCTTTTAGTTTAGAAACTGAAATTTCCAAATTGAAAGTGTCAATACATTTAACTGAACTTGTAAAGAATAGTTAGTAAAAGTCTCATGTAGCCAAAATGTTAAAATTTGATCCTTCGTCTGATATACTTAATGTTGATGATGACCAACCTGAGCTTATTTTTGGTCCAACAATAGACAATCAGTTAGAGGATAGTGAAGTTTCCCCATTTTATTTGAGTCTGAGAATCCACCAAAATATCCTTCACAATGCCATGCTTGACTTTGGAGCTTCCCACAATCTGATGCCAAAAGCCATTATGGAGAAATTGGGCCTAGATGTCACTCGTCCTTACCATGACTTGTATTCCTTTGATTCAGGAAGAGTCCGTTGTCTGGGTCTTATCAAGGATTTAGTAGTTTCCCTTGAGAAAATTCCAGCAAAGAATGTCTTGATGGATGTGGTGGTTGCTGATATACCACCATGGTTTGGTATGTTGCTGTCTAGATCTTTGGGAGCGAAGTTGAGAAGCACTTTGCAGCTAGACTTCTCTTATGCCACCATCCTAGTTTTCGGACAATTGAGAAAGTTGTACTAGGAAACGAAGATGAAGTACATGATAACCAACAAAGAGAGGCCTATAATTATCCAGTAAATGTTGTACATACAGATTTAGAATCTTTCATTTTGTTCAATGAAAGTGGTTTGAATGATGTAGATAGTTAGCTTGTAGAAGTAGAAGATGTTCCAGAGATTTCTAATTGCATCAGAACAGTTTTAGAGAAGGAAAAAGAGAATTTTCCCAGTGTTTCAGAGCAGCCATTTGATAAGGCAGAGGAAATTTCAAATTAGAATCAAGAAACAACCCGGAAAGTTGAGACAAAACTGCAATCAGAATTCCAACACTTGGAGGATGAAAATGGTTTATGGACCATGGATTTTGATGGTGCCTTGGGGAAAGACGGGCCAGACATTGGAATTTGGATTCGCAACCCTCTTCATCAGCCTGGTAAGGTTCCTAAAAATGTTAGATTATGTTCACACAAACTAGCTTTTGATTGTTCTAACAATGAGGCAGAATATGAAGCATTGATCACTGGTCTCAAGATTTTGTAGAAGCTGGGTGCAAGAAGAATTTCAGTATATGGTGACTCCGAACTTTTGATAAAACAAGTAAAAGGGGAATACCAGGCCAAGCATCTACGAATGAGAGCATATAGGAATGTTGTACTAGATATCCTGAAAATGTTTCCAGAATATAATTTATCAGTGGTACCAAGAAATCAGAACCTCATGGTAGATTCACTTGCTACAACAGCAAGCAATTTCAAAATCCCAATATTTTCTAACAGAAAATTTGAAGTTCATGTGAAGCATCGACCTACAGTTCCTAACAACTTGCGATATTGGCAAGTATTTTGGGATGATCGGCAAGTTAATAATTTTCTGCAAAGTGAAGGTGAGTTTGAGAATTGTGCAATTGACAAAGTGTATGACAAAGATGATCAGGTCATTGAAGCAACTCAGGTTGATATACTAGAGCTGAAGGATAAAAATATTCCAAAAGGTCTCATACCTTTGGAAGAATTGTTTGATCAAGATGATGTAGCGAGGAAGCCAACATTGGTTCCTATAGAAAAAGGTGTAAAGGATGTAAACATTGGGACAACAGACAAGCCTAAGATGGTCAAACTATCCAGGTCTTCGTATCCTAAGGTAAATGACAAGTACATTGATTTACTTTCTGAATTTTCTCATGTTTTTGCGTGGGATTATGCAGACTTCAAATTTTATAATAAAGACATCATACAACACACCATTCCAATTAAGCCCGATCAAAAGCCCTTTTGGCAAAAGTTGAGAAGGATCAACCCAAGGTTGTTATCATCAATTGAAAAAGAAGTGAATAGGCTCTACAAGTCAGGTATCATTGTTCCTATAAGGTTTTTTGATTGGATATCCAATTTAGTCCCTACAAGAAAGAAGACGGGTGAAATAAGACTTTGGATAGACTTCAAAAATTTAAACAAGGTGTCACTAAAAGATAATTACCCCCTTCCCAAAATGGATCACATCTTACAAAGAGTGGTTGGGGCTTCCCGAATGTCTTTGCTTGATGGATATTCAGGGTATAATCAGATTTTAGTACATGAAAAAGATCGACACAAATATGACTTCACTACACCTTGGGGTAGCACCTTTAGGAAATGACCAACATGTTGAAAAACGATAATGAGGTAAAGTGGTCCGAGGAGGCTAAGAAGTCCTTTAACACAACGAAATTTTCTTTGACTACTGCCCCTGTTTTAATAAGCCCAGATTACACTATTGATTTTATTATATTTGTAGAAATTTCAATTTCCCACCCCTGTTTTCAGTTACTCCTTATTTCTCCATATAGTTAAATGCCCATTTGTATAGCCATACATTCAATAAGCTGAAAAATAAATATTTTTCTGAAAACACAAATTCTGGAAAATTTTCAAATGCTGGAAATTGCAGAAATAAAACTCAGCAAAATAAATTAGTCACACACAGAAAATAAACAGGTTGATTTTTTGTCAACTTGACCCTGGAAAAACCCCCTACAACTCTTGGGGAAAACCAGTTCAAAAGCTCCTTCTTATTTCTGATAAATGCTTTTACAGTGAGATAGAATTTACAACAAAAATTCCAGCAACTTAATAAATGTACTTATCTCGATTTCCATGCTTCTACTTCGCCTTGGAAAAGATGCCAATCAAGAAAAACTCAAAACAGAAAATTTACAACATTTATTATAGCATTAAATGCTGAATTGACTTTCTCGAAATATTTGCTCAGCTGTACGGCCGTACTGCTGTACGGACTATACGGAATACACAACAATCTCTCTCCTCGATTTCTGTGCCCTTTTATGCCTCAAAATCTGTGCCGAAGCTGCTGTGTAGATTTCTCGAAATCTGTGCCAATAACCAGCAATCTCTCTCCTTGATTTTCGTGCCTAGAATCTACCCAGACATTGTGTTGAAGCTGCTGTACAGTTTTCCTCGAAAACTGTGCCTCCCTCGAAAAATGTGCCAACCTCCTGCTGTATGGATTTCTGCCTTGGGAACTGTGCCTATTTGTTGCTATACAGATTTGCTGAAGTCTCTATCAGCTGCCCTCCTTCTCCTCACTTCTCAGAAATTTCTCCTTTGCTTTCTCTCCTCCTCTCTCAATCTACTCATGAAAGAATGAATGAGCTTTTCTCTCATTTTCCTCCTTTAACTTAACCTTAAGTGACTTTTGGAGAATCCCTAAATCCAATGGCTGAAAAAGCTTTAGATCTAGGACTGAGATTAAATGCTCATTTAAATCTCACTTTCTATTTTTTAATTCACCCCATTTTAATAAAGACTCACTTATTCATTTATTTCCAAAGTCACTTTTCCTTTCTAATTTCACATTGACTTTATTAAAGTCACTTTAAAATTAGACTTTAGTAACTTTTTCACATAAAGTCACTTTTAAATTAGATTTGACTTTATAACTTTATAAAGTCACTTTAGGAGAAAAATTAAATTCTTTTGGACACTTTTCCCTAGGCCAAAGATCAAAGCCTTAGGGAACCACCTGTCCTCCGGTAACCAAATTTCAACATTCTCTCTTACCGAGGAAGGTGTTTCTCACCACACCCATCTTGTCTCTGAAGTAGACATGCTTGCCCCGTGGTAAGGCTTTGGTAAGAATATTCTAACCCTGCCTCTAAATGTTGGAATATAATTTCAAGCTCTTCATAGCTCTCTTTCCTAACATAGTCCTCCAAGGAAATGATATATTTTTGATCCCACTATGTTTGACTCGTCAGCAAACACTGATCTGTGAGCTGAAGCACTGGTCATTGTCATGGAAAGATATCACCCAGGTTCTGTTCTGCTGACTAAATAAGCCAATGCATGCCTTGCGGTCAGACACCATAACCAGCCAGGATCGGTCGCCATGTACCGCGTCCGCTAAACTCAATGCTACCGATCGTCAGTTACCGAACCATGAGACCACCGCGAACCCAACCCAAAAACAATGACTCTAAGTTTCTGAGACTGAAGAAACAATCACCAATCAGACCAGCACCGTCAATTCCACTCCATCCCCTCCGCCAGACCCCACTTCCATAATCCACTGTCCCCTGCAAGTACTGCAAAATGTGTTTTGCAGCAACCCAGTGCACCCTCCTAGGCTCACACATGAACTGGCTCATTTTGTTGACCGCAAAACATATATTTGGTTTGGTGTTGACCAAATACATCAAGGAACCAATCAACTGTCTATACAAAGTGGGGTCCACCAATTCGGAATTTGAAGCGTGAAGCTTCTTCTAGTTGGTGATTATCAGTGTCGACATGGATCTACAATCCTCCATGTGGAACCTGCTAAGGATGTCCACAATATACTTCCCTGCCCCAAGAAGAAATGCCCCTCCTCCGGCCACACCTCCAAACCCAAAAAGTAATGCATCAAGCCAATGTCCTTCATCTCAAACTCCGACACAAGATCTCTCTTGCAGTGCTCTATGAGTCTCTCTACACCTGTAATGACCAAGTCATCCACATACAACACCAGAATGAGAGGCCTCACCTATCACAATAAAGTAAAGGTTCGGATCTGCCTCACTCTTTGTGAAACCCATCTCCTGCAAGTATGTATCTATCCTGGAGTACCAAGCTCTGGGAGCTTGCTTCAGGCCATAAAGGGCCTTCTTCAGTCTGCACACATGGGACTTCTTCCCATGCACCTTAAAGCCCTATGGCTGCTCAATGTACACCTCCTTCTGTATGAAGCCATTGAGAAATGCGGTCTTCACATCCATTTGGTGGATCTTCCAACCCATCTCTGCTACTATCGATATGATGGAGCGAATCGAAGTATATCGAGCCACGGGAGCGAAGGTCTCCTCATAATCAACTCCCTATACCTAGGAGAACCCTCTAGCCACAAACCTTGTTTTGAATTTCTCAATGCTGCCATCTGCAGCATGCTTTACCTTGTAAAGCCATCTGGAAGTAACCACGGATTTGCCCTCAGGCCTCAGCACCACCTCCCAAAAATCGTTCTTCATGATAGAAGAATACTCCTCCTACATGGCCTCTCTCCATACCTGCTGGCTAGTTGCCTCCTCATAGCTAGAAGGCTCAGAGTCAAGGATGTTGGCAACCATTGCCATATAGCTACAAAACCTCTCAGGTGGTCTGCTCTCTCTGACCGGCCTCTTAGGCCCAGCAATAGATGTGGCCTCTCTCAAGGTATCCTGAAGCCACTTGGGCTTCCTCTTCCCTGAGCACACTTCTCCCACTGGAGAATGAAACTCCTCCTCCTCATCACCAGGAGCTTGAACTCCTGATTGTCTGTCTGCTGACTTCCTGCTTGCACCTGAACTTGTAGATGTTGAAGTACCGTGTGAACTGTCCATCAGTGGACTCCCTAGTGAACTGCTCTGCGAACTGCTTTGAATGCTGCCTGGGGCACCACCCCTCTGACTCTATGAGCCACTGCTCACTGACGGACTTGACACCATAATTGATGTACCTCTGGATCCTCTTGATCCCTGCCCACTGGATCCCTGCGGCTGTCTCAGCTGCTCCTGAGGGTCTGGCTGATCTAGATACTCTAACTCCCGTGACCTCCTGAAAGCCCTGTCTTCCTCGAATTTCACATCCCTCCTGACAACAACTCTCCTGTATGCGGGAATATAAATCCGAAAGGCCTTCGAGGTCTCACTGTAGCCCACAAAGACACCCTTCTCTGCAATGGGCTCTAGTGTGGTCCTCTTCTCCTTGGGTACATAGGAGTATGCAATACACCCAAAGATACGAAGATGACTAACATCAGGCTTCTTCCCAGAAAAAGCCTCCTCCAGAGTCACATGCCCCAAGGCACGATGCGGACTCCTGTTTTGCAAATATACAGTAGTGTTGCAGGCCTCTGCCCACAAAAACAATGGTAACCCCTGATCATGTAACATGGCTTTGGCAGCCCCTCCGATGGATCTGTTCTTCCTCTCCGCAACCCCGTTCTGCTGGGGGTTGTAAGGAACTGTGAACTCCCCCCTAATGCTTGCCTTCGCACAATAATCAACAAACTCTCGAAGGGTGTACTCACCTCCATTGTCCGACCTCAGGGACTTGATACTCCGACCTGTCTGAGTCTCCACAAGAGCTTTGAACCCCTGAAACCACTTGAAGACCTCATCCTTGGTCTTCAAGAAATAAATCCAGGTCCTCCTGGAGTGATCATCAATGAATAAAACATAATACTCATATCCACTCAAGGAAACATGAGACATCCGACCGCTCACATCGGAATGAATCAAATCAAGTATCCTAGTCGCTCTGCTGTCACTGCTGGGAAAAGGGGATTTGGCAAACTTGCCCATCCACATCCTCCGCAAGTATCAAAGTGATCAGTACTGAAATTTGGACACCTGTAGTGATCTCCTGCAATGTCCTCAAGGCTCCATGATACATGTGCCCCATCCTGCGGTGCCAAATCTCACACAGCTTTGAACTGCTAGCTCTGCTGCCGGCACTGTTGCTCAATGCCAAAAGGGGTTGAAATGCAAACTTGTACACCTTTGCATGGTGTACACCTATCACTCTAGCTGAATCAACTGGAGTGCCCCTAGGATATATAAGCACCTGTCCTCTCCTGATATCCTCTGTCCTCCAAAGCTGAGACGGATATGAGGTTCTTCCTCATCCTTGGCACATATAGAAAATCTGACACCTTCAAGGGAGGTTTGGGTTCCCTATCAAATGTCAGTGTCCCCACACTGACTGCTCTAACAACGTTGTCATCTTCGAGTACTACCTCTATATCAGTGCCACTCTCTAAAAGCTCTGAGTAGTACTCACGGACTCCTGTCATATGACGTGAAGCCCCACTGTCAACATACCAGATACCTGAAGATGCTCTGCTAGTGGAGGGAAATGCACACTCCCTCTCAACCTCCATGGCAGGTGATCCTGCACTAGTGGACTCACAAGCAATGAACCCAAACTCCCGGTCAAAGCGATCTGTAAAGTCTACCTCTGCTGATGCTGCCATGTTCTGGTTCTTCCCCTTCTTCTTCTTCTCCGGACACACAACTGCATAGTGTCCCATCTTCTGACAATTCCAACACTTCACTTTGGAATAGTCCTTTTGCGTGTTCGCCTGTTTACCTTTACCTTTGCCCCCACCACTGCTTGTGGAAGCTTGCTTCTTTCCCTTGCCTTTCTTGCCTCCTGCCAACAGTGCTACATCCGCATCCTGCTTAATTGGTTTGGATGCCCCAAGCTGGTTCTTTCTGATTTCTGTCTGTATGCAATCATCCCAGAACCTCTCCCAAGAGGGAAGGGTCTCACGTGCACAAACCCCATCAGCAAAGTTCAACCATGAACTGGGGAGGCCATTCACTGCAATTCGCACCAACTCAGTGGATGGAATGACCTCTCCAACTGCTGCCAACTCATCTCTCACATTAGTAATCTTTGTAAGATATCCAACGCCACTATCAGTGTTACCCATCTTAATGGTCTTCAACTTCTCCCTTAGGACCATTTTCCTGTTCTCATTGGTACTCTGGTGGAGATTGGTCAATGTTGTCCACATCTCATGAGCATTTCTCTTTCCTCTCACATGAGGAATGCAATGGTCTTTGATTCCGTCTAGAATCAATCTCTTACCCTTGTTATTCTTTTTATTAGAAGTTGCCAACTGAACAACATCAATAAGCACATTAACGAGGTGTTGTGCGGTATGCACCATGATATCCCAGACTTCTGCCTCCTCAAAGATACTCTGCATTCTTTCCTTCCATACACTGTAGTTACTATGCCCATCCAACCTATCCTCCACCCTTAAGCCCAAAGACATGCTTGCTGTCCTAAATAAGCTGAAAATAACACTGCTGTAGTAAAGGTAAAATTTTCTATGTGAAAAATCAATGTGCTGTAATTTCTGACTGAAAAATCAGTTTGCTGTAATTTTTACTTCTTGCTGTCTCAAACTACCTTTTCAGCGAAATAGCTCCGATACCATGTAGAAATTTTAGTTTCCCACCTTGGCTTTCAATTTCTCCTTATTTCTCCATATAGTTAAATGCCCATTCCCATAGCCATACATTCAACAAACTGAAAAATAAATGTTTTTCTGAAAACACAAATTCTAGAAAATTTTCAAATGCTGGAAATTGCAGAAATAAAACTCAGCAAAATAAATCAGTCACATACAGAAAATAGACACGTTGATTTTTGGTCAACTTGACCCTGGAAAAACCCCCTACAACTCTTGGGGAAACCATTTCGAAAGCTCCTTATTTCTGATAAATTCTTTTACAGTGAGACAGAATTTACAACAAAAATTCTAGCAACCTAATAAATGTACTTATCTCGATTTCCATGCTTCTACCTCGCGTTAGAAAACGTGCCAAACAGGAAAAACTCAAAACATAAAATTTACAGAATTTATTACAGCATTAAATGCTGAATTGACTTTCTCGAAATATGTGCCTAGCTGTACGGCCATACTGCTGTACGGACTATATGGAATACACAACAGTCTCTCTCCTCAATTTCCGTGCCCTTTTCTGCCTCAAAATCTGTGCCAAAGCTGCTGTATGGATTTCTCGAAATCTGTGCCACCAACCAGCAATCTCTCTCCTTGATTTTCATGCCCAGAATCTGCCCAGAAATTGTGCTGAAGCTGCTGTACGGTTTTCCTCGAAAACTGTGCCTCCTCCCTCGAAAAATGTGCCAATCTCCTATTGTACGGATTTCTGCCTTGGGAACCGTTCTTCTTTGTTGCTGTACGGATTTGCTGAAGTCTCTATCAGCTGCCCTCCTTCTCCTCATTGCTCAGAAATTTCTCCTTTGCTTTCTCTCCTCCTCTCTCAATCTATTCATGAAAGAATGAATGACCTTTTCCTAAGCAATAGATTATCTTTTGTTCCAACTTCCCAGACTTTTGGGAATTTTAAATCCAACAATAAGTTTGATTCTAGGTCGAGATTAAATACTATTTCAATCTCACTTTGTATTTTTTAATTCACCCCACTTTAATAAAGACCCATTTAGTCATTTATTTCCAAAGTCATTTTTCCTTTCTAATTTCACATTCACTTTATTAAAGTCACTTTAAAATTAGACTTTAGTAACTTTTTCACTTAAAGTCACTTTTAAATTAAATTTGACTTTATAACTTTATAAAGTCACTTTAGGAGAAAAAATTAAATTCTTTTGGACACTTTTCCCTATGTAATATTCCTAATTAGCATTGCTAATTGGAATATTTCATTTTTGTTTAATTTTGCCGCTTTAGCTAAAAATAATAAATAAAGTGAGAAATAAGAGGGGTCATCTCACTTTATAAAATAAATTGCTTTCCTAGTTGATTGACGTTGTAACTTAAAGGGGTGGCCTTGGGGGTCCACACGTGTATGAGGGGAGGCCTCACGCTGACCCAAGGGTAACTGCGCAGGCCAAGGAGGGTGAAGGACGCAGTTAAGGTTTTGGAGGGAGTTTAGCACTATAAAAGGAGGGGCTTTCCACTTCATTTGGCATTGTTGATATGATATTGATATTGAGAGCTATACTTTTGTCTACTTCAGCACGCCGGTTGTTTAGTCGGTCTGCAGCACTGTTTAGTGCGAACTGAGTGTCTCCGGTCGGAGATCTCACCCTTGGCTCCGGGGGACTTCGAGTGCCTGCTCGAGCAAGGTTTTTCCTTCAGTTTCAATGGTGATTTGCAACAGTTTTCTGGTGGACGTTTTGCAGAGGAGTTGCCCTTCTTTTGTGACTGCGCAGTCTAGGAGAGAGGACGCAGTCCCAGTTAGGGAGGACGCAGATATTTTGAGTAGGGTTGTTGTGTGGGGATTTGGCAGAGATTTCAGCGTTTTCCAGCCCTGGGGAGTTTTGCTATTTCATCCGGAGGATTTGCAGGTGGATTCAGCCCTTTTGCCAGCGTTTTCTTGGGCTTCTGCGCTGTCACTGGGAGAGACAACGTTTTCTCTGGAGAGGGTTTATTTGGTGCATTTTCGGAGGTGGAGCATTTGCTTCACGATTTCTGGGTTTTGTCCGGAGGGTTGAGATCAGCTAGCCTTCCAGTTTTCAGCTCATTCCAGTGAGGGGATCAGCCCCTAGTTCCAGTTCATTGCAGCAGCAGTTTTCTACGGCAGTTTCTCCAGCCAGCTAGGACGCAGTCCCTATTGCAGCCATTTCTTATTCTGAGAGGGTCTCCACTTGCCTAGGGCAAGGATAGGTGCACTCATTCTGATTATCTTTGTACCCATATGCATGTATTCTCAGATTAATAAAATGGCTTAGTGTTCTGGCATTTTATGTGTATTTGTTCCATATTCTGGTTCCGGCATTTTGTTTGATATATCTGTTTGTTGTATTTCTGTGTATTACTGTTTATTTCCCATTGGGGATATTACAGTGGTATCAGAGCATAGTTCTGGCTCAGCCTGTGGTGCTAGCAGTCTATGACGCCCGGGGATAATCCCTACATCCATCGGAGGAGACGCAGAGAAGCTGAGAGTGGGTGGAGGTTTCCTTTCGGGGGAAATGATTCCGATCAGGAGCCACCTGAGACAGATTCAGAGGCGGAGCAGCCTGTGAAGGGCACAGAGCAGCGGAACCCAATGGCAGATGATGAGATGAGGTTTAGAGAAACGCTCCTCCGTCACATGCAGGAGATGTCACAGAGGCTCACGGCCGTAGAGGTCGGACAGAGAGAACTCCCTAGAGTTTTCCAGGTCGGTGAGGGATCGGGTATGTCTCACCACGTACCAGTGCGTGATGCTATCCCCATTGTGACGACTCAGGCACCCACGCGATCCACTATGCCCACATTCTTGCCAGAGGACATAGGGACAGGAGTACGGGGAGGTGCACAGAGGGATACTCCAGCACCCACGCGACCTACCATGCCTACCTTCTTGGCAGAGGACGAGGGGTCGACAGCACCGCGTGAGTTAGGTCCAGCTCAGTGGGCGGCCGCTTTTGCAGAGTATCAGGCTTTCGGACAGGCATTCATGGATTCTCTCACCTTCGAGAGCTATCTCCATATCCAGTATGGCATTAGACCCCGTGATCATCACAAGGGGCACAGGCACCACCGCGATGACCCCCGCGCGGCTAGTAGATTCCATTTGCCCACGTTTGATGGCTCATCAAACAGTTCGGCAAAGTCCTGGGTGGAGAAGCTGGACATCTATTTCCAGCTTAACCAGGTGTCGAAGTCAGAGGCCATTAAGGTGGCTACATTGCATCTGGAGGGTGAGGCTCAGGAATGGTGGTTTCATGGGATGGCGACACTCGGGCATTCCACAGTGACGACATATGCCGAGTTTACCCGGAGGGTGGTAGAACGCTTTGACAGGAGGGATCCGGAGCAGCATTTTGTTGAGCTGACCAAGCTCAAACAGACTGGGAGTGCAGAGACATACATTTCAGATTTCTTGAGGGTTTCAGTGATGGTACCTGACTTATCGGCAGCCCGGATGGTTTACATGTTTGTGGAGGGGCTGTCAGAGCCACTTCGTGGCCTAGTCCGGTCGAACAAACCGGCTACCCTATAGGATGCCATCAGCAGGACTCGAGACTTACAGGATGTCTTGCCCAGGACTCGGCCACCTTATCCCAGAGACAGGCTTTCCAGCCTAAGGGTAAGGACACGAGGGCTCCGCCTCCCAAGGCGAATTCGGGATGAGGGCAGGTTGATGATGAGGCCAGGAGAGAGCTGAGGCGGAAGCGGTTGTTCTTCACTTGCCAGGAGCCATGGGCACCGGGACACAGATGTGCGGCAGGGAAGGCACATTTCATAGAGGTCTTCTCCGAGAGCAGCGGAGAAGAGGATGAGGGGGATGATGAGGAGGCAGGAGATTGTTATGCAGCACAGAGTACCTTACCACCTCCACCACCCGCGACAGGTGGGGCATCGTTTGCACCCACTGGGGGAGCTCTAGCCACATTGCGGGGAGTTCCCAAGTACTTGACACTGCGCGTACGGGGGACAGTGCGCGGACAGCGGGTTTCAGTCCTAGTTGATAGTGGGGCCACCAATTTTATTGATGCCCAGATGGTTGAGCGGAGAGGCATACAGACAGAGGGCTTTGATGGGTTTTCTGTCTTGGTCCCAGGTGATCAGACCATGGCATGTGCTCGATATGTTCCGGAGTTATCAGTGACGATGGGCACTTATACATTGACAGATCACTTCTTTGTGGTGGACATTCCGGACACCAACCTGATATTGGGAGTTCGGTGGCTTATTACTCTAGGGAAGGTCACGATAGATTGGAAGGCCCTAGAGATGGAGTGGGATGATCCCAAGACGGGGAAGCATGAGAAGATACGGGGGCAGCACACATACCCACCTCAGACGGTGTCAGCACACAGCATGGAGGCGACTTTCCGCAAGGGAGATATAGAGTGGGCGGTAGAGTTGCGGGCTTCAGAGGCAGTGGATACAGGGCAGACAGTGCATCCTGATCTACAGTCTATTCTCGACAGGTATGCAGTAGTTTTCGGGGATATTCCACCAGGACAGCCACCGGATCGGGGGTTTGAGCACACGATCGAGCTTGAGCAGGGGATACAGGCCGTGATTACTACACCGTATAGGCATCCCAAGGCCTATCGGGACGAGATAGAGCGGGCCATTCAGGAGTTGCTGGCCCTTGGTCACATTCGGCCCAGCACTAGTCCTTTTGCTTCTTCCGTAGTGTTGGTGAAGAAGAAGGACGGCACATTGCGCATGTGCATTGACTACAGGGCTCTGAACAAGAAGACCCTGAAGAACAGGTACCCCATCCCCAGGATCGATGAGCTGATGGATGAGTTGAGAGGAGCACGGTTCTTCTCAAAGATTGACTTGAGATCCGGGTACCATCGGATACGCGTGAGGGAACAGGACATTCCCAAGACCGCTTTCAGGTGTCATTATGGGCACTTTGAGTTTCTGGTCATGCCATTTGGGCTGACCAATGCACCTGCTACTTTCCAGTCTTGTATGAACCACATTTTCAGGGATCATCTGAGAAAGTTTGTGCTGGTTTTCTTTGATGACATCCTTATATACAGCAGGACTTGGGAGGAGCACCTCCAGCATATTGAGACAGTCTTGCACATCTTGGAGGAGCAGCAGTTCTATGCCAAGCTCTCCAAGTGTGAGTTCGGTTTGACAGAGATGCTGTATCTGGGACACATTATAGGAGTGGACGGGGTGAGAGTCCACGAGGAGAAAATCAGGGCTATCAGAGACTGGCCCGAGCCACGGAATGTGACGGAGTTTCGGGGATTTATTGGTATTTGCACCTACTACAGGAAGTTCGTCAAGGGCTTCTCTCAGCTTGCTGCACCCCTCACGGATCTGACGAGGAAGGGGGCATTCAGTTGGTCGGACACAGCACAGCGAGCTTTTGACAAGCTCAAGGAGGTGATGAGCAGTTGTCCCGTATTAGCATTGCTAGATTTTACGCAGCCCTTTGTCTTAGAGTGTGATGCATCAGGAGAGGGGATTGGTGCATTTTTGATGCAGGACGGTCATCCGATTGCTTTTGAGAGCCGGAAGCTCCTTCCACACGAGAGGTTGTATCCCATATACGACAAGGAGATGCTGGCCATCATGCATGCATTGGCCAAATTCCGGCAGTACCTGGTGGGTGGCAGATTCAGGGTGAGGACAGACCATAACAGCTTGAGGTACTTCTTGGAGCAGAAGCAGTTGCAGGAGAGACAACAGAAGTGGATCAGCAAGATCCAGGCCTACGACTTTGACATAGAGTATGTCAAAGGGAAGAATAACGTGGTAGCTGATGCCCTTTCTCGTAGACCGGCCACGTTATCACTCATGAGCTTGGACGCTGATTGGAGGGCTCGATTGTTGGTTGAGTACTCCAAGGATAGGTTTGCATGCGAGGTTCTGGATGGGCAGATAGCAGATGACAGGTACAGGGTGGTCGATGAGATCATCTATTACAGGGACAGGATCTTCTTGACTGAGGGGTCTCAGCTCAAGAAGAAGATACTCCAGGCTTCACATGATTCACCATTGGCGGGCCATCAGGGGTTCACCAAGACATACAGGGCCATCCGGGAGAGGTTCGCATGGAAGGGCCTCAAAGAGGACGTACTCCAGCATGTCAGGGAGTGCGATGTTTGCCAGCGAAACAAGGGAGAGATGAGCCATCCTGCAGGGTTGTTGCAGCCTCTTCCCATTCCGGAGGGGAAATGGGAGAGCATATCGATGGACTTCATCACAGGGTTGCCCACAGTGCAGGGCAAGGATTGCATCTTCGTAGTAGTTGACCGGCTGACGAAGTATGCTCACTTTTTCGCCATATCCGCACATCACACGGCAGCACGGGTGGCGGAGCTGTTCTTCAGGGAGGTTTTCAGATTGCATGGTCTACCCAAGACCATTGTCAGCGACAGGGACAGCTGCTTTATGGGCGGGTTCTGGCAGGAGCTCTTCCGACTAGTGGGGACCGAGTTGACACCGAGCACTAGTTATCATCCTCAGACGGACGGGCAAACGGAGATAGTTAACAAGTGGCTGGAAGGCTACTTGCGTAACTACGTCAGTGGGCAGCAGAGGGCATGGCTGAAGTGGCTGCATTTGGGCGAGTACTGCTACAACACAACGCACCATATGTCCATCGGTATGACACCTTTCTATGCTTTATATGGATATCATTCCTTATCTTTTGTGGACATGATGTTTGGTATTAGCAGGGCTCCGCGAGCCAAGTTATGGATCCAAGAGAGCCAAGACATCCTCCGAGCTCTCAAGGACAACATAGCCACAGCACAGAATCAGCAGAAGTTGTATGCTGATAAGGGTCGGGTGGAGAGACACTTTGAGGTGGGGGACCTGGTCTACCTACGGCTACAGCCATACCGACAGTCTTCGCTCAAGCAGAAGGGGGCGGAGAAGCTAAAGCCTCGTTTTTATGGGCCATACAGGGTGATACGCAGGATCGGGCAGGTTGCGTATGAGTTGGAGCTGCCCCAAGGCAGCCAGATTCATAACATCTTTCATGTATCATGCCTGAAAAAGGCACTGGGCCAGCATGTGACAGTCACCGAGGAGCTACCGCCTACAGATGATGAGGGGCATCTGGTGTTACAGCCGGAGGCTATTATTGACACTAGGGAGAGGCAGCTGCGGAGCAGGAAGATCAGGGAGTTCTTGGTGAGATGGAAGAACTTGCCGGATGAGGATGCCACTTGGGAGGATGAGAGGATCTTGCAGCATCCATCACTTTAGTTGCTTGAGGACAAGCAACGTTCTGCCGGGGGAGACTGTAATATTCCTAATTAGCATTGCTAATTGGAATATTTCATTTTGTTTAATTTTGCCGCTTTAGCTAAAAATAATAAATAAAGTGAGAAATAAGAGGGGTCATCTCACTTTATAAAATAAAGTGCTTTCCTAGTTGATTGACCTTGTAACTTAAAGGGGTGGCCTTGGGGGTCCACACGTGTATGAGGGGAGGCCTCACGCTGACCCAAGGGTAACTGCGCAGGCCAAGGAGGGTGAAGGACGCAGTTAAGGTTTTGGAGGGAGTTTAGCACTATAAAAGGAGGGGTTTCCACTTCATTTGGCATTGATGATTTGATATTGATATTGAGAGCTAGACTTCTGTCTACTTGGCCACGCCGGTTGTTTAGTCGGTGCACGGCACTATTTAGTGCGGCCCGGTGTCTCCGGTCGGAGATCTCACCCTTGGCTCAGGGGGACTTCGAGTGCCTGCTCGAGCAAGGTTTTTCCTTCAGTTTCAGTGGTGATTTGCAGCAGTTTTCTGGTGGACGTTTTGCAGAGGAGTTGCCCTTCTTTTGTGACTGCGCAGTCTAGGAGAGAGGACGCAGTCCCAACTAGGGAGGACGCAATTATTTTGAGCAGGGTTGTTGTGTGGGGATTTGGCTGAGATTTCAGCGTTTTCCAGCCCTGGGGAAATTTGCTATTTCATCCGGAGGATTTGCAGGTGGATTCAGCCCTTTTTGCCAGCGTTTTCTTGGGCTTCTGCGCTGTCACTGGGAGAGACAGCGTTTTCTCTGGAGAGGGTTTATTTGGTGCATTTTCGGAGGTGGAGCATTTGCTTCACGATTTCTGGGTTTTGTCCGGAGGGTT
This sequence comes from Pinus albicaulis, assembly GCA_034641835.2. NCBI lineage: Eukaryota > Viridiplantae > Streptophyta > Pinopsida > Pinales > Pinaceae > Pinus > Pinus albicaulis. The sequence continues at coordinate 600,725,625 of CM076570.1, forward strand.
GAGATCAGCTAGCCTTCCAGTTTTCAGCCCATTTCGATGGGGATGTTGCCCTAGCTCCAGTGCATTGCAGCAGCAGCTTTCTACGGCAGTTTTTCCAGCTAGCTAGGACGCAGTCCCTATTGCAGCCATTTCTTATTCTGAGAGGGTCTCCACTTGCCTAGGGCAAGGATAGGTGCACTCATTCTGATTATCTTTGTACCCATATGCATGTATTCTCAGATTAATAAAATGGCTTAGTGTTCTGGCATTTCATGTGTATTGTTCCATATTCTGGTTCCGGCATTTTGTTCTATATATCTGTTTGTTGTATTTCTGTGTATTACTGTTTATTTCCCGTTGGGGATATTACACCCTAGGCCAAAGATCAAAGCCTTAGGGGACCACCTGTCCTCTGGTAACCAAATTTCAACAATATTCTCATTCGCTTCCGAGCACACCATAGCTGCAATATTAATGCAAAAGAAGGACAAGACGGAACAACCCATTGCATTTTTTTGTCGAACCATTAGGGATGCAACTCTTCGATACAATATCATAGAGAAATAGGCTTTGGCTTTGATAAAAGTGTTGAAGGATTTCCGTGTCTATATTTTACATTCTCATACTTTGGCTTATGTTCCTAATGCAACGATAAAAGATGTTCTTATGTAGACATATCTAGAAGGAAGGAGATGGAAATGGATAGCAGCGATGTTGGAATATGACCTTGAGATCAAGCCCACAAAGCTGATCAAAGGTCAAGGTTTAACAAAGCTTATGGTTGAGTCAAATCTACATGTTTTAGATATCAATCTTATTACATCATTGTCCAATGAAGAACAAGATGTCGCTTTGATACATGTATCTGATATGTTTCTTTCGTCACCTTGGTAGTCTGATATAATATATGTGCTTCAACATTTGAATCCTCCTCCATGCATGACAAAGAGTAAGGGTAGGTCTTTAAAGTTGAAAGCTTCCAAATACTGCATTTTGGACAACGCCCTTTATTGGAAAGATGTAGGAGGTATATTGCTGAATTTTTTAGTTGAGAGCGAAGCCCAAGAGGTTATGAATGATTTTCATAAAGGAGACTGTGGGGGCCACCTTTTCTAGAAGACCACGACTAATAAAGTATTGAGAGCAGGATACTATTGGCCAACTCTATTTGCAGATTTGTACAAAACAGTGATGAGTTTCCACGAATGTCAAGTTTTTCAAGGTAAAAGAAAACTTCTTCCATTACCTCTGCAGCCTATTTCAATTCATGCACCGTTTTAGCAGTGGGGACTTGACTTCATCGAAGAAAATCACCCCACATCATCTGCACAACACAAATAGATACTGACAGCAACCGACTACTTCACCAAATGGATCGAAGCGATCCCAACAAGGCAAGCAATAGATCTCGTAATTATTTAGTTTTTGTAGACTAACATATTGTCTCGTTTTGGTTGTCCTCATAAGATTATTACCGACAATGCGGCAACGTTCAAATAAAAAAGGATGGTTGAGTTTTGTGATAAATATAACATCAAATTGGGGCACTCAACGACCTACTATCCGCAAGGTAATGGTTTAGCAGAGTCCTCTAATAAATCCTTGATCAATATCATAAAGAAGATGCTGGAGGCCAACAAGAAGAATTAACACAAAAAGCTTGTGAATGCCTTATGGGCAGATAGGGTGAGTAGTAAGAAATCTATTGGAATGTTCCCTTTTCAGTTAGTGTATGGAATAGACACTGTTTTTCCTACATCACTTGCAGTCCCAGTTATGAAATTGTTGCAAGAAGCCGGAAGTGAGGAGAATGATATACAACGCCGGATCAATCATATGATCCATCTTCAATAGATGAGAGATGAGGTATTTCAGAGCACATCAAGGCTTAATGAGAAGATAAAGAAGGTGTATGATCATAAGACCAAGGCAGATAACTTTAAGCTTGAAGATGTAGTCCTCTAGTGGGATGCAAGGAATGAGGAAAAAGGGAAGCACGAAAAGTTTGAAAACTTATGGAAAGGGCGCTACAAGATCTCAACTATTCGAGGGAAAAATGATTTTCTACTACAAGAGAATGATATACAACGTCGGATCAATCAGATGATCCATCTTCAACAGACAAGAGATGAGGTATTTCAGAGCACATAAAGGCTTAATGAGAAGATAAAGAAGGTGTATGACTGTAAGACCAAGGCAGATAACTTTAAGCTTGAAGATGTAGTCCTCCCGTGGGATGCAAGGAATGAGGAAAAAGGGAAGCACGAAAAGTTTGAAAACTTATGGAAAGGGCCCTACAAGATCTCAGCTATTCGAGGGAAAAATGCTTTTCTACTACAGAAGATGAATGGAGAAGAATGTTTGGGAGAATTGGTCAAAGGTAAGCTCCTTAAACATTATTATTCTTGATGCAGTTTTCAGATTTCTCACTATCATTGTAAATATCAGTTTAATTTTTTTTGCAAAGTGTGAAGCGGAGGATCACCGAAGCTTGGGGCTCGAAGTGAAGGCTATAAAGTTTCATTGGTTTTCTGCTGTTTTCAAAGTCAAGTCAATCTTGAGTCAATTTTTGAAGTCAGTTTTTAGTCAGTTTGAGTTTGTCACAAATCAGTTTTAGTTTTCAGTTTTCAGTTAATTTTTAGTATTTGACTCCATGACTACAGTGATTGCGCAGTCTAGTCAAGGAGAAGTGTCGGAAGAAGGGAGTTGAGGAGGAGAGTTGTCAGAGGTTTTGGAGGGGAGGCTAGCCACCTCCTACCAGGGATTTTGGTGACATTTCAGAGGCATTTCCCAACAGATTCATTTAGGAGGCCGAGTTACCTAGCAGACCAATGTGCCAAGCCCAAAGGGGAAATTTTCCGAGGTCAAGCTTTCTGTAAATCCTTCGTAGGTTTTTGTGGGTTTGGTGAGTACAGCCCAGGGTTAAAAGCTCGGAATTTTTTGAGCAAGGGAGATAAGCCAAACAATAGATCAAAGTCAGCCAATAACAGGAGTTCCAAGGTTGGCAGCGTAGAGGGAGAGCCACACATAGCAGATTCCAATAGGTATTTTTGTCTGGCTTAGAGTTTTTCTTCAGCCTGCCTAGAGTAGGCCCAGGTGCTAAGCACCAATATTGTATTCTTTTCGACAAATTTTATAAAATGGCTCAACACTGGATTTTGCTTCATTCTATGTTTTTTTAATGGTGTTTCTATTGTATTGTGGTTAATTATCTATTTTCACTTTTATTATTGTTAATCCCCATTTGGGGATATTATAGTGGTATCAGAGCTCATAGACTTGGCTCAACCTATGGAGCATGCGGTCTATGACACCAGAAGATAGACAAAACATCACTTACCGAAGACAGAGGTACAGGAGCTAGGAAAGGAGGCTTGAAATCACTCTTGACGAGGTTGACAACATTCTGGAGGTCGAAGAGAGAGAGATGGCACACATGGATGGAAGAGAGGAGGAGAAGGAATTTACCCACCTTCTTTTGAAATCAGTGCAGGACCTCTCTAAGCAGATTTGAGGAGATGGGTCAAAAGCTTGGCAGAGACAATAAGCAGAAGGGAATTCAAGGGGAATTCCATATTGGAGAAGGATCTGGCATATCACACCACCAGAACGGTCCTCACACTACGCAGCAGGTGGTGCCACACACTCCACCACGTTCTACCATTCTCACATTTCTAGCCTCAGGAGCAGGTGGCTCATTATGGAGAGTATTTTACAGAGTATCAATCCTATAGGTCGGAGTTTGGAGAAGTCCTCACCTTCAACAAGTTTTGCCAGCTAAAGAACAACAACTAACCTAAGGGCCAAGCCAGAGGAGGAGGGTACACACAGGGGAGTGACCTGCAGCATACCGTGGGCATGCTTTTTCTGCCAACTTTTGATGGGTCATCGAGGTCATCTATTTCCAACTTAACCAGGTGACAAAGGTGGAGGCCATCAAGGTGGTTGCGCTGCACTTGGAGGGAGAAGCCCATGACTAGTGGTTTCATAGGGTGTCTATGCTGGGTCACTCATGGGTGACAACGTATGATGACTTCACTAGGAGGGTGTTGGAGAGATTTGATCGAAGGGATCCAGAGGAGCACTTTGGGGAGTTGACCAAGCTTAAGCATATGGGGAATCTTGGGACCTACATATCAGAGTTCTTGAGGTTATCAGTGATGGTTTTGGATCTGTCAGAGCCTAGGAGGATCTTTATGTTTATGGATGTGCTAGTAGAGCCATTGTGTGGGTTAATTAGGTCAACTAGACCCACTACGCTGCAAGACGCAGTTGGGAGGCCCGGGGATTTGCAGGATGCATTACTAAGGACTGGGCCCCACATACCCGAAGGTCTAGCCTTCCAGCAGAGAGGAAGGGACACGAGAGTTCCACCCCCGAGAGGTAACTAGGGCCGGGGACCACTAGATGATGATACCTGGAGAGGTTTGAGGAGGAATAAGCTTTGCTTCACATGCCAGGAGCCATGGGCACCGAGTCACAAGTGTGCAAGAGGAAAGGCACACTACATTGAGGTCTACTCGAATAGCGAGGGAGAGGAGGAGACACCCTTCGAGATGGGAGGAGATGACAACACAACAGGACCAGGAGAAGGTTCTCCATCGCCACCTCCTCCAGCAGAAGGATGGTCATCGTTTTCATCGATCGGAGGGGTCCTTGCATCTTTGCAGGGGACACCCAAGTACTTAACACTGAGAGTCCGGGGGACAGTTCAGGGACAATGTGTCTCGGTGCTAGTGGATAGTGAAGCCACACACAACTTCATAGATGCCCAGATGGTGCAGAGGCGAGGTATCCAGACAGAGGGGTTTGATGGATTCTTTGTACTAGTGGTGGGAGCTAAAACGATGTAGTGTACACTATGTTGCGGCTTTGACGGTGACCATGGGCACATACTCGGTGACAGACCATTTCTTTGTGGTCGACATTCCGGACACCAACATGGTGTTGGGGGTCTAATGGTTCTTCACTTTGGGTAGAGTCACTACCAAATGGCAGAACTTAGAGATGGAGTTCTTGGATAAGAAGAGCGGGAAACAGGTGATACTTAGGGGCATGCATACATATCCCCCTCAAACAGGTTCTGCACATAGGATGGAGGCATACTTCAAGCGGGGAGGCACAGAGTGGGCAGTGGAGCCGAGGATTTCAGAGGCAGATGGTACAACTCGACCCCCGCACCCCGATATACAGGCCATCCTAGACTGTTACTCCATGGTTTTCGGGGACATTCCACCAGGACAACCACCTGACAGGGGGTTTGAGCACACTATTGAGTTGGAGCCCGACATCCAGGCCGTGATCAACACCCCCTATAGGCATCCCAAGGCCTATAGAGATGAGATTGAGAGGGCTATACATGAGCTCTTGGCATTGGGGCACATAAGGCCCAACACCAGTCCTTTCGTTGCTTCTGTTGTTCTGGTGAAGAAGAAGGATGGGACGCTGAGGATGTGCATAGACTACAGGGCCCTGAACAAGAAAACCATGAAGAACCGTTATCCCATCCTCAGGATCGATGAGCTGAAGGGTGCAAAGTTCTTCTCCAAGATTGATCTGAGGTCTGGGTACCATTAGATCCAGGTGAGGGACAAGGATGTCACCAACACTGCATTTTGGTGTCACTACGACCACTTCGAGTTTTTGGTGATGCCCTTTGGGCTGACCAATGCTCCGACTACTTTCCAGTCTTATATGAACCACATCTTTCGTGGTTAGCTAAGGAAGTTTGTGCCGGTATTCTTTGACGATATTCTAATATATAGCCGCTCATAATACAAGCACACAAAACTACAGCAAAATAGGAAACAACATTAAAAACAATAAATGAAGCCTGTTGTCACATAGAATGTCTAGGCCCCCGCGACAACAGCTTAGAGTGGGGGTTGTCACCCTGATCCCCAATTTCTCTATCTAATTTGTCCCCTTGCAGACTAAGGGAGGTATACCCTAACGAAAAATGTTGAAGTAGCACTGGTTGAAAATAAACCAATTTAGAAGCCACAGTTAAAAGACCAAGTACTTGTTAAGATTAATGAGATTTTACTGATCCAATTATATTTGAAACTTTAAAACTAGTGCCTTATGAAGTCAAAATATCCCGTTATGAAATTAAAGTCAAGTAATTGACATATAACTGCTCCTATGAAAAATCAATCCACCACAATGATATTCAATAAAACACCTTCACAATTATGCATTAACAATGTTCAATAAAGACATGCAATTTATCATCACCTGAAGTATTTCCAAAGTTGAGTTAAACAATTAATTACCGATTTCAAGTAATGTAAAATCACAATTAAAGCTCATCAATCACAACTAAGCATAAAATTACTTTGAACCAACAATTTAAATACGAAACAAAAATATTATTATGAGGGTACCATCAAATTTAAATACCAGATATTTCCAATATTTCCGAATTTACGATATTCCAAATAATTCCAATTCAGAAATCTATAGTCAAAGACTTTAGATAGAAATAAATTTAAAGCTCACCTTGACTCTATAAAATTTTTAAGATCCAAAAACCACTTTATTAAAATTTTTTAACCATTTTCTAATTTTTTAAAGTTAAAAAAATCTAAATGTGAAAATCACAAAGACTAAAATCTAAAGCTATGAAACTAGAACCTAAAAATAAATAAATCTAAAACTATGGAAAACTTTAAAAAAAGTTAGATTTTTTATTTTTTGCTTTTTATATTTTATATTTTTTAAAGTTTTGAAATCTAAATAAGATCAAACCTAAGAAAATTAAATTAAACTTTAGCTTCAACTAACCTCAGAAAAATAAATAAAAGACCTAAAGTCTAAATGAAAACTAAAAAAAAAATTAAAACCAAATCTAAAATTAAATCACTAGCTAACTTAACTTAGCAAAATCGAAAAATTGAAATTTTAATCTAAAACTAAAGCTAAGGAAGATTAAAACTAAGGTAAAATTTAAAAAATCTAAAGTCTAAATCTAAAAATTTAACTAAAGCTAAAATCAGATGATTTAAAACCTAAACTAAAACTAAAGCAAACGTAAAAAATAAAATGAAATCTAAAGTTTAAAATCGAAAATCTAAAATTAAGACTAAATCAAAAATTTAAAAAAAAAATCTGAAAGTTTAAAAGGAATTAAGATTTAATACTGAAGTAAAAAAAATAAAAAAATAAAATCTGAAATAAAAAACCAAACTTTTAACTTGCCGTAAGTTCTTATTTGTTTTGTTTGTGTAGCGTATAGACGTACAGACAACAAAGAGGAGGAGTGCTGATGTAGAGCGTACAGACGATAGGCAGTGTGAGGGAGGCGGTGTAGATCGAGCAAGAAATTGCAGTGAAATTTCGGATGAAGGGAAGCTCGAGGAGAAGGGCAGCGTACGTACGATGGATCGTACGGACAACGTATGGGTAGCAGAGGGAAGGAATGATAGTGAGGGAATACGCTGTACAGACGATAGGAAAGCTCAGACAGAGAAATTGCAGGCACACAAATTTCTTCAATCAACAGTAAATTTTTTGCCAGTATGACTCAGATTTTCAAAATATTGATTCAAATGCACCTAAGATTTGCACTTTTGCAACAAAATTATGCCCAAATCTTTAGGCGGAACTGATCCTGAGGCCAGATCTTACCCTCCAGGGCTTAGATCTGGCTCAGATCTAAAAAATTTATGAGAATCTCCCTGTAAACCTACACAAAACCAGAAAAAAACCCAAAAACTATGCACATAAAATAAACTCTTAAACCCTAGAGAATATTTGCAAATTTACAATGCTAATTTACAGATCAGAGGCCCTCATGGCCAAATTCAAAAGCATTTTTTCACAGTTAATAAAAAGAGAAAATTAAGAGGCACAAGCCCAAGAAGACCCTGCAAAACAAAATTTCGTAAGATAACTTTGGGAATGAAGAAACAATGAGATTTTTCAGATTTAAGAAATTTGAGTGTCGACTGGTCTAACTGAAGACTTCCCCAAATGCTTAAATCTTGAAAAATGATCTCTGCACCTTAGATTTGAATTTTAGATTGATAGAGATTAAAAAATTAAACATGAAACCTTTCAGAAAAATAGATAACTAATATTTTCGTTAAATCAAAATGCAATTTTAGATACCTGTATGCAGATTAATCCATAAAGACCATCAACCATCAAATGCCAATAGAAGTAGCAGAGTTTAGAGACAATATCACCACATAGATCTGGAAAATGAACACCAAAGTCTTTATGCTTTATTCACCAAAAATATTACAAGAGCTTCTAAGAACAAGTGCACGATTTAAAGATCGGATGACTGGAAGACTGACAAATACCTCTAATTTATAAGATAAAATCTCCAACGGCTATTTCAGTTGATCCCTGTCAAAATTATCTTGATCGTCGAAAAGATTTGATCATCTTTTAATTTGGACCGTTGAAATTATAATTTTGAGGAATTTCGAATTTATCATTTAATTCCATTTTAATTAACTCAAAAATAATATTTTTGAGTTAATTACCTCAAAATTTTGAATTTGACTTAACCCCCAAAGCCCAAGGGTCCAAAATTTCTTGAAATTTTCAATATTCCCTTGTCCTGGGACCTTTAGGAATTTATTTTTTTAAGGACCTACGAATTTTGCCTTTGAAGAATTTTAACTCACCTAGGACTTATAATTAATTAAATTTCTGGTTTAGGATTTTTTAATTAATTTGGCCAAAAAATTTAATTAATTGACTGAGAGGGGATTTAATTATTTTTCCAACCCTCTTTACATAAGATAAATACATTTAGACACATAAAGGAGGAATACCCATTCGTATAGACCCTTAAGAAGCTACCCAATTCTGCGATTCAAAACATGATCTAGTAGACCAAGCAGCCTGTAATAAAATAATCTAGCCAATTAGTTAGGATTATTCCCAAACTACTCTTACAAAGACTCGATAGAAAACAGTAGGACTCACTTAGCATCTTTATGACAAAATCCACCTTAGCTTTGGGGTGAAGCTGGAGGGAAAAACTTTTCCGATCACTTGTGTCGAGAAACACAAATGAATCAGTGAGACAAAAAACCTCCTAGGATAGAAATCATCACCAAAATACTAGGCTTACCTAGATTGTTACATACATGGTGGTCTTACTTGATCATTTACATCATGAACATGTAGAATGGGTTTACATCATTCATAAAACTGTCCACTGTCGTTGAAATCAGAACGACATGAACACCTCGAACATGATGCATCCCATTTGAAAAAATGGGGGTGTACTGCTATGGGGTTGTTGAAAAAGTGTGGTCAACATCTGGCTCTACTTGGGGACATGCTGTTTCATTGAAGGAATGTGAGAATCCAGAATCTGCATTCAAGCAACACACAAAATTACATAAGTAGCGTCCATCCAAATATCATCATATAACATTAAGCACATGAAAAATAGAAGCTCTTCTATCATTTATTATTCTACTTGACATGAAAAACAAATCTAATCTAACTACAAAATGAAATGCTGAAAGGACAAGGAGGAGGGTTAGAAATACGATACAAAGGATGCCCAATGGCATCATATGCCATCTTTGAAGAACAACTTGAGGAGTTGGCCATTCGCAGGTAACTGAAATGTTTTGCCTTCCAACGTGCTCAAGTGGAATGAGTTTGGTCCAGCAATGCCACTGATAATATAAGGTCCCAGCCACAAACTGTCAAATTTCTTGCGTTTACCGGGCTTTTCATTCTTTCGATCCCAAAGTAATACCATGTCTCCAACCTGCAAAGATCTAGATCGAGATGATTTGTCAAAGCTTTTATTATTGTTAGATTGATTCTTACACATATTATCTAAAGCTTTCGTATGAGTTTCATCCAACTCTACAATTTGATCAATTCTATTTTGAACATCTTTATTAGTGGAAAAATGTTGAAGGAGTTGGTAAGCTGGTAATTTAAGGTGCACAGGCAAAGTTACATCCAAGCCATAAACTAATTCAAAAGGACTTTTACGAGTAGCTTTCTTTTTAGTAATTCTATTTGCCCACAAAGCATACTTGATTTTGCTATCCCAAGATCGCTTATTATCTCCTACTATCTTCTTGATATTGGTTCTAGGATTTTTATTACTTGACTCAGCTAAGCCATTACCCTGAGGATAGTAGTTAGATGAATGAGATAATATAATGCCATACTTAAAACAAAAATATGAAAATTCAAAAGAACTAAAAGCCTTGGCATTATCGGTAGTGATCTTGGCAGGGACACCAAATCTAGTAATGATTTGATTTTCAATAAATTCCATAATGACCTTTCCTTTGACATTCTTAGCAGGAATGGCTTCAACCCATTTAGTAAAATAATCAGTCGCAGTTAAGATCTAGGAGTAGCCATTGCTAGAATTTTCATGGAATTTCTCAATGAAATCCAGACCCCAATGTTGAAAAGGTGCCTCAACAACCACAGGTTGTTGGGCCAGGGCAGCTAGCTTCTTCTTCCTAGTGAATAGTTGACAGGTTTAACAACTTCTGACAAATTTATGCACACCTTAAAAAATCGAAGGCCAATAATAAGCAGCTCTCAGAATTTTGTGGGTGGTTGTTCTAGCAGCATAATGGCCACTACAAAATCCTAAATGAAACTCAGAAATCAACTTTTTAGACTCAATCTCATCAACACACCTAGGTATTATTCCCTCAGGATTTCTCCATCCAAGGTCATCCTTCATGAGGCAATACTTAGTGGCTTTTAATCTAAGAGCCCTTCTTCTATGAGCAACTAAATGGTTAGGACATGTAAGATTTAACAAATAATAAATAATGTTCTTATACTGTTCATGCTCTCCTAACCTTTGTAGCTCAGGCGAAGATGCATCATTAAGACAAATCAAACCAAGCGCTTTCTCATTACCTTTGGTCCTCATTTCAGCCAAACCTTGACCCTTGACTAACTTGGTGTGTAATATTCCTAATTAGCAATGGCTAATTGGAATATTCGATTTTGCTCAATTTTGCCGTCTATAGTTTATTTATAAATAAAAAGGTGAGTAGAGAGGACATAACTCACTTTTGGGAATAAAAGTCACTCCCTAGTAGCACAACGTTGTAACTTAAAGGGAGCCAAGGGGGGCCAAGGACCATGTAGAGAGGGGGCCCACGCATGCACTAGGAGAGACTGCGCAGATGTAGAGGAGCACGTGGCAAGAGGGAGGCTACGTTGAGGAGATGGGCCTTAGGGTTTGGAGAGAGGCCAACATTATAAAAGAGGGAGGAGCCTCCTCATTTGATTCGTTCGATTTTATGCATTTGAGCTAGTCATTTCGACTTCTTGAGCACGCTGGCTGTTTAGCCTATCTGTAGCACTGTTTAGTGCATCGAGTGTCTCCGATCGGAGATCTCACCCTTAGCCCCGGGTGACTTCGAGTGCCTACTCGGGCAAGGTAGTTTCATCGTCATTTTGTGGGAGGATTGGTGTTTGGGTTTTCTTGCAGAGCTGGGCATCCAGAGACTGCGCAGTTTTGAGAGGGAGGACGCAGTCCATTCTAGGGGAGCTCCGGATTGAGTTTCTTGCAGGGGTTTTGAGCTTGGAGATTGAGCAAAGGATCGACCTTTTCCTGTGAGAGTATTTTGGTAGAGTTCGAGGCTGCATTTCAGTGGTTTCTATTCAGCCTCTGCGCAGAGCCTTGGAGGACAACGTAATTCCCCAAGGGGGTGATTTTCGGGGGTCAACCATTTCAGATATGATTTCTGGGTTTTGCTGTGGTTGATGAGTAGAGGTGGATTTCAGATTTTCAGCTCATTCCGGCAAGGGGATCAGCCCCAAGTCATTGGTTCATTTCAGCAGTAGCAGCTACACGGCAGTTTTCCAGCAGCTGGGATGCAGTTCAGAGAGCAGCCATTTCTTGGATATTTTGAGAGTATTTCTTCACTTACCTTGAGCAAGTCTAGGTGCCATCACTCTGATCACCTATTGTACTTCATTATATTTCTCAGTATAATAAAATGGTTGAGCATTCTCTCTCTATATTTCTGGAGCATTTGTCGTACATTGTATCTATGCTATTGTATGTCTGCTTTACTGTTATTTTTATATATCTTCGGGCATTCTAGTTCTATACCACTTGGTGTGTTTTTCTCATACTCTTAGACAGAGTCTAGAAAGGGCCAGGTGGCCTCCAGATCTCACCCATTTCTTAGAGGTGAAATATCTGGTAAATGCCCTCCCAGTCCATCTCTGGTTGGAGTTTGCTTGTGTTTAGAGATATCCCCGAAACGGGATATTACAGTGATATCAGAGCATAGTCCTGGCTCAGCCTGTGGAGTTAGTTGTCTATGACACCGGGGAAGAAGCCCTACATTTGTTACAGAGGCAGGAAGTACAGAGATCTCGAGCGTAGGTTGGAGAACACCTGCAGAGAGGGAGACTGTGTTCGGGTGGTGGACACAGAACAGGAGGAGCCTGTGATAGACGCAGAATAGGAGGAGCCCGTGTTAGATTCAGAGTAGAGAGAGCCAATGGCAGATGATAGTGAGGAAAAATAGTTTGGGGAGGCACTCCTCAAATCGGTGCAGGATCTAGCGAGATAGATTGAGATGATGGGTCAGAGATTCACCGCTGTGGAGGCTGGACAGCGTGAGACCCCACGGGTTTTCCAAGTAGGTGAGGGATCGGGTACATCCCACCATTTTCCGGAGCAGGGTGCTACTTAGCATGATACTACTCAGCAGATGGCTTCACATGCACCTACACGCTCTACCATGCCCACTTTCTTGGGAGCAGACATAGGGGTAGGAGCCCAGCAGGAGGCAGAGCTCGGGCATATGGGCGATTATTTTGCAGAGTATCAGGCCTATGGGCAGGAGTTCAGGGATGCTCTTTCGTTCAGAGATTTTGTTCAGCTTCAGCGAGACAGTAGACCCCGCGACCATCATAGAGGGCACTGGCATTATCATGATGGAGATACCCACCGCACAGCTAACAGATTCCACTTGCCTACGTTTGATGGTTCATCAAACAGTTCAGCGAAGTCTTGGGTGGAGAAGCTGGACATCTATTTCTAGCTTAACCAGATGTCGGAGACGGAGACCATCAAGGTGGCGACATTACATTTGGATGGTGAGGCCCAGGACTAGTGGTTCCATGGGATGGTTACACTCGGACATTCTACAGTGACAATATATGCCGAGTTCACCAGGAGGTTGATAGAGAGATTTGACCGGAGGGATCCGGAATAGCACTTTGTTGAGCCGACGAGGCTCAAACAGACCGGGAGCCCAGAGACATACATTGTAGACTTCTTGTGGGTTTCAGTGATGGTGCCAGATCTATGCGCAGCGCGGATGATCTACATGTTTGTTGAGGGTTTAGCAGAGCTATTTCGAGGTCTAGTCAGATTTCCTAGACCAGCCACACTCCAGGATGCTATTAGTAGGACTAGGGATTTACAGGATGCCTTACCCAGGACCCAGACACCTTACCCCCAGAGATAGGCTTTTCAGCCCAAGGGGAAGGACGTGAGGATTTCGCCTCCAAAGGGGAATCCAGGACGAGCACAGATGGATGATGATGCCAGGAGGGAGCTGAAGAAGAAGCGGTTGTGCTTTACCTGTCAGGAGCCGTGGGCACCGGGACATAGATGTGTTGCTGGCAATGCACATTTTATTGAGGTCTTCTCTGAGAGCAGCGAGGAAGAGGATGAGGAGGATGACGTGGAGGTCGGAGACAGTCATGCAGCGCAAGATCCTTTACCACGTCCACCAGCAGCAGCAGTTGGTGCAACTTTTGCACCTATCGGAGGGGCCCTTGCAGCATTGCGAGGAGTTCCCAAGTATTTGACGCTGCGCGTACGAGGGACAATACGTAGCCAGTGAGTATCAGTTTTGGTTGACAGTGGGGCAACCCACAACTTCATCGATGGACAGATGGTTGAGCGGAGAGGTATTCAGACTGAGAGCTTTGATGGATTTTCAGTTTTGGTCCCAGGAGATCAGACCATGATGTGTGCTAGTTATGTTCCAGAGTTATCAGTGACGATGGGCACCTACACACTGACTGATCACTTTTTCGTGGTCAATATTCCGGACACCAACATGGTACTGGGTGTTCAGTGGCTTATCACTCTAGGGAAGGTGACTGCAGATTGGAAGGCCCTAGAGATGGAGTGGGATGATGAGAAGACAGGGAGGCATGAGAAGATACGGGGACAACAAACATATTCGCCTCAGACTGTTTTGGCTCATCGGATGGAGGCAGTCTTCTGTAAGGGAGACGTAGAGTGGGCAGTGGAACTGCATGCATCAGAGGCAGGGACTACAGGGTAGACGGTGCACCCAGAGATACAGTCCATCCTTGACAAGTATGCCACAGTGTTTGGGGATATTCCATTGGGATAGCCACCAGACCGGGGGTTTGAGCACACCATTGAGCTTGAGCAGGGCATACAGGGAGTGATTACTACCCCCTATAGGCACCCCAAAGCCTATTGGGATGAGATAGAGCGGGCCATCTAGGAGTTACTGGCTCTTGGGCACATCCGGCCGAGCACGAGTCCTTTTGCTTCTTCCGTGGTGTTGGTGAAGAAGAAGGACAACACCTTGAGGATGTGTATTGACTACAGGGCCCTGAACAAGAAGACCCTGAAGAAAAGGTACCCTATACCCAGGATCGATGAGTTGATGGATGAGTTGAGAGGAGCCCATTTCTTCTCAAAGATTGATTTGAGATTAGGGTACCATCAGATTCACATGAGGGAACATGACATTCCCAAGACCACCTTCAGGTGTCACTATGGGCACTTTGAGTTTTTGGTGATGCCCTTCGGGCTAACCAACGCCCAACGACATTCCAGTCTTGCATAAATCACATCTTCCACAGTCACTTAAGGAAGTTTGTGTTGGTGTTCTTTGATGATATCCTCATTTACAGCAGGACTTGGGAGGAGCATCTCCAGCACATTGAGGCAGTGTTACGCACTTTGGAGGAGCAGCAGTTCTTGCCAAGCTCTCCAAGTGTGAGTTTGGGTTGACGGAGATGTTGTACTTGAGACATATCATAGGGTTGGACGGAGTGAGAGTCCACGAGGAGAAGATCAGGGCCATTAGAGATTGGCTGGAGCTGAGGAACGTGACAGAACTTCGAGGATTCATTGGCATTTGTACTTATTACAGGAAGTTCGTCAGGAGTTTCTCACAGCTTGCTGCACCCCTTACAGATTTGACGAAGAAGGGGGCATTCAGTTGGTCGGATACAGTGCAGCGAGCCTTTGACAGGCTCAAGGAGGTGATGAGCAGCTGCCCAGTGCTTGCATTGCCGGATTTTACGCAGCCATTTGTTTTGGAGTGTGATGCGTCGGGAGAGGGGATTGACGCAGTATTGATGCAGGGAGGTCACCCTATAGCTTTTGAGAGCCGGAAGCTCCTTCCACACGAGAGGTTGTATTCTATATACGACAAGGAGATGTTGGCCATTATGCATGCATTGGCCAAATTCTGACAGTATTTAGTGGGTAACAGGTTCAGGGTGAGGACTGATCACAACAGCCTCAAGTTCTTTTTGGAGCAGAAGCAGCTACAGGAGAGGCAGCAGAAGTGGATCAGTAAGCCCTAACAACGTGGTAGCAGATGCCCTTTCACGTAGACCAACCACGTTGTCTCTTATGAGCTTGGATACAGACTGGAGGGCTCGACTTTTAGTAGAGTACTCCAAGGACAGATTTGCATGTGAGGTTCTGGATGGATAGGTGGCGGATGACAGGTACAGGGTGGTCGATGAGATCATCTACTACAGGGACCGGATCTTCTTGATTGAGGGATCTCAGCTCAAGAAGAAGATACTTCAGGCATCACATGATTCACCATTGGCTGACCATCAGGGGTTTACCAAAACCTACAGGGCCATTAGAGAGAGGTTCTCATGGAAGAGCCTCAAGGAGGACATACTCCAACACATCAGGGAGTGTGATGTTTGCTAGAGGAACAAGGGGGAGATGAGCCATCCCGCATGATTATTGCAGCCTCTTCCCATTCCGGAGGGGAAATGGGAGAGTATTTCGATGGACTTCATCACAGGGTTGCCCATAGTGCAGGGAAAAGATTGCATCTTTGTAGTCGTTGATCGACTGACAAAGTATGTCCATTTCTTCGCCATATCCGTGCACTACACAGCAGCACAGGTGGCCGAGTTGTTCTTCAGAGAGGTTTCCAGGCTGCATGGTCTTCCTAAGACCATCATCAGTGACAGGGACAGCCGCTTCATGGGCGGATTTTGGCAGGAGCTTTTCCAGTTGGTGGGGACAGAGTTGACACCGAGTACCAGTTATCACCCACAGACGGATGGGCAAACGGAGATAGTTAACAAGTGGCTGGAGGGCTACTTGCGTAACTATGTCAGTGGGTAGCAGCGAGCATGGCTGAAGTGGCTGCATTTGGGGGAGTACTGCTACAACACTGCACATCACATGTCCATTGGTATGTCTCCATTTTACGCTTTGTATGGATATCATTCTTTGTCTTTTGCTGATGTGATGTTTGGTGCTAGCAAGGCTCCAAGAGCCAAGATTTGGATCCAAGAGAGTCAGGATATTCTCTGAGCTCTCAAGGATAATATGGCTACAGCACAAAACTAGCAGAAGCTGTATGCCGACAGAGGTCGGGTGGAGAGACAGTTTGAGGTAGGGGACTTGGTCTACCTACGATTATAGCCATACCGACAGTCGTCACTGAAGTAGAAGGGAGCTGAGAAGCTCAAGCCCCGCTTTTACAAGCCATACAGGGTGATACACAGGATTGGACAGGTTGCATATGAGTTGGAGCTGCCCCAAGGCAACAAGATTCATAACGTTTTTCATGTATCATGCCTGCAAAAGGCACTAGGGCAGCAGGTGATAGTGACAGATGAGCTACCACCCACGGATGATGAGGGGCATTTGGTGTTGCAGCCAGAGGCTATTATTGATACCAGGGAGAGGCATCTACGGAGCAGGACAGCCCGGGAATTCTTGGTGAGGTGGAAGAATTTGCCGGATGAGCATGCCACTTGGGAGAGTGAGAAAATTTTGCAGCACCCATCACTTTAGTTGCTTGAGGACAAGCAACATTTTGCCAGGGGAGACTGTAATATTCCTAATTAGCAATGGCTAATTGGAATATTCGATTTTGCTCAATTTTTCCATCTATAGTTTATTTATAAATAAAAAGGTGAGTAGAGAGGACATAACTCACTTTTGGGAATAAAATTCACTCCCTAGTAGCACAACGTTGTAACTTAAAGGGAGCCAAGGGGGGCCAAGGACCACGTAGAGAGGGGGCCCATGTATGCACTAGGAGAGACTTCGCAAATGGAGAGGAGCACGTGGCACGAGGGAGGCTACGTTGAGGAGATGGGCCTTAGGGTTTCAAGAGAGGCCAAAATTATAAAAGAGGGAGAAGCCTCCTCATTTGATTCGTTCGAGTTTATGCATTTGAGCTAGTCACTTCGACTTCTTGAGCACGCTGGTTGTTTACTCTGTCTGCAGCACTGTTTAGTGTATCGAGTGTCTCCGATCGGAGATCTCACCCTTAGCCCCGGGGGACTTCGAGTGCCTGCTCGGGCAAGGTAGTTTCATCGTCATTTTGTGGAAGGATTGGTGTTTGGGTTTTCTTGCGGAGCTGGGAATCCAGAGACTGTGCAGTTTTGAGAGGGAGGATGCAATCCATTCTAGGGGAGCTCCTGATTGAGTTTCTTGCAGGGGTTTTGAGCTTGGAGATTGAGCAAAGGATCAGCCTTTGCCTGTGAGAGGATTTTGGTGGAGTTCGAGGCTGCATTTCAGTGGTTTCTATTCAGCCTCTGCGCAGAGCCTTGGAGGACAGCGTAATTATCCTCCAATCTTGATCCCATCTTTGGAGATGATGTGACCAAGCAATTTCCCTTCAATTATTCGAAAAACAGACTTAGCTGGATTCAAAGAAATCCCAAATTCTCTACACCTATCAAAGACTTGCTTAAGATGACCTATGTGACTAGTACCATCTTTAGGAAAAACTATAAGATCATCCTGATAAATTTCAATAATTTTTCCAATTAAACCTTTAAAAGCATAATCCATGGCCATTTGAAAAATAGCCCCATCATTAGTCAACTCAAAAGGCATTCTAATGTATTCGAAAGTACCCCATGGTGTGGTGAATGTAGTTTTGTGATGATCTTCTTTTTTAACCCAAACTTGATTGTATCCAGAAAAACCATCTAGCAATGACATCATTCTTGAACCTGTTACTCTTTGCAACATAGTCTCCATGTTGGGAAAAGGGTAATTATCCTTTTTACATGCTAGATTAAGGTTTCTAAAATCGACACAAAGTCTAATGGTGGCATTCTTCTTCCTAACAATCACCAGGTTGGAAGACCATGTTGAATTTCTAGTTTGAGCAATGATTCCAGCTGCGAGCATTTTTGAAAGCTCTTTCTGAACCAATGGGGCTAACTTAGGATTTATTTGCCTAAGCTTTTGACGAAAAGGTTTAGCATTTTCATCTTTCAAAGGGATAATGCGTTGCATGACATCTTCCCTATATCCTTTTAACTCATCATACGAAAATGCTAAAACATCGCTATTTTCATGAAGTAAATTGGTCAACCTTTTCCTTTCTTCTTCATTGGTACCTTTACCAATTTTGACAATCTTAGGGTCCTCAGAGGTACCAATATTTACTTCAATGAATTCACCCGATACCATTTTAT
Source organism: Pinus albicaulis (assembly GCA_034641835.2). NCBI lineage: Eukaryota > Viridiplantae > Streptophyta > Pinopsida > Pinales > Pinaceae > Pinus > Pinus albicaulis. The sequence continues at coordinate 600,744,285 of CM076570.1, forward strand.
TTTCCTCTTTCATCCTTATGGCGTCATGCCTATCAAAGTGTTGCTCTAAAGCAACAATATTCCCAGGAGCAGGATTTATAATATCATCATGATCATCAAACCCATCCTCCCTAGAACTTATCTGAAAATTTTCAAACTCATCCAAATTGTTAAGAAAATGAATGACCAGCTTTTCATCATTAAAAACTTGCCAATGCTCTGAATTATCTGGGACTGGAAGTCTGAAAATAATTTCCATTTTTATCTTATCCTTAATTAATTCATCAGATAATTGTAAAGTTGAAGCGGCCACAACAAGCTCATCCGCCAAGGTATTCTTTTCTCGTGGGATAGCTTCAAGGTTAATGGCATCAAAGTGCTTCATAACATCCCACACAACATTTCGATAATTCCTTAACCTTTTATTTTTGTATGTAAATTTATTCTTAACTTGCATGATAACCAAATAATAATCTCCCTTGATACTGAGCATCTTAATTCTTAAAGCTTTTGCCAACTCAAAACCCAACAACAAGGCTTCATATTCAACCACATTGTTGGTTGCATCAAACTCAAGTCTATAGGAAAACTTAAAAATATGACCAAGGGAAGACTTCAATACAATTCCAACACCCTTACCATGCCTAGATGCTGCACCATCAAAATGCATGCACCAAACCTGATCCCTTAGGTCCTCAAACTCTTCATCAACCTTGTCATCTAAAGGAACTATGAAATTAGACATAATAGCATAGTTCCCCACGTCAGGTTGTTCCTTAATTATTTCATTATGAAGTCTCTTAGGATCTTCCACATGGAATCTTCTTTCAGGCTTTCTATTTAGCTTCACAAACCCTTCACCTCTAGGGGAAGGAATCATAGCATATGACCAATTCATCTAAATACTTCCTCCTAGATCAGAGGCCCACTTTCTAGATAACAACATACCCCAAGCATCCGGAACATCAACTACAACTATGTCCATAACAATCATTATATTAGGGTAAACCGATAAATGAACTTGTAAATCATTGATTAACCCATGAACTTCAATTTTCCTAGAATCCATGGCACATATGTTGTAGTATGGTCTAGAAACTCTTAAATTAAGTTGTTCGATGACCCGCTTGGTCATGACACAAGCTGAAGCACTAGAATCTAGCATACAATTATTCAATTTATAACCATTAACCACCAACATAACAAAAAATGGTTGATGCTCCTTGTTATTCGACTCCATTTTTTGCAAATATATAGGGGCATCTTGATAAGAAACTTCAGGAGTCTTATCTTGAGTAACATTAACATGCGAAACTCCAAGAACATCTAAAACTTTAGCTCTCTGAGTGGGAAGCTTTAACATCTCAGTGACAGGTACCAAGATCTTAGCATTACTCAACCATGCGCCCAAATCAATATTCAAACCAGGACTAGGACTAAAAATTTGAGGGGGAGTTAGATTATTACCTTTCTCTTTACCCCTTCTTTGATAAGTTAATCCTTTATCCTTATCAATTTCCAAAATTTGATCAGGAGAAGGCTTTTCACCAAATAATTCAATCATCAAATCCCTCTCATGATCAAAATTATTGATACTATGCAAAGATGTAAAAGGCCTAACATCCTGACTATTTTTCTTAACTTCCATCCAATCTTCCATAGACAAAGAGAACTCTTGACCAACAACATTTATCTGATTACTTGCCTTAAACATTCCACTATTCATGATTCTTTTAACAGGGGGACAAGTAACCTCCTCATGAAGAGCATCACAAGCTCTACAATAAGGTGGAGCTTCATCAACCATATTAGTAGATTCAAACGGATTAGGAGGTCTCTGCTTACTAGGCTGACCTTTTTTCTGCCAAGTATTATTACTTTGATTATTATTATGATTCCTAGGTTGCGAATTTTGCGCTTGAGCCCTTTCCATTTGGACCAACCTTGATTGCAAAGTGCTTATTTCCTTAGCATGGTCAAGGATTAATTTCGCTTGGTTAAGCTCCATGCTTTCAAGCTTTTGCATTAACTTTTTCGTAGGGTCATCATCATTTTCCAGAGGCTCTTTACCTTTAAATCCTTTCAACTTAGTCGTAACTCTATCAGAACCAAGAATTTCAAATTTTCCCGATGCCCTTTGTCCTTTTCAAGTTCTTCAGCTAAAGTTTGGCAAGCTTTATAATCAACATTCTTAGCACGTCTTAGCTCATATGAAGTATCAGAATCAAAAGCATCAATGTAAAAATTTAGAAGAGATCCATCAGGAGGCTTATGAGTTTGAGATATTTCTCTAAGAATACCATTAAATCTCTTGTTAAATTCTTCCATCGTTTCATTTTCTTTCTTTTTTATGGTACTGATATCTTTCACCAAATGCATATCTTCCCTTTTATCACCAAACTTATCCTTGAAGGCTGCTAGAATTGACTGAAAAGTATCAAATGAATTATTAGGCTTTTTAGTAAACCAATCCATAGCATCCTGTTCAAGGGTAAGAATAAAACAACACATCTTTACATCCTCGAAATTATTACTTCTAGCCCATTTATTCCACCAACGAGTGAAAGCGTTTAAATGAGATTTGACACTAACTGCATTATTTCCTTGAAAATAAGGTAACTTATCCATTCCATGTTGAGGGAAATCATGGGGATGACCTTGAATATTAGCAAAATTACACGGGGCATATACATCCATGATATCGGGCTGAAGAGGATCACAAAAAAGAGAATGGATATCAGAGAGAGCTTCCTAGCCGAGATTAACAAGAAGTGTAGGAGAAGAGAGCTTGTGTAATTGGACTCTGAGAACCTTTTCAGGGTATGGAGTAGGATTAATCAAGCTACTTAGATGTCTTCTAGTACAAATTCCTGTGGAAGATGAAGCCAGTGGAGTTGCCACTAGGACAGGAAGTTAACTCAAATATCTGAGATGAAAGACAAAGAAAGAAATGAATGTCGTAAAGCCAAAGTCCAATAAATTGTTCCCCAACAACGGCGCCAAAAAATGTTGTCACATAAAATGTCTAGGCACCGCGACAACGGCTCAGATTGGAGGCTGTCACCCTGCTCCCCAATCTCTCTATCTAAGTTGTCTCCTTGCAGACTAAGGGAGGTATACCCTAACAAAAAATGTTGAAGTAGAACTGGTTGAAAATCAACCAATTTAGGAAACAGTTAAAAGACCAAGTACTTGTTAAGATTAACGAGATTTTACAAATCCAATTATATTTGAAACTTTAAAATCAATGCCTTATGAAGTCAAAATATCTTGTTATGAAATTAAAGTCAAGTAATTGACATATAACTGCTGCTATGAAAAATCAATCCACCACAATGATATTCAATAAAACACTCTCACAATTATGCATTAACAATGTTCGATAAAGACATGCAATTTATCATCACCTGAAATATTTCCAAAGTTGAGTTAAACAATTAATTACCGATTTCAAGTAATTTAAAATCACAATTAAAGCTCATCAATCACAGCTAAGCATAAAATTACTTTGAACCAACAATTTAAATTCGAAACAAAAATATTATCATGAGGGTACCATCGAATTTAAATGCTAGATATTTCTAATATTTTCGAATTTACGATATTCTAAATAATTCCAATTCAGAAATCTATAGTCAAAAACTTTAGATAGAAAGAAATTTAAAGCTCACCTTGACTATATAAAATTTTTAAGATCCAAAAACCACTTTATTAAAATTTTTTTGACCATATTCTAATTGTTTAAAGTTTAAAAAATCTAAATATGAAAATCACCAAGACTAAAATCTAAAGCTATGAAACTAGAACCTAAAAATAAATAAATCTAAAACTATGGAAAACTTTAAAAAAAGTTAGATTTATTTATTTATTTATTTATTTAAAGTTTTGAAATCTAAATAAGATCAAACCCAAGAAAATTAAATTAAACTTTAGCTTCAACTAACCTCAGCAAAATAAATAAAAGATCTAAAGTCTAAATAAAAAGTAAAAAAAATTTAAAACCAAATCTAAAATTAAATCAATAACTAACTTAACTCAGCAAAATCGAAAAATTGAAATTTTAATCTAAAACTAAATCTAAGGAAAATTAAAACTAAGGTAAAATTTAAAAAATTGAAAGTCTAAATCTAAAAATTAAACTAAAGCTAAAATCAAATGATTTAAAACCTAAACTAAACTAAAGCAAATGTTAAAAAAAAAAAAAAATGAAATCTAAAGTTTAAAATTGAAAATCTAAAACTAAGACTTGAAAAAAAAAAAAAAAAAAAAAACTGAAAGTTTAAAAGGAACTAAGATTTAAAACTAAAGTTAAAAAAAATTTAAAATTTAAAATCTGAAATCAAAAACCAAACTTTTAACTTGTCGTAAGTTCTTATTTGTTTTGTTTGTGGAACGTATAGACGTACAAACAACAAAGAGGAGGAAAGCTGATGCAGAGCGTATGAACGATAGGCAGCGTGAGGGAGGCGGTGCAAATCGAGCAAGAAATTGCAGTGAAATTTCAGATGAAGGGAAGCTCGAGGAGAAGGGCAGCGTATGTATGATGGATCATACAAACAACGTACGGGTAGCAGAGGGAAGGAATGACAGTGAGGGAATACGCTGTACGGACGACAAGAAAGCTCAGACAGACAAATTACAGGCACACAAATTTCTTCAATCAGCAGTAAATTTTTTGCCAGTGTGACTCAGATTTTTAAAATATTGATTCAAATGCACTTGAGATTCGCACTTTTGCAGCAAAATTATGCCCAAATATGTAGGCGGAACTCATCCTGAGGCCAGATCTTACCTCCAAAGCCTAGATTTGGCTCAGATTTAAAAAATTTATGAGAATCTCCCTGTAAACCTGCACAAAACCTAGAAAAAAACCCAAAACTATGCACATAAAATAAACCCTTAAACCCTAGAGAATATTTGCAAATTTACAGTGCTAACTTACAGATCAGAGGCCCTCATGGCCAAATTCAAAACTGTTTTTGCACAATTAATAAAAAGAGAAAATTAAGAGAGGCACAAGGCCAAGAAGACCCTGCAAAACAAAATTTCGTAAGATAACTTTAGGAATGAGGAAACAGTGAGCTTTTTCAGATTTACGAAATCTGAGAGTTGACTGGTCTAACTGAAGACTTCCCCAAACGCTCAAACCTTGAAAAATGATCTCTGCACCTTAGATCTGAATTTTAGATTGATAGAGATTAAAAAAATAAACATGAGACCTTTTAGAAAAGAGATAACTAATATTTCCATTAAATCAAAATGCAATTTTAGAAACTCAGAAAACTGCACAAGATACCTATATGCAAATTAATCCATAAATGCCATCAACCATCAAATGCCAATAGAAGTAGCAGAGTTTAGAGACAATATCACCACATAGATCTGGAAAACGAACACCAAAGTTTGTAACCCCAAAGTATTTATGCTTTATTCACCAAAAATATTACAAGAGTTTCCAATGACAAGTGCACGATCCAAAGATTGGATGACTAGAAGACTGACAAAGACCTCTAATTTATAAGATAAAATCTCCAACGGCTAGTTCAGTTGATCCTTGTCAAAATAATCTCGACCATCGAAAAGATTTAATCATCTTTTAATTTGGACCGTTGAAATTATAATTTTGAGAAAATTCGAATTTGTCATTTAATTCCATTTTAATTAACTCAAAATTTTGACTTTGACTTAACCCCCAAGGCCCAAGGGTCCAAAATTTCTTGAAATTCTCAATATTCCCTTGCCCTGAAACCTTTAGAATTTTTTTTTTAAGGACCCATGAATTTTGCCTTTGAAGAATTTTAACTCACCTAGGACTTACAATTAATTAAATTTATGGCTTAGGGTTTTTTAATTAATTTGGCCAGAAAATTTAATTAATTGATGGAGAGGGGATTTAATTATTTTTCCAACCCTCTTTACATAAGATAAATACATTTAGACACATAAAGGGGGAATACCCATTCGTATAGACCCTAAAAAAGCTACCCAATTCCGCGATTCAAAACATGATCTAGTAGACCAAGCAACCTGTAATAAAATAATTAGCCAATTAGCTAGGATTATTCTCAAACTACTTTTACAAAGACTTGATAGAAAACACTAAGACTCACATAACATCTTGATGACAAAATCCACTCTAGCTTTGGGGTGAAGCTGGAGGGGAAAACTTTGCCGATCACTTGTGTCGAAAAACACAAATGAATCAGTGAGACAAAAAACCTCCTAGGATAAAAATCATCACCAAAATACTAGGCTTACCTAGGTTGTTACATACATGGTGGTCTTACTTAGATCATTTACATCATAAACATGTAGAATGAATTTACATCATTCATAAAACTGTCGACTGTCGATGAAATCTTAACGGTGTGAACACCTCAAACATGATGCATCCCATTTGAAAAAATGGGGGTGTACTGCTATGGGGTCGTTGACAAAGTGTTGTCAACAAAGCCAAAATCATCTGAGCCATTTTATTAATCTATGTGGGAACGAATACAATGAGAGGTGCTCAGAAAGATGGCACCTAGGCCTGCACAAGACAGACTGAACTATAGCTCAAACCTGAACATAAACTTGGTTGGAAATGCTGCTCTGCGTGGCTCCCACTATACGCTGCCAATGATGGACTGTTTTTGCTGGTTGGAATCAGACTGGGAGTTGGGCCTGCTCCTATGCTCAGAAAATTCTAGGATGTGAAGTTTGAACTCTACTCACAATACCCACAAAAACCCGCAAAAGGTTTACAAAAATAATGACCCCGAAAAATAGCCCCCTTTCGCTTGGTATGCTCCTTTGCTCAGGAATCAGTCTCCTGGCTGAAATGCTGGAAAGATTCCCTCAAAACTCTTCAAGAATCCTTGGTAGGAGGTGGCTAGCCTCCCCTCCAAATTCTCTGGCTAAACTTTCACTGCTCCCCTATTTCCCGACACGTTCTCTTAGCTGAATTATGCAATCGTTCCGTTGTTTGTGCTGCCTCTACATTGGCCTGGAAGACTGCGTAACTCCTATTGGTATGGCTCTGCAATCTTCTCTCAAAATGGGTAGAACTCCTCTCCTGAGCAGGCACTCGAAGTCCCCCGAGGTAGAGGTTGAGATCTCCGCTCGGAAATCTCTGTGCTAAACAACAGTGCAGACTTGGATAAACAACTCAAGCGTGCTACAGTCAATCAAACAGAAAATAGATGGATGAATGAATGAAGAATGAGCTGCTCTCACCTTCTTTTGTCCAAGTTGAGGCCCCCAATGTTCCCTTGGGCCCACATGGACTGCACTGACTCTCCTTTGGCCTATCATTGCGTTGCCCACGACGTTTCTTCTCTCACGCTGCCACTAGGATGTTGCTCCATTCGCGTGGGTGGCCCCATGGACTCCACTTCAGCCTCAATATTTTCCTCTAGTGACTTTAGGAAAGCACCTTAGTTGCATAGTTTTATTTGTGGGTCCCCTTACCCACTTTATTTCTGTTGAACATTAGAAAAAGGAAAAATTAATCAAAATTAATATTCTTATTAGCTGACTGCTAATTTGGAATATTACAGTCCTCCCCACCAAAATGTTGCTTGTCATCAAGCAACTGCAAAGGTGGATGCTGAAGGATCTTCTCCCCCTCGAAAGTGGCATCCTCATCTGGAAGGTTCCTCCACCTGATCAAATACTCCTTCACCACCTTGCTCCTCAAATGTCTCTCCTTGATATCTAGGATGGCCTCAGCTATAGCACCAAATGCCCCTCATCATCTGGAGGAGGGAGCTCCATAGCAGTTGTCACATGTTGTCCCAAAGCCTTCTTCAGGCATGATACATGGAAGATGGTATGAATTCGTCTCCCCTGTGGCAAATCCAGCCCATATGCCACCTCTCCAACCCACTGGATAACTTTATATGGTCCATAGAAGCGCGGCTTGAGCTTCTCATCCCCCTTCTACTTCAACGTGGACTGTATGTATGGTTGAAGTCGAAGATACACTAAGTCACCCTTCTCAAACTGTCTCTCCACTCGACCTCTGTCTGCATATGTTTTTTGTTGATTTTGTGTCGTCCTGAAGTTATCCTTGAGAGCCTTGAGGATGTCGTGGCTCTCTTGGATCCAATCTTTGGCTCTAGGGGCCTTACTTTTCCCAAACATAGCATCAACAAAAGATATTGCGTCATAACTGTATAAAGCACAGAAAGGGGACATACCAATAGACATGTGGAAGGTGGTGTTGTAGCAGTACTCCCCCAAGTGCAGCCAACACGGCTAATCCTTCTGCTGCCCCATGACATAGTTTCGCAAGTAGCCTTCCAGCCACTTGTTCACTGTCTCTATCTGCCCATCTGTCTGTGGGTGGTAGCTCGTGCTCGATGTTAATTCTGTGCCCACCAAACGAAACATCTCCTACCAGAATCCTCGCAGAATATGCTGCCCCTGTCACTGTCTATGGTCTTTGGGAGACCATGTAGTCGGAAGATGTCCATGAAAAACAGCTCGGCTAGTGGGCATATTTCGTTAATCGGTCAACAACAACGAAGATGCAATCTTTGCCCTGTACCATGGGCAACCCTGTGATAAAATCCATAGAGATACTCTCCCATTTCCCCTCTGGAATGGGAAACCGCTGCAATAACCCTGTCGGACAGTTCAACTTCCACTTGTTCCTCTGGTAAACTATGCACTCCTTGACATGTCGGAGTACATCCTCCTTGAGGCCCTTCCAGGTGAACCTCTCTTTGATGGCTGATCTGTCTTTGTGAACCCCGGGTGCCCTGAAAGTGGAGAGTCATGTGTGGCCTGCAAAATCTTCTCCCTTAACCAGGAGTTGGCCGTAAAAAAGATCTAGTCACGGTAATAAATGACCTCATCCATCTACGATAAGGAGACCATGCATGCACTAGCTAAGTTCCAACTGTATATAGTGGGGAACAGATTCCAGATGAGGACTGACCACAACAACCTCATATTTTTCCTAGAGAAGAAACAATTGTAGGAGAGGCAACAAAAGGGGGTGAGAAAGATCCAGGCCTATGACTTCGACAAGGAGTATGTCAAAGGGAAGCACAACGTAGTGGCTAATGTGTTGTCCATGATGCTGACTTCTTTCTCACTAATAAGTATTGAGCCATATTGGAAGGCTCATTTGTTGGTGGAGTACTCCAAGGACCGTTTTGCATGTGAGGTCTTGGAGGGGCAAGTGACTGATGACCACTACCAAGTGATGGATGGGGTGATCTACTACAAAGACCAGATCTATTTAGTGGCCAAACCATAGCTGCGGGACAAGATCCTACACGCAGCCCATGATTCGCCATTGGTTGGGCACCAGGGGTACACCAAAACTTACATGGCCATTAGGGAGAGGTTCTCATGGAAGGGCATCAAGGAGGATGTTTTGTGGCACATCAGGGAGTATGAAGTGTGCCAGCAGAACAAGGGAGAGATGACCCATGTAGCAGGGCTGCTTCAGCTGCGTCCCATTCCTGAAGGGAAATGGGAGAGCATCTCGATGGACTTTGTCACGGGGTTGCTCATGGTACAGGGCAAAGATTGCATTTATGTGGTTGTGGATCGCTTGACCACGTATGCTCACTTTTTCGTGATTTCGGCCAAGTACACGACCTCATAGGTGGCGAACTGTTCTTCAGAGAGGTATTCTGGTTGCATGGTCTCCCCAAGACCATTGTCAATGATAGAGACAACCACATCATGAGGGGATTCTGGCAGGAGTTGTTTCGGTTGGTGGGTACAAAGATCACTCCTAGTACGAACTACCGTCCCCAGTCGGATGGCCAGACTGGAGGGTTACTTGCGAAACTATGTCACCAGGCAGCAGAAGACGTGGTTGAGGTGGTTGCACATGGGAGAGTACTGTTACAACACTACCTACCACATGTCCATAGGTATGTCTCCATTCTGTGCATTGTATAGTTATGATGCTCTGACTTTTGTTGATGTCATGTTTGGAGACAGTAAGGCCCCCAGGGCCAAGGAGCCAAGACTTCTTAAGGGCTCTCAAGGACAACTTACAGGTGGCACAAAACCAACAAAACATCTACCCTAACAGGGGCCGCGTGGAGAGGCACTTTGAGGTTGGGGATCTAGTGTACCTACGCCCCCAACCGTACAAGCAGTCCACACTGAAACAAAAGAGAGCAAAGAAGCGTAAGCCGTGTTTCTATGGGCCTTATAGGGTCACTCATAGAGTGGGGGAGTTAGCATATGAGTTGGAGCTACCACTGGGGAGCTAGGTGCACAACATATTCCATGTATCTTTCCTGAAGAAGGATCTGGTTGAGCAGGTAACAACTGCAGTTGAGTTGCCTCCCATGGATGATGAGGGGCATTTGGTACTTCAGCAAGAGGCCATACTGGATACTAGGGAGAGGCACTTGAGGAGTTGGGTGGTGAAGGAATACTTGATTAGATGGAGGAACCTCTTGGATGAGGATGCCACTTGGGAGGGGGAGAAGATTCTTTAGCACCCATCTTTGCAGTTGCTTGAGGACAAGCAACAATATAGTAGGGAGGACTGTAATATCCCCAATTAGCAGTCAACTAATTGGGAATATTAACTTTTGACATTTTTGGCTTTTCCTAATGTTAGACAAGAATAATGTTGGTCGGGACCCACAAATCTCAATAAAGTAAAGCATAAGTGTTTTCCTTAGTTAGAAGGGAAAAATGCGGCCTAGGTGGGGGCCGAGAGAACTAATATGAAGGCTCTGTGTTGGGCTGAGTGGCAGTGTTGAGATTGGCCAAGGAGGGGCAGCGCACAAGTTGCCAGTGAGGGGGCAACACAGTCTTAGGTGGGGCCCAAGACGGACGTTGGGCTATTGGAGAAAAAAGGAAGAAGGCAACTCATTGTTGATAATTCATTCACCTAGTATTTTTTTTGTCTTCGTTGACTGAGCACGCTTGAGCTATTGAACCAAGTCTGTAGTGTTGTTCAACACAAGGGATCTTCAAGCGAAGATCTCAACTTCTGCCTCGGGGGACTTCGAGTGCCCAATCAAAGAGGAGATTCCATCATTTTGTGAGGAGGACTCAGCGCTACATCATCAGGGGAATGCAATCCCTTCAGGACAACCTAGTGACAGTGTAAGCTGCGTAGTGATTGTGTAATCCAGCTAAGGAGAAGAGCTGGAAGAAGGGAGTTGAGGAGGAGAGTTGCCATAGGTTTTGGAGGGGAGGCTATCCACCTCCTACCAGGGATTTTGGTGATATTTCAGAGGCATTTCCCAGCAGATTCAGTCATGAGGCCGAGTTACCCAGCATACCAACGTGCCAAGCCCAAAGGGGCAATTTTCCGAGGTCAAGCTTTCTGAAAATCCTTCACTGGATTTTGGGGGTTTGGTGAGTAGAGCCCGAGGTTAAAAGTTCGAAATTTTTTGAGCAAGAGAGATAGGCCAAACAATAGATCAAAGTCAGCTAGTAGCAACAGTTCCAGGATTGGCAGCGCAGAGGGAGAGCCACGCAGAGCACATTCCAACAGGGATTTTTGTCTAGTTTAGAGTTGTTCTTCAGCGTATCTAGAGTAGGCCCAGGTGTTACCCTTCTAAGACCAATATTGCACTCTTCCGACGAATTTAATAAAATGGCTCAACACTGGATTTGGCTTCATTCTATGTGTTTTTAATGGTGTTTTCTATTTTGTTGTAGTTAATTGTTTATTTACACTTGTATTGCTATTAATCCCCATTTGGGGATATTACATGCTAGCCCACTAGTGGAAAACACAATGCTATCAAGTTTTGAACCCAAGAGGGGGATATAATAGTTCCCTACTCTCATTGACACTTATGTATTATATGTCTAAGTACATAATTTATAGGTACAATCTTATGATTTGTTTCTTTCTTCAGTATTATGTAAAACTCCTATCAGACTTGTCTCTTGGTACCCATTAATGCTTGGCTTATTCTCATATTACATCCTCTAACTATTTATGGATTCACTTGTTCCTCTCCATAGTTTTCATCTACCTATTCGACCATTGTTATGATTGTTAAAATTCCTTTCCATTAGTTTCTTCAACATGAATCCATGCTCTTCCTTGCACTATTCCATGTGCTCCATGTGCCATTCCATACGGACTCTGCCTATCCTATCTTCAAATGCTCCTCTTTTTGCCACACTTGTATTTTCAACTTACCTCACGTGATTTTCTAGCATGCTTCCTCCAAAACTAATATTCTTAAACTACACATTAAACCAAATTGCTTTAGAACATCCATGCTTGATCACACCTTGTTATCTCTCACTAACTATGTGTGAGTTCTTCTCTTGGTTTATTACTTGTTACATGCATGCTCTTCTCATGCTAATACTTAAATTGTTCATGGATGATCCTACATTATACTAAGATGCTTGTATGTCACAAATGCTCCCTTTGTAAATAGTTACTCCAAGCCTTTTTGTCATAAGCTTGCATTATATCAACCTTTGTCATTTCCATCCAAACCATGTGAATCCATTTTCATAGATTTCATTAGTGATTTTCTCATGAATCCAGGAAACCATGATTATTTTTGTGTTGTAATTAAATTTTATAGTATGTTTGTTTTTATTCCTTGTTGCATTTCTATAGATGCTTCGACCACTATAGAACTATTTTTTAAGCTTGTGTGGACACCATTCAGAATTTTATTTATCATTATTTTAAAAATTTAACTATCAATTACGATTTCTACCTCTTTAACCTACACATTGATAGGTAAACTGAAGTTGTTAGTCACCTCTTAGTCCATGCTAATCACATTTAATATTGATAAAAATAAAAAATGGATTGACTATCATAATATATTGCAACATACTAGAATCATGGAAACATATGACTATAAAAGCCACTCTTCCTTTAAAGTCTATTATGTCTTCTAAGGCTTGTATGTTATGAGACTCTAGTGTTTTTTCCTTTAGGGTCCATGTCCCATCAACAAATGAGTAAGATAAAACCTACTATAAATAGATGTTAGAGTAATGAATTTTAAATCACTTTATACTTCTTCAAGTGAAGGGAGCCAAGTATGCAAATAAGTCAATATTTTCTTACAACAATTATGTAAGTAGTTCATGCTTGATAAGAACATATTTCATGAGCATCTATCAAACCAATCATGAGAACCTAATGCCAACCATTAACAAACTTGAATGCAACTAGGCATATTAAAGTTATGACTTCATTATAAGTATATGCATGAATCTTAACCATAAGCATAATTCCTACATAAATGAGTTAGGAAATTGTCCCAAAGAGACTTCAAGTGCTAAGCTGTTGTTTTGTAAGTAATAGCACAAATAATAAAGTGTGATGTTAACAATATTCTTTTCCATGTAAATGTTGTATGTTAATATTAAATTGCTACTTTCTCTATTTATTTATCCCTCTACCACCTAATGCTCATCCACACACTGATAGAGTAATATTCTCATACCTATCTAATTTTCTTGCAGATATGATGCACATGTTTTAGATCCCTTGGCTAATCTCCAATTTACAACTAACACCTATTACAAACTTGCTTTATTCATCAAACAATTAGCACGTGAACTTTGTGGAGGACGATGTGTCTTTTTCCTTGAGGGTGGTTATGATTTGAGATCACTATCATATTCAGTTGCTGATACTTTTCGAGCATTTCTTGGGGAGGCTAGTATTTCATCTAAAATTGACAATCCTGCTGTCTTATATGATGAACCATTACTTTTAGTGGATAAAGCTATTGCAAAAATCAAGGCTATTCATGCGTTGTAAAATATAGATTTCTACTCACACAATGAAAATAGAGTTGTGTAAGTGATTTTTTTTATTGGATTAATCATTATATTTTTGTGACATTTTTTAAAGCATTTTCGTAGATAGAGTAAATTAGACTTTGAAATGTTAGGCGCTTATAATAGATATGATAAAAAACGTTTTCATTTTTCTTTGAATGCTAATATAAACTCTAAGCAAGATATAATGATATTAAGCCGAACACAGTTTTTCATTGCTAGATAGCCAAATTTCATTTTTAGTTTCAATATGGTGTAATGCAACTTCATGGCCTCTTTCTTAAAACTTTTACCTCAATGATTTTTTCCCTATTAGAATCTCTAGTGAAATAAGGATTTTGTAATTACCAATTTCTAGAAACCAGGAGACTCTTTGAATCATTTCAAAGTAATACGTGGAAAACAACACTTAAGAATTGACTTTATTAGATTTCTGGCAGATTTGTAGCTCAACATGTGATATTATCTTGGGAAATTGACCTTGTGTATATGCATTAACTATGTTGAATAATGAAAACATGAGTGTTTATATGAAATTAATGAGTGACATTTTTATTGATTTTTAATAGAGTGATTTACATTAAAACATCAGTAAAATAATTTAACCTTAACCCTTCACTTTGCAAGGGAAAATACTGTCAATGCTTCTCGTAGACATGATATCATTTTTATTAATAAGTAGAGGAAAAATAAAATAGATTTTGTTGTGAAATTATGCAATTTTGAGTATATTTTTCATTAATTTAGTCTGATTTGTCTCATTGGCAATTTAGATGGCATACAAAAATAAATAGACATTTTTTTCGATGTACACAAGATATTCCATGTATTGTGCCTGAAGAAGGCTCTAGGCTAGCAGGCAACAACAACAGTTGAGTTTCCTCCCATGGATGATGAGGGGCATTTGGTGCTACAGCCTGAGGCTATACTAGATACCAGGGAGAGGCCCTTGAGCAGAGTGGTGAAGGAATACTTGATTAGATGGAGGAACCACCCAGATGAGGATGCCACGTGGGAATGGGAGAAGATTCTTCAACACCCCTCTTTGTAGTTTCTTAAGGAAAAGCAACAATCTGGCGAGGAGGACTGTAATATCCCCAATTAGCAGTCAACTAATTGGGAATATTATTTTTTGACAAATTTTGGCTTTTCTTAATGTCTAGACAGAAATAATGTGGGTGGGATCCTCAAATCATAATAAACAAAATAGAAGTATTTTTCCTATAGTTAGAGGGAAAAATTGCGGCCTAGGTGGGGGTCGGGAGAGCCAATGAGAAGGCTCTGCATTGGGTTGACTGGCAGTGCTGAGATTGGCCAAGGAGGGGCAGCGCAGGAGTGGCCAGTGCAGTCCTAGGTGGGGCCCAAGGGGAACGTTGGGCTATGGTAGACAAAAGGAAGGAAGCAACTCATTCTTGATTCATTCATTCACCTAGTATTTTTTCTATCTTCATTGACTGAGCATGCTTGAGCTGTTGAGCCAAGTCTGCAGTGTTGTTCAGCCTAAGAGATCTTCAAGTGGAGATCTCAATCTCCGCATCAAGAGACTTCAAGTGCCCGCTCAGGAGAGGAGATTCCACCATTTTGTGAGGATGATTCAGAGCTACATCAGCAAGAGTACGCAGTTCCTTTAGGACAACGTAGAGGCAACCTAGGCAGCGCAGTGCAGCGAAGGAAGGGTGCCGGAAGAAGGGAGTAAAAGGGAAGAGTTGCTAGAGGATTTGGAGGGGAGGTTAGCCACCTCCTACTAGGGATTTTGGTGACATTTCAGAGGCATTTTTCAGCCGATTCAGCCAGAAGGCCGAGTTACCCAGCAGACTAGTGTGCCAAGACAAAGGGACAATTTTCCGGGACCAAGCTTTCTAGAATTGTGACATATATTTATAAAATGTCTTAAGCAGTGATTCCTTACCACATCCAAGGGATTGTTTCTTGAGATACAACATTTTATGGCGCCGTTGCTGGGGACGAAGAAGCGAATTTTATTTTTCCTTGGGTTTTTCACATTATTTCCTTTGGTTGTTCAGTGACGAGGAAATATTGGGTTGTATTTGTTATTTTCAAAATTCTGGCTTTCAAAAGATCTCACACGAGGTCAGATACCTCACAGCAAATAGTCCCTGCTTTGCCAGATCTAGAAATATTGGTTTCAAAAAGGGCTTAGAAACCTCAAACTCCTTCAACACCTGATCCTACGTTTTCTGCTCCTAGCAGCAGTTCTCATAACCCTTTGCTTGAAGATATTTCTGAGGAACTCTCTTTCTTAGAACAAGATTCTCCTTCCATACCCATTTATTTTCAAGGACCTGAGTTAGAAGAACATTCTTTCGAGATTGTTTCTTTTACCTTCACTCAAGCTCAACCAAATATAGTTGTTGGTTCTTTTGCCATTGTTCATCAACCCACTCCCATATCAGTTTTACCTCCACCTTCATTCACTTTCACAGCAGGTTCATCAGCCTCAACTACCCAAGGAGCAGTTAACCAAGTTGTTAATATGGCAGTACCAGCTTACAAGTCAGAGTTTATTATTCTCACACATGTGGAAGTTATAAGTGACACGATGAACCTACAAGAAGAAAAGATAGTGGTCACCTTTGGCCCTCATGTAGAAGAATTAGATCTTTATGTTCCACCCTTCTATATTTCTCTGTTGCTTCATGATTTTACTCTACATAATTGCATGTTGGACTCGGGAGTGTCCCATAACCTCATGTCATTGTCTGTTATGAAGGAGATTAACCTACATATTACCAAACCTTATAAGGCTCTGTATTCATTTGATTCCAAAAGGGTGAAATGTGTTGGGTTGATTAAAGATGTAGCAGTTTCGTTGGCACAAATCCCAACAAAGAGTATAGTCATGGATGTAGTGGTTGCTGACATCCCAACCAAGTTTGGAATGCTCTTGTCAAGGTCTTAGGGAGCTAAGTTGGGTGGTGTACTAAAGTTAGATTTCACTTATACTATCATTCCGGTTTTTAATGGGGAAGAAAGGAGATTGTATAGGGAAACGAGGTTTGTGAAGACCACCTCTAAGAAAGATGTAGGAAATTCCCCCATTTATAGTCAAGAAATAGAAGATCTTTCTTGTTTCATGCTGCATGAAGATGCAGAATTTGCTGAAGACACAAGGAAGAAAATCTTTTCTGCAGTTGTAAATAACGAGTTGCACTCAAAGAAGATTTGAAAGTGCTACTTTGATGGCACCTACTCCAAGGAAGGCACAAGTGCCGAATTCTTGCTAATATCACGAGAGGGTAACCTCATGCCATTCTCTTTTAAACTAGAATTTGATTCGACAAACAATGTGGTTGAATATGAGGCCTTAATATCAAGCCTTCAAGTTGCTAAACAGATGGGGGTTCAATGTATTTCAATTTATGGTGACTCTGAGTTGATAATAAGGCAGATCAAGAATCATTGTCAGACTAAGCATCCGAGATTAAGATCGTACAAGAATGAAGTTTGGGATCTGATAGAAAATATTTTGAAGCCTTCAATCTTCATTGTATCTTGAGGGAGGAGAATAGATTGGACGATTCTTTAGCAGTTGCAGCCAACACCTTCAAACCTCCCATAAATCCCAGGCTAAGGTACGAAATTGAAGTTAGACATAGACCTTCTATCCTTGATAATGCGAAACATTGGCAAGTGTTTGATGATGATGAACATATAAATCAGTTCCTGACAATGGTTGGAAACTTTGAAGATGCTGAGATAGACCAAGAGGAAGAACAAACAGAGCAGAGAATAGAAATAAGAAACCTCAAGTAGTCAATATGTGAACATAAGATTATCCAATTGAAAGATAATTTGCTCCCTAGAGGGTTGGTTCCCCTTGAAATATTATTTGATGCTAATGATGTTGCTGTTGATTTGAAGAAAACACATAAAAAAGAAGAGATGGAAAATTGTAATTTGGGAACTCAACAGGAGCCCAAAATAGTGAAATTGTTCAAAGGGGTTCCCAAAAACTATAAAGAAAGGTACATTGATCTTTTTACGAAGTATATGGATGTGTTTGCCTGGTCGTATGAAGATTTGAAAACATATGACAAAAGCATTATTCAGCATAATAATCCTTTGAAGGAAGGGCTCAAACCACACAGACAGAAGCTCAGATAGATCAATCCCTTGTTGTTAGCTCCAATCGAAAAAGAAGTGAAGAAACTGTTGCAGGAGAAAATTATACTCCCTCTCAGATATTCAGACTAGGTTTCCAATTTGGTCCCTGTAAGAAAGATGAATAGAGAGATAAGACTATGTGTAGACTTCAGGAACTTGAACCGAGCATATCTAAAAGATAATTATCCTTTGCCGAAAATGGATTGTCTTACAAAGGGTGACAAGAGCTCACAGGTTGTCTATGGTTGACAGATTTTCTGGATATAATCAGGTAGCAGTGGAAAAAGATCAGAAGAAGACTGCTTTCACTACACCCTGGGGCGCCTTCATGTACGCAAGGATGCCATTTGGCCTTATGAACACAAGTGCAACATTTCAGAGGGCCATGGACATAGCCTTCGTTGGTGACATGTTTGTAGTTATATATCTGGATGATGTAACTATTTTCTCAGGGTCAGATGATGAACACTTGGAGCATTTGCAAAAAACTTTCCAAAAGTGCAGAAAGTTTGGTCTGTTATTAAATCCCTAGAAATCTTTATTTTCCTTAGAAGACGGTAAATTATTGGGTCACATAGTTTCTAAACAAGGAGTAAAGATTGACCCAGCAAGGGTGGAAGCCATTCAGACTATTCCTTTACCCAAAAGCAAGAAGGATATCCAGAGATTCCTGGGAAAAATAAACTTTTTGAGGAGGTTTGTGCCCAATTATGTTGAGATCGTGAGAAGTATAACAAATATGTTGAAGAAAAATGCAGAAGTGAAATGGGATAAGGAGCAAGAGATGAATCTGTTAGAATAAAGGAAGCACTGCAAGAAGCTTCAGTTCTGATTAGTCCATACTATCAAAAATCCTTTCAGGTATTCTCATTTGCATCCCCCAATACTAATGCTGTTATGTTGTTGCAGAAAAATGAAGACAATAAGGAGCAACCAGTTGCATTTTTTAGTAAAGTCTCAGAGATGCTGAGCTCAAATACAATATTATGGAGAAACAAGTATATGATTTGGTCAAAGCACTCAAAGCCTTCAGGACTTATGTGTTGCAGTCCCAAATAATTTCTTATGTTCCTAATTTTGTTGTGAAAGACGTGCTGGTCCAAAGCGATATTGAAGGAAAAAGGGGGAAGTGGATAGCAAAAATCCAAGAGTATGATTTGGAAATCAAAACCACCAAGCTGGTCAAGGGACAGGGTTTAGCGAAGTTGTTGACAAAGGAAAATTTTCAAGCCTTGGGAATTAATCTGTTGGCACCAGTGGATGGAGTTGTTAATGAAGAATGTCAAGCGAGTCCAAAATAGGTATTCAATACAATTTTTTGTGCTATGATTAGTATAAGGATATTGTGCACTACCTGTGTTTCTTTTCCTGTTCGGCTTCACTAAATAGAACAAAATACAAAGCTCTCAAGCTCAAGTCTTAGCCATATGTTATCATAGAAGCAAAGCTATACTAGAAAGATCTTGCTGGTATTTTGTTGTTATGTTTGACTGAAGGAGAATCTATTGAAGTCACCAAAAAATATCATGAAACTCTGTGTGGAGGACATTATAGCTGGAAGGTGGCTCATAAGATTCTCAAGTCAGGCTTCTATTGGCCAACACTGTTTGCAGATGTTTATAGACTGGTCAGAATTTGTTAGAAGTGTCAGTTTTTTGCTAAAAAGAAAAAACTTGCTCTATTACCTCTCATCCCAATATTTATTGAAGAACCTTTCAGGCAATGGGGATTGGATTTTATTGGACAGATCAATCCACCATCAAGTGGACAGTTCAAGTGGATTCTGACTGCCATTGATTATTTTACAAAATGGGTTGAAGCAATACCCACGAAGAAGGAAAATGACCAAGTAGTGATGAAGTTTCTGGAGGAAAACATCTTCAGCAAATTTGGATGTCCAGTCAAAATTGTGACTAACAATGCTCAGGTATTCAACTTTGCTCATTTCACTAATTTTTGTCAAACATACAATGTAATATTATCACATTCCACAACATATCACCCTCAAGGAAATAGATTGGTAGAGTCCTTAAACAAGACATTGGTCAGGATCTTGAAGAAGACAATCGCTGAAAATCAAAAGGATTGGGATATGAAGTTGAAGTTGCCTTCTAGGCAGTTTTGAATCACTACCAAGAGATCTACTGGAAAGTCCCCCTATGAACTGGTTTATGGAACTCAAGCGTTGTTTCCTACTCAGCTGGCCAAACCAGTGATTTCTTTCCTTCAAGAAGCTCAAGAAGAGCCTAATGCTCTGGTAAGGAGATTGAACAAAATAATTGAGTCAAGTGAAATAGAAGCAAAGTCAGGGATAATTTGATTACTTATTAGGAAAATATGAAGTCTATATTCGACAGGAAAGCAAAAGGAGTTCTCTTTCAAGCAGTAGATCTAGTACTGAGATGGGACACCAGACGAGAAGACAAGGGGAAGCATGGTAAATTTGATCCTCTATGGTATGGTACATTTAGAATCTCTGAGGCAAGGTCAAATAACACATTCATTTTGGAAGATCTAGATGGAGAGCCAATACAACTGCCTGTGAACGGGCAATATTTGAAGCATTACTTCCAGCATTAAAAGTCAGCACTCCACCATTGTAAATATCGGATTACTCATTGTTCATATGTCACCAAACAATATTTGACTCCATGCCCAATGGATATGGCACTAGTCTGCGGTTCTTAGCGCTTCCATGGAAGAAAGGACTATCCCAAAGTGGAGCCAGATGTTGTGGCTCATTTGCATTTACCTTTGAAATATTTTTCAAAACACCAAAAAAGCATATATGTTAGTAAAAGTTTGTGTCATAAAAGAATTTTGATTTATATGTTGGAACATTTAACATTACGTGATGAGATGTGAAGGTGGGTCGAGTAGGGCTCGATCGTGTGCAAAAGAGTTCAAGAGCCAGACCGATGGGCGTGTTCAGAACATTGCACACTGGATAGGGTCGAGCCGGGCTCATTCACAAGCTCAGGAGGGACTAGTGCGACAGAACACCGAATAATTTTGGGAGGGTTATGCCATGGAGTAAACAAACTAATTTCCCAAAGGCAGAGAAAGGGCGCATTTCCCTTAAAAACAAAAGAGTTCCGCAGGAGGCGCAAAGGGGAAAACAAACGGTCGGGATCAAAGCACAAAACCGGAGCGGAGAGATGGACGACGGAGATTAAATCGCAAGCCGCAAACTGCAAGTTTCAAAAAACAGGCGCGGGAGGTAAATGATAAAGTGGCCGAAGTGCGATGTCTGGTGGGACCCGACCGCATAGCGCACATCGCTAGTTTTAACAGTTAAGGGCTAAGGTAAATGTTATACTTGCCGAAGCGCGATGTGCGATGCTCGATGGGACCCGAACGCATAACACACATCGCGAGACTTAGAAGATAAGTGTCAAAGACAAGCTAAAAGTAGTGAAATGTGATGTGCGGGCAGATGCGACACGGTTTCAAAAGTAAATTCCAAAATTTTTTAGATCCAGAAGTAAGGCATTTTCGTGTGTTAAACCGTGCGGAGGAAGAAAAGAGGGTTATAATGTGAAACCGGTGAAACACCTTGGCAATGAAGAAATAGGTAGAACGCGGTAGAGAAACTCGGGTAAGTGACCTGACGTAGAACAAAGGAGAAGAGGCAGAGTCAGGTAGCAGGTGATACGAGTGACATCGTTTGAAGTACAGGGGCATAGGTAGAGTGGGGCAGAAAAGTGTATAGCGGCATTGTTAGGAGCACGACAGCTGGGTCAAGTCGGGCACGAAAGCGTCATTACAGAGCTGTGCTGCCACAACATCATGACCAAAAAGGACACCTCGACACTTCGAGAGGACGCTTCAGCAACATCAGATTCAACAAAAAAACAATATTTCCAGTTTGAATTTACTCTCTCAAGGATGATTGCACAAGTTATATTAACAGTTTAGGTAGTCGAATAGTTTCAATAAGTTCAACAGTTATGAGCCACTCTGATGTATTTTAAGTAGATAGAAATAAAGAAAAGGGGTTCCGAGTTTTGGACCTCTGGATGACTGTTAGTTTATGATTGAATTCTCTTAGGAATTAATGAAAGAAGATCAAGTTTCCTACACTTGTTGATGTTGATATGTCTTTCCTGTTTTTCTCTGTGGCTATTCCTCTTTGAATGAAGTGAAGTAATGTAGCAGCCGGTCTCTTAATTACATTTGTGAGTAAGAGTTAAATAACCTTAATTTGCGCTCCTTCACATCATCTCCTCTCTCTTTATAAACTCTTGATAGAACTTTAAAGTGATAGATTATGTGTTTACAACATATGATTTAAAGTTCTCTCTTCCTCCACGAATTTCCTCTGAAACTTGAAAGTGGTAGATTATGTGTTTTCAACATATCATTTTGAGTTTCTCTTACAATTCTTCTTTTCATTCCATTCAAATATCAATAGTTTATGGCATTGTGAAGGCTTTCATTATATCAGATTATTGAGGGTATTAAGTAACTGAATTCCAAGGGTGTTAAACAAAGGCCATTTGATATGGTAATTGTGACATACATTTATAAAATGTCTTAAGCACTGATTCCTTACCACAACCAAGGGATTGTTTCTTGAGATACAACAGATTGATTGTTGATAACGTTTTGGAGATCCACTAGAGCAGAGGATATAGATGTTTGAACATCTAATGTACCCAATTATAAAATTACACCTTGGTGTCTCTTTTTTAGAAATTTTGTCACGTGATTAGAGCTTATCACTTTACTGGGTTCCCTCCAATACCTTTAAGCTCAATTTCCTTTCCTTGTGAGAAAAAGAATATGAAACGATCTTGAAAATTAAGGGTCGTTATTTCCAATGATGGTAACCATTAGACCCCTAATATGACATCAACACCACCCATTTGCATTGCAATTATGTGACTAAAAAAAATACTCCCCCATATTCAACATAATATTATGGAAATTTCCTAAATAATTTATGATACCTCCATTTGTACTCATTAATTGAAATTCTGGTGTTGGATATACAAAACAATTAATAAGTTTTGCAAATTTGTAATTCATGAAGTTATGGTTACTACTTGAATCAATCAACATGTTTACCTTTTTCTTTTCAATATGTCCTTATATACTGAGGGCTTGTGGATTACTAATTTCATCCAATGCATGATAACATATTGTTGTGATAGTCTTATAGCTCTAGATCTTGTTAAGTTTCCACTTCTTGAAGTTATTCATCTTCACAGTTTACGTAGAATAATTTCTTCTCATTGCATTTATGCCACTTACTATACTAGTTGTCATGGTTGAAACATAGTATCTTTGCTCTTCTTTTGTCCATTTCCTGAGGAGTCAACCTTCTTAGTTTAGGAGAGGGAACATTATTTTCTCTATAATTATTACTGACCAATTTTCTAGTGCCATATTTTTACGTTCAACTTTCCTTGCAAAATTGAAAGCATGCTCTAGAGATCTAGGTTCAAAGACATGCACTTCATGTTGGATGTTTTTCTTTAAAGTTCCCATAAATGGGTCAAACAAATTATCCTCTAAATATTCTTTACTCTGAGACTAAACTTTTGGAATTGTGGAATGTGCTCTATAATTGGACCTTTCTATCGAAGATTTACGAATTGACTGACGAATGTATTGCTCTTAATATTTCCACAATGTGCTTTCATATCCTTTGTAAAAATGGACAAAGATATAACATAATACTTTTTCCTCTCACAAACCCACTGATACCATACGTGTTGATCTTGTTCTAAAAACAATGATGAAATATTTAACTTTTGTAAGGATTCCACTTGGTGTAGATAAAAATATTTCTCCATATGAAATATCAATGTTGTAGGATCATTACCATCAAACTTCCTCATATCGATATTCGAAATATAGTAGTTCCTTGGTGCTGACTTGAAGCGATGATAATGTGGATCTTGAATTGAAGATTCATGATTATGGTTTTGTGATTCAATATGTGTGCTCTCCAATTGTGTTATCATATTACCAATATGAGATTGATTCTCAACACCATGCTTCTCCTTATGTTCATGATTTCATTGGATCTCCACATCGCTTTTTGGGATATCTTTTAATAGATTTTTTTGCAATTCTTTTATTTTTTCCATAATGGATTTTTCTATTTCTTCCTTATTTTCATTCATTTTCTTTTCTATTTCTCATTTAAGTTTTTCGTAATCTTTTCTTGAGAACTCGATAAATACACATTTTTCAACATATTACTATCCATTTCATTAAATGTATTCTCTAATTGAGAGAACCTAAATTCTAAGTCTTCACTTTCTTCATGAGTCAAGGATGAGTGTTCAACAGGTTTGAAATTTGCACTTGATATACTTGAATAACTAGTACTTGCAATGGAGTCCTTACCTTTCAATTTGTTAAAGAGTAATTTGTCACTTTCCCTGTACTTCCCGTTTCTTGATCCTAGAGGACCTATACAGTGACCCTTGTGTACTTTCCAAGCATGGAATACATTCCCCTGAACCACACTTTGTCTACCAATTCATCTCCCTTTACAAATTTTCCAGAAGATCCCTATATAAACCTGGTTTTCAAGGTCGACGCTTTGTCTTAGTGTCTAATCCACGCTGATAGCAGAGATTTTCACTGAGACCCGCACCGATCGGTGCTTTGTCTTAATGTCAAACCCTCGCCGATCCTATTTTGGAAAGTTTTTTAAATGGAAAGGAAGCTCCTGCGACTAGAAGCTTCGTGAGGCTGCGAGCTGGAAGTTTGTTTTGAGGATATGGTCGAGGAATTCCCCTTTGGGCTTCTTGTTCCCAAGAAATACGAACTACTCCAAAGGATAAGCTCTTTTCCCATTATTTGAGGGCCCAGAACCTCCTCCTCCATTGTTATATAAGGAGACCTCTTTCACCTTTGCTGCCTTACTTAGCTAGAGAGGAGAATCAATTATAACTTTGGGAGAATAGTGTAGAGTGTGATTGTTTTTGTGTGTTAAGAACATGGTGAGATCTTAGACCTTTGTGTATGAGGGTGTTGCAAACGTGCTTGGATACAGACCTGTCGAAGGAGAGCCTCAACATCAAGGCTTGGTTGTAAACTCCCCTTGTCTTTATCATAATAAAATGCAACTGATGTTTATCTTCCACTCTTGTTTACATTTATAATGAGATTTCTAGCATTCCTTGATCAGTTAGATAGGTTGTAACTGTTTTATGTTTGTCGTGATTTTATGCTTGTCGTTGTTTCCTGACTGTCTGTACAGGTAATCGAATGTTGGTAGCAGCGTGTATCGAACTTGAGGAGAACGACAGATCAAGAAGTTTCAACGGAAGATGACAACATAACTTCAAGACAAGGTAGGTCATCTTCCTTGCTCTGAATTTCATTTACAATATTTGAAGGTCGATGTTAGTATGTTCCTGTAATTGCTAGACCCACCCTAGGGCTAGAAGGATCACCTTTGTCCGTAGATGGGATTTACCTACACAACAAATTGTTGACTCCACTGGGGAGTTTCCTTTGAGTTTGTCACTCTTTTAGGTCTTAGTCATTCGACGAGCTTAGTCGAACAAACATCTCCCTGATTGTTCCTATGTTTTTCATCAATTACAATCTTTTAGTTTTTGTTTGAAGTGGTGTTCCTATGTTTTTCATCAATTACAATCTTTTAGCTTTTGCTTGAAGTGGTGAGTCTGGTCTCGGTTAGGAGAAATTTGTTGTTTTTTTCTTTTTTAGGCATTGACTCTTTTATTTGTCTAACGGTCGGGCCGATTGGCACTAGTTGTTAGTTAGCAAACCACGCCAATGGGCCGTTGGCGCTAGTTTCAACCCCTAAAGTCATGCCAATTCCAGGGTGTGTGAAAAATTAAGGATTTTTCCTAAGTCCTTCACCAATGTGTCTTGCCCTTCCAGTCCTTTTATTTGTATGATTTACATGTTCTCCCCTTCACTCAAATTGGTTTGATTGACTCATTGGCTTGGTTTTTGGTTTTTTTTTTTTTTTTTTGTCCTTTTTGTTGGGACGTGCATCCTACATCCTATGTTTTTCTAGGACTGTGCCTCAATTTCCTAGTTGCATGCTTCATGGGACATTGCCCTACTTATTGAGTCACTCTCCTTTCTTGGTGAGCTATCTCTAGTTGATTGTTGTTTGCTTTTTGTTTGATTGAGTGTTAAAGTCTCAAGTGTCTCTTCAAGCTCATTTGGTCCGCTTGTTCGCCTGTGAACATAAATTACATTGCTCATTGTTCAACTAAAAAGTCTTCTTTGTATGATTGCTTGATGTAAAAGGGAATGAATGCCTTGTTTTGAGCCCACGCTTTCGAAGTCCTCTTTGTGCTTGAACTCATACGTTTTGTAGCCTTTTGAGGAATTTCGTTACAAAGTGTTCAAAACAATGATTGTATTCTTAGTGTTTATTTGCATCCCTTTTTCATTCATCCTTCCATTAAGGAAATTTGTGTTCATTTATTTTTCATCTCAAAGTTTGCTTTTCATTAGAATGCATTAGATCAAGTTGCATTGAAAAGTCATGTTTGAAATTTATCATTGAACTTAGTTTACATTGTTTAATGATTGAAAACTAAAAGTCGCTTTGAGTGCATTCTCTTTCATTAAAATCATGCATTAAGTAGATTCTCATTTCATTGAAAAATGCATTGAGTGCATTCTTATTCATTCAAAAGAAAAAGGAAATTGTGCATAGATTACAATTGCATAGTTTTCAAAAAAGAGGATTTTGCATAGGTTAAATTGCATAATTCGCATCGTTTAATGTTTTAGATTACTTTTGGATAGTGAAAGTCATCTAGTTAGGAAAAAGTTTCGCTTGCAATATCACTGTTTGTTGCATCATTTTTTTAGACTCTTCCCTTGACTAGATAACATTCATCAAATCGAAATATTTCCTTTCTCATATAGATGCATATAGAAGATTCAGATGACAACGGTAGGGCCTTGGAACTGAGACATAATTCAGGATCAACCATAAAATTTATTCAATCAATCTAAGGAAGCATTGAAACTTAACACTCACACTTAGAGGTCTAGGCTAGTAACGTGTTCTGACGTCATTAAACCTAGTAGTTGTCGTTTGCCATCTAGCATTAGACAACGCTAGTACGGACTTCTGCTCCCCGTACCATCGCGTATATAAAGGGAGACCCTCATAGGTTGCAATCCTTTATCTATAAGAAGCCGAGTCTACCGCCCTGTAACCGTGATACACCAAACAAAACATTCAGGGAGATTGCCTGCATATACATTAAGTCCTTGGTCATTTCTCTTTCATTTGATCACCAAAGTGTGTATTGCAGTTCACGGGAGCTTGGTACACCCTCTTGCTTAGATATCCTGAGTAGTCATTTTTGATCTTTACTGACTCTTTAAATTTGAAAAGACCATCGAGCCCTTGTCCTTTCAAGCTCGTTAAAACCGAAAGTGGCTAGAGTCACCTTTCGTCCTTTTCTAGACTCTTAAAACATGAAAAGGAAAAGTTTTGTTTCAGTGTATTAAAATTGACTGCCCATGAAATATTCCTAGTTAAATTTATTTTCCTTAGTGATTCTTAGGGTGAGGTCAATGGCAACGTTTCCTAGGTTTACCAGTCAAGGATCCCCATCCGATGGGAATCCTGGTCATTTTCCTTCTTTTGGAAATGTTGGCTCCCCTTATATGGCGACGTTGTCCCTTCCTGGGTTAACTATTGGTTTACCCGTTTGGTTATTTTCAACCACAGTGGTCCCGAGTGTTCCAACCTCTGTCCAACCGAGTTCTCCTCCGCCTGAACCTTGTCAACCCCATGTTGATCTTTAAGTTGACCCCTCACCTTCTTCGCTTATTTCTTCACCTCGTTCTTCCTCTTTTCCTGGTGAAAGTCTGGATTCTAGTAACCGGGTGGCTAAGAAGAAGAAGAAGGACAATAAGCTAGGGGGAAAACCGACAACTATTTCTACCCATGCAACTAATATCGAAAAACCTCCCACTCCATCTCGCAGAGTCAAATTCCCTTGCAAGTTATGTGAGGGTGACCACCTTCTTCATGATTGCCTTGGTATTCCCAAGGTTAGCTCGATTCGCTCTTCATCATCAACCTCTGGGCATCATGCTGATGATGAGCTTTTAGCTAGAGATAATGAGACTCGTAAGAAACAGGGTATGATCAAATTTTCCTATAGGTTGTGTGAAGGGAACCATCTCATTCACCTCTGTCCTCATATGGGTGAAGCTTCTAAAGTGTTGGATAAACTTTCGGCTTCTGAGTCCTGTCTTCCCATTGGTTACCGGAAGTTTTCTTCGAGTCCTTTCATAGTTGATCAACCTATTGGTCGGGATTCATCTCCGGTCAATTCCACTCTCTCTGAAAGTCAGTCTCCTGAGTCCATTTTCGACCAATCATTGGTTGAGAAAAATGTCGACCTGAATACACCTACAGTTCATCAGGTCTTTTCTGTTGAGAGTGGGTCTCATCCCAGTCAAGTTCTTTTTGTTTCCTTTGATTCCCCGGGATCGGAGGGCGATCCTCTTATTTCCATGATCTAGGAGGGTGATCCTTCGACTCTTGTCACCACCGTTCTAGCAAGTGATCCTTCTGCTCTCGTTCCCGGAGCCCAGGAGGATGGTCTTTCCGCTCTCGTAATGCAAGGGGATAATCCTCTTATTCCTATGGCACCCATTCCATGTAGTTTGGTTGGTTCCTTTGATTGGAGTCGATTTATGGGATATCTTCTTCCTTCTGACGTGCC
Organism: Pinus albicaulis; assembly: GCA_034641835.2. Lineage (NCBI taxonomy): Eukaryota > Viridiplantae > Streptophyta > Pinopsida > Pinales > Pinaceae > Pinus > Pinus albicaulis. The sequence continues at coordinate 600,772,841 of CM076570.1, forward strand.
CTTTGAGATCACTGTACAGGCCTGCAATATGGTTGTATCAGGTACAATTATAGATGAAGGTGTCTCGATTAGTATTTTGTCCTCAACTACATGGCACGCTTTGGGTACTCCACAGCTTGTGTCTGTTACCCAGAATCTGTTGTCTTTTAACAGAGGAACAAGTCAACCATTAGGGATCCTTTCGAAGTTTCCTATTAATTTGGGAGGGAAAACTGTCTATATAGACGTGATGGTGGTCCAAGGCCCATTGGATTTTAATTTACTCCTAGGGCGCGACTATGCTTATGCCATGGGTGCGCTTGTCTCTTCACTCTTTCTTATGATCTGTTTTCCACATGAAGGTTGGATTGTGACCATTGATCAACTTTCATTCTTTGGTCCTGATGTGACATCTGGTCTACAGTCGTCCCTTCCTAGTCCTTACTTGTCGGTGGTGTCCTCCTCGCCACATGTCAATTATGTGCTTACCTGTCCCATGCTTACATTCAATGATAGTGCCGTTGTGCATCGTGTGATGGGGGCATTGGGTCTTGACTTCCAAGATGTTTTTCTCCCATCAGATGCAAACCTTTTGGAAGCCATGAATTTTTATTCGTCATGATCAAGGTTGTCGGAGCAAAGTTCATTTTCTTGTGTCAAGCTCCTTGAAAAATGAAACAAGCTCTTCAGAGCAGAGTTCATTTTCTTTGCCAAGCTCCTTAAAAAATGAAACAAGCTCGTCGGAGCAGAGTTCATTTTCTTGTGTCAAGCTCCTTACAAAATGAAACAAGCTCTTCAAAGCAGAGTTTGTTTTCTTGTGCCAAGCTCCTTAAAAAATGAAACAAGCTCGTCGGAATATAGTTTGTTTTCTTGTGTCAAGCTCATTAAAAATTGAAACAAGCTCTTCTGAGGATAGTTTGTTTGCTATGTCAACCTCGTTAAAAAATGAATTAAGATAGCTCTTTAACTGTGTCAACCTCATTAAAAAATGAAACAGGTTCCATTTTCAATTCAAGATTTTGATTAGATCTCGTAAAATCCAAGTCGAGTCTTTCTCTTGATCTCGTAAGTTGAACCTTCATTCCATCCACGTGTCAGTAACTAGCAGACTACTCTGGTGAATGCCATGAAGTTGGGGGGCATGTACCTCGAATTGAGTCACCATGTTGAGGGCATGCAAAATTTTTCAAGCATAGTTTTCCATGTTTTCAAGCTTGTGTAAAAATGAAACCAACTTCAAGCAGAGTTTCCTGATTTCAAGCTTGTGTAAAAATGAAACCATTCTTATTTTACCCCTCGTGATTGCCATTTTATCAGCCTATTTTTCCAGATGAACCTTGGTTTTCTCATTCCATCGTCCCCATCTGCTTGACTAGTCATACGCGTTCACTTGGTTGTTTCACCCATTCTTGAGGAACCGTTGCGATGAGTGGTCTTGTTAGCCAACCTCTTGACCTTTACTTGTTCTGAGCAGTTCCACCATCACCAGAACCAATTGCGACCCTTAATGCCACTCGTTCCTCTAGGAGGAGTCAAATTTTAGCTCTTTTCTGACTCTCAAAATATGAAAATATTGTTGAGACTCTTGTCGTTTTGAACTCGTTAAAGGCTGCGAAATGTCGTTTAGCCAGTATATGTTTACCCCTTTTTCAGGCTGGGATAAACTATTTACGAAAAAGGAATACCTTAGCCAATCGCAACTAAGAGGTTCTCTCAGATATTGTTTTCTACCTTTTCGGATCTGTGAGACTACCTACGAAAAGTAACTTGTTGGAGTTTTCTTTTCCACTTCTTTTCAAACTCTCTAAACATGAAAATATGTCGAGTTCTTCCTTTTTCAGACTCATTAAAACTTAAATGACATCGGAAACTGTCACCATGATGTAATTGAGTTCCTCCTTCCTAGGGCTCGTAAAATGTACTAGGATGGATTTGTCCGAATGACAAACTTATACGACAAGCATATGCTATCCTCTTCAAGCTTGTGTAAAAATAAAGAGGTACTCGCTAGAAATGGTGGGGGAAAATGGAAGTTATTCGTCAGTTGTGTTGGTAGTATGTCACTCTTGAACATGACATTTATTTGCAGTTCATGTCGAGTTATGATATCTTCACTCTGTCACTTTTCATCCATGGGTTTGGGAAATCCGTTTGCTTCTCATTCAATTACCAATCTTGTCAACATGACCTCTGATCCTATTTGATTCAAATGCTTCCAAATTCCAGAGTCGTGTCGTTGATATGTTCAAGAGAAAATCCTTCTGCAGTTTGTACATTCCTGATCCTCTGTTTCAGTCTTGATTAACACTCATATTACATCCTCTGTTTCGTGTCGATGATGTGGGATTCATTATGACCCTCCTTCGATGGATCACTTCCTGTCGACTTCAGCTCATTATCCGAGAAGTTGATCTAGAGACTCCTTTCTAGTACCTTAGAGCTTGCATGCCCTAATGGCAAGTTCTTCGCATTCGACGACATGTTCTCATCATTGGCCTTCGATCAAGTGATTTCACGGGTGTTCGACTCCAACTCACTGTTCACATTCCACAGATTGTGCTAGTTGTACCTTGAGAGCCATTGTCATCATTGATGGTTTCTCAACCTCGCGCCTATTAACAGTTTACATCATTGACTGGAAATCAGGCGATTTTCCTGCATGTTCGACTTCAGCTCATTTTTTCACATGCTTGAAATTGTACTTGATCAGGTCTTGACAGAGTGCAAGACTATGGATTTTATTCTCTAGAGTTTAGGTTGCGAGGCAATATGATTTGTCCATGATTGGATCCATGTTTCTTTCAGATGGATGGTTGTGACCATACCATGAGTCTATGTGTGATCCTTTTCAGATGGGTGGCTGCGACCATACCATGATCTCTTTTACGGATGGCTGCATCCATATGTTGATTCATGTATTTTCATCAGAGATTTTAGTTATTTATATGTATCTATGCTTGATTTGCAGGTCTCTCGACGACAACGTCTGGTTCATTGCACGTACTTGTAAAGCATTTGAGCCCTCACTTGTGTTCAGACTTCATACTTTAGGGGGCATTTGTTACAGAGTAATTTGTCACTGTCCTTGATCCTGGAGGACCTATACAATGACCCTTGTGTACTTTCCACGCATGGAATACATACCCCTGAACCACACTTTGTCTACTAATTCATCTCCCTTTACAACTTTTCCGGAAGATCCCTATATAAACCTGATTTTCAAGGTTAACGCTTTGTCTCAGTGTTTGACCCGCGCTGATAACAGATATTTGCACTGAGACCCGTGTCGATCAACGCTCTATCTTAATGTCGGACGCGCGTCGATCCTCTTTTGGAAAACTTTTTAAATAGAAAGGAAGCTTCCACGACTAGAAACTTTGCGAGGCGGCGAATTAGAAGTTTGTTTTGAGGGTATGGCCGAGGAATTCCCCTTTGGGCTTCTTGTTCCCAAGAAATAGGAACTACTCCAAAGGATAAGCTATTTTCCCATTATTTGAGGGCCCATAACCTCCTCCTCCATTGTTATATAAGGAGACCTCTTTCAACTCTGCTGCCTTAGTTAGCTAGAGAGGAGAAGCAATTATAACTTCGGGAGCATAGTGTAGAGTGTGATTGTTTTTGTGTGTTAAGAACATAGTGAGATCTTAGACCTTTGTGTATGAGGGTGTTGCAAACGTGCTTGGATACAGACCTATCGAAGGAGAGCCTCAACATTAAGGCTTGGTTGTAAACTCCCCTTGTCTTTATCATAATAAAATGCAACTGATGTTTATCTTCCACTCTTGTTTACATTTATAATGAGATTTCTAATGTTCCTTGATCAGTTAGATAGGTTGTAATTGTTTTATGTTTGTCGTGATTTTACGCTTGTCGTTGTTTCCTGACTGTCTGTATAGGTAATCGAACGTTGGTAGCAGCGTGTATCAAACTTGAGGAGAATGAAAAATCAAGAAGCTTCAATGGAAGACGATAACATAGCATCAGGACAAGGTAGGTCATCTTCCTTGCTCTGAATTTCATTTACAATCTAGGAAGGTCGATGTTAGTATGTTCCTGTAGTTGCTAGACCCACCCTAGGACTAGAGGGATTGCCTTTGTCCGCAGAGGGGATTTACCTACACAACACAATCCCATGGTTGTGACCTTTGTTTCATCTCCTGGATCAGATCCTGAATCACGTTGTGTAGTTGCATCCATATTTTGTTTTCCTTTGTTGTTAAAATTTTTGGGTGTCATCTCTGGATGAAGTTTCCAACAATGGTCCTCATTGTGGCCTTTTTTTGAACAGTGTTTTCATGTGTTTTTTTCTCCCTCTTTCTCGATGGAAGCATTCTACTTCCATTTTCCTTTGAATTTTCCCTTTACTTTGTCTCCACTCTTAAATGGATTTTTTCCCCCCTCTTGTGGAACATTCTTACCTCTTGCTTCTAGATGTGTTGCCTGTACACAAATGTCATCTAAATCGGTAGGGTTAAACATGAGAATTGTTTGTCTCAATTAGCTATGTAAGCCTACAATGTATTTGAGTAAAGTGTTTTGAGAGGAAAAATCTACACCCAATATCAATGCTCTCCTTATAAAATTTTGGGTATAACTTTGCACACTTTGACCCTTTAATTGCCTAAAGTTTTTCCAATCCATTATAGCTTTCTGCATGTATGCTAAAGGATAAAATTTTCTTCTTAATGCAACCACAAAATCATTACAAGAAGTTATGATCTTACCTCTTTTCTTGAGATCCTCTTGTGTTTTGGATTTCCACCAAATAAGTGTTCCACTTTCCAACCTTAATGAAGTAACCTTAATCTTGGTCTCATCATCTTTGATCTTTTATATCTTGCAATACACTTCAAGTTGACGAACCCAATTATCTAATTTCTCAGCATTTACTTGTCCATTATATATAGGAAATTCAAACTTTATGTCAAGTTTTAAAAATGGAGTTTTACCATGTCCCTTTGGAGAATGTGGAGATGTTTGTGAAGGGGTTGATGTAGAGGATGATGATGATGAATATGAAGGTGAGGATTCAGGTGGAGGTAAAGGTGGTTTGTCACCATTTCTTGCATTCCCTTTTGGAGGCTTGTCTCCATTTCCATTTGGAGGATTTGAGCTTTCACCATGCAACCTTGAGATCCTTAATTGATAAAGAACTTTCACCATCTCACTCATGTCAAAAAATTCTTTCCTAAAAGCCTTCTCGTCCTCAGTCATATTGCTAGGCTCTCCTTCATGTGCCTTGACTGGTGAGGCCTTTGGTGACACTTGAGGTGAAACTTGTCGTGAAACTTGTGGTGAAACTTGTGGCAAATTTTCTCTCCTTGAACTACCTTGAGGACTTGTTGCCACAAGATTTCCTTCTCCTATTTTGAGCTTCAACCTTGTAAGCATTATAAAAAACTTGCAACATAATTAAACCCTCAATACAACCAAAGAACCTAAGCTCTGATACCAAACTGATATGCATTTGAAAACTTGAAGGTTTGATGAAAGTTTGCAAGTGAAATTTTATGTTTTTTATAGAATTAGGTAAGTTGCAATAGCACATAAATTAAGTGTTTAAACCCAATTTTGCAACAATAAACAGAGACAATAATACCATGAACAGAAACACAAGATAGAAAAATGATGAAGGAGTTCACCCCTCCTAGGCTACATCTCCTGGTCCAGCGTCCAATGTCGGGCCTTTTCATTATGTGCTGAAATATGTGTTTTCATGGATTTGTAGTGCTTAGAATGAAAAAATAATGTCTCCAATGGCTCCATAACAGTAATAAAGCCCTAGTTGGGCTCTTTTTCCACTCATTTTGGTCAAAAATCGACTGAGTTATGCTCTGGTGTAATTCTTCTGCTAATTTTTCTACAATCCGCACCCACCTACAAAGCATCCTAAAATTTCTATAATTTTCGGCATCATGGAGTGAAACATTCGCCCCGCATTGGGGAGATTCAAGTTGGTTCAAGTGCAAATTGTCTCCTTGTTTAATTGCGTGGTGACCCCATCAACCGACGGATTAGGGCCACGTGGCGCAAATATCGTCATTGATTTAGGGTCGGTTCAAATAATCTCGCCAAATGTTGACCAAGGATCGACTATGGTTTGCTGGCGGAACTGTGATTGGGTTTGAAATCCATGCCAAAAACTCTAACTCTAACCCCGACTCTAGTTGAACCGTGGTTGGACTTTGGTGCAGTTTAAACATCGCGCTAATATTTAAACCATAACCAACGCTCCGGTAAGTGTGGTAATGTTTAGTGGTTCCGTCAGAGTTCATGCATACCCTCCCGTGGGTTGGGGTCGGGGTTAACCTCGCTCCCTCGACACCTCGACCTAGGGTCTCATGCATTGGGGTGGACCAGGGGCTAGGGGTTAACCCCAGCCCTGTCCCCCGACATGAATTTCAATAAACTTGATATAGAAGTCAAAAACCATATGTTAAGAAACACCTGTAACAGAGTGGTAAGACTCCACGTTGCTACTCGGCAAGTCCGCAGTTTGAATCTTGTTAGGCTCGGTCTGACCCATAAAACATTTTACACCACTGTGAGGAGGCCATGTGGCAGCCAGCCATTGGCCCACGTGGCCCTCCACCATTGGTCCAACCTTCAACCAATAACAAACCACTAAAATTTGACCAACCAAATTAGGACAGTTGGCGAAAAACCATTGGCCCAAAATACACAAACATCCTTTCGAGTCACCTGCCTACTCAGCGTACGAATTGCTAATTGTGCATACCTGTAACCCAACAACAAAATTTTTAGTTGTTTAGGAAAACAAGCATAACACGATATCATGACCATATGATATTGGGTTTGAGCGATTCGAGTTGCGTTGGATTGAGGGCGGCGAGATATTCGTTTTGGAACCAGTTTTGAGCACTTTTGAACACTTTGAATTTTGAGCACTTTACTAATCCACTAGATCATGTGATATTGTACTAATGTTACAATTATCACTAACATTTAAAATTGAATCTATTTCGAGTTTTTCTTTCATATCACATTATTGATTGAACCCTGTCAATTGAGTTCTTTCACCTTGTTTCCCGCATTGATGAGTGGAAATTGATGAGCTTTTCTTTAGAGTCTTGGTAAGAGAAACTAAATATGACTACCACATGGTTAGTATGCATTGAACCCTATGGAATATCTATCTTGGAGACATTCTCTACCTGTAAGATACAATTCCACAGAGCAAGACTACCTCCTTTCTTTAAAACGTTTTAGGGACATCATACTACATCCATAGAGGCATTCACCAACACATTTAATGGAAAAGTTGCAATAATTGGTGACCTAACACTGGTATCCTCAGAAGAAACCTTGGTTAGGGTTACAATATTAACACAGAATGGAAAGAAATGGTTTAAAGGACAAAGGATAAAGAAGGGAGAATGGACATAGTTTCTAACGAGGTTGAACCAAAATGTCAATTGGACCAAAGATGTGCTGAGGCGGTGGCTCAAAGACCCATGGGTAGAAATAGTCTATTTTCTACAAAAATATGTTACCTATGAAGGCAGGTACATTATCATTTTCCTCTATCATATACGCTTGTTGGAATATGCTAAAAACAATGCTAAAGGGATAAATTTTTCATTATTCTTATATAGGGTTTGTTAAAGATGTCAAACATGGTTTGGGAATGTCATGGAAATAAGGAGAGGTTTATTTGCCATCATGGGTTAGATAAATGTATTGTTTTATATGAACTTACTAAATTGAGCTAACGTGGAGTGGTTTCATGCAAATAAATAGATTCAAATTTGAAGAAGTAGTGTATGAAAACCCTAATGAAGTCAATTTAGGTAATCAAGAAGAGAAGGCTAGGAGAAATAAACCAAAAATTCAAGAAAACTTTGTTCCAAATATAGGACCTGAGAAAAGCCCACAAACCCAAAAACTTGAGAAATTTATAAAAGATAAGCAAGGTTAAGAAAGAAATGAACAACAAAAACAAAAAGAACAGGTTTCACCTCCCTTAGTAGAAGTTGTGGGTTTGACCTCTATGGGAAAATGAAGGAAAAGTAGCTCTAGGGTTGAATCAACAGTTTGCAGTAGACTAATGAGAGGAATGAAGTAGTTATTTAAGGAAGACCATGGAGAAAGTTACGATCCTATGGACTCACAAGAACCTCCTTAGAAACCTAAAAGTAAAGTTCATTTTTTTTATGAGGCAGTGCAAGAAGTACATGCTGAAGAAACCCAAGAAGTTCAAATGGAGCAACAGATGGACATTGAAGAAGGTTATACTAATGAAGTCTATACTTACCAAAGTCAACCATTTCAATGAGAGGTTTGTGTTAAACAAAACAATTATTTCAACAGGAGCAGAAAGTTTATGAAGAATAGTCACAAGTAAGGGAAACTGAGAAAGAAGTAAACCCTAAAGATCAATCAATTGAAATGTTGTTCACTAAATTGAGAGGAAATAATAAGAATATTAAAAAGGTAAAACCAGAGACACATGAGACAAAGATGGTAAATGAAGTGGTGAAGTCATAGAATGAAATATTTAAGGGAAGGTATCATAATAACAAAGAAAAATGCAGTTCTCACAACTAGAAATACATAGATATGTATGATGTGCATCTTAACAATATTAAAATAAACAAATAGTTAGTGTTGAGTATGAAGGGTTTTAAGAGACTAGGCTGACAGAGATTATCCTTAAAACACCAATTTGAATCTCCTTATTTATGTAGTTGGAGCAGTATAAGGAAATGGTGAAGTAAAATTTTGATCATGTTTTTGCAAAACATGACATTTTGACCAAAGTTTTGAGACAATGAATAGAAAATTTCAACTTTTGTTGCACAAGGGTCATGTGAAAAGATAAACATGGGGAATATGTTGGGTTAAATTTTGATATCCTTGACCATCCTATTTTTTACATTATATCCTTCATTTTGAGCCTCAATCCCTTATCTTTTTACCAATTTTTTATGAAGATAATGGTCTAAAGGATAAAATTAGAGGTAATTTTTATTTTATTTTTGTTATGGAAATTGTGTTTATTTATTTATAAATATTTATAAAATACATTTATTCTAGTTACTGATGAGTCAGATAGTCAAATCTTTTAATCACGAGAATTAGCAGGATTCCTGTAAAAATTCAACATCAACAAGAATGATTCCAACAATTGGAGGTTCATCCACATGATCATACTCATTTTACTTCCTCATAATTTCTCACTCTAGAAGTCAAAGGACAAACAACAAGGCATATCAAATTAGTGCATTATGCATACCATTTTGGGAAACTACCACAATCTTCCCCAACAAGTTAAATATTGATCACTAGAACCCAGAAGATAGTATACACATTATGGAATTGAGGATATTATGTAAAGACTATTATCTATCTATTGTATCACTTATTTTTAGTATGAAACATTGGATTAACCCTGTTTTTGGGCATCTTAGCTAAACATTGGTATTTTTGTATAAAAGTGGTATGTAAAAGAAAGATACAGAGTTATAGAGATAGAACAATATAGATATATATATATATATATATATATATATGTTGCAAATATTATTTTATGAACAAGTAACACATGTACGTTAAGCTATTGGTTTTCATTAATACAACGAATACTTTCGTGACATGGTGGATAAGTTCTTGTAGTTTCTGAAGGTATCATTAGCAACATATACTAGGAGCCCCCCCTGGTATGTGTTTCATATTCTTTGTTATGCATTTTATTCAGTTTTGCATGGTTTTTTTTAAGCTACTTGTTTTTATTAATACAAAGAATACTTTCATGATATGGTGAATGAGTTCTTGTAATTTATGAATGTATCATTAGAAACATACACCAGGAGCCCCCCCTGGTATGTGTTGCATATTATTTATTATGAATTTTATTTAGTTTTGCACGGTTTTTGTGCCTTAAATATAAGATATATTAGAAAATTGTAAATACCTTGTTTTCCTGTAATTGTTTATAATTTCCTATAATTGTTTGTTGTAGCCTCCTATAGTGATCCTAGAATCACACGAGAATTCTCGTAGTACTTACTGAAATTCCTGTAGTGATCCTATAATTACACAAGAATCCATAGAATTTTTGTAACATATATTTTGGTTTCATGTAACAATTTAATTTGGGAGTTTATCATAATTAATGAATTGAATCTTGATAGATTAAATTCTTTAGTTTGCATCTAGTGTGTTTTTTTATTTCAAATCACTAGAAAAATTAGATATATTATGCCTAAAAAAATAGTTAGGAAATGAAATTAGTTTTCATTTTAAAACAAAAGGATCGTTACTATTTATCAAAATTAGACCATTGATTTCATTTAGATTATTTTTTAGCACAATATTTGACCAATAATTAATTCAGATAGAGTATCTCGTGAGAAAGTGTGATATATCTTTTTGAGTCTCCAATTCTGTGTCAACAAGTCATAATTGAATTTAGGACTCTTAAAATCATTGTAAGTTGAAACCAACTCTGGGATCAACCTGTACTTGATTTATGCTTGATTTTACATATGAATGTAGTTAAAATCCAATTTACGCATATTGTGATTCACCTTGCATTTTACCTACATGGATTGAAAAAATAAGTGTTAAATCATTTATCCCACTTTATGACTTGACATTTTGGCATCATTGTTGAGGGGTGGGGGTGGAGGGGGTGTAACGAATTGGTGCTTAGGAGTTTAATTTGTTTTGTTAAAAAAGGAAAATATAAAAATATTTAGAAAATTCTCGTTACTCAATCCTACAGTATGAATTTTTTTATTATGGGGGAGTAGGAATATAAGATGGGAGGCAAGAACTTGTGCTACCACCATAGTGTGTCCTAAAAATCTGATTGAGCTAAACACTATATGTATAGATTAAGAGACAATGGAGGAATATTTGTTAGAGCTCCTGGAATTGGTAGATATAGAATTCTGGGAAATTTGGATTCAATTACCTAATATACTAATATTATTACAAGAGAAGAAACAAAACTGACAATTCAAGAGAAGCACAAAAACGATCAATTTCCACAAGTGATACATCAGGGATCGAATTAGAACCACTATTTGGTTTTCCTCCTACCAGGTGGAATACAATTTATAATGCATTTTGTAATGAAGATATGGAAGATGAGGAAAGATGATCTAATATAGGAGGAGGTGAAGTCAATGGATGTAGAATTGGTGGAGGGGTACAAAGAGATGGTGGAGGAGGCCTAGGAAATGGAAATGGAAATGGAGAAAGAAATGGATAAACACCTGAAAAATATGATGATATGGAAGCAATGTTTGGCTTTCCCATTATGGACATTCTAGGAGCTAAAATACAAATGAAAAACATTCCACCATCTATCTTGTGAACATTTTATTGTAGGATAACTAAATACATTGACTCCTTTCTATTTGAATTTGATATTTTATTTCGTGGCTATGCTTACAATATGGATTTGCATAACTTACGGTTATTTCTTACAACATTGAAAGGAGTTGCATTATGTTGGTTCATGGGTTTAGGTGAAGTTACTATTACATATTGGGACAATATGAAGAAATTCTGTCGTAAGAAATATCAACCCTATTGTAGACCTAGATATTCTCTGATGCAGAGAATCTGCAATAAAATCATATACTTGCCCACAATAGAGTGTGTATCCTCTTTATTTACAATAATACTTATTAAAATCTCCATTAAAACCATTTATAATCAACTCAAAATATATATGAAGAGAGAGCCGAACAATATACAAATTACTTGCATCAAATACAACAAGAAATTACAAATTCAAACCCTTCTTTAGCCGAATATACATTTGTTGCCTTTTTGGCCCTCACCATTATCACTTCGCACACTATCCTTCTCTACATTTTTTCTATATCCTATTGCATTCTCTGTGCCTCTTTTCATCTTCACAGAAAGCTTCATATTTATACATAATTATGGATTAATTTGAATCCATGATTTCCTCCACAAATATCTCAACCAAATCCTAAAATATCTTTATCCCTCCTTTGACTCAACTAAGTTCCATTTAAGGAGTTCTTAATCCCTAGAATATTTATCCAACCCAACTCCACTCATATCCTCAATTTATTAAGAGAATATTTACAATAAACCTCACACTTAGATTTTTCTCTTAATTTATTTAAAATGTGCATAATTTATAAAATAATTAAAAAAAAACATCACTCCCTAAATCATCCAAATACAAAATGAAAATTAAGCAGGATGCTCCTGCATCATACTCCCCATGTAGAGAAGTTTCCATAGACTCCTGTTTATGAGGTCTGTCACTTTTCTGTAATAATGCGACAACCACAAGTCTCAATGACTTGCTCCCTCCAGGATTCCAAACTCTAGTTTGTCGCTGGTCTTTTAAAGTATCAACTCCATTTTGCGATTTTGCACATAATTTTTAGAATAGTATTTTCAGAATACTATTGAATGTAACTCTCGCTTTTCCATACCACATCATCTTTATTTCGAAAATTACAGACTTGTGTAGAATCACTGATACCCATTCTTCTGGTCTCCAAACTTTGAAAGAATCTCGAACTAGTTTTACATTAGCATCACTCATTCTATCAACTGGATTCCATCGACCTCTCAAACAATTTCTTTTACCAATTTCTCGGAGTAATTCCTCTTTGATGCTTCCGTCTCCAGCTACGCTGAACACTCAACTTTCTAAAATGAAGAATAATCAAGAACTTCTCCTTGATCACAACTATAGTCATTAATTGCCCCTATAGTAACAAATTTCTCATCTGGTGTTGTACTTGCATTCATCAACAAATTATTAGTTATAAAAATACAAGAAATTTTGGCCTCTTTTGATGCTGCAAGAACCAATCTCCCATCATAGACCTTCTGGATTTCAGTAAATCCTCTTTTGAATTGCTGGCTGCTTTCATCTTTACCCTGTTGGATCAATACTTTTGTTTCGTTTATGTCTCTAAGGACATAATTTTCTTGCTGCTCCTGATCTTTCATCTCATCTCCAAATACTTTCTGCTCAATTTCTCTGATTTCAACATTATATTTATTAATGTTGCATTTTGTATCTACAGCCACATTATTATTTGAAGAGTTAAAACATTCACTTAACTCTATAAACGTTAGAAACATTTCATCATTATCATGCACGGTAACTGCAATCTTTTCTGTATCAGGTTCTACAAGCTTCATTTCTCCTTCAGGTTCCTCGAGCCATCATTCTAAGAACTCTATTTCCATGTGAAATCTTTCCAACATTTCATCACAACCGTCATTCTCAGTTTCATTCTTCTCCTAGAAATCCTCTTGAGGTATCCTAGTTTCTGTATCATCACATTGGAAAATTCTTTCATCAATTTCATTAAACAAAGTCATTTTTTTACCTCCTTGGAATATCACTATGGCATTTTCATTATGCTTCTGCTCCATAATAGCTTCATCTGCCTGTCTTACACCAAATAGGAATTCATCTATGAATTCTTTCTGCTGCAACAAATCAATACATTCCTCCTCTGAAAGGCATTCTCCATCATACCTCACCTCAAGAGCTTTATTAATCTTTGTGACAGTTTCACCAGACTATCCACCATCTTCTGCACATCCTGCAAACATACACAAACTATGAGATTTAAAAATACAAGGCTTCATAGCCTCATTTGCTTCTCTTGTCAACACATCTTCAAATTGTTCTGAACTATTCCAATAGTTCATGAGATCTTTCTCATTATCCTCTTCTCCTAGAATTTCACCCTGTTCTGGTCCACAAATGGAAACTTCCATTTTCAACTCAGCTTCTCTGAGTTCTTCACATCTCAATTGCACACTCATCATTTGCTCGAGCTTCCTCAACTCTTCTGTTAATTGCATATTTACCTGTTGATTCTTCTTTGCTTGTAGTCTCTGCCATTTCACTTTCTTCCTCATGGTCCAACCATGTCTCTGGTCTTTATTTCTCTACAACAATTCCATGAATAACTCAAGGTGAACTGTTATCTCAACCTTCTCCCTGTCATATTCTTCATCAGTCAACTTCTTCCATATGCCATTTTCCTTGGCATCTTCCTTCTTCTTCCTTCTGTTGCAGTCTTTCTCAGAACCTCTAAAATTACTATCAACAATCATCTTATCCTCCTTTGTGAACTTCATCTATTCACTTGTGGATTTCATTCAATCCCCTTTTCAGCAAGCCTTCATACTTTCCATCCAACAATGCAAGCTCTCTTTCGGCGCTTGGTGTCTTTCGGTTCTCTGTCTTGGAATCATCTCTTGGGAAATTCTCTTGCTCCTCTTTGCTGCAAACAACAACTACAATAATTCTTGCGTTACAATGACCAAACTCTTTGGGTGTCGGGCTCCGCCAATCATGCACCCGATTACATTCAAACCTTTGACTTGATTTAAGACTTTTTGACTCCAGACTTGACATAAACTCTTCATCTTGGATAAAAAATGCACCCTTTTGTACAATAACTCAAAGGTTTAACTTGACACCAGCTAACCAAATTTTTTATTTGACCTTAACATATTATTTGACTTCAAAGCTTGACCCAATAATTACAATAGTGGATATTTTGACTCTAATTCAAGTTATACAATATACCAATAAACATCCACCCTTAATAGATTCTCATCATGTAAAATCTCCCCTCTACCAATTCTCTCTCATACTCCATTCTTATGATAATACCATAAATCACTAACTATATCATCTCCCATTATCACTTCCTTTTACTCATATGATACTTAAGCCTTTAAATCGAAATGCAATCCACTTTTCCCAAGATTTATTTTATGATGAAAATAAAATAACCCATTTAATTTTCAACATTTAAAATACCTCTTTGAAATGAATTTTCTTACCTTACGTTCCCTTCAAGGTTATTTAATAAACCTTTTCTTTGCAATTTCAACTCTCTGGATTTCATGCCTCTACGTCATTCTTATCACTGTGAATATTCGCATGCCCTTCATCGACATTGTACAAAAAAACATACCATAACTTCTTTAACATGCTTAGCATCTTATCGCAGATCCTGCACTTCCATGCAACGCCTTCTTTGCAGTGACAGAGTTACAAATACTGGAAAATTCTGGCCCCTTAAAAAAAGCACCACCAACAAGGAAACCATCAATATCCTCTTGTTTTGCCAATTTCAAATAATTGCCTCCATTTACAGAACTCCCATAAATAATTCGAGTTTGAGATGCAACTTCTATAGAAACATTCTTGCTTAACCATTCACGGACTGCTACATGAACCACATCATCCCAGCTAGGCACATTATTGGCAAATGCCTTTAATTGTTCATAACAGATATCAAAAGTTTTCCCTGCTTCGTGTTCTTCTAGCTTCTCCCTTATACACGCAATCACTTTGAGACCCTGCATCACTGCATATGTAGATTTTTTTCCCAATCAACTGATTATCCCCGCCAATGACATGTCTACGCTCAAAATGTCCATGAATCACCCACTTACAATCAATATCCTTTAGTTGCTCAACACTGATTTCTCCAGTGAAAACCCCACACTTTCCAACCTAGGAATTCTGGGCAGAAATTTCTATACGATCGATTAAAGAGCTATTCACTTGGTCAATATAAACAAATGAAGGTGCTACAACAATATCTACATCATCTTCAAGTTTTGCATTGTTCAATTTAGTAACAAGCTTTGAAATGGAATCCTTTGTACCATTACATTTCCAGTTGCCTCAACGAAGAACTTGCCAATGCCCGCCATAGTGACAACTCCGCGACAGCCATTGCCAGTGGTTTGAACATTCCTCTGCACTTGCTTACTCTAACATCCTCAGCCTTTTCAAGAAATCCATCGCTGCTCAGATTCATTACAGCTCCATCGATTTCTGCAATCTGATAGAGTTTATACACTCGGGTTGTATTATTAACCCAACACATAACCTAGGAAGATGCACATTCTGATGTAAATGCCAACATAAATAGAACTCTCACCAACAGGTAGTGTGGGCATAAGGAAGCGGATGTTGTCTTGGCATGCCCTTGCGTAATCTCAAACCACACACTACACAATGTGATCTCTACAGCGAGCTCGTTACACCATCGACACTGGTTGGAAGTTATTATAGGTTCGAATTTGCCACAATCTATTTCCGCTTTCCCAATTGGTCTTCACGCTATTATTTCAAGCGGTCTCCAACTTTTGCATTCACGTTCCAGAATCCATGCTCATACTTGTGCTTTAGCTTGTAGCAATTGGATGCCACTCTAAGTTGGTCCGATTCCAGCTACCAGTATTTGCAGCCACTGTCCTTGCTCTCGAATGCATCTTTTTACCAAAATACAATTTCACCTGAACTTCGCAATTTCCTTGCTTGTTCCATGACCACTTCCCTTTGGCTGATGCAATTCTTCCTTGAAATTGATCCAGAAATCGGTCTTCCACATGAATGTTACAGGGATATGAAATGTAACCTTCATATCCTTACCAAGAGCTGAGCACAATCCATTCATCAACAACTATGAACTCCAACAATATTTGAATAGCCTTCTGAGATCATTCAACGTAGACCCACTTGTTTGAAATAGAGCAACGAATTGGATAATGCCTAAATAATTGACTACGATTTACAATAAATCATCATCCACCTTCAACGCAGGTTATCTATCCATGGGTAATTAGTGTTCTTTTTGCACTGCAACTTCAACTTCACAGCGATGCCAACACTCTCCATCTCCTAACGCAGTACACAGGTTCCTTTTTCACCGACCTCATGTGATCCATTCTTTCTTTTCTTCACGCAAATATCAATCTGTCATCAACACATTCCAAAATAAAACACACTGCACACTGGATATACTTTTGAAGGATCACATTTTTATTGACATTGATCCATTCCCTCTGCGCCAACTTTCATCTACGCTCCACATTGTTGTACGTCCAATTCAAATGAGATTTGAAACTGGAGCAACTTCCACTGTGTAGCTTATTGGGGTCAACTTTTCCGATCAATATTACTTCAACTGCTCCTCGGTTCTCATGGCTCCTTCTCTGCATCTACATGAAGATCCACATCGCACAATGCACTCATCTATCATCCGTGGTTGCACAGATTAATTATATCTTTGGGCTCTGATACCAAATGATGCTGCAAATCTGCAATAAAATCATATACTTGCCCACAATAGAGTGTGTATCCTCTTTATTTACAATAATCCTTATTAAAATCTTCATTAAAACCATTTAGAATCAAATCAAAATATATATAAAGAGAGAGCCGAACAATAAACAAAATACTTGCATCAAATACAACAAGAAATTACAAATTCAAGCCCTTCTTTGGCCAAATATACATTTGTTGCCTTCTTAACCCTCACCATTATCACTCCACACACTATCATTCTCTACATTTTTTCTAAATACCATTCCATTCTCTGTGCCTCTTTTCATCCTCACAGAAAGCTTCATATTGATACATAATTATGGATTAATTTGAATCCATGATTTCCTCCACAAATATCTCAACCAAATCTTGAAATATCTTTATCCCTCCTTTTACTCAACTAAGTTCCATTTAAGGAGTTCCTAATCCCTAATATATCTATCCAACCCAACTCCACTCATATCCTCAATTTATTAATATAATATTTACAATAAACCTCACACATATTTTTATCTTAATTTATTTAAAATGTGCATAATTTATAAAAAAAAAAAAAAAAAAACATCACCCCCTAAATCATCCAAATAAAAAATGAAAATTAAGCAAGATGCTCCTGCATTATTCTCAAGAGGATATTTTTTGATGATGCAACAAGAAGATGAAATCTTAGAAGATTATTTAGAAAGATTCTTATATAATTTGCATAAATTAAAAGAAAAAAAACATGGTTTGAGTCCTAAAACAATTCGTACAATATTCTTAAAAGGAATTCATGATGAATATAGAAATATATTCAATTTATTGGGTGTTGGTGATATTTCTCATATTTCATTTGATAGAATTAGTGATTTGTGTAGGAAAAAATCAAGAGGGAAAGATAAAACTAGTGAAGGCATAATAATTCCTCTCTCCAAAGTTACTAAATCAATGACTGCAAGTGTTAGTTGCTGGCATTGATGTCAACAAACTCTTGGTGTTGTTGGTCATATGCATGTGTAATAAGTGCTTGGTGATGTGTGTTGGTTTAATGGTCTTGTTAGTTGGCATTGATGTCAACATACTTGTGACTATACCTAGTGCAGTTTATTTGGAGGCTGAGTAGAGATGGATTCCACATGTGTGATTGGATAGAGGTTGGCATGTTGAGTTGATTGGAGATGACATTGTTGCAGGTGGTTGGAGTGTTGCTCTAGGTGTTGCATATGTCTCTTTATCTCTTGGAGACATTGCATATGCTGCTACATGTGTGAGATATGGTTGCTTGTGTCAGAGATGATTCTACCAGTGATGGAGGAAGTTGTATGCCTTGATGCTACTGATGTAAGACATGGTGATGTTGCTACAGGTGTTGGAGATGCTACTACAAATGTTAGGGATGTTGTGGTTGCTGCTTGAGGAGATGGAGGTGTTGGTCTTGGTTCTAAAGTTAGCACAATAGGTCTTGCATGTCATTGACTTGTTTATTTCCCATTCATCAGTGGCAGACTTATCTCAATGGCTTGGAGGAGTGTTCAGATACTGGAGAAGATATTCCATCAGGTGTAAGAGGTACATGACTAAAGGATTGATGTTTTAAATCAGTTTTAGCACTATTCACATGCATGAAGGGTCAAGGGAGTGGCTTTAGGCTCCAATCGTTGGTAGGGCAGGAGCAAGGGAGCAATTATAGCCCTAAGATTCTAAAGTTGCATGAATGACAATGATAAGGGAGTGACTGAGGGTTTTGACATGATTTTCTCTGCATTCCTTGTGTTGATCAACTAATTTTTATGTTGTGGCAACATCCTTGATTGGAAATTTTTGGTTTATGATTAGAAAAGTTCGTGGGACCTCCAAAAGTTCATCAAAGTTGAAAAGATCAAAATTAAAGTGGATTTAGTGTCTTGATAGAGTCAATGAGTTGAATCTGGATCAAATCAAGCATATGAACATGATTTTTGAGCTCAATAGTTCTGGGTAATTATTGAGTTGAGCACTTGAGTTCATCTACATATTGGAGGAAGCTCATTGTGAGTTGGTTTATTGTCTACTCTTTTTGTGAGAGAGTGTGTGTGGAGAAGAGCCTGCAAACTACATGTTTTTTATAGTGTAAAATTTCAAAAGTTGGTTGTAGTTGTAGCAACAGTGAGTTGAAGCTTATTTCAGCCACATATTCGTGCAATGAGTGATGTGTTGAGGTGTGGATTGATGTAGTGAGTTTAGGAGATTGTTTTCCACCTATTTTGGTGTTTTTGTGTGTATTTTTTTATGGAAACTTGTGTTGAAAATTTATCATTTGATTGAGCTTTGATGCTATGTTGCCACGATGCTCATGTTGAGAAGATTTTAGGAGTCCATTTTGAAAATATATGAAATGAGGCTCGAGTGGAGCAAATGAAGGCATGGATAATTTGAGTAGAAAGTGACTTGGTGGATTTAGTAGAGGGAAGAGTTTTCTCCATCGAATAGGAGTTGGATAGTCCAATGGTAGTTGGGAAAGGATTGTTGATCGTGGTGGCCTTCAGTAGATGTTAGTCCGTAGATCTGAGAGATAAATAGGTTGTTGAGAATTTGGAGGGCTAGAGATTAATACAAACTCTCTTCTTGATAATTACTTGTGAACTTACTTGTGTTAGTTATGTCTTCTCTTAGTTAATCTTTCATCAAGTCAATTATCGAAATGCACAAGACACAAAAGTTAGGCTCCTAGAGCCAGGGCAAAACCTCTCCCTCTTAGAGAGGAAAACCTGCAAAGAATTCTTCTTATAGATCTTCAAATGACAAGTACCATGACCCAAACTTAGACCCTTAACCTAGATGTGCTTCCAAGACCTTGATCTTCACCTTGTTATCATAGCCCTTCTAAACTGTCCTTGATTATCGGCTGACTTTCCTTCACTATCTACAATATTCCTTCTTGCACTTGTCCGCACCTAGTTCACTGTTCTGTCCACACTTCCTAACTCCCTTTATATCTGCAATTATTCCTGAGATTTGATCCACAAATATTCATGAAATTGACCAACACTTTTTACTGTTCCTTAACAACACTTGTGCTTCCTAAATTTCCGCACTGTACTCTGGTACAAGTCTGCACTATCTCCAAGTAATTGTCCACTGAATGTTCATATACATATATCCACACTTATAGACTGTGGTACGTCCGTAAATCTTACTAAAGTTTATCCGCACTGAAATGAGGTTTATCCGCACTATGGTAGATTCTTAAACTTTCTTTAAACTGTAATATCAGTATATCCACAATTCTTCTTGTAGTCTTGTCCACAAATGTTTCCCTGTATTAGATTCAGACTTGTCCGCAAATGGTTCCGTATTCCTGCAGTGGATCCGCAATCCTTTTCCTGAGATTTTATTTGTAAATTTTAGAGGTATATGAGCTTATCTATCTTTTGTTTTGTGTAGCCTAGTGGGGTATTTATAGTTGTCACAATCTATAATTTCAGTCGACCAGTGCATGAATAGGTGTGACTGTTCTTAAGCCGACTTGTCCAACTGTTTAAGAGGCTGACTTCTTCAAGGAGTATTCCAGCAAGGTGACAATTGTTTCTCACTTTATTTGGAGTTGTCTTCAATGTTGCATTGAGGGTTGTAGTGAGCCTATTCCACAATGTCCTGGAGCATATAGCTAGACTTAACTCAAACCTATTGGACATCAAGAAGAAGTCCATCTACTTAATAAATTATGCTCATGAAACCCATGAAGAAAATACAACAATAATATATATTATTTTGATTTTTTTTTTCATAATTACATAATTACATAGTCAACATGAAGAATGACCTAGTTACACTTTTCAACATAGGTCCCTATCTGAAAGCACCAACATACTATGAAAGAAGCCGAGTCTTTCAACTCATGGGAGTGAGGTGATCCATGTATAATTTACTTAAAAAATTAATAAAATAATTGAGAAGCACAATAACGACATGGTGGTTTTTTGGCCGGGGAAGGGTTTTCCACCAGACATACTTGTGTCTCTTGTGTTGAATACTTTTATGGTTTCATTTTTATTTTTGGTGTTATAATCTTCGATTATTTTTTTCAATTCATGCATACTTAAAGTTTAAGTAATTTCAAAAAAAATTTACTAGTGCCACACTATTGATTCACCCCCACCACCCCCCCCTGCCCTACCCTCCTCTCAGTACTACTCTAGTTTACAACAATTGGTATCAAAGCGAAGCTCTCAGGTGCTTGATCATTAGAGAGTGGATCTTGGAGTTTTTGGTATAAATTCACATTTTTTTTTAGAATGAGTTCTCCAAATAACTTGGTTCTTACTATTGCAAATTTTAAGGTTTGGCAAGAAAATGTGAAAAATAAATTATTGTTTTGTGTCTCTAACATTTGAAGATTGGTTTTTGAAGGAAATGATGAATATTTTCGTGCATCTAAAGTATGGAAGAAAAATGCTCAAGTAACGCAAAATATTTTCAAAATCTCCATAGTGAAGATTTGGATAAAATTGGAGATTGAAAATATGCCAAGGAAATTTGGGACAAATTGCAAATGCTATACGGAGCCAGCAACGACAATAGTGATGAAGAAATTGAGAAGAGAAACAAAAAGAAGAAGAATTCTCCACTTGAACCAGCTGTGAAAAAGAACAACAAATCTAAAGTTATAAGATTATTAAGGCTCAATATGAATCTTCCATGGTTGTTATCGAAGAATTTTCTAGTGAAATTGGTAGAATAAAATTCATGCAAGGAGCATAAGAAGAAATTGCAGGGTTGTGTTCAAAAGGAGAAAAATATCAAGGAAGAAATTAATACCTTGAAAAAACAACTGGAAGTTTTGAAAAGATTATAAGAATTCCATTGGAGCAAGAAAAAACATAGAAAATATTATGTTTAAGCACTTGAAGATGTGATTAACAAATTGAGAAAGGAGCTTGAGGAATAGAACCAATAGCCCAAGAAAGTGAAGAGCACCATACCAATGAGAAAAAGTGGCAACAATAGGGTGAGACAATTTTGCATGCGGTAAATAATGACAAAACATAACCAAAGAAAATTGTAGCAAAGAAGGTGAGCCACAAGAAACAAAAAAATAGAAAACCAAAAGGAGCTTTCACATCTAGAAGGCCTTTTTCTCCTATGGTTGGAGGTAGCAGTTTTCAAAGGAGAAGCAAAACTCCTTTCCCCCCTTGATGGACAAGATTGAGTGCTTCAATTGTCACAAATTTGGTCATGAGGAAGTTGATAGTAGAAGTATATTGCACTCATCCATGCAGTGATATGATCAGCCAAGAGGAGGACCTACATTCAGGTATAAAATTTATTTCATTGGTCCTTGTTTTTCTTGTAACATGTTTGGGCATAAAGCCATTGATTATGGAGCTAGCGTACGAATATGGAGGTCCAGCTTGAGCAGAAAGAGATTAGATCCTTTGGCTACATATCTTGAGAATATAGAGTGTTATGTGTGCCATAATTTTGGGCACATGGCCAAGGATTGTAAGATACCTAGATATTTGAGGCCATTTTCTCAAAAGAAGTAGTCAAGAGAAAATGTGCAACCAAGGAACACATGGAAGAAGGAAACTTAGCTTGGAGGAGGTGGCATTGCACTTTGTGCTCATGATGTTATATATAGAATATGCTCACACCATATGTCAGGAGATAGGAGAAAATTTCATTTTCTCAATAAAACCAAGGATGGCCATATTGTGTTTGAAGGTAGTGAAACCACTAGAGTGTGGGAAGCGGTAAAGCCAATCTTGGTGAGAAGAGGACAAATGTAGAACATATTTGTCTCATTGAAGGTCTAAAGAATAATAGCTTCAGTGTGAGCCAAATGGTTGATGGATCAAAAGAAGTTATCTTCAATTCCAAAGGTTGCATCATTTGGAAGGATCAAAGACAATGATTGCTAGAGGAGTCAAGACACCAGATAAAGTTTATTTGTTGAAGGGAAGAGAGAAGAGTAGGAAGAGACCAAGAGAGTACTCTTTCTCATCAGATTCATAGTAGATGAGATCAGTCCCTACTGTAGTCTATCCTCGCATGTTACATCTACTTGATGTTGAATTCTTAGTTGAACTGAGAGGGAGGGGGGGTGGGGTGAATTAGTTCAATACATACATGAGCTTCTTAAATTTTCATCAGCTTATTTACAGCTTACTTTTGTATTCAACCTTAGTATATGAACAGTCTTAATATGTTGCAGCAATTATTAAATTAATGTGACATTAAACTTATTATGAGAGCAGTAAACATTAAGTAGATTTCATAAATCATCTCAGCACACAGGCAACACAAATAGAGACAACAGATATAAGTGGAAACCCATAAAGGGAGAAAAACACATCTTATTATTGTTGTGATGCAAAGGCAAGCTCCAACTCCCTCTCACCACTGTTTTTCTGCAGGAACCAACCTATAGGAGGCTCCAACCTCAGTGCAGGATGACTTGCAAAGAAGCTCAACTCGCTGATTTTCCTGCAGGGCCGCAACCTACGGAGCGTGGTCTCCCGATTCGCAAGCTACAACTTGCGGGGGCTCCAATTGTTCGAATTTCTGCGGTGCCAACCTAAGGAGGCAGGATATACGGTCATTCTGATGCCGGCTCTTTCAGGCTTCAACCGGTAAGGAAGCTCCTTCCTTGAACACTATAGAGCACCAACTACAGGAGGCTTCAACCTCGTTGAGCGACCTGACTGGCCCCATTCTTGACAACAAGTGGCTCACTTCTCAATTGTCAAAAGTGTTTGATGATTTACCTCAGATATCAGCTCTGTTCTGTAGCATCTCTTTTTGCTCCTCTCTTCCTTATATTCTCTGCCTCAATCTTCTATACTTTTCATTCTCTATTCTTACTCTCTCTAACCTCTCTATGCATATCAGGATGATATTACTTATAGAGAATTCCTTATGACTGTTTGTATTCCTCTAGGAATTCGAAATGGATAGTCATACCTCTTGGTCTTCAGCCTTCTCATTTCTTTTCAGCTCACTCAGAAAAATGTAACTGTAGGTGCTTATTTTAGTATTACAGTGGGATATTTGCTCTCTTCTGGAGACTTGCCAATGCATCACAACAATATAAATCAATTAAAAACATTTACATTCAGTTACAATGAAGACTCCAACTCAACTCATTCAGCCTTCAGGATCGCTGCGCATTTGTCTTTTCTTTGAATGTGTTTGTCCCTTTCTCTCCTCTGTATGCCTTTCTATTTATAGCTGCTGCGTAACTCCTGTATTTATGTAACTGCACTTTTTATATCATGCGAATCTGTAATAGTGCCTTTTATATATATAACCCAATTTCATTTCTCAGCATAATTATACAGATTTTAATCATACAAACTACCTTTTAATACAACTTAAATCAACTCTCGGCATAATAATAAAAGCCTGTTTAACATATAAAATGCCCTTTCGGGCCCACCATCCGAACTTTGTTTTGTGCTCCGATGCGATGAGTTTCCTCTAGATATTTCCGATTGCGATTGATCGCAATCGAAAACTTCATTTACCAGTTCCACTGTGCTGCCTTAACTCCGATGCGATTGACCACTGTTCGTTTATTTTGCCGATGAGATGGGTCCGATGCGATTAATCGCAATCGCAAATTCCATTTGCATGTTTCGATGCCCTGCATTAACTCCGATGCGATGTAACACTGTTCTGCTGGAATTCAAACATATATTAACCACCGTTTATATGCCCATCGGGTTCGGGCTTCAATCGCAATCACAAGTTTTGGTTGGATGTTCCGATATGCCCATACTGCGATGCTCCGATGCGATTAGGCCGGAATTCAAATACATATCGATTATGGTTCATTGATCCATCGGGTCCGCATTTCAATCGGAACTCTGGTCAATATGTTCCGCTGCCAATCTTTTCTCCGATGCGATTGGGTGAGGGTCCCACAGCATAAGAATTTTGTTTGATTTAAAATCAAACAAACCTTTTGTATTCTTAATTTCTCATCCATAACTATAACTATAACTATATATATATATATATATATATATATATATATATAAGCCTTGTACTTTAACCATTAGCACGAGATATTATGATGTATTCAATTCATGGGCCCACATATATTTGATAAACTTCACACCTTTAATTCATTTAAATGCCAGCGCCCTTTGAACATATAAACCCGCATACAGATGAATTATATAAGATTTGATATATATATATATATATATATATATATATATATATATATATATATATATATATATATATATATATATATATATATATATATATATATATATATGTCAATATACTATAGACCAACACATATGTATATATATACTCCGCATAGATCAAAAGTCAGGCCATGTATTGAACAAAGGCGCTACCCTTTGTTTGTTATATATGTATACTTTGCCAATGGTTCAAACCATAATAATACACTTTGTTAAATCCGCAAACCTTAACACATGCGTATGGGCCCCAACGCTAACGGTCGTCTCCATCCGACGGTTGTTATCACATCGCATCGCCTCATTTGATTGGACAGATATCGCTCGGCGAAGATGCGCGAACAATAACGCGTGATGGCGCGCAGTGAGAGAGGTTTTGCAAATTCGCTCGGGGACACGTGTCGCCCGTCCTGTGGAATTGATCCCAATCTCTTGAATACCGCTTGCCTGTTGAAAGCAGTGTGATGAAAACCATCAGGTGTTCTAAACCGTCGTCACTGTTCACACCTCGTGGTTCCATTTAGTTACGCTCGAGGTTCCGCTTCGTTTCTTAACTTCGTTCTTCTATACGTTTCAATGCCTTTGTTGATATAAACTCCGCCCTCTCTTTGTCTTTGCACTCACATTACTTCATCTGATATGGACATCACCATTGTATAACTGAAGGTCCTTTCCTTTGTTTCTCTTCAATGAGGCTTCCTCCATGACTTTGTGGGACACACACTTTCTCGACATTTACTGTTTAGTGTATCTACCAGCCGGGGTAGTGATTCTCAGAATAATGGCTCTGCCTCTGCCTCTGCCTTTCTGCAAATAATGACTCTGCCTCTGCCTCTGCCTTTCTGCGATAACGGCTCTGCCTCTGCCTCTGCCTTTTATGTACCTCTGTTGCTCGACTCACTGCTTCAGCTGTAGGTATGTCTCTGTCTTTTACTTGCCTCTATTTCCATCAATGACAACATTTCTAGCAGTCTCCTCCTTTGGCATTGATGGCAATATACTTCCTTTGTTTTCTTTGTTAGGGTCCTTTTCCTCATTTGCTTGCTCTTCCTCCCCTTTGACATCAATGGAAAGGGGTTTGAATTTATTTTTATTTTTCAACATTTTGTGCATTTTCTCTCTCGGGTCTTGACTGCTGCTGCTTGCTCAACCGCTGGATTAGATTCACATCGGGTTCTGCTGAGCTTTTTGGCCTTTTTATTGATTCAGGCATTATAGATATTGCCATAATCCTTTTGATCCTGAGGACCTGTTTCATGCTTCCCTTGGTGGCTGATCTCCCCCTGGAATGATATTCTCATTTCTATTCTCCCCCTGAAACTGTGCTTTTTCTTCATATCAGAGAGTAGCATCTACAGATACTACCCCTAGTCTATTTCTCAAATATTCAAATGGTTCTCTAGCAAGTGATTTGGTAAATATATCTGCTGTCTGTTCTTTTGTTGGTACATACTTCAGTTTTACTATCTTCTTAGCCACTTGTTCTCAGAGAAAATGATACTTGATTGGGATATGTTTGGTTTTTGAGTGCAGCACGGGATTTTTAGATATACTTATAGCACTTGTATTGTCACATTTGATTGAGATAAGTTCATCAATGCTTACCTTCATGTCTTGGAGGGTTTTCTTCATCCACATGACTTGTCTACAACATGCTGTTGCTGCTATATATTCTTCTTCTGTTGTAGACAGAGGGATAGACGTTTGTTTCTTTCTTAACTACGCCACCAAAATTTCTCCTAAATAGAAAGCACCTCCACTTGTGCTTTTCCTATCATCCACACAACTAGCCCAAACTGCATCTTTGTATGCTGTCAAAGTGAAGATTTTTCCTTTAGGATACCAAAGTCCATACCGTGTTGTTCCTTGTAGATATCTGAATATTCTTTTGACTGCAAGAAGGTGATTTTGTTTGGGTGCTGCTTGATATCTAGCCACTAGCCCTACAGCTAGCATGATGTCTGGTCTTGATGCTGTCAGATACAACAGACTTCCTATCATGGATCTGTAGAGTTTTTGATATATATCAGCAGATCCATCATCAGCACACAGCTTGCATCTCGTGATCATGGGAGTTGACACAGGTTTGCAGTCCTCCATTTTGAACTTTTTCAACATTTCTTTTAAGTATTTTTCCTGTGAGATGAATGTACCTGTGTTCTTTCGCTGAATTTGAAGTCCTAAGTAGAAACTGAGCTCTCCAATCATAGACATCTCAAACTCTTTTTTCATCTCATCAACAAACCCTTTTGCTAGTTCTTCTCTATTGCTTCCAAACATAATGTCATCAACATATACTACAACAATCAGGAGTTCATTTTCATGGGCTTTTATATATAGATTGTTGTCTACTCCACCTCTTTTAAAGCCTTGTTTTTGCAAATATTTATCCAGTCTTGAGTACCAAGCACGAGGAGCCTGTTTCAGTCCATATAGAGCCTTCTTCAGTCTGCACACATAGTCTTCTTTGTCTGTTAATGAGAAGCCTTCTGGTTGTTCCATGTAGACTTCTTCTTCTAAATCTCCATTCAGAAATGCAGATTTTACATCCATTTGGTATACCTTGAAGTCTTTGTAGCATGCAAAGGCCAGAAACATTCTAATGGCTTCCATTCTGGCTACAGGAGCAAATGTTTCATCATAATCAAGTCCTTCAATTTGTGAATATCCTTTGCAAACTAGTCTGGTTTTATTCCTGATTACATGTCCTTGCTCATTCATTTTATTCTTGAATACCCATTTTGAACCAATGATATTTTTCTCAATTGGTCTAGGAACTAGTTCCAAGGTATTGTTCTTCTCAGTTTGGTCCAATTCTTCATTCATTGCCTTTACCCAATACTTGTCCTTGCAAGCTTTGTCAAATCTCTTTGGCTCTATTTGTGATAACATGGCTATGTATACCTCTTCTGTTTGTTTTGTTAGCTGCCTTCTTGTCTGGACCCCTGCTTTCTTGTCTCCTATGATCTGATCTTCATGATGATTCTTCTGAGTGTATCTTGAGGGGGCTTTCGAGCTCAGCTCTGCATCTTCTGTTGTCTTGCTTGTTTCATCATCATTCTGGTTTTCTTCGTCATAGTTGTCTGATGGACTGCAGCAGTCTGTATCTCTTGTATTGTTTGGAAGTTCTTCATCAAATCTCACATCAATACTTTCAACTATTTTTCGAAGAGTCTTGTTGTAGCACCTGTATCCTTTACTTTTGGAAGCATATCCTAGAAAAATCCCTTCATATGCTCTTGCATCAAATTTCCCAAGATTTTCATCATTATTCTTTATATAACACTTGCTTCCAAAAATTCTAAAATGTTTGATTGAAGCTGGCTTTCCATGCCATATTTCATAGGGAGTCTTGTCACTGCTTGGCCTTAAGTGAGCTTTATTAAGGATATGCACTGCTGTATGTACTTCTTCTACCCAGAAGGTTTGAGGAATATTACTCTCTTGCATCATGGCTCTGGCAATTTGTTGAACAGATCTGTTTTGGCTCTCTGCTACTCCATTCTGCTGAGGTATCCTTGCAATAGTAAATTGTTTTTTTATGCCATATTCATTGCATAGATCTGCAAAGTCATAATCTGTGAATTCACCTCCTCTGTCTGATCTGATGCATTTTAGCTTGCATCCTGTTTGATTTCCTGCTAATGCTTTGAATATTTTGAATTTGTCCAGAGCTTCCGATTTATTCTTGAGAAATGCAACCCATGTCATTCTGGAGAAATCATCTCTTATCAGCATGAAGTAGGATTCTCCACTTGGTGTTTTAGTTCTTGCAGGTCCACACAAATCCATGTGCACAAGTTGGAGTGGTCTTCTTCTTGATAACTCATCTTTGGCCTTAAAGGATGTGTGGGTCTGTTTAACCAATTGACAAGATTTGCATATGGTATTAGAAGACCTTTTTATTTCTGGCATGTCTCTGACTGCTTTCTTCTTGCTCAGTCTGATGATATGATCGAAGCTGAGATGTCCCAATCTCCTATGCCATAACCATGACTCCTCAAGTTTACTAAGATGGCATGCTTCATCTTCCTCTTTCACGATGTAAACATTGCTGTCTGTTCAAACACCTTTGAGCAAAGTCTTACCTGTGGTGCTTGAACTGACTTCACAGTCTTGTGCTCTGAAAAGAACTTCGCAGCCTTTATCACACATTTGACTGACACTCAGCAAATTTTCTTTCAGCCCATCTACAAATAGTACATATTGGGAATTACATCTGCCATTATCTAAGCTGACTGAGCCCTTTCCCTTGATTTTTCCTGATTTATCATTGCCAAAAGTAACATTACCAGTTTTCTTTTCATCAAAAGTTATAAATTTTCTCCTGTCTCCAGTCATATGTTTTGAGCAGCCACTATCCAGATACCATTGGCTTTTCAGATCTTGAGCAGTTAGAGCCAGGTCACACTTATTCACCTTCTTTTTCCACTGGAGGCATCCTTTTGTTTGGTATCTTTTGAGAGATGATGAATCACATCCTTTCAGAGGACATTTGGAAGGCATATGTCCAACTTGATTGCATACACAGCATTTAATCATAATTTTTGCAGAATTGTGAGTATTAACAAAATTTCTTTGATTCATAAACCTCCTTGAGGTGTTGAACATCAATCTTTGTCCATACTTTCTACATTCAATAATTTTATGGCCAAATTCCTTACAATAAAAACAGTAACCATAGAAATTATTTGCATACCTGATGTAAGGTTGTCTTCTCCATTTGTTTGCTTGAGACAATCTCTTCACTATTTGCATCTTTTGCTAGTTTGAATCACTCCTCCTTGCATGACAGTATGCAGCAAAGTGTCCCAGCTTGTGGCAAACATAACAGGTGGCATTTTTCATAGGAGGGAAGAATCTCCTTTGATGGCTTCCAAATTTGACATACTCAGGGGTATATGAATCTTTTTTTGTTGTTTGAGTATTTCTTTCATTCTTTGTTATTAGAGGATTTTTCTGGGTTCTGTCTCCCTCCTTACAAGTTTCTTCTTTTGTAGGAATTATTTGAGCTGCTTCATCATCCTTCTTTGCTTTTACAAAAATAGTCTCTCTGTTTTCCTTTTCTTTGCTTTTACTTGATTCTCCTTCATAGCCTATTCCAGTTTTTATCATAGGAGATCTTTGAGCAACCAGAATTTCATTCAACTTACTAGAGCTTGTTGTTTGAGAAGAATTTATAACCACTTTCCTTTGAGCATTTTCTAATTTCTTCCTGAGACATACTACTTTTTCTTCCAACTTCTCTTGTTCTTGAGTTTTCTCCTTGATTTGCTTAAGTAACATGTCCTCTATCTTCTTGGCTTCTTCAAGCTCTATCTTTAGCCGCATAAGGACTTCTGAATTCTGTTCTTCTCGTACATACTTGAGGAGAATGTGCTTTTGTTTTTTGCATTTCAGCTTGAGTCTATCAATCTCTTCCAGAGCACTTCTTAGCTCCCCCTCAAGGTCGACTTCACCTTCTTCTTCTTCATCTTCTAGCAGGAGACCTTCAAGTTCTTCTATGGCCATCAATAAAAATTCAGAGGTTCCTTCTTCACATGAAGGTTCATCTAAGTCTTCAGATGCACTGTTGTCTTGTTGAGCATAGAAGGATTTTTTGGTGAACATCTTTCCTTTCTGCCAGTTTTTTGATGCATTTTTCTCTTTTTCTTGAGCCTGATTCCTTACTTTCTTGTGAGGACACTTAGCAGCATAGTGTCCCACTCTTCCATAGTTAAAGCATTTGAAAGGAAGTTTACCTTTGTATTTACCTGAGCCTCTATCCAATTTCTTGACAAAATTTGCCTCTTCTTCATCTGAGCAAGAGCATATGTCTTCCTCTTCTTCTTTCTTCTTTTCTGTTTTAAAGGTTGCCTCCCTCGTACTTGGCTTCTTCTGTGGGAGCCTCATCTCGTATGCTGTTAAATTTCCAAGTAGCTGGTTCATGGTCAAGGTCTCCCAATCAGTTGTTTCTTCTATTGCAGACACCTTGGGATTAAACCTGGATGGAAGATATCTTAGAATATTTTGCACAATTATACTTTCTGGCATGGTTTCTCCAAGAGCTTTCATATTGTTAACAATTTCTACAACTTTTAGGAAGAAACTGTCAATGTCTTCATCATCATTCATTTTTAAGTTCTCAAACTGGGCTCTATAGACTTGAAGTTTGGCAGTCTTTACTTTCTTGTCTCCTTCATGGATGTTCTCTAGAGTATCCCACATCTCTTTGGCAGTGTCTTTGTGCATTACTTTGATAAACTCTGCTTCACACAATCCATTCAAGATGGCATTCATGGCTTTTTCGTTAGCTACAAAATCTTGTTTGGATTCTTTCTCTGAGTCAGTTGCCTTTGGGGCATATCCTAATTCCACAACACCCCAAACTTCTATTCCTAGAGACATTATGTATGTCCTCATCCTGATTTTCCAAAAGGCATAATTTTCACCTGTAAAGAAAGGGGCTTTATTGGTTGAGCATCCTTCTTTACTAGCCATCCTGAGAACCTAGAATCTCCTTTCAGTTGTTAAACTGGTACAAAGGAACCCGCTCTGATACCAATTGTTGAATTCTTAGTTAAACTGAGAGGGGGGAGGGTGAATTAGTTTAACACATACATGAGCTTTATAAATTTTTCATCAGCTTATTTACAGCTTACTTTTATAATCAACCTTAGTATATGAATATTCTTAATATGTTGCAGCAAGTATTAAATTAATGTGACATCAAACTTATTATGAGAACAGCGAACATTAAGCAGATTTGGTAAATCATCTCAATACACAGGCGACACAGATAGAGACAGCAGATATAAGTGGAAACCCATAAAGGGAGAAAACCACATCTTATTATTGTTGTGATGCAAAGGCAAGCTCCAACTCCCTCTCACCACTGTTTTTCTGCAGGCACCAACCTACAGGAGGCTCCTACCTCAATTCTGCAATCTACAACTTGCAAGGAAGCACCAACTCCCTTCAATTTTCTGCAGGCACCAACCTACAGGAGGCTCCAACCTCAGTCAGCTACAACTGACAGCTATCAAGCTTCAACTTGATAGGGAAGCTCCAACTTCCTCAATTTATCACAAGAAGTGTTTGGCTGATTTACCCGGATATCAACTCGCTTCAGTAGCATCTCTTTCTGCTCACTCTCTTCCTTATCTTCTCTCGCCCTCAATCTTCTATACTTTTCATTCTCTATTCTTACTCTCTCTAACCTCTCTATGCATATCAGGATGATATTACTTATAGAGAATTCCTTATGATCGTTTGTATTCCTTTAGGAATTCGAAATGGATAGTCATACCTCTTGGGCTTCAACCTTCTCATTTCTTTTTCAAAGCTCACTCGTAAAAATGTAAATCGTAGGTGCTTATTTTAATATTACAGTGGGATATTTGCTCTCTTCTGGAGACTTGCCAATGCATCACAACAATATAAATCAATTAAAAAACATTTAAATTCAATTACAATGAAGACTCCAACTCAACTCATTCAAATTTCTTCGAGATCGGCTACGCATTTGTCTTTTCTTTGACTTTGTGTTTGTCCCTTTCTCTCCTCTCGTATGCCTTTTCGTTTATAGAGCTACGCATAACTCTTGTATTTATGTAATCGCACTTTTTATATCATGCGAATCTGTAACAATGCCTTTTATATATATAACCCAATTTCATTTCTCAAAGCATAATTATGCAAAGTTTAATCATACAACCGCCTTTTAATAAAACTTAAATCAACTCTCTACGTAATAATAAAAGCCCGATTTAACATATAAAATGCCCTTTCAGGGCCCACCATCCGAACTTTGTTTTTGTGCTCGATGCGATGAGTTTCCTCCAAATATTTCCGATTGCGATTGATCGCAATCGCAAACTTCATTTACCAGTTCCGATTGTGTCGCCTTAACTCCGATGCGATTGACCATCGTTCGTTTATTTTTCCGACGCAATCAAATCGAAATCGCAAATTCCATTTGCATGTTCCGATGCCCCTGCATTAACTCCGATGCGATGTAACACTGTTCGTCGGAATTCAAACATATATTAACCACCGTTTATATGCCCATCGAGTCCGGGCTTCAATCGCAATCGCAAGTTTTGGTTGGATGTTCCGATATGCCCATCATCGCGATGCTCCGATGCGATTAGGCCGTAATTCAAATACATATCGATTATGGTTCATTGATCCATCGGGTCCGCATTTCAATTGGAACTCGCCAATATGTTCCGATGCCAATCTTTTCTCTCGATGTGATTGGGTGAGGGTCCCACAAGCATAAGAATTTTGTTTGATTTAAAATCGAACAAACCTTTTGTATTCTTAATTTCTCATCCATAACTATAATATATATATACGCCCTTGTACTTTAACCATTAGCACGAGATATTATGATGTATTCAATTCATGGGCCCACATATATTTGATAAACTTCACACCTTTAATTCATTTAAATGCCACGCCCTTTGAACATATAAACCCGCATATAGATGCATTATATAAGATTTGATATATATATATATATATATATATATATATATATTATAGACCAACTCATATATATATATATATATATATATATATATATATATATATATATATATATATATATATATATATATACATACCGCATAGATCAAAAAGTCGAATCATGTATTGAACAAAGGCGCTACCCTTTGTTTGATATATATGTGTACTTTGCCAATGGTTCAAACCATAATAATAAAATCCGCAAAACTTAAGACATGCGTATGGGCCCCAACGCTAACGGTCGTCTCCATCCGACGGTTGTTATCGCGTCGCGCCGCCTCATTTGATCGGACGGATATCGCTTGGCCAAGATGCGTGAACAATAATGCGCGATGGCGCGCAGTGAGAGCAGTTTTGCAAATTCGCTCAGGGACACGTGTCGCCCGTCCTGTGGAATCGCTCCCCATCTCTTGAATATCACTTGCCTGTTGAAAGCGGTGCGATGAAAACCATCAGGTGTTCTAAACCATCGTCACTGTTCACACCTCGTGGTTCCGTTTAGTTGCACTCGAGGTTCCGCTTCGTTTCTTAACTTCGTTCTTCTATACGTTTCAATGCCTTTTTTGATATAAACTCCGCCCTCTCTTTTTCTTCGCATTCACATTACTTCATCTGATATGGACATCACCATTGTATAACCGAAGGTCCTTTCCTTCGTTTCTCTTCAATGAGGCTTCCTCCATGACTTTGTGGGACATACACTTTCTCGGCATTTACTGTTTAGTGTATCTACCAGCTTGGGGTAGTGATTCTCTGAATAACGGCTCACGCTCTCGCCTCTGCCTTCTGCGAATAATGGCTCTGCCTCTCGCCTCTGCCTTTCGCAATAATGGCTCTGCGCTCTGCCTCTCGCTCTTTTCTCGTACTCTCTCGTTGCTCGATCTCTCGCCTTTGCCTTTCTACGATAACGGCTCGCTCTCTGCCTCTTCCTTTTCTCCTACCTCTCGCTCGCTTCGACTCTGCCTCGCTTTCGTACAAATTTTTACTGCTGTCTTCACTCATGTTCTTTGCCTATCTCTACATCTGCTGCCTTCTTTGTCTGTCTCTGTCTTTTCTGCCTCTATTTCCATCAATGACAACATTTCCAACACTTGACTGCAACAGTATGCATAAGACATGCATGGTCTCAAGGGGAGTATTAGAAGCTTTATTCAATTCCTTCATGTGTTTTCATATTAGTCGGATCACTTCAGATGACATATATCATGATAAGGTGGAGCTAGTTTCTCAAGGCTTGATTCTTTATGTTTATTTATTTTCACTCTTTGTTTTTGTGACTAATTTATTTGTTGTATATGAGCGAAAACAATATGTACATTAGCCTTGTTGCAACATTCATTGATTATTTTTCAGCTATATTGTTACCAATGGTTTTTGGAGCAGCTGCATGTTGAGTTCTTGTGATGGTATTAGAGATTTGACAGACACATGGTTGTCTTATGCATATGGTCAAGGTGTGATGGAGCCTTCACACATTTAGGGGGTGCATATGTGCTTCCTAATGGATTTGCAGAATGTTGACATTGTTTTATCCAGTATTGTTTTATTATTGATGTCACATTTTTCTAGATGGATCATCTGGAATTTATGTACCTAATTTCTTATGTTTGTACTTCTAGATGAATCATGCATGCTGCTAATATATTTTAGATGGTTGAATTTATGTTGCAATTTCATGGAGAGAAAGAGCATGATGTTGCTTATGATGTGTTGGACAGTCATATGGTTGATTCATGTTGATTCTTATGGTTGCTTATGCATTGGAGATAATTTGCTCACCTATGATGATGATATGCATTTGTTGTTGCTCATGTTGTTTTGGCATTGATGGACGTTGTTTCTTGGTCTTTGCACTCATGGAGAGATTACACATATTACTAGTGTTGTGGTTGCTACCCATTGATATGTTGCCACTGATTTTATTTGATGATGCATTATGATGATGGTTGGTGAGCTTCATGATGAGGGTGTATTTCTGCTACCCTATGGAATATATCCATGTTGCTACTATCAGTTGATTTTCTTGTTGATGCACATGTGGAGTATGGTGATGGTTTCTTGTGGCTGTCATGATTTTGTTGTAGGATGTTCATTGATGGGATAGTGATGGTCAAGGTGTTGAGTGGCCATGTACTAGCATATGTTGTTGTTAGAACTTGTATTGTTGTTGCTACATATTGAGAGCTCACGTAGGTCTTATGTTTTGATGCTCATGCCATGCATTGCATTTTATTTCTACTGCCATATGGAACATATTCATTGTTCATTGTTGTCGTGTACTCATGATATTTCATGTTTTGGGCATGTGTTGATGAGAACCATTGTGTGCATATGTGAAATTCATGTACTATCATTGTTTCATATTTTAGGAAAATTACTCATGGAGTAACCCATGGTGTATAGCATGTCTTTCGTTTACTATGTATGGGTCAATGGAGTCTAAGTCATGTATTATCTTGCCTATCTTTGATGTAGCCCCACTGTATTTGGGTTCATGATGTAAACTTGGGTCCATAAAAGTCTTGGTTAGTGATAGGTATAGAGGATTCATTTGTCAATTATACGTACTTGTCATAGCCCTGTACTTCCTCCATGAAGCATTATATGCATTGTAATTCACTATATATCATGTCCAAATTCAGTTAGAATCATGGTCATGAGAATTAGTCTCTTTCATTTGGTAAGGAGACTTATTGCAGTAGACCAAGTGTATGATTGAAAACCCATTACATGCTTAGGGGGAGCATGTCTAGTTCGGAATTGGCATGGAACTAGCTAGAGACATGATTGGAAGTTGAGGTTCTTGTTTTGGTCGACATCAGTCTTATATCAGCATGGTGTGATTATGACAGAGGGAGCTCTTCTCTCATCCATCACATTATTGGCATTATACTTTAGTGTTTGTATGCCCCTTTTCCATTGATGTCAAAGGAGGATATATTTTGGGTTGACGAGTCAACCTCACATGTTGTATTGAGGTTGAAATCAATGCTAAAGGCGGAGTTTGTTGGCATTGTAGTGTTAGCATTTATGTCAAAAAGCTCTTGGTGGTGTTGTCCATATGCATGTGTGATGAGTGCTTCGTGATGTGTGTTGGCTTGATGGTCTTGTTAGTTGGCTTTGATGTCAACATACTTGTGACTAGACCTAGTGCAGTTGAATTGGAGGATGAGTAGATATGGATTCCACATGTGTGATTGGATAGATTTTGGCATGTTGAGTTGATTGGAGATGATGTTGATGCAGGTGGTTGGAATGTTGCTCTAGGTGTTTCATATGTCTCTTTATGTCTTGGAGACATTGCATATGTTGTTACATGCATGAGATGTGGTTTATTGTGTTGGAGATGCTTCTACCAGTGATGGAGGCATTAGGGGAATTTTGAGGTCTAAAATGGGCCTCCTAAGGAAATTATAAAATAATAGTGGAAATAATAAAATAACATTAGATTACATCATCAAATTTTAAAGGGAAAAAAGAAAAAACTATTTTTTGTACTCATATTTTCAACTTATCTCCCTATGGGTTTACTCAAATTTCGAGAAACAACAGTTGGATGCAAAATTTGATTCCTCATCCAAGGAGTATCCATGTTGCTACACAAGGAATGAAAAATACATGAAAAAATGTGATTGCAATCATGTTTTTAATGTATTTCTCATTCTTCGAGTAGCAGGGTCCATCGAAAGTATCCAACATGGGTACTTCATAGATGAGGAATTTAGTTTTTCATCCAATGAGTACTCCAACTGGAAATTTGATTAAAAACTTTGGGAGATCAATTTAAAATACTAGTTGAAAACGTAGTTTTATTTTTTTGTTATTTTTTAATCTTTTTACTTTTTTACTCCAAAAATGGTGAATCATCCCCCATGGTTGACATCATCATCTTGAATCCTATTGGTTCTTATAAAGTTTATTTTGGTTGTGCATTTTTCTTAGGAGGCCAATTTTAGACCTCAAAATTCCCCTAATGTAGTTGTATGACTTGATGCTATTGTTGTAGGAGATGGTGATGTTGCTCCATGTGTTGGGGATGTTGTTACAGATGTTAGGGATGTTGTGGTTGCTTCTTGAGGAGCTGGAGGTGTTGGTATTGGTTCTAAAGTTGGAAGAATAGGTCTTTCATGTCATTGAATTGTTTCTTTCCTATTCATCGGTTGCAGACTTATCACAGTGGCTTGGAGGAGTGTTCATATACTGGAGAAATGTCCCATCTGGTGGAATAGGTGCAAGACTGAAGGATTGATGTTTTACTTCATTTTTATCCCCGGTCGCATGCATGATGGGTCAAGGGAGCAGTTTTAGGCTCCAGTCATTGGCAAGGCAGGCTCAAGAGAGCAGTTATAGCCCCAAGATGCTAAAGCCGCATGGATGATAGTGTAAAGGAGTGATTGAGGTTTTGATGATATTTTCTCCACATTCCTCATGTTGATTAGCTAATTTTTATGTTGTGGCAACATCCTTGATCACAAATTTTCAATTTATGATTAGAAAAGTTTGTGGGACATCCAAAAGTTGATCTAAGTTGAAAATATCAAAAGGAAAGTGGAGTTAGTGGCTTGATAGAGTCAATGAGTTGAATCTGAATCAAATCAAGCATATGAACAAGATTTTTGAGCTCAATAGTTCTCGGTAATTTTAGTTGAGAACTTGAGTTCATATATATATTGAAGGAAGCTCATTGTGAGTTAGTTTATTGTCTAGTTGTGTTGTGAGAGTGTGTGTATGGAGAAGACCCTGCAAGTTGCATGTATTCTCTAGTGTAGAATTTTTGAAGCAGATTGCATTTGTAG
The DNA here is from genome assembly GCA_034641835.2 of Pinus albicaulis. NCBI lineage: Eukaryota > Viridiplantae > Streptophyta > Pinopsida > Pinales > Pinaceae > Pinus > Pinus albicaulis. The sequence goes on from CM076570.1 coordinate 600,811,420, forward strand.
CAACCGTGAGTTGAATCTTATTTCAGCCACATATTCATGCAGTGAGTGAAGTGTCGATTGATGTAATGATTTGAGGATATTGTTTTCCAGCTGGTGTGCAGTTTTTGATGGTAGCTTGTGCTGCAAATTTATCATTTGATTGAGCTTTAATGCTATGCTGGTGCAATTCTCATGTTGAGAAAGTTTTTGGAGTCCAATCCAAAAATATGTGAAACAAGGCTCGCATGGAGGAAGTGAAGGCATGGAAAATTTGAGTAGACAGTAACTTGGTGGATTCAGTAGAGGGAAGAGTTTTCTGTTAAAAATATGCAACTGTGGTCAAATTCCACTTTGGAAAACTCACTTGATGAATATAATTATTACATTGAATTCCTCTTTTCGAGAGTACCAAAATCGACCTAAAGATCACTCAAATAGGATAAGGGAAAGTGTATTTATGAAGAAAATCCCACATGTATATATTTGATAAGGTCGGCCCTAAAGCAAAGTGGACCACCTTGGAAATCTATAAATACAAGTGACCTCTACTGCATTTAGAAAAAATGATGAGACACTATTTTATGTAGGTTTTTGGCTCGCACAGGTTTGAGTCTCATTCGCGAAGGATTAAATTCACTCTTAGGTGAAATTACAGGGTTTGAAGCTCACATCTCATATTTAGGGTTTTGGGCCTCAATCGTAGGCACAATACAGGAAGGATTCGACCATATTCACACACACAAAAGCTCATCCATGTGACTAGAACCTTCCAGTTGCACTGACAACTCTCCATCCATGGACCTAGGCGTTTAGGGTTTCCGTAGTCTAGATATAAACACAGTTGCTCGAATTCCAAGCTTAAGGGAGCGACTAGGAAGCCATATTCACTTGCACAACTCCTCCTCCGTGCGACCGAGATCTCAAAGATGAAATCTCGACCCTCCAAATATTTCACTTAGTGACCGATGTGTTTAACAGTTGACCGCAGAATCTTTAGATAGTGACAGTTCATTACAGTCCTTTGAATCAGAGGTTTGAGTATATACATTGTTGGGTTAATTTTGTGGATGTTGTAGTTGTTTTGCTGGTTAGTTGCACAGATGTATACATGGTTCATTTTACTCTTTTTTTTGAATCATTTAATGACGATCTATTAAGAAGAAAAAATTGAATGAGTTTTCCCCATAACAGGTTTTGCCCTGGTCTCTGACCAATCCCGGTGTCTCTATGTGTGAATTATTTTCTTCTATTTCTCCTTTATGTTTCACTACATTGATGGTGATGTTATAATGAAGAAATGAAATTATCAAAGTAAAGAACAATATAGAACTATGAAAATTTCACATTTTCCCCATCCAATAGGAGTTGGATAGTCCAATGGTAGTTGAGCAAGGATTGTTGATCGTGGTGGCCTTCAGCGGATGGTAGTCCATAGATTCGAGAGAGAGACATGTTCCCGTCTAAAAGAACCAACATACTATGAAAGAATTTGAGTCTTCCATCTGATGGGAGTGATATGATCCATGTATAATTTTCTTAACAAATTAATAAAAGAATTGAGCAGCGCAACAACAACAAGGTGTGTTTTTGCTCGTGGAAGGGTTTTCCACCAGAAATACTTGTCTCTTGCGTTGAATGTTTTTATGGTTGCATGCTTATTTTTGGTGCTACAATCTCTAATTATGTGTTTCACTTCATGCATGGTTAAAGTTTAAGTAATTTTAGAAAATTTTTAAAATTTCCACACTACTGATCCACATAAGACTAAGGAATTTCCTACATTACCTAAGCTAAAAGCAACTTACCAAGCAAACTCTGGAAATAAAGAATAAATTTACATCATTACACCCCAAAGACCTTTCCAACAATGCATAATAGGTATGTATCAAGATTCTAATCAGTAAAATCTTCCTCAAAATACATGAAATGCTCTAATGCCATGGCAGCATGCCCTCCACAACAAGTCTGAAATAAACCCTATCAACAAGGATGGAGAGAATTTACTTATGGAAATGTACACGCGCATCCTTATCCTCCACAATTTCAAACCCCATACCAACAACTATATCAACAACCTCAACCTCCATATCAACCATACCCACAAATGCAACAACCATATCCACCCCTTCCACAACAACCACATCCTCCTAAACAACCACAATTAGCTCAACCTCAACAATTAGAACTTCCATCTCAACTAGTTGCAAATCCAAACAATGAAATAGAAAACTTGTTTATAATGTTGAATTTGAATCATTCCCTACATATCTCATAGCTCTAGTAAAATTACAGAATTTATGTAGAATTACAGGAAAACCCAGTAAAATTACAGGAATTTTCTGTTATAGTAACAAATAATCATGTAGAGTTATAGGAGATTAATTTGCGACATGGTAGAGTTGTGAACCCAAAAACTACATTGGTAATTGAAGAACAAACTGAAGAAACTATAGATAAAATAGAAAAATAAAAAGAAAACCCCTTTACAAGAGAGACTAAAAACAACAATGGAACAAACTATCCCTTTGCAAGAATAGCCTGAAACCTTTGGGACAACTCCATTTCCTAACATTGGTTCCTAAAAAACAAGACATACCAAAAACCATACCTGAATTTGATATTATTAATGAATTGAAGAATATTACTAGAAATATTCCCTTATTGAGAGCAATAAAAGATATACCAATTTATAGTAAAACAATAAGGGATCTGTGTACTAAAAGAATTTGAAAAATAAAATAAGATCCATCTTAACTAAAAGTTATAGGTAGATTGTCCAAGATAATGACTACAGAAGTCATTGTAGAAAAATAAGTTAAACCGGACATACTTATTGTAGCAATAACACTCAACAATTTTCTATTCATAATACACTCGTTGATTTAGGAGCTGCCATAAATGTAATGACAAAAGAAACCATGGAAACCCTAGAATTATATATCATTAGACCAACTCCAACAAGGTTAGAATTGATTGATAGATAAACAATTAAAGCTGAGGGAATTGTAGAAGACATTATTGTTTCTATTGACCCTTGGGAATATCTAGTAGATTTTATAATTCTTCTGTCAAAAACTACATTAGGAGCACATCCGCTAATTTTGGGAAGACCATGGTTGGCAACTACTGATGCATATATTAGTTATTTTTCCAGAAATATGACAATAACAAACGGTGATGAAATTAAAAACATTATTTTATATCCCCTTGCAAAAAAAAGGTCAATTAAAGAAATTTCATTGGTTTGATGAAAATGAAACAGATGATGAAATAATTCAGCCTTTATTAACCATTGAAAAAGAATTTAATATCAAGGAAAATACTGATGAAAATCAAATTGATCATTTTATTTCTCATCTCGATTTTCTACAGTATTATAGAGGGTAGTTATTTGAAACATTAACCACAACAAAATATTTCGAAAATTTTGAAAATTATGAGCAATATGAAAATTCTACAATTATGATCAATCTACAATATTTGAAGAATCGGTAATTCCTATAATCTCTCAAAATTATGAAATTTATGTTCATTTTGAAATTCTTGTAAATTTTCCTATAATTTATGAACCAAATTTGTTAAGTACCCAAAATTTTCCTTTGCATTCTCTTTTAGGACAACATTTTCAAGAAACATGTATTGAGGATGGCTAAAAATTAGCTTAATTATCAATCTTTCTTGTACATTCAATATCAAATCCCTACAGTTAAATTAATTAAATTCATGGAAAGACTTTAAATATCAACCCCGAATCAGAAAATTTCCAACAATATTAATTAATTATATTATTGTAGAAATATTCCAAAGATTTTACTTAGGAATATATTGATATGTCAAGAATACATCCTGATACATGCACACATCATATCTACATTCAAGAAAATATTAAACCTATTAGACCATCACAAAGAATAATGAACCTTGCATTGAAAGAAATTGTTAAAAAAGATCTCCAAAAACTATTAGATGTAGATGTTATCTACCCTATATTTGACAGCCAATGGGTTTCACCCTTGTTTATTGTTCTGAAAAAGAATGGTAAATGGAGGTTATGCATAGACTACATGGAACTTAATAAAGGCACTCTAAAATACCATTTTCACTTACCTTTCATAGATCAACTCCTTGATAAATTGGTTGGAAAGAGATAATTTTCTTTCCTCGATGGTTCCAATGGCTATAATCAGATAATAATAGCCTCAGAAGACCAAAACAAAATAACCTTTACTTTCCCATGGGGAACCTATGCTCATAAAGTATTGTCTTTTGGGCTTTGTAGTACACCTGCCACATTTCAAAGGGTAGTATTGGTTATTTTTGTTGATTTGATTCATGATTGTGTATAAGTACACATGGATGATTTCATTGTTTACAGATACACCTTTGAGGAGGCCATTGATAACCTAGAAAAAGTCTTAAAAACATGCCAAGAGCCAAATATTTATTTAAGAAATGAAAAATGTTTTTTAAAGTTTACTCAAGGAATTGTCCTTGGACATCATACATATTTCTTGGGTATCAAGGTAGTTCCACATAAGGTTGAAGTAATTTTTAACTTTCAAACTCCATCTTCTTAGAGAGATGTAAGAATCTTTTTAGAACATGTGGGGTATTATAGGCATTTTATTTAAAAAAATTCAAAATTTACCGCACCATTGTTTAAACTTCTTGCAAAATTTATTTAGATCTACTGTGACAATGATTTCCAAATTTCTTTTGATGTTCTTAAAGAAAAAATTTCTACAACTCCTATGTTAAGAGGGCCTAATTGGACATTACCTTTTCATATATCTACATATGCTTCTGATTCAACCATAGGAACAATTTTAGGGGAAAGAGAATAACAAAGAACATATGCCATATACTATATTAGTAAAAACTTGACTCCCACTGAAATTAATAACATTGTTACGAAAAATTATTTTTTGGAAGTTGTTTATGTAGTTAATAAGTTTCTTCATTACATTACTAGCTATGAATCCTTTGTGCATATTGACCATTATGTTATTTGATACCTTATGAAAAAACCAATAACAAATGGCAGAATTACAGGATGGTTGCTACTATTATAGGAATTTGACATTACGATGTTGGACACTCCAAGAAGAGAGAATTAGGTAGCAAAATTTCCTTCTCGAATCAACAATCCTGGTGAGAACATTCTTGTAGTAAATAGTTTTCCTGATGAAAATTTAATAGCAATTCATGTTATAATATCGTGGTTCACTTACATTTCCAATTATTTTTCTACAGGAAAATTTCCACCACAATTTTCATCAAAATAAAAGCATAAAGTGACTAGAAAAGGTTCTAGATACTCCTAGATTCAAGGAGATATTTTCTATACAAGAGTAGATATGGTCATCTGCAAATGTGTTAGATAAGATGAGATGTTAGATATCTTGAAAGCATGTCATGATGAGCCATGTGGTGGACATTTTTTAGATAAAAGGACAACCTATAAAATTATCCAACAATGATACTATTGACCAAGAATATTTAAAGATGCTAAAATTTATGTGAGAAGCTGTGACAGTTGCCAAAGAATAGGTCACCTTATTGCAGTTGATGAAATGCCTCTTCATCCGCAAGGAATATAACCTTTTGAGAAATATCCCTTAGATTTTGTGGCACCCATTAATCTGGCATCAGGGAAGAAGAGGTAGATATTGGTTTGCATAGACTATGTGACAAAGTCGGCAGAGACCAAAGCTTTGGTAAGAGACAATGATCAATCAATAGTGGATTTTATTTTTGAATACATTTTTCTTTGTTTTGCGGTACCTAGAGAGATAGTCACTAATCATGGGGATTAAGTTACATCAAATTTAGTTTATTCAATTATGAAGGAATATAAAATAACACATTGGACGTCAAATCCTTATCATCATCAGGCCCATGGCCTAGTGGAATCTAGAAATAGGGCTTTGGAAGGGAACTTGAAAAATACTATTTGGATCCACCAAACAAATTGGAAATAAAAGGATTCCCGAGGCCTTATGGGCATATAGAACAACATGGAAGAGTACAACTGGTCATACCCCATATGAACTAGTTTATGGAAACATGCCATTTTTTCCTATTGAATTTCAAGTTAAAACTTTTAAAATTGCAGCAAAATTGGGATTAAACCTATCATAAGCTCAACAACAAAGAATCTTATAATTAAATGAACTAGATGATGTGCTATTAGATGCTCTAGAGAAAACTACTCTTAGCATGACGTATTTATAAAGAAGAAAAAGTTCAAAGTTGGAGATTGGGCCCTATTGTTTGACTCAAGGTTTAATGACTTCAAGAGTAAGTTTACTACTAATTGGTTGGGTGTTTGATAATGGTGTTGTTGAGGTAAAAAAATCAATGGATTAGACATCTCATTTGTAGTTAATGGTCATAGGCTGAATTTGTATCATCAGCGAATTTCTAGAGATAATTTTTATTAGAATTTTTCACTAAGGCATCCTGAATTTACATTTTTGAAAATAATGAGCTAACTTTGTTCCTTCTTATGCTCATTAAACTATGAGAAGGACGTCTATCATTTTTATTTTTATTCCTTTATCTAGTATTGAAAAATCCACGAGATAATAGTCAAGTTTTCTTTAAGTTTTTTAAACTCATTAAAATTGAAAATATCAGTCAGCATTAATTGTCCTGGGCTCGATAAAAATCCACATGACAGTGTCATAAAGGTGTAAATAATATGGTTTGGTAATAAGTAATGGAAAGAAAGTAACCTTGCTCAGAAAAATGTGTTCACAATTTCCTATAAATTTAGAATTAAAAAAAAATTCTCTAAATTCCCGCAATGATAGGAATTTATGAACATGCATATTTTTAATTCTTGTAAATTTGAAATTTAGAACAAAGTTTCCTATATAATCCTTCAAATGATAGGAATTTATGAAATTAATATCTTCAGTTATTTGTCTAAATGAGGTTATAATTGGTTACTCCTTCGAGTAATTGCATTAAAGAGAAAACTTTGCATTAACATCAGTTACAGATATTTCAATTATCATCAACAAAGAAGACATTCTTTTCCAGATTCCTGTAATTAGGAAACAATTTCCTGTAATGAATTTTTGAATTCTTGCAAATTGAGGAGAAATTCCTTGTAAAGCTAGCTTCAATGGAAAAGCACAACTTTACTGCATGTTAAAAATGAAGGTATCAACAAACTTATATTTGACACTCTTCAATAAAGGTAATAAAATAAAATAATGTATTTATATTTATTTATTACATTGGAAAAGCTTTAGAAATAATTGTCTTTATCTAAAAATCAAATTTACACAATATTTTTTATGATGCTTTATATGGCATCCTCAGACTATAATATCACCCATTCCTTTACAATTTCTACTCCTGATGAAAACATGCATTTCACAATTATGATTTTATCCCCATTGCTTCTTATTCTGCAAAAAAATTACCATGTGATTTGATGATTGCCTACAAATTATGTGATATTTGTACTGACAGTAGGATTATCACTATCATTTAAAATTGAATGCATTTCAAGTTTTTGTTTCATATCGCATTATCAACCGAATCTTGTCAATTGAGTTTTGTTAAATTGTTTCCCGCGTCAAATACCAGAAATTGATTTGAGATTTTATTCAAAGTATTGGTAGGACAAACAAAATATGACTACCAAAGGGGTAGTACGCACTAAACCCTATGGCATCGCTATCTTGGAGACATTCCATGCTTGTAGGATACAATTCCACATAGAAGGAATACTTACTTTCTTTGAAAAGTTTCAGCATTCACCAACACATTTAATGGATAAGTTGCAAAAATTGGCGACCTAACACTAGTAGTCTTGGAAGAAGCCTTGGCTAGGGTTACATGATTATCATAGAATGGTGAGAAATGGTTTAAATGACAAAGGATTAAGAAGGGAGAATGGACACAATTTATAAAGACCTCGAACCATAATGTTGACTGGACCAAAGGTGTGCCAAGACAATAGCTTAAAGACCCATGAGAATACATAGTCTATTTACTGCAAATATGCGTTACCTGTGAGGGCAGGTACACCATCATTTTCCTCATATACGCTTGTTGGAACATGTTAAAATCACTGATAAAAGGATAAATTTTCCAATCTTGTTATATAAGAGTTTATTAAACATTTCAAACATGGTTTAGGAATGTCGTGGAAATAAGGAGAGGTTTCTTTACCATCATGGGTTAGTTAAATTTCTTGTTTTAGATTACCTTACTAAAATGAACCAAACATGGAGTGATTTCCTGCCAATAAATAGATTCAAAATTAAAGAAATAGTGTTTAAAAACCCTAATGAAGTCAATTTAGGAAATCAAGAAACGCAGGTTGAGAGAAACATCCCAAAAATTCTAGAAAACTTAATTTCAGATATAGGACTTGAGAAAAACCCACTGACCCAACAACTTGAGAAAATTATAAAAGATAAGTAGAGAGAAGAACAAAATAAACTGGGAAAACAAAAATAATAGGAATCACCTCCCTCAGTAGAACTTGTGGGTTCGACCTTTGTGGGAAAAAGAAGGAAAACTAGCTCCAGGGTCGCATCAACATCTTGCAATATACTAACGAGAGGAATGAAGCAATTATTGAAAGAAGAATATGGAGAAAGTTACAATCCCGTGGACTCACAAGAACCTCCTCAAAATCCTAAAACTAAATCTTAAATTTTTTATGAGGAGGCAGTGTAGGAAGTACATGTTGAACAAACCCAGGAAGTTTAGAAAGAGCAGAGGATGGACACTATAGAAGGTTATATTGAGGAACTCTATATTGAGCAGAGTCAATCATTTCATCAGGAGGTTTGTCCCCGAAAAAATCAATTATTTCAATAGGAGCGGGAAATTTTTGAAGAACACTCACCATTAAGGGAAAACTCAGAAAGAAGTAAACCCTAAATATCAACAAATTGACATTCTATTGATTAAGCTAAGAAGAAAGAATAAGAATACCAAAAAGTTAAAACAAGAGTTACATGAGACAAATATGGTAAATCAAGTGGTGAAGTCAGAAAAGGAAATACTAAAGGGAAGGTATCACAAGAACAAAGAAAAGCGCAATACATAGATATGTATGATGAAAACATCAAAATCTTTAATATAAAAAAAATGGTTCATGTTGAGGATCAAAGGTTTAAAAGGAATATTGAGAGATAGGGATGAAAGATTTGAGCCTCCAAACACCAATTTGAATATCTTTATTTAGGTTGTTGGAGTAGTATAAGGTAGCAGTAAAGTACAATTTTGATCAGTTTTTTTTGCAGAACAATGAAGTGAAATTTTGACCAATGTTTTGAGACAATGAATAGAAAATTTTAACTTTTGTTGCATAAGGTTCATGCAAAACGATAATCTTGGGGAAGATGTTGGGTTAAATTTTTATCTCCTTGGCAATATTATTTTTTACATTATATCCCTCATTTTGAGCTTCAATCCCTTGTCTTTTTTCCAATTTTTTTATGAAGATCATGGTCTAAAGGATGTAATTAGAGGTAAAAATCATTTATGAAAATTGTGTTTTCTTTTTTATTTATAAATATTTATAAAATACATTTATTATGGTTATTGAAGAGTCAAATAGTCAAATCCTGTAATCACAGGAATTTAACTAGTAGGATTCCTATAAAAAGTCCATAGCGGCAAGAATGATTCCAACATTTGGCGGAGGTTGATCCACTTGATCATACTCATTTAACTTCCTCATAATTGCTCGCTCTAGAAGTTAAATGACAGACAATAAGGCATGTCAAATTAGTGCATTACCCATACCATTTTGGGAAACTACCACAATCTTCTGCAACAAGCTAAATATTCGTCACCAAAACCCAGAAGATAGTATACACATTATAGAATTGAGGATCGTATGTAAAAACTGTTACATTTATGTTGTATCACTTTATTTTTAGTATGAAACACTGGATTGACCTTAAACACTGGATTGACCCTATTTTTGGCCAACACATTTAAAAATTGCTATTTTTGTATAAAAGCAGTATGTAAAAGGAAAATATAGAGTTAGAGAGATAGAACAATATAGAATTATATATGTTGCAAATACTATTTAATGAACAAGAAACACGTGTGTTAAGCTATTGGTTTTCATTAATACAAGGAATACTTTTGTGATATGGTAAATGAGTTCTTGTAGTTTCTGAATGTATAATTACTAACATACACCAAGATGCCCCCCTGGTATGTGTTGCATATTCTTTTTTATGCATTTTACTCAGTTTTGCATGGTTTTTGTGCCTTAAATCTGTTATATATTAGAAAATTGTAAATACCATTTTTTCCTGTAATTGTTCATAATTTCCTATAATTGCTTATTGTAACTTCCTATAGTGATATTTTAATCCCACGAGAATTCTTGGAATACTTACTGAATTTTCTATAGTCACGCATGTAATTAAATAGGATTCCACCGAATATATGTAACATATATTATGTTTTTCTATAGCAATTTCATTCTCTAGTATATCGTAATTAATGAATGGAATCTTGATAGATTAAATTCTTTAGTTTGCATCCAATGTCTTTTTTATTTTAAATCACTAGAATAATTAGATATATTATGCCCAAAACAACAGTTAGGAAATAAAATTAGTTTTCATTTTAGAATAAAAAGATTGTTAATGTTTATCAAACGCATACCATTGATTCATTTATATTCTTTTTCACCTGGTCTTAACTATTTTAAACCAACAATTAATTCAGATAAAGTATCTGATGAGAATGTGTGATATATCTTTTTGAGTTTAGAATTCTGGGTCGACAAGTCATAATTGAATTTAGGAGTCTGAAAATCATTGTAAGTTGAAATCAAATCTGGGATCAACTCGTACTTTTTTTATGCTTGATTTTACCCATGAAAAATTCTAGAAATAATGAGAAGGGGGGGGTGAATCTGTAGTTCGTTCCCAAATTATACTTCAATTAACTTATTCTATCAATTCATAATTATCATTAGACCATTAATTCATTTATAATTTCACAATTTTATATATATCTTATTCAATAAACCATGAGCAACATCAAGAATAAAACATTTAAACCATAAGGCACATCAACACATCAAACACATATAGACACTGGGATTTTAGGTGGAAAACCAATGTGGGAGAAAATGACTGTTGATGCCGTATATGTCTTCTTATTTTATTATAAATAAAATTATGCATTACATCTTGGTCTTGTATGGGTGCGAACTATTGCTAGAATAAAGGCTCCTATCTCTAGGAGGATACAACCTCCATTCGTTCTCCAATTCCCACTGGAAGGAAGCTACAACCCCATTATCTCGTTTACCGACTCCTATCAAAAGGGATGACCTACCCACTCATTGAAGGATACAACCCTCATCACCTCATGGATTGTGTTTCATAATGTTTCATACTGGAGCCACCTATCAATCAACCATAAAACAACTTGTAGGCCACCTTTCATCATATTTTCAAACTGGATCCACACCCTACAATAAGCTCAATCCAATACCAAATAAATGGAAAATTGAATCACTAAATACAAAGTCATTGAAGTACTGCGAACCAATACTGAATATATCAATAAAATATACTAATCATTGAATAAACAACAATTGAATGTCAATATGTCAATCATTGAATACCAAATTCCAAACTGAATCACTATTGTGCTAACCATTGAACCAATACCAGTATACAAAAATCTAGTCAATTTAATCAAATTGCCAATACCAAGCCAATCAGAACAATGAATACCAATTGAATTGACCAACCAACCAATATACTTGAATTGATGTTGCAATATTATATACTATGCCAACCACTGAATGAAATCATAAACAGTCAAGTACCATGCATACAATCAAGTTATTCTCAGGGCCAGATTTGAATATAGTATGATTTTCAACTCGTTCAAACAGATATCAAATGCCAAACCATACTCTAATCAATCATCAACAAGCTCAATAAGAAATAATTGAAAACAAGCAAAAAGTAATCATTGTGTTCATCATATCATCAACAAGTTATACCACTGATCCAAGCATATGTCACTGCATATTAAGCAGCAACCATGGCATAAGTTCATAGATCTAGATATGCTCTGCAAAAGACAATAACCTCTTCAAATATCATCCCATATGTACCATTACAAAGTACCATCTAAGTTGTCACATACGTCTAGATCATACGGTCATCATATATTCAGGCAATATTTGTCAATTCTAACCAACACATCAAGTGTAACACTACATTTTGATCTTTGCATTTTTTTACTGTCACCATTAGATCATCTAAAAAATAATTCATTTTTACATCATTTTTCTCCATATAGATGAGAATTTATTAAGCATTAAATATTGTGTAGATCAAAGGGCAAGTTATAGTATAGAAACTAATTAACAAATATGTAAATCAAGAGTAACTGCAAGTACTTTCTATCTTCGTCAAAAAAAAAGTTAACAGACACGTCAAAACCCTACAAGCATCTTTAGTTATTCAAGGTGCACACACTCTTCTACTGATGGCAAGATATGGATCTCTGCCCTGCATACATAAAACCATCTCTCTTTGTCACTTGTATACAATATAAAGTCAACAAGATCTCTACAGATACACAAAAAGTCTCTGTGACATCAACACATTCACATCAGATCACTGCAATACATTCATTAGCCTCTGAATTCATATTAGATATGCAATCAAATCCATTATTATCCCCTAATATCCTTGCAATAATGATCTTAGAGCTTGCATACATTGTCAAACATATCTCTTCTTACAAAGTTCACATCAATATATTGCCATAAGCCCAACACACAGTCAAAGAATCACAAGGATCAATGTTAGATGCATATATCTATGTCTTTGCAAAACAAATAGGCTAGAGGCCTTAACTAAGCACATGTGTCTCTATAAAGCCAACCATTTCTTCACAAACTGATCTATGCATAATGACAATCATTGATCCACAAAAATACAAGGAAGATATACAAGTTATTCAACATTCCATGAGACAAGAAAAATTATCATGTTATTCCCTACATAAAAATAACCTCCAAAATAGGTCTACAATACAAGACACTGCAAAACACATATAATCATTAAACCATATTCAAATCCTTTAGATCTGAGCTCCACTTTTCTTGGTTCGCTCCTGATCAAAGAGAATCAGTAACACATACACACTAATGCTTTATATCAACCCTCCTTATATGGGAATTCATGCTCCAAATACCTCAGGGCTTTACCAAGGTATGCCAAATACCACAGGAAGAAATTAGTAATGGAATTTTGACATTTCCGGAGAGATACCTTGGGAAAATACTATGGTTTGGTTGTTAGTTTTTATTTTTCAGCGCCTACAGAGAGTAACATAGCTATTTCCTTAGGTAATGGAATTATAACTCATGTATTGAAAACAAGACCTACGTTATCCCTAGAATTAACGCTTCTCTAGCAAGAGCAACCTATGTTACCTTGTGTTCATGTGCTAAAAGGTGTCAAAACAGGGTCAAACTTTGATCAAAATTTCTCCAAATTTAGACAAGCCTTATAAATCACCTGTGGGTCATGTCAAATATTGATAAGGCTTCAAAAACAACTTACAACAATCAATATACCTTCTCCAATCATCCACCTATGTCTCATTATTTTTATTCACCTTCAAGTAGCTCCAATCCTTGTATAACCTTATGTAACTAGTCTTGACCTTGTGCAAACATGTAGAAATTGTATGCAATCATAAGGACACCTCTATAATGAATATAACATCTGAAATACATTTATAATCATGAGGAAACATCCTCCAACCATGACCTACATCAATTATTCATGCTTATCAATAGTGACCAAATCATATAACATAGTGGACAAGTTGACATTCAGGTTGAAATCATCAAGTGTAGGTTGTCATCAAGGACAACATAAGAGCCACAATGCTAGCAAAATTAGTTAATTTTTTTTTTACACATATTTTGTTTCACATCATAGTTTACCTACCTAGATGAACAAAATAAGTGTTAAATCATTTAACGCACTTTACGACTACACAATTGTATGTGGGAATAGGGGGGAAATGCCCAACGAACATGCTATGAAAACCTCCACTTGTTGGAGGACGACTTAATATTCAACAACTAGTTTATGAATAAATCATGGGGGCCCATAGACGAGGGTTTCCCTGACCAACAATGTGAAAAAATCTTAAAATTACGCATGAGTGGCATATCTTTGATGGTGAAGTCTATCTCCCCAGCTGGTGGACTAGATTTCATTGTTAACCAAATAATAAAATAAGGAAACCAAATGTGTTTAACTGATTTCTAGTATTCCTGGAAATTGGCCTTGATAAGGTGCACAAGATATTTCGCCCAATTTTACATCTTTCTAGAGGCCACAATCTCACAAATTTATTCTAACATATTTAACTTGACATTAGAAGCCTAACCACCAGGTGTAAAATCCATATTACTAGATGATCCTAGACTTGGCTAATCACTAACCCTCGTAAATTCTTACCAGAAGTTCCACCAACACATTTTATAAGCCACTTGTTATAGTCGGTTGTATTGGACACCTTCTCTCCTTTATATGGTAGTCCTGTAATCAAGTGCATGACAATCCCAGAAATTGATTGTGGATGGGAGAGCTAGAGCTTCCCATTGTGGTATCTGCTTATCAGGTATTTCATATATTCTTCCTTCATGTCGTGAAAATATGCTACCATCAGAGCACAAATAATTTCATGGATTCATGCCTTCTCTAACTGCTTAAACTATGGATTCCACTAATTATTCGACTTGGCCAATCGAAGAAATGAGTCATAATGCTTCTCCCAAGAGGGCTTGTCCACTTTTGTTGGCTTTATATAATGCATGCAAACATCAAGATTTTTTTTTCCCTACAAGGTCATATCTTTCCTTCATTCTTGGTTAAACTATAAGGTCATCATCCTCAAAGTGAACTTTTATTTTGGCCATTGCAAAATTGTTCTGGAATTCTACATTCAGCAAACAATCTAAGAAATCCGAGTAAAAAATCAGAGGGCTCGGGATATTAGGTTATCATCAAGGGCATAATTAACACTTAATAATTTTTTTATCAAAATGTTAAGCACGCCCGAGGCTTCATTAGTTTTTATGGATATGGA
This sequence comes from Pinus albicaulis, assembly GCA_034641835.2. Classification (NCBI taxonomy): domain Eukaryota; kingdom Viridiplantae; phylum Streptophyta; class Pinopsida; order Pinales; family Pinaceae; genus Pinus; species Pinus albicaulis. The sequence continues at coordinate 600,826,540 of CM076570.1, forward strand.
ATTTCATGCGCTATAATTTCTTCTTTCTTCCTCTTTCATGAATTGTCTTGACGAATTTTGATTTGATATTTCAATGTCAAGTAGCGTGGGCATTCCACATGATTACCACCTTCTTCACGGAGTTCTAAATGATTTCGAGATTATTTGAGTTGATTTATGGCATATGTTTGATACTGATGGGACTTTTCAAGTATGTGACGTGTCATGATGGGATTGATTTATTTAATTATTTCGATTTTTTAATTATGATTTTTGTCTCTTGTGTACTGCACTATTGGACTCACGTGCTTGGAACTTATTTGCAACTGGATTTTTAAAACTTCCTTCTAACACATGGTTGAATCTTTTGTACTAGTTATCTGCCCCATCCAATTATTCTTTATGTCCATGATCTGCCGAAGGATTCCTTTTATGTTCGAGTCAATTTATTGATTTATATGTTGAGTTAGATCCTCATTATGTTATTTGAATTTCTATCTACATATTAGATGTCTGTCATCCTTAAAATGATGTCGATCCATATTTTTTCTAACCCTACTATTTAAGAGATTACGCAAATCCTCTTCTTGTTCCATATTTCTAGATATAATGTTTGCTTGATTGTGATTTCTTTCTTTTTTATCGAATCCCCAAATGCTTCGTCAGTTACTTTGTTTCTAATATATAACTACTTTTTGTAATAAATTACTAAATTCTAATTAAGAGATAAAATTACTAATTATACAAATTATTCGGTTAGTTGACCTACCAAAGTGTGGTTTTCAATCTTAGCCATGTCCCTAGTGCCTAAAAAATGTTTTCATGAACAACACAACATTGTTTTTAAGAGACATACTTTTTGGGTTGGGCATCATTGAAAAGTGACTTGAACATATGCCCTTGCAATGTCTTTAATTGTATAACTCCTAAAGGTTGTATGTATTCAATAAAAAAGGGTCCCAGCCATGCAATTTCTAGTTTCCTTGGTTTACCCTTCACTCGACTATCATATAAAAAGACTAGATCTCCAACTTTAAAATTATTTGCTTACAAATTTCTATCGTTCCCTAATTTTTGTTGGTCTTTACTGGTTTGCTAGTGATATATTCCATGAAGTTGATCTTATTCTAGTTTTTTTAATTATTGGATTTTTTCCTTCTATAGCTTTGTTGTATACTTAAATATACTCGATACACTTATTACATTGCCCAGCACTGGAATGGAATGACAACTTCTTTTACATAGATAAGTTTGAAAGGTTTCGATCCCGTCGACTACTTATGCATTGTGCGATATGCCTAAAGGATGGTTGGTACCTTATCATCCCAGTCATATCTATCTAGATTGTAAATCTTTGTTAATACCTTATGTAATGTTTCATTAATAGATTTGAAAACGCTATTTGCTTATGGGTGCTAGGCAGTGGTCTTCCTGTGTTCAATCATGAAGTTCTTCATTAGTGTTAAAATCGTGGAATTTAGGAAATGAGTCCATCTATCACTAATGTTGACTAGAGTACAATTGAACCACGTTACTATATTTTCTTATATAATTTTTCTTACTACTTCCTTGTTACACAACTCGATTGGTTTTGCCTCTTCCCATTTCATCAAATATTCCACTATTGTTGTGATGTATTTTTCTGCCGACCCTCTATATCTTTTGGGAAATGGTTTGATGAAGTCAATTAACCATATCTCAAAGGGTAGAAATTGGGAAAATGAATGTAAGGGAATGTCGTGATTGGATAGCGGATGCTCATATATTTGGCATATGTCCCATTTTTGCACATGAAGTCGGCAGTCTCGAGATTTTTTTGTCCACCATAACCTTGCCTGAAATATTTTCGTCGCAATCGTATCACCCTGAGAGTGGCCTTCAACTCCTCCTTTATGGTCCTTATTGATAATTTTCTTCCTTTCATGTTCCAAGACACATATTCGTAGTACCTTGTCAATACCCATCTTGTATAGTTGTCCATTTATCAAATTTAATGATGTTGCATTAATTGTAATAGTATTTTTTATTTTTTTATATAGGCTTGCACGTTCTTTTCCTGTGTGTAAGAATTTCGTTATTTCAGCCAGGTCTAGAGGGATCACTTCTATTCTAAAAAAGTGTGAATCTAGGAGGCCATCCTCAATATCCATTGGCTCTTCTCCAGATTCTAGTCGCGATAAATTATCAGGGTCAACATTCTTTTTTCTTGATCGAACAATAACTTCAAATTCAAAATTTTGAAATAATGATAACCACCAACAAATGTGCCTTTGATAAACTAGTTTTCTCAAAAGGTAATTTAGTGCCTGATCATCACTATAGAATATAAATGGGTTTTCCAGAAGATAATGTCATAACTTCTGCAAGGTAAAGATCATGGTTAAATATTCCCTTTCAGTCGTCGAATAATTTCCTGCGTATTTATTGAGTTTCTGACTAGCATAAGCATTATAACTATGTATTGATTAATCATCAGGTTGTGCTAAAACTACCCCAACTTCCACATTCAATGCATCGACATGCACATGAAACTCCTTTGACTAGTCGGGAAACTTGAGAATAGGTACTTCAAATAACTACTTTTTTATTAATTAGAAAAACTTGTCACACTCTTTTGACCAGATGAATTGAACATATTTCCTTAAAATCTCATCTATTTGGAGCATTATATCCAAGTAATTCCTGATGAATTGTTTATGATAACCAATATGAACCAAAAATATTTTAATTTTCTTTTTATTTACAAATGGTTTCAAGTGTAAAATCACTTTAATCTTATCCATATCAATTTTGATTCCATCCTCTGAAACCACATGGCCTAGCAGTATTTAGATGGGTGTTGCAAAGATACATTATTTTATGTTTAATGATAATCGAATTTGTTTGCATCTTTCAACATTAATCTTGGCCATTATATGTGATATTTGAGCAATGTATATATCATTCAGTCATCAAAGTAGACTACCATTATTTTACATATATATTCTTGGAAGGTTTTGAGGACGATCTGTGAGAATACTGCTAGTGCATTTTTTAGTCCAAAAGTCATTACACAATAGGAAAAAGGACCAAAGTCGGTGGAAAACGTTTTATTTTATATGTATTCCTCTGATATAGGTATTGGATTTTACCCTAATAAATAGCCCGTAAAGGAATAACATTTGTGACCCACAACTTCAATTATGATTTCATCAGTGAACGAACTAGGAAATGGGTTTGTTATCACAAAATTGTACTTGATTGGCTGCTGATCAGAAAAATATATGTAACTGTTTCAAACCAGCTTTTGACTGAAGCTTAGCCTCTTCAGTCTGAGAGGGCTCTCTAAAAGGGGTTTATGATATTAGATAATGATAGTACTAGATGGCTAACTCTATTTTAAAAGTAACTTGATTTTTGTGTATGTAGGTTGAAAAGAATGCATGCTTGCTACCATTGGGCTTATGGAGTCAAAAAATCAGTAGATTCAGTGGCAAGGTTTCTTGACATGGACACTGAGGTAGATAGGGGTCTTTAACAAAGGAAAATCACACATAGAACATAAGTCATCACATGCATTTCATCAATAAAGGAAGTCAGAGCATAAACATATGAATTCTAAGTAATATAGATGAAATCTACTGCAAGTGGTACACAATAAGATATAGATCAGAAAAACATTAGAAATCCCTTGAGAATCTCAAGTCTGTCAAGAAGAAAACCTTCTGTATTACTGAAATAAGTCAAATTACATAAAGCAGCAGTATGGTGCAAAAAATCTCCAACCCTTTACAACTTCGATAATTTTCCTTTAAATAGACATTATTACAACAGGGATGATCTGCCTCTTGGCTAGATTCATCGAACTCTTCCTATGACACCTCATATAACAACAACAAAAAAATAAAAATAAATAAAAATAAATAAAAATAAAAAATATTATTTTAATAAGAAAATGAAAGCTACACCCTAAAGATGACATTTCCTAATAGGACTCAAACTCCTATTTATTACATCATTCTACCTTATCTTTGAAACAATTACTTGTAAATTACAACTAAGCATCACATGCTCGAATAGGCTATGACATATTTCATCACTACTTGACATATTGAAGACCCTTCTAAACATATGGAACCAAACCCTAATTTTCAGGAAAAGAAGACCCTTATCTTCAACGAAAGCTTTAGCTGATGAGTTGTCTCAACAACATTGTTTCAAGTCATAAATGTTTGATGGTAAGGTCCCTTGACTTGTTGGATGTGTCCACCTGTCCAAAACTGCCACTGGGATGCTTCAAAACCTTCAAAAACAGCTTGCTATGAAAATAGAACAATTTCATAGCAAGCTTTTGTAGCGTCCAAAAAATAGCTTTTTCACCTATAAATTTTTCTCTTTGGCTATTCCAGGGTGTCAACCAAAACATGACACATCATCACCACAATTCTCCCTCCTTGAAAGCTACAAAAAATCATTTTAGAGGCAAAAAGACAGCTATAGAAATTTTTGTAGCATTTTCCTGGCTTTAAACCTAGGAAACGCTACGAAACTGTGAAAAACTGCAGAATTTCCAGATTTCAAGATTTTCTAAAAAATGTGACCAAAATCTATTAAAACTTGATCTTTAGCATGCCATGAACCTTCTACAACACATTCACACTCAACTTATGACCCCTGTGGTGTTTCCTCTTCATTAATGATCAGCTGAGCTATGGGCTTCTCAACCACAGTCATCTTTAAGCCCTTCTTCTCCAACTCTTCATGAATCAATTCTAACTACTCTTGAAGGTCTTTGACTTGGTCCTTTAGGGTTCTATTCTTATATTTAAAGTGTAGGTTCATTTTTCTGATATGCTTCACCTCTCCTCTTAATGGATGAGTCCATTTGATCAATTACTGTGTGTTATCTAAGGTCTTTGACAAACTATTAACCTATTCTTCCCAAATTTCTTTCATTTTCTCAAACTGTACCTTCTGAACCTTGTGCTTCCTTGCCTCTTTCTTCAAGACTGATATTTCATCATTTTCTAGCTTCAACTGCTCCTTAAGGACCTCAATCTTTGTTTTTTCAATAATTTTCTCTTTTCCTTTCCTTTGTTTAATCGCTGATTCTTCTTTTGTAGGTGAGGAAAGGTCAATGATGCTTCGTGGTGGCTAGACAGTTTCAATGACCTTCTGAGCTTCTTTACTATTTTCCAAGAGCTTTCTGGCATGTCTTGTCATTGGTTTCCTAGCCTGAAACATGAATCCTGCATCTTACCCTCAAACTCTAACTTCTTAGCAGATTTGGCTTTCTTGAGCTTCTTTCCTCCCTCATCTATATCTTCAGCTTGGACTATCGGAGTTTCCTCAATATCAATAGCATGCATAATGTCTTCTAAGTTCCCCTTAGCCACTATTTTTCTTCTTGTACCTCTCTTGTTGCCATTTTTGCTCACTGTTGACTTTTTGTTTTGTAGGTGTAACAACAAGTGTATCAACTTTCTGCAATGGATCTGTTTCCATGATTACTGGTTCACTTTGCTCTGCCAATAAAGGCTCACTTTGCTCTACCACTGAAGGTGATGGTATACCTCTAGGTTTAGGAGTTCTTTTAGGAGCAATGGCATCTACTTCAAAACCACTGATAAACAAAAAACATGACCAGTCTCTGCCTAATCTCTTTAACTCCTCTAAAACTAGCAACTTGATTAAACCATGATGAAAGAGTGAGGTTTCATTTCCTTCAGATTTAGCTTGAACTTTGTTTGACATTTTAGCTAAGCTTCTGTATAAGTAAAAAGGTAAATCAAGAGATCTCTTACCAAAAAAATGTAGTAGAAGCCTGAAGTGGTATGAATAAACCATATGATACCTCCCTTCACAGGTGAAGTATTTCTGAATGATTAGCAACAGATTTGAGAAATTGTCTTTCATGTAGCTCCTTGGGATGCATTTGTGAGATCAATCTCACTATGCTCTGGCTTGATAAATTCCTTACATTCCTGCATGGTGAACTTGAAACCTTTGAACCATTGTTCTCCTCCTCTAGGAATTCTTGTTGCTTCCGCAATAGTCTCTAGTGTTATAGTGAGGTTCAACATTCCCACCTTTGAAGTTGTCCCATTGAAACTAAAGGAAAACTCCTTAGAAACCTGCACATGGCATCCTTGAAATCTTTGGCAAAACTGAAAACGCCCTGTTCTTCTGAAAACTTCTAAAGCAATTGGGTCTTCATTCAACAAATTCATGTCTGATGGCTCATATCTGAGACAGTGGCCTCCTTTGTTGGTCTTCCTCTTTGCAGGCATGGTGCTTTTATACCTTCTCTGCCTCGCTTGATCAATGACACCTGCAATTGCTTGAAAATGCCAGCAACCAACTTGGCTTGGTGAAATAGCTCTCCTGAACTCAGCAGCATGCAAAGATGGAGCAGAGAATGAAACAAGACTCAATTGGGAAATATTTTAAAGCTTAGATGATAGCTCATGTGTTAGTCATGACTCATGTATGCTTAAAACAATAATAATGACCTCAACCATGACCATTGTACCTTGGCTTAACCCTAACTGACTTGAATGGCACCCACTCTAACACTTCTAATGATTGATTGACACCTTGCACTGAATTTAAAAAGACAGACAAAAAAACCCTTTTCGTAGCGTAGTTAGTGTATTTCCTGGTAGTTTCGCTATGAAAGTATTAGCAGTTTTGTGTGAAAAGTGTGTTTTTACTGTGTAATTCGCTACGAAAACAAGAAATCTTGGCTAAAGTGACCTTTTTGGATTTATAAGCTTGGGAAATGGAATATGTTAGGAAATAATGACTGATGTGACATAAAAAGACTTGAATGGGAGTGGGTTTGGACCTTAGGATAGGCTAATATGAAAAAATTAAAATTTTTCCTTTACCAACTAATGAAAAATGAACTCTATGACCATACCTTTGACAAATGAACCCCTAAGACTTTTTCAAATGATGTTTAACTTTTTATGAGTGATAACAGGGTTGATGACTATTAATTTTTTCAACCCATGGTAATCGACACATAAATGTAATTTAGTTAGGTCATGCTTTTTGGGTTGAATGACCATGGGACTCGCCCATTTTGATGTGACTATTGGGTAGATGATGCAAGCAGAAAGCATCCCCTCTATTTCATTTTTTACAATAGTTTTATACTTATGAGAAAGCTTGTACAATCACTTTTTTATTGGCTCAACTCCTGTAATGAGGTTGATTTTCATCTCCCGTATTTATTTGACAAGTCCCTTTAGATATTTACAGTTGCGGGAAAATACATCTTGATATTCTTTGAGGAGATCAACAAAGTTTTTTATTTTTTAATCTAACCAATAATCACCAAGTTAGACGATCTTCAGTTGGCCATCATTTGAGAATAAAATTTTCGCATTTTCACTTCCGTATCCATCTAGTCAGGTGCCTTCGACTCATCGAGTTGTTGGTCCCTGAATTTTATTTCTTGGTAGGAAGGTGGGAATTCTAGCTTTTATGGTTTCTCAATTTCTTGGTTGGAAAGTTTGTACACTGATTTGATTCATTTTTGGTTCTCCATATGATTTTTCTTCCAACAAAGGCTTTGGTCGGGGACACGTTCTTCTTTTGTTTCTATTCAGCTGGCCATTTTCTGCTCTGACATACATGACATGAAATTACAAGTCAATAAGGTATCAGATGTTGATTTTTTATTTTCGGTTGAATTTTCTTTTGTTAATTCCTTTATTTTTGAACCGCTTCATTCAATTTTCGTTCCTCTAGTTTAAATTCAAAATTTTTGATGAAATTTTATCTCAATTCCTTCCATTGCAAATATTTTCCACGAGCTTGTTCAAGCTTATACCGTTTATTGGGAAAGTCATCTAAAGTATCTAGAAACATATGGGGCTAGAATATTTCATCTAGTATTTGATCCTTCGCCATTCTGACTCACAATTTTATATATGAAGAAAATGGTCCTATATGAGGCTAAAGATGGGTATATTTTCTTTTGGAGACAACTTTCGGCCTCCAAAGCACTCAATGAAATATGTATTCATTATTGTGCATGTTTGGAGTTGATATGAGTGGGTATCCCACCATCTAGTCATTTGACCCATAAAGGTTTGGACTAGACTTTGCATCCTTCCATGTTCTCCTGTAGAATTTGTCACCTTTTCAACATGATTAAGAGGAGAGTCCCATTATTTAAATCGAATCATACTAATGGGGTCTTTTTCTAAATAATTTATAAGTAGTGACAATGTTCCTCTAATATTTTTTCTTTAAGAATGGACACTTCTTTGATATAACAACACGGTTGAATTTTCGTTGTTGTAATCGCTTCAATTATCCATCATTTTTTAGCTTTTGATTCGTAGTTGTCAAATTACCACTCATACATCTCTGTGTCATAATTATAACCCGTAAAAATAGGTGAGCCTGTAAAAATTTCACCAAAGGCATTCGGCTCCACATTATCTCAGTATTCATGTAGTACTTAATACAACCTTCTCCTTTCTACTTCTTCTTCACAAGCTTTGATCCATGGATTTGCTTCATGGGGATCTAGTGGAATAATAATTTTCTTGTCATTACCTTTGAGCTTAATTCTATCATTTTCTAATGATATATTCACATTCATCCTTTGACCCCATGGTATTCTAACTAGAGCAGGATATGCAAGTATTCTATCAACTAAGTCAATGAATTGAAAATAAATTATCATTGATATGCCAAAAATTGAAGTTTTTAATTTCCTTAGTATCCTAATAGGGGTTATAAATATTTGGTCAACACGTTTAATATAGTTAGTTTTATTATGTATATTTGGTCTACCGATGCTTATCCATGTCTCTCTCGAGAGTATTGATTGAGATCCAAAGTCAATGATGACTTATTTTACCATATATCCATTTATTTCAAGGTCGACTTGTGGATCATGGTCTTCTAATTGTTTTCTTTGCAAGAGTTTTCAGACGCTTTTCAATCTCTCCTTGTTTTCATTACAATCTTTTAACATTTTCAAAAGTTATACGAGGCACCTGCTGAATGTTCCTCTTTTAAAATTTCTAAAACTGCTTCTAAAACGACATTGTTTACTAGTTTTTGTGAGTCAATCTCATTAGAAAATTAATTGAATGCTCTTTCCATTACATCATTTTGTACCTTCATATATGAGTATCTAGTTGCATTTTTTGTTCATTGAATAATTAGTTGATTATTATTATCTTTTCTTGGACCCAACCTTGTGACAACAAGAATATTTTTCGAATTCAATATATCTTGTTTTGGAATGAATAATGTAATCTTTGAAACGAGAACTATAACTCAAAACGAGATCTCTAGTCAAAAAAACCGCATAAAACATGAAAAACAACCCAAAAACAAAAATTGTGTATTCCATAATGAGGTTTATATTTTTCAGGGTTAATTTTCAACATTTTTTAAAAATGACAGTAAAACCAAATTTTATGTGCAAAATAATTGAAAAAAAAACACACTAATGTTGTTTCTAGAATAACATTTTTCTTTTCTGAGTACAATTTCAAATTTTTTTAGTAATGACGTTAAATATAAAATAATGGGAGTCGAAACACATTAAAATTCCAACAATTTTCAACCATGTCATTAAAAATATAATATCATGACACTAAAAATCCCTAGAATTATAATTGTTTTCAACCATAGTGTTGTATATATATATATATATATATATATATATATATATATATATATATATATATATATATATATATATATATACCGACAAATTTTCAAACATAGAATTAAAAAACTTTAAGTTTTCAACATATTTCAACCATGACATTATGAACAAATTATATCGCTAAATTAATCAAAGTATCAATACTTGTAGATTGAATGAAACATAATTATTTCCCTAAGTTATTGTTTCATTGTGAATATTCTAAACAAATGAATTCATCATAATTAAAACATATAATCCAACAAACCTAAAAATGACTCATAACTTCACATAAAATCGTATGAAAGTTAAAATATTTATTTCAAGTTACCATGCAAACATCATTTATATAAATTGTCTTAGAAAATTATTCAAAATCACTCATATGTTCTTGCACACCATCAAAATTCACATCTTCACATGAATGAATAGATGCAGATGAAGATTTTCCATATTATTCTCTTTCATCAACTAGTGCTCCATCTGAGTCAAAATGCATACCCACCATTTCAGGTTTCAAAAGTCTTCTAGATCTACGACTAGGTTCAACAAACTCCCATCTCAACATTGTTTCTTCTAGTAGAAACCTCTTCAGAATATCTATCGTCTTGAAGCGAAGAGTTCCTCTCTTTGTTAAATTTAATTCATAAACAAGTATGTCAACTTCCTCCAATTTTAAGAAGTCTATGCAGTGACGATTTATATTTGTACCCTTTTTTTTTTCTCTTGTCGCCATTTTTATCAACTACCATCTCTGGCTTGTACACACCATTGAATGGTGTGTATTTGTGGCATACTAATGTACTTCAACACCTGCAACATCTTCATTTCCTGTAATGACCTTTATAACCTTGGAAACTCAGAATGGGTAGCCATGTGCATCTTCATCTGCTAACACTGTGATCATGAAACCCTCCTTAATATCCTGTACTAAACCCCTGTAAAGGTCTTACATGGCTTCACAATGTGCACAAGATTTTCTAGAACTAATAGACATCTCTCTTTCCTCTACTTATGAAGAATTAATAATACCTTGATATTGTTGTTGTTCAACAACGTTTTTTTTCCTCATGTTCATTTGACACATTTTGTGGCCAAATAAATAGAGTCTTCAAAAGTATATCTTCATTTGTTGATCTTGAAATGATATCACTATGATTATTGAAAAAGGACTCCCACCAAACTGAATCAAAAACATCAAAGTACTCATATGTGTATCTAATATATCTTTTAATTTATTCCAGGAATTCAGAATAATATACATCTCTCTTCTGCCTTCGTGCATTATGTGTTTGAAATACTGAGGGGGGCGGGGGGGGGTTGAATCAATATTCCTTTCAATTAGTATTATTACTAATCTTTCAGATCATTAGTTAATATTCAATTATTATCAGTGTTTGTACATTGATAGTAGTAAACAAAAGGAACACAAATGCACACAGTTTTTAAGGTGGAAACCCCCTCAGGCACAAAAACCACCTGAATGATTTTCTAATTCTTTGATATTCAACTCGAATTGAAAATAAAGCTCCAACTTCCTAGAATCTAGAAAAACATTCTTCTCCAGCTCCCACTGGATGGACGCTCCAATGCTTGAGATTATTCAGTAGTCAAATGAACGGATGCCTTAACACCCAATGAGATACAACTCATCCTAGCACCACCCTACCACCCTGAAGTTTTCACAGGCTTGAACTTGTTGGTGACTTCATGCACCAACCTAGCACTACCCTACCACCCTATAGAATAATAAAAGAAGAATGGACTCCCGTACTAGGGAAAATGGTCCACTTTACAATGATATAGAATGATGTAGAAGAATAAGGCACACTAGACCATAACCCCAACTATGACACAAATACCTAATGATGATCCTAGACCTCCCAACACTGCCTCTTCAATTCTTGGTAGATAGACACTTGTACAAATTTTACAATGATGCTTTTACAATGACTTAGTACAATGATACCTTTACAATGACTGTATGCAGTGCTTCCCACGTGAATATTTCATGTGGTGAACTTCTTGTTGTTGTTCTGCACCTTGATTGTTGCTCTTTTCATGATACCCTTTCTCACTCTTCAGAACATTAGATCATGCATTGAGTCTTATCTTAATGAATATATAATACCTACAAAAAGTCTTCAAGGAAATACCCATGACATGATAATAACAAAACTTACCTCATCCTGTAGAGCATATGTCAGTGCTAAAAATAAATAAATAAAAATAGAATACAAAGAACCTAATGAAATTAAGAGATGAACCTGCATATACATAATATACTTACCTAGATCTTACCTCTGCTGCACCTTGCTTTTCTTTGTTTCCCTAGAAAGTCTGGTCCTTTGCAACCCTTGACAACTCATGATCTAGATTTTTCTTTCCTTCTAGGAGATCGATATTAAATTTGGTGTATCTCTGTTATTTCAGATCCCCCATATGTGATTTTCGGTCTTGCAGTATTCCTCTGAGTCTTATTTCCAATGCCATAGGTCTGACCCAATTTGGTTTCTTCAAGAAAAATTTATGTCCAATATCTCACAATGACCTAATTATGGACTAGTTCAGTAGATCGAACTTGTATGGCGTGCCACATGTCATTGTTTCCTCATTAGGCTCTGAAATTGATACAAAAAAAACTACAGTCCGTGCACTATCCTCCAAGTTTTACAGAATTCCAATCCGATACTCAGAGAGAGAGAGTTATGACAATTTTCCCAAGGTCACCTCTTTGAGATGAAGTTTAGGAGCCTGCAAAAACCCTAACTTCCACAGATCATATCTTCGAAAATATTTTGCACCATGATCTAAAATGTTTACACGTGCTTCCTCGGGATTTCGGCTTCACCTCATAAAAATTTCAACTTATAAACCTTCGTAGAAAAAAATTTATAGCGAAAATTCCATGATGTATTGTTTCAAGTAGCGAAATCCCTACATGAGGAGGATATGAGGATCACAATTTATATAAATTCTTAGGTTGAGAGGGCCTTCAACAAGTGAATGTGGGAGGGATTTTAGGAGCTTAAAAATGATTATATAGTGGAAGAGGAGAATCACCACAGGAAAGATCTTGGTCAAAGGTGTTCAAACAAAGAGTAATGTTTATATAGTGGAAGAGGAGAATGAAGCATGCCAGATCAACAAAATTGACGAATCTTGGCTATGGCATAGAATATTGGGACATCTAAATTTTGACCACATCATCAATTTGAGAAAAAAGTATGTTGTCAGAGATTTTCTTGCAATAAAGAAGCCATCAAATACCATATGTAAGTCCTTCCAAGTAGGCAAGCAAAGTCACACATCATTCAAATCCAAAGACCAACTATCTACAAATAAGCCTCTTCATCTTGTACACGTGGACCTGCGAGGACCTTCAAGAACAAATGCACCAGGTGGAGAATCGTATTTCATGCTGAAAATCAATTATTTTTCCAGATTAACGTGGGTGGAATTTCTCAGCTACAAATTTGAAGCATTTGAGAAATTTAAGATATTGAAGGCACTAGCAGAAAATCAAACTGGATGTAAACTAAAATGCATCAGATCAGACAGAGGAGGTGAATTCACAGGTGATGATTTTGCAGACCTATGCAATGAATGTGGGATAAAGCAACAGTTTACAGTTGCAGGTACACGTCAACAGAATGGAGTGGCAGAGAGGAAAAATAGGTCGGTACAACAGATTTCCAGAGCCATGATGCAAGAAATAAACATTCCCCAAATCTACTGGGCAGAAGCAGTACACACATCTATTCATATTCTCAACAAAGGTCATCTGAGACAAAATTGTGACAAGACTCCATATGAATTGTGGCATGGGAAACCGGCATTAATCAAGAACTTTAGATTCTTTGGTAGCAGATGTTTCATAAAGAATAATGGTGAAAAATTGGGGAATTATGATGAATCTAAGAGTAAGGGATACAGGTGCTACAATAAAAGACTACATAAAATTGTGGAAAGCATTGATGTGAGATTTGATGAAGATCTACTAGATAGAACTAGAAGCACAAACTATGTCAATCCTCCAGATGATCATGAAGATGAGAATCAATAAAATAAAGAACATAGTAAGACAATATAAGATACAAAAATAAACCCAAAAGGACCCTTGAGACACACTCAGAAGAACCATCCAGAAGATCAAATCATTAGAGACAAGAGTGCAGGAGTCCAAACAAGAATACAACTAGTTGAATAGACTGAGGAAGTGTATCTAGCCATGTTTTCACAAATCGAACCAAATAATTTCGATGAAGTCAGCAAAGACAAAAATTGGATAAATTCTATGAACGAAAAATTAGACCAGATTGCGAAGAACAAAACCTGGGAGTTAATACCAAGAACTGTTGGGAAAAATTTCATTGGCACAAAGTGGATATTCAAGAATAAGATGAATGAACAAGGTTAGGTAATCAGAAATAAAGCCAAAATTTTATGTAAGGGATAGTCTCAGATAGAAGGACTTTAATATGATGAACCTTTTCCCCCTGTAGCAAGAATGGAAGCAATCAGAATGTTTCTGGCTTTTGTATGCTATCATGGTTTCAAGGTATATCAAATGGGTGTGAAGTCTGCCTTATTAAATTGATATCTAGAGGAAGAAGTCTACATGGAACAACCTGAAGGTTTCTCCTTAGCAGATAAGCACAACTATGTTTGCATATTAAAGAAATCCCTATCTGGTCTCAAACAAGCACCACGAGCATGGTATTATAAATTGGACAAGTACTTTAAAAAACAAGGATTCAAGAAGGGAGGAGTAGACAACAATCTGTATATAAAGGTTGATGAAAATGAACTTTTAATTGTAGTGGTATATGTAGATGACATCATGTTTGGCATCAACAAGGATGAATTAGTAAAAGGATTTGCAGAAGAGATGAGGTCAGAATTTGAGATGTCTATGATTGGAGATCTTACCTTCTACCTAGGACTTCAAAGTATATAGAAGAAAAAAGGCATATTCATTTCACAAGAAAAATACTTAAGAGACATGTTAAAAATATTCCAAATGGATGACTGCAAACTTGTGTCAACTCCCATGATCATTGGATGCAAGTTATGTGCTAATAATGGATCAGTGGATGTACATAAAAGTCATTACAGATCTATGATAGCAAGTTTTCTATACCTAACAGCTTCTAGACCAAACATTATGTTGGCAGTAGGACTTGTGGCAAGATATCAAGCAGCACCAAAACAAAATTACTTGCTAGCAATCAAGAGGATATTTAGATAATTGCGGGGAACTGCACATTATGGCTTATGGTATCCGAGAGGCAAATATTTCACATTGACAGCATATACATACGTATATTGGGCCATCTGTGTGGATGTGATGCAACCATAAGGCCGCATATAACAAAAAATCAACACATGCAAGGTTAGCAAAATTAACCCCACAGTTTCTCCCCTTAACTTTTCCTCCTTATGAATTGAAATCGAACACATGTGGAAGTTTTAACCTTGATTGACAACTCAACATAATAAATTTTACCTTTATCCTTGAAGGCCCTTCACCTTAAAATTATATCATACACGGCTTCACATTATGCCAATACATCAGACCTGTGGGTTATGGCCCACGTAACTCCTTTACACATGTGGCGGGTTATAACATACATAATTTAGCATTCAACGCACTTAACTTTATAATAGAACCCACATAGCCTTAATTCACTTACATACACGTAGAATAGTATGTTGTAGGGTCCACAACTCCTTGAACCAATCACAGCGCAGCGCAAGCAGCTTGCCTGCAAGGTTAATGTTATACCAAATAATAATTAAATAATAAAATCATGCGAAGTGTGCCATTGCACAGTGCTGACATGCGGCTTCTCCATTGTCACATCTCATCCTTCAGTCCTTACTTCTTTACATCGCAATCAAAACACTTTCCTATGTGAACTCTTTAATGTTAAAACTCATTTCCTGTGATATGCGAAGTTGCGCACCATCGACATGTCGCCTCCCTCATCACATCACAACTTTCAAACTTTTACCTCATCGCAAGCAATACACTTTACTTTGTGAATCCTTCGCGCTATCTATTATCTTTTACGAAGTGCGAAATCACAACATGTTTTCTATCGTTGATCTATTCCCCTTTTAAATATGATCTAATCGTGTTCGTCCAATCACTTCTTTGGAAACCTCTAAGTGTTCTCTACCTTCGTCGATTCCTCTGCTTTATGCCACTCTGTTTCTATGTTTTCTTCCCTATACTCCTCCTTTGCTCGTTCGGAATACTTCAATTCTATCTCTCCTGAGCTTATTTTTTATTCATATATCATTATACCGTCTCGAACTTGAATACAGAACCTTCTCTCTCTTCTTCGAATTAGAATTCGAGATTTATTCTTTACTTGACATGTACACACATTTTTCTGCACAAATTTACTTCCATAAGATTTATTCTCAGCCAATTAATTCTTAGACTGGAATCTGCCCAGATTCTACCCAGCCATAAGTATTTTATCACTCATAAAGACTTATAAAATCAAGCTAGAATTAATACACTAATATCGAATTCTTTCTATTACAGATCACTCAGCACATAACAAAAATGACACATAGTCAAATGGGAATTCGATTTCTCATTAAACTAAATAAATGTACAAATACAAGAAAATGTGTTTACAATTTGGCTTGGCTTGATCTACCTTTACATGGCCCTTTTCTCTTCCTCCCTCTCTGTATATGCCTGTAGGCTTACAATTAAATTTCTCTCTAAGAGTATCTTATTTTTTTTATACTCTCCCTACTTACCTATTTTTTGTGCCTTTGAGGCTATACAATTATATACAAAAGGTGTTGTAACCAATTTTTGTTCAGATCCATAGGTTACTCAACAAAATCCTAAAAATCATTTAAGTCCTAAATTAGTTCCTAAAATCTCTTCTTTATCCCTTGAGATCTCAAAATTTAACTAAATCCTAAGGATAGTCCATAAATCATGAACTGCTTTCTAATCTAAGATTTACAATATTTTAGTATATCTCAATCTACACCAATCACTCAACAATCACTCATTTTCTCCTACATTTGAGAACATTTACAAATATGCCTCTCAATTTTTAATTAAATCTTATTCTAAATGTCTCACCTAAATCACTCAAAATATTGAAAATTACATTAATTAAATACTTAGGAAAACCAACTCTTTTGAAAAACCCAAGACCCCCTAGATTCTACTAAATGTACAAATTTTTGGAACCATGCTGCTCCTGCATTAGGATGACAGGAAAAGCACGAGTGGAGGTGCATTCTTTTTGTGAGAAAGTCTGGTGGCATGGTTAAGCAAGAAGCAAACATCTATCTCCCTATCTATAGCAGAAGTAGAATACATCGTAGCAGCAGCTTGTTGCACACAAGTTATGTGGATGAAACAAACTCTTCAAGAAATGAAGGTAAGCATCATTGAACCTATTTATATCAAATGTGACAATACAAGTGCAATAAGCATATCAAAAAATCATGTTCTTCATTCGAAAACAAAGCACATCCCAATAAAGTACCACTTCCTCAGAGAACAAGTAGCTGAGAAAATAGTAAAGATCGAATATGTCCCAACAAAAGAACAGAAAATAGACATATTACAAAGCCTATTGCTAGAGAACCATTCGAGTATCTAAGTGGCAAACTGGGGATAGTGTCTACAGATGATACCCCCTAATATGATTAAAAAAAGAAGAAAAAACTCCAAAAAAGGCTGCAAAATTAGGAACAAACATCCAGCCAGGGTTAGACAAGAAGCAATTTCTTAGGGGGAGAGTAGCCCATAAAAGTTTTCAAGAAGAGCTCGAGCTATGGAGCTGGTAAAGATCTACAAAGCATGATTACACTATGTTATTCTTAGAGTAGTGTTATGGTACAGGTCCCTAGTGTTGAAGTATTATAGCATACATCATGGTGTAACCATTTTCCATTGATGTCAAAGGGGGAGGAAAAGCGAGTAGAAGAAGAAAGGCACTTATGAAAAGCAAGAAGAGGAAGAAAGGCACTTCTCGGAATGAAAGTTGGAGGAAGTATTTGAGGAAGTGTTTCCATTAATGCCAAACGGGGAGACTATTGGAAATATTTTCATTGATGGCAAAGGAGTAGAAAGGAGCAGCACCAAAATTATCACTGAGAACAAGGACCAAATCAAATCGAGTATAAAGGAGAAATAAGGAAATGATGCAGTGAGAAAGCATAAAAGAGAGGCAGAGGAGCAACACGGAGGCAAGGCACATTAGAAAGGAGAAACATTAGAATCAAATGCAGCAAAGGCAACAAATCTGGGTTGAGTTGTGAACGTGTTAGTTCAAGTCGTGTATGAGTGGGTAGATTGGTGAACATGCCTAAGTAAAGTAATAAACACATGCAGAAAAGAAGAAATGAACGAGCGCAACCAAAGAAGCAAAGGCGTGAAGGAGTGAACGAGCGGGTCAAGTTGTGTAAATACACATTCAAAATAGTGTTGGCATATTGCATGTTATCACCAAATTGAGTTCCTGGTGGGCTGCTTCAATGGTCAACTTGGAGTAACTCTTTCAAACCACTTACAACTAGAAATTAGCCTTTCCCATTTGAGAGACCTCTCTGGATAAAGTATATTTAATGAATAACTTGAAATCAGATGGTTATCTCTGAATTGGATTGAATGGGATGTTTTTGTATAGGTGAAAGATGTAAACCAGTAACTACCATTGGGCATGGAGTTAATATGAAAACTAAGTCACAATTCAACCTATCTCATGGAAGCTGAGGCAATTTTATTCTTATTAAAACACACATGAAGGATATAACATCCATCTATATGCATACAGGAAGTTGGAGCATGTCACCATGAATTCCAAGTGATTATAAATAAGAAAAATAATAAAACATGACAGAACAGCAGACTAGGTGTATAAAGGAAGTTGGTGCATGTAATCATGAATTCCAAGTGATTACACAACTAGAACACTAGAGAGAAAGTAAAATACTGACATAAGAAGCATACATAAGAATACATATAAGAATATCAGGTCTTAAATAGGCTGTTGCAACTGTATATTACTCATAGACAAAGATTACAAGAGTAGTGCTCACATAACATCTCCCAACCTGGTCTCATTTGATCTCCTGGCTATAAATAGACCTTTGTTGAATATGTAGGATCTTCCCAGCTAGCTAGATCATCTAACTATGACCTTGACACCTATCATAACTATAAACCACTTTCCTGGAATCGAAAAAGACAGCTAGTCTCTAAAAGACCTATACTACTAATAGGACTTTGTTTTACAACTATCAACTGAAGGAGTGCATAATTACATCAAAGTAGTTAGTTGCTCGAATGGTACTATCCACCATCAAAGAAATAATGCCCTCAATGAACTACAAAATAATCATCCTATTTTTTAGGAAATAATGACATGGCATTTGTTGATTGTTGAGATGAATCGACTCTTTTTTCCTGTGTTGCGTTGTTGCTAATACGCTGATGTAGTGAGGCAGTTTAGGACGTGGACCTCAATTCGCTGATATGCTGGTAGATGAGATGAGAGCTGTGTGGGTGGATCTATTGTATGAATTTAACTCTTTCCACTTTAACCTTCCACCTTTTACCGTTTCATCGATTTTCATACCTCGATCGTGATTAAAGTGGGGCCCTCTTCGCATTTTGCAGATTTTTTATGTTAACCCCCACAACTTATAACTAAAAGCTAAAAACTACGATCTGAACTGCGGTCCGGTCCCACTTCTTCCCTGCCACGTCATTCACCTCCTCCCCCATGCATCGCACTTCATAGTTTGTAAAGTTTATATCCTTCGTGCTCATAACTAAAGGCTAAGATTTGCGATATTCATTGCGATCCAGTCCCACCGACCTTCCACGTCACCTACCCTCCACGTCATCTCCCCATCACTTCGCCGATGTTATCACCAAATTGAGTTCACGTTGGGCTGCTTCAATGGTTAACTTGGAGTAACTCTTTCAAACCACTTGCAACTGGAAATTAGCCTTTCCAGTTTGAGAGGTCTCTCTCAAAAGGATAAAGGATATTCAATGAATAACTTGAAATCATATGGCTAACTCTTAATTGGATTGAATGTGATGTTTTTGTATAGGTGAAATATGTAAACCAGTAACTACCATTGGGCATGGAGTCAATATGAAAAATAAGTCACAAGTCAACCTATCTCATGGAATTTGAGGCAATTGTATTCTTATTAAACCACGCAAGAAGGATAAAACAACCAGCTATATGAATAAAGGAAGTTGGAGCATGTCACCATGAATTCCAAGTGATTATACATAAGCAAACTAATAAAACACGACAGAACAACAACTAGATGTATAAAGGAAGTCGGAGCATGTAATCATGAATTCCAAGTGATTACACAACTATAACACTAGAGAGAAAGTAAAATACTGATATAAGAAACATAAATAAGAATACAGATAAGAATCTTAGGTCTGAAATAGGTTGCTGCAACTCTATATTACTCATAGACAAAGATTACAAGAGTAGTGCTCACACAACATCTCCCATCCTGGCCTCATTCGATCTCGTGGCTATAAATATACCTTTGTTGAATACATAGGATCTACCCAGCTAGCTAGAAAATCGAACTATGACCTTGACACCTATCATAACTTTAAACCACTTTCCTGGATTCGAAAGAGACAACTAGTCTCTAAAAGACTTATACTTCTAATAGGACTTTGTTTATTTATTACAACTACTAATTGAAAAAGCGCATAATTACATCAAAAGTAGTTAGGTGCTCGAATGGCACTATCTACCATCAAAGAATAAATTCCCTCAATGAACTATGAAACAATCATCTTATTTTTGAGGAAATAATGACATGGCATTTGCTGATTGTTGATCTGAACCGGCCCTTTTTTCCTGTGTTGCGTTGTTGCTAATATGCTAATTTAGTGGGGAAGTTTAAGACGTGGACCTCAATTCGCTGATATGCTGGTAGATGAGTTGAGAGCTATGTGAGAAGATCTGATGTATGAATTGAATGCTTTCTGCTTCCTGACTCAACCTTTCTATCTTGTTTCGCCCGAAATCCTTTTTCCATGTTAAAAAAAAATTGTGAATAAAACAGCATGAAAACCAATATACCCGGACTTCAAACCTTTTAAAATTTATTTCTGAAGCGCATCACATCTGCGTACTTCGCAACCTTTAAAGTTTAATTTATGAAGAATACAATCGGCGATGCGATGGGAAGATGACGTGGAGGGTAGGTGACGTGGAGGGTCGGTGTGACTGGAGCACAGTGCATATCGCAACTCTTAGCCTTTAGTTATGAGGGCAGAGGATATAGTATTTAAAAACTATGAAGTGCAACGCACAGGGGAGGAGGTGAATGATGTGGTAGGGAAGAAGTGGGATCAGACCACAGACAGATCGTAGCTTTTACCTTTTAGTTATAAGCTACAGGGGTTAACTTTTAAAATTTGAGAAGTGCGGGGAAGGAGGACCCATTGGCAATCGGCAGAGTGTTATGAATCGGTGAAATGTTTTAAGCGGTAAGTGTTATAAATTTCATATGATATATGAATGTATTACAATGGATGTAAAGAAGGGGTAGAGTTGTTGAGGTGGGGCCGAATTACTGCATCGAAAATTAAAATAAATAGACTGGGGGCGCTCACAAGGTAAAATAAATGCGATGTGATATCGCAAAACGACAATCGCATTATTTACAGTTTAGTTCCAAAACCAAATACGTAAAATTTACGAAATGTGATGAGGGACCCACTTTGATCGCGATCGTGGAATGAAAAGTGATGAAATGGTAAAGGTGGAAGGGTAAAGAGGAAAGGTGGAAAAAGAGTAATTTAATGTATATTTCGATGGAAAATGAAATGGAAGTGAAGTGTGGCAGAGAATGGGTCCCACTTCATATCACATCAGTGATTTATAAGTTTAGCATGTGATTGTTGTAACAAAATTTTGCGATGGTGATATGCGATAAGGCACAAGAGGACCTACCAATGGTTTAAGTGACCTTTTGTTATATATCTGATATGCAATATATATAACGGTAATTTTATATAACACGGTTGTTTGATGGGTGGCAGAGCTTATAACATAAAGTCTAAAACTTTATAATAAATGGGTTTATAAAGTAATAAGCCCCAAAAGGTTATATATGTGGGTTTTGGGCTTAGGATAAACTCATGAAAACAAGATTTTGAAAATTTTGAGTGTGATAACACCGCACATCGCAATCGATGATTTTTATGTTTATTTCTAAGTCATCACAAGCTATATGTTTTAAGTTGCGATGCGAAGTATATCACATACCATATAAAATAAGGAAAACCCATTATGGTAAATGCTAAAATGTGCGACGTGCGATAAGGTTTTCATCGCAGGTTACGAAATCGTGAAATCACAAATATTGCGAAATTATTAAACTTGCGAAGTGCGGGAGATGACGTGGCTGCTGATGTGGCAGATGACATAGACCTGACCAAACAAATCGCAAATACATCTTCCTAACGTGGCATGTGACATGACAGACAATGTGGTAGTGACATGGCACCCCAGTGGGACTCAAACCTTTTATCAAAAATCACATGTAGCAAGAGGTTATAACCAAAGATCAGAGCGAAACTGCGATATGAAAGTGCGATGAAAATTGTGAAAAGAAAGGTGGAACACCTTCACATATCGCAAATCAGAAGTTCATAAGGACTAGAGCACAATGGATAACAATGAAAATTGTTGAACTGTGATGAGATACCGAACACGATACCTTCCAAAGGTAAATGATAATAGATTTAAAATTCCGGGTGTATGTGTATTGAGTTATGAAATCACATCGGAAGAAAGAAAGGCGTATATAACATATAACATAGCGGAACACCGAATTGCGATAAGAAACCAGATGCGAGGCTTTTCAAATTTTAATTGCAATATAATCAAGGTCCAAGGATTAATGTGTTTGCGCCATTTCTTAGAAGAAAATTATGAACACGAAGTTGACTTCGGTAATAAAGGAAAAGATGGAACGCGAGAAAGAAGACTCGTGTAAGACCAGACTCAAAATACTCAACGATATATATATAGATATATATATATATATATATATATATATATATATATATATATATATATATATGAGGTTATACCTTCCTTAAGTAAAAATGACCTGGCGCTCATGCAGAACAGTGTTATGCGGTTGTGGCTATGAGTTAAAAGGAAATGCTGAACGCAAAAGAAAAGACTTGGGCAAGTGACCCGATTGTAGTGAAAATGGTAGTGAGCCTATTAAAACAAAGGTATGAATGCAAAGGAAGTGCTCATGTGTATAAGTGACCTAACACAGAGAGAAGAGCATAAAATGCTGCGGGTAAGATATGCAATAGGTAGAGGCTGTGTAAAACATAAAGGCATGGGTTTCCAGATCAAGAAAGACTCGTTAGGGACGTTATTAAATGAAAATATAACAACATACAGAGAAGACAAAGGGATAGCAGGCAGAGAAGACAAAATAAATAGAAAAGCAAGAAACTAAAAGGGTTGAACTGAAATGTTTGTAACTGTAAATGTAAATTCATTGATTATTTTATATTTTTTGTGATGGAAAGGCATGTCTCCATAGGCATAGGAAAAACTCCAATGAGTGTTGTAATGATTATGACTAATTTAATAACATGAACTGAAGTGTAAGGAATGGAATGGGTGGAAGGCAAAGAGTCATGCATGTTCACTTCATATTCCTATATAGAATGCAAAAAACCATGAAGTTATCTCTATAAATGAAGTTATTGCAATGTGCATAGAGAGGTTAGAGAGTGGAAGAATGAGAGTGAGAAGATAGAGATGTTGTGCACATCCAGAGCTAATATGAAGAAGATACGAAGGTTGAAAGGGCAGAAGTGAAGGAGTAAAACAGAGCCAATATCCAGGTAAATCAGCATATGATTTTATTGTAGTGTGAGGGAGTTGGTGCTTCCATATCAATTTTTATCTTGATAGATGTCTAGTTGTGGAAGCACGGAGGTAGAACCCCCGTGCTCAGTGTTCGTTAAAACAGAGATGGGGAGTCGAGCTCTTGCAAGTTGTAGCTTGAATAATTTGAGGTAGTAACCTCTTGTAGGTTGGAGCTTAGAGAAAATGAGTTGTGAGAGGGAGTTGGAGCTTGCCTTTGCATCACAACAATAATAATATTTGGTTTTCTCCCTTATGTGTTTCCACTTATATTTGTTGTCTATGTGCTTGATGATTATATGTTGATGTGATGTTTTAATCTTCTTAATTGCTTGTTTTCCACACATTAAGTTTGTTGATTCATTATGTATTAAGATGCTTATGAAATGATGGTGTAAATGAGTTGAATGAAAAGAGTTTTAAATGTCCATGAATGTACTAAATTGATTCACCCCCCCCCCCCCCCAGTTTGGCTAAGGGTTCACTGGGACCGTCTCTATCCGATACAAACACACAGAAATAAAAGGTTTATGGAAGGCTTGCAAGCCCTTTCAAGAGTCTTGCATTAAATAATTTATGGTCAACAAAGTCAAAGAGATTATTTGGACAAGTATAATTGATTCCAGCGTAATGAATATACTTCTATTCAACCATATTTAAATAACCGATTGAACAGGTAAATGATGCCATAGAAAAAGCAACCAAGGAGCTTAAAGGGATGCCATAGATAGAAAATAACATTATCAAAATTTTAAATTCCAAGAATAGGTTCGAATTGGAGGCACTTGGGGTTGAGGACAGAACAACAACCATTATAGAAGTCAAGAAGGTTCTCAATAAGAAGAGTTTGGTCACACAATTAGAGGAAAAGTGCCACAATTTAGAAGTTGGTGTCAGTAGATTCTATAATAGAATCGAGCCACTGACCAAAAGAGGGTTACTCTATTACGGCATAAAAGATAAGCTCATGGAGTTGTGCAAGACTACAAAATAGTTCAACGATGATTTCAAGGACACAACCAAGCATTCTAAAGTTAAAAATACATGGACAAAATAGTTAGAGCTTCCCAGATGTTATCAGAATAGACATATTCATCCAACATGATATTAAACACATTTTTTCACATAAACAATCCTTTAGAAATGACTCAAGACAGACAAGAGATATATCAAAGTCGATTAGACCCAGATTCACAATGAGCAATAGTAGAAAAAGTTGTGTGAATACCAAGAAGGGTGAAGGTCAGTGTGTCAGCCAGATCGGTACAACAACATATCAGCCAGATCAACAAAGAAGCATATCATCAGATCACCCAAATTGCGAGCACATCGACAGATCGAATCAAGTAGCGACAACCTTCCAAAGAAAAGGGCCAGATGTCAAAGTTATTTCATCGTGTCCACTTCGTGGTCACATTAGTCAAATTTTTCTTATTATTATAATTAGTAACAAATTTCCTAGTAGATATGGCAATCGCTGTAGAGTTTAGTTAAATACTGCATACCTTCTGAGTATCAAGGGTTGGACCCTGGATTGTAAGAGTTTTCTATTGGAGCATTGTATTTTTCTTGAAGCTGGAGCATCAATAATAAAAGACCGTTTGCAAGATTCTTGAGCTATGTTTATCTGGTGATGGTATTTCTTTTCCGTGTTTAATGTTTTCCATTTTTTTTCTCTCACTGCATCATTTAAATCTGATTGTAAAGTAGAAATATGAAGATTAATATTGGTTGTTAAGGCACCTTATTTCTGGATGTATTTACAATATAAATGTTTTTCTTCTGAAGTCTGGTTAAGAAATTCTTAATTTCTTTTTAACCACTAATTAATTCACTGTCTCTTTCATATCATAATTCATTATGTTTCAAAGATCCAGTAAGTGTAGTTAGCTTACCTTGTAAATGCTCTTGAAAATTTGATGCAAAAACCCAACCTATTATGACTTCATAGCCCAATTGAATTAGTTTAAGCATATCTTCTAATCCAACCAAACAATCAATCAAAAAGCAACCCCTACTGTTAGTATGAATCTTTTGTCAGAAAAAGACCACTTTAGCTACGCATAACAAATATCCCTAACATCAATTATGGCTGCCAATATCTTCAGATCTGTAGTTAGTTGATCAAGACAAAGCTACACAAATCCAGATCTATGCATAAAAAGACATTAAGAAATGGAAATAAGGTTTTGCTCCATGCATCCAATAAACAAGACAAGAACAATATTTTTGAAAGAATTTTTTATATTAAAGGGCACCTGAGAGGAAAACAAGAAAGGTGTTTCCAATTCTCCTCAATGGGATGGGTTCTTGAAAGTCCTCAGCACTTCAAATCTAGAATTTCTCTTTCTTGTTGGTGTAGAAAACCCAAAAAAACATAGAACTCAAAGGGAGCTCACAAAGTGAAATGATGGAAAATTTGACAATGATAATGGCTCAAAGTCAAACCAAGAACATAGATCCAGAGTGATCTAATGAGCAACAAAAGGTGACAAATGAATGGGAAAACCCTTCTATTTATAACAAAATATTAGGGTAGTCTAGGACCTGGTGCATGAATAAAATATTATTAGCCAAATTCTAGAACGACCTTTTAGGAATATTTTATTATATTTGTTGGAGGGAAAAGGTATTTGACTTGGATCAAATCCCTTTATTTGTAAATAATAAATAAATAAATGATTTATTTATTATTTTAAGGAAGTGGTTGAATGATAATTAAATAAATAATGATTTATTTAATTATTTATAAATGATTTAGCCATATTTAACAAGGAATATTATTTAAATAGTATTTAAATAATTATTCCTAGAAAATAATAAGATAAATAAGGATTTATCTAATTAATTTCCTTGTTTTGGGTTAAACATAACTTGGAATAATAATTAAATTATTGTTTAATTAATTATTCCATGAGGAAAATTAAACAAATAAAGATTTGTTTAATATTTCCTTTTGGGGTTTCCTATTTGGACCATAAACAACCTAATAAATGTGTTTTATTAAGTTATTTTACATAGCAAAAGCAATTTTACTTAGGGTAAAATTGGTCTTACATGGTGTAATTGGGTCCATCTAATGATAATAGGTTAGATGACCAAAAAATGGTGTAACAGATTGTCCCCCAGCGTGCGAGTGTTAGGAGCAAATCGTATGACTGAAGTACGTTGTAAGAACTCAATCACCAGACATCAAAATGGAAGTCAGAGAGAAAAATGTAAGGTAGTCTAAAGTGTTAAAGAACTAGACCCTGGGGAGATAAGACTTGCAGGCGCAACAAGTCTCGTTTTATTGGAGGGTACCTGTGCTAGAGGCGGTGAGGGAGGCATACCTATGCCCACCGAGACAAAGTACAAAAGAATAGTGCGTCCAGTAAACAAGGGACTGAACTATAAAGTACATGTTGGCGTAAACATGAGCCAGATAAAAAATATAATGAGGAATCCCACATACATGTTGTGCCTGGGATAACAGCCATGACTTATACAATAATATCTGAGTACATTAGATACAAATACAACCCAAATGCCCCCTATAAACGGGGAAGGGCTCTCAAAATCTGACTGATACATGCAAATAAAAGAGGTGCTACAAGCGACTAAGGCCAACATCATCAAATATATGGAGTTGCATCGAAGGCTGCAATGAAGAGGTCATCCGGGCATGTGGGGGGCTACCTGCAGGGCCACCCCCTCATGAGGGTTGAGACATCTCACACACACCCGGGAATCATCAATAGTTGTTACTTCATCACTAGACCATCAAGTATATGGATCTCGATCATGCTGGAAGGAGTTGGAGTGGAGAAACAATCAAGTCAAAGGGTAATGAGAAATCCCTTTGCCTGATCCGAGGCACCGAACAAGTGGAGAAGCTGGAACCAAGGTACACTGCCCTCTAGACCTATCTTCTAGAGTGAAGGAGTTGATGTCGACAGAAGGAGGTCTGCTATAGGTGAGGCAATAAGGGATCCTCAACTAAGGCACGAGAGAAAATAGTAGAGCAACTGACAGACTAACACTAATGATGATGATGAAATGGGGGATACCGAGTAGCGGATGGAAGACTTCTCTTGTTAGAGCATAAAGGGCATGGATGACTTGGCAGCGACTGACACAAGATCAAGAGGGATAAGGGACAGTGGGACTGAATGCCATCATGTGCGACATGAGAGAGAGACCAAGTGATGAAGGATGGAGGACTATAGCGGGGTACAAAGGGACTCGGGATAGACTCCATGAATGCAATGATGACTCAACTCGGATGCTCTAAACAAGGGTGACTCGATGGTGCTGCCACACAGTAAAGGTCCAATGGGGGACCATAAAAACATGAGTACAAGAGGGTAGCTCATGACAGAAATCAACACAAACAAGGACAAGTATGGAGGCAAAGTGGTGCCCCAGATACAAGTGTTGTAAGTGAGGAAATCCGATTTGAAGGAGAGGTGAATAGACCCTTCGTGGAGAAAATGTGTCCTAGAAAAGTATCAAATCATGAAAAACTAACAGATACCCATTTGAGTGCTCGGTGAGATATTTCCAACGATGCAAACGATGTGTCAAACGAGGCTACGGTTTGGTCGCAGCGGGCAAAAGAAAAATTAGGGGTTTTTCTTCTAATAAGGCATTTTCCCTCCAAATGCATTCATTTTCTTGTGTAGTTGTGGTGGATGTAGAGAGGAGAGGAGGCCATAAATCTTGCGGCGATCGTAGAGGACAAATCGACAGTTGGAATCGAGATCTGTCAGTGGCAGGTAAGAGGCCTAATCCTACTCTTTGTTTTTGATGGATTAAAAGTTCAGATTAGGGTCCCAAATCTCAGGAACAACCCCTCCTTCATCTTTACGTCCGGGTTGCACTTTTTGGGTCACAAATTGCAACCTGGGAAGCAGGTTTTGGCCTAAAAAGTGCGACGTGTCCCAAAATTTGGCCAAAAAGTGCGACCTGGCAAGTGAAGGTGATTTTAGTGCTGTTGTGGGCTGAGAGTTGGTTTTTTGTAATTGGATACAGTTTTTCCTATCTGTAGACTGACAAATATGATATTTTTGTGTAGATATGGCAGATATATGGATCAACTGGAGAGAGAGAGACCTGGGTTCATTATGGATGGAGATCCAAGTGGATCAGGGTGTCCGTCGTGCACTGGCGAGGTTTGGGGTTCTGAAATTTGTGGACAACCCTTTGATGAGAGCTGGGGAGCCCTTGTTGGCCCGGATTTTCAGTTATTGGGATCCAGATTATGAGGTATTTATAGTGCAGGGGCACAGGATCGAGTTGACAGTCCAGGATTTGTATTTCTTGACTGGTCTCCCACCATTAGAGATAGTGGGAAATACACAACCAGTGTTACCGCGGGGGCATAACATTATGGAGTTTGTAGAGCAACATTGTCGACCAAGCCTCCGAGTTAAAGGGACTCGGATACCGGTTGGGGATCTAGAAAGGTTAGAGACCCGTACAGTGGCAGCAACAGTGTTGCGGATCCTGGGCAGCCAGGCGCTCCATCACATCACTAAAGGGCAGATGATGATTATGGAATCAATGTTGAGCGGGACCTACTATGGGTGGGCCCAAATGATGTTGGTGTCGTTGAAACAATAGTTGTCACTTTGCAAGCGGCAAGTGAACCATGATTGCTCATATGGGGACGTGTTGTGCTCCTTATTTTTTGATAAGATCCTGACCTTGCGACCTCGTGTACAGCTACCAGATGGGGGTCCGAGAGAACCCAGGATGCGCCAGTGGGGGTGTTTACTGTGTAGAGGATGAGGAGGGGCGGTTGGGCGGGTGTTCTGACCTGATTTCTTTGCCCATTGGGATCAGATGCCATTATACATAGATGAATATCCCTATAGTGGGATGAGTTATTGTGGAGATTCGGACTTGCCACTTCCGCTTGGTCGAGTATGGGTGCCTAATGGTAAGTGACAAGTAACTAATATTGTATGTGCATGGTAAAGTTTGTGAATAGTATATATGGTACTGATTCTTATACTTTTGGTATGCAGATATAGCTCCGGTGAAACCTGCCGGATATATGGGACGACCTGCAGTAGCAGGGACTGCAGGTGCGAGTGGATTGAGAACGGCGCAGAATGAGGACATGGCCACCCTCCTGGAGGACATACATCGTAGATGTGAGGGGTTGCTTACCAATGTTTCAGAGCGTGGATGGCAAGACTTAGACGACCAGTACATAGAGCTATGTATTGGTCTTCCTTCGAAATGGCAAGGTGTCATGCGGCGCATGGCGATGGCCGGTCAGACTGTGCATGATCTACGAGCTGCGGGAGCAGAGCCATTGGCTCGGGATCCTCCAGAGAGTGATTAGATGTGGGGCAGGTGGTGCCCCCTAGTGTGTATGGAGGGGCAAGTGTTGCCCCCTAGTTTTGAGATGTGTTTGTTGTAACATGCTATGGGCATGTTAGATGTATCAGAGTAGATGGACGCTAAAAACATGTTATATGATATATATTATGAATATGCATTGTTTTGATGATTTTGAATGTTATTGTCTTGTGTGTGATAAATTCCAATCTAGAACATGGTTTGTGATGATATCTACGTAGTGATTTTGTCCTCTAGGTACATGATTGAAATTAATGAATCTAAATTCACGTATCAAAAGTTTCACTCGTAAATATCTTCTAAACAAGATAGGATTATGCACACGATAGACACCATTGAGTTGCAAGAAAAGAAGCAGGTAATCTAAACGAACATGAAGATGGAGGATGCGATGAGAGAGGGCATCGACTAAGAGGCCACGTACTGCATCATATTCGGCTTGATTATTGGTGGCATTACCAATGTAGACCCCATTAGAGAGAATGAGGGTATGCAAGGGGGTAAATATGGCCCAAGCTGCCGAGGCTAGACTCTAGGAATAGCGACTTGCCCCATCGGCATAGCCAATATAATGTGTGGATGGGAGGTCCTGCAAAATAGTGTCACAAGACAAGAAATGGGAGGAGGAAGAACAATGATGGCAGCGTGAGTATAGGGTAGACATCAAACGACAACTATGGGAGGGAGTAGTCTAGATAGGATGGCTATGACTCATAGACCGACTAGAAGGTGATGTATGAGGGCTACGGGAGGAATAGCTGGAGCTCATGCTGCGAATAACATCATAGATACAGATGTATCATCCTGGTTATGGGTGGGAAAGAGAGGGTTAGGGAAACCACATGACGCTGCAAAGCTACCTAAATCATCAGCATGGGAAGAAAGGCTCACATACAAATCGTTAGGGGGGGTGATAGAAGAACAAGTAAAAATATGGTCAAATGATGTAGAGCCCAAGAATGTCGCTGAAGGGAGATCAAGTAAAACAGATGGAGGGGATTCAGGGGGAATGTACTTCAAGGGTTGCATGGATGATGATAGGTATAGGATGGGGGCGACAGGTTCCATCATCTCAAAATTAGGGGGGGTGGGGGGGGGGAATGTCAATGGTAGTAGAAGGATCCTCGAGTTGACCTGACACATACTGCACGAGGATGGGAGAGGCAGATTGATTTTTTTCAACCTCATACTCGCGAATGACCTCTAAAGAGGCTCGGTAATGCATTAGGTGAGGAAATGGTGAGAATAATGACCATGGACACCACACAGAGCATAGGGTTTGTTGGTGCGAAGAGTATTTGGGTTCTTGGCTGCGGATGAGGAAGAAATAGAGGGTTCAGGGGCCGTAGACTCAAGGAACGCGACTTTAACCATGGGTTTAATACGGGGCAACTCGGGACAAGTATGGGTGGCATGACTGACGCCATCACACAAGGCACAAGGCTTGGCAGGTGTAGGAGGGGTAGGGTCAGTCGGGGTGGCCTTGTCTTTGGACACCTCCTTGCGAGCTTTTCCTTTATTTCTCGTAGCTGTCACAACAGGAGAAGGGTCTTGTTGAGGTGCTGGTGGCACTGTAGCGACGGAAGAAGCTAAGGGAATCAGTTGAACTAGTGTCAAAGCAAGGTAAGGTTTGGCATGACTTGGTGGGGTCTCGGCTGGAGGATTAAGATACCAGAAGGGTATTCCCAGGGTCAAATTAAGTAGGGAAAGGGTGGCCATGATGAGGACCGAATAGACTCCAGGAGGAGGAGCAAGGAAAGGTATCTAACCGGCGGGGTAATGGCAAGGAGGGATAGCTCCAAGATGGTTGAGACCTGGGGGGAACGACCTAGGAGGGTAAAGAGGCTCATGGGTACTAGCTGGATGAGAAGGGCCAGAAGGAAGAGGATTGGCCAGTTGAGGCGAAGGGCTAGGAGCGGGTTGCGGCGGGCGAGGTTGAGGTTTCTGACTAGCTAAAGAGGGCTGCTTAAGGTCAGCCCGAGATGATTGCATCATGCAAAAATTCGCTAAGCTGGGATCAAAGATAGGAGGAGGAGGAAGACCAAGGAAGGTTCCAAGCAAAGAGGAGTCTTTGTAAATGCCTGGGGAAACACTGGTCAAAGAATCGACTGTTTTCTTATTGGCTACAGGGGAGGTCTGAGATTTTGGCTCATGATATGTCAACTGGTCAATGGTGACTATCTTTCCATTGTGAGGGAAAAACATCTTGTGGTGGACCGCGGATGGGACAGCAGACATGGCATAAGTGTAGCTACGCCCCAAAAGAATGTTATAGTCAAGAAGGGTGTCAATGACTTCAACGTCAATGCAAACAGTCTTGCCCGCAAGGGTGATAGGACCATTACGGAATATGCCAATGGGCTGGGAGGCGTGGACATCCCACGCATGAAAGGTGATTGTGGAAGGGGCTAGCTCAGGAGATCCGAGTTGTTTCCAAACCGAAGCAGACATCACACAGGTAGATGCCCCCAAATCAATAATACACCGAGACACATTAGCGTTCCGGATTTTGACTGGGATTTGGAAAGCGACAGAAGCAGGAAGGGGAGGATGATCTGACTAATGGGCATCGAAAATAATCAATTGGTCATCAGCAAGATCTATAGCGCCCATGGCAGATAGTAGAGCCTTTCTTTTAGAAGGACACGACTGGAGGAGTTCCAGTGTTGAAATGGCAGCAGGATACTGCGCCAAATCATATACTATGCTATAGGAATGAGTAGCTCAACCGGAAGCAGCGTTTCGGCACAATGGGGCCTTAGGAACCTTGATAGGAACCTCAAATTTGGGCTGAGGGATCTGCAAAGGACCATTGGGTGTCGAAAGAGGCTCTGTAGGACCTGAAGAAGGTGACTCAGGGACAGATGAAGGGGGAGGCTTTGAGTACTGACGAAATCGAGTTTGAAGGTTAAGGTCGATGGTGAGAGGTGGGTCAAAATTCACCATGAGAATCTGGTAATCGGAGGAACCAGAAGGGGAAGGTTGAGTGGTTACCGGGGCATGAGGTGGTTGAGTACCCACGAATCCTTGCTGAGGGAAAGGATCGGTAAACACAATTGGTTGAGAGGTAGCCGCATTGGGGGGAACAATAGGGGAGGCATGCTGCCCACGCAATGTATCCTGAGACTCCCACATCTGCCGCATCTGTGGTAATAGGGGACAATCGTGAGTGTAATGACCATAAACACCGCAACACGAAAAAGGCTTATTGGTGTAGAGAGGCCTGTCTGGCTTGGGCTGAGAGCCCTGTTGCTGGTTAGCAGTGTTAGAATCAATACTTGAAGGATTGGAGCCACGATTACCAGGGGCAGATTGATTTTTATTGGCTTTCCTCTTTCTTTGAGAAGAAGGAGGATTAGTCGCGCCTTGCTGTGCAAATACTTACCCTGGAGGGGGTAGTAGTTGTTGTTGCGGGGGTTGATAAGGCAAGGGAGACGAAGGTCCAAATGCTGGAGGAGCTGGGACACTAGGCTGCGGGTAAAGATAATGGTTAGGATGGGCAACATTGAGGTAAGCAGGAGGTTGGTCAAAAGGAGGAGGCATGTCGTATCCTGGATACATGCTACCTCGAGGGGGAAAAGTGCTGGAGGTATTGGCCCCTCCCAGAGGGAAACCATAGCCCATAGGAGGTTGAGCGTAGGTATGCAAAAGAGTGCCAATGATACCGTTAGTAGAGTGAGATGCGCCCCAAGCTTTAGCGCCACCGGGTCTGGGGAGGTCAGGAAGGACAATATAAACATAACTAGATTGAGCATAGATGAGGTCATATTTCAAGGCTATTTGGAGGGCAACTTCTTCGGTTTGAGGGAACCAGGATGCAACATCATTTCCGATAGCAAGCAAGAGAGAGTGAAGGAACCAGTCCATGTAGACCTGATCT
The DNA here is from genome assembly GCA_034641835.2 of Pinus albicaulis. NCBI lineage: Eukaryota > Viridiplantae > Streptophyta > Pinopsida > Pinales > Pinaceae > Pinus > Pinus albicaulis. Next base: position 600,860,357 of record CM076570.1, read on the forward strand.
TCAAAGGTGGGAGCTCGACATAAGCTCGTTCTTCTCCGCCATTCCTGGACATGAGCGGAAAGGCGGGTCGAAGAGGATTGACGGAAAGAAGTCAAGAGTTCGGTACCAATGTCGTATCGGAGGGGGAGTTGGAAATAGGATAAGAAGGCTTGGGAAATGGTCGCAAAGGTGGTATGGGAAGAGGCGGTCTGATTAACATATCATTTAGAAGCTTCACCTATAAGCATGCGTTGGAACAATCTAAGACGGAAGGAATCATCAGTAATGGAATTGGATGAACACTACATGTGGAAAGATCGAATATGGTTGGAGGGATCTTCACTAGCAAGGCCTTCGAACTTGGGAATGCCGGAGGGGAGCTTGGTTGGCATAGCAGGCTAACTAACATTGTGGCAGATAGTATCGTTGATCAACTAATTGAAATCGGGGAGACTGAGACCTGCCATATAAGGAAGCAAAGGGACAGTCGAGGTAGTTCCCATGGTGGTTCCACTAGTAAAAAACCCAGTCGTAGGACCGGGGTTGCTGCTAGCGCTAGGCCTTGAACTGGACATGGTGAAGGTAATAGGGGGAGAACCCAAAGAATCATAAGAAGAGTCGAAGTGTGGACTCGGGGGAGGACTAACTCGACGACGGCGGGAAGGAGTAAGTCGACCAACCGAAAACTGAGGGTGAAGGCCAAGAAGTCTCTGGGATATACGCCTTGGGGGCACAATGATGAAAACACAAAGGGAAGAAGAATACTGACAAAGGAAGGGAGGTGCAGAATCAAGGGATGTCAATGTCGAAACAAGGGCAGAGAGGTGTAGTGTCAATTAATTTTAAAGTCTTTTCCTGGTGGTGTTAATCAGGCTCTTCTTCACTTAGGGTCAGTGTGTGGTGTGTGTTAATTTTATTTTTTAAACCCAGACGTTTTGAGAGTAAAAGAAAAATTTTGCTGCATAATTGAAAATAAATCTACAGAGAACAGTAAATAAGGCTGAAATAATAGAAAATTAACAACTAACAATGCATCGTTCTAACCCAAGAAGGCGAGTCTCTCAAAACTAGTCTAAAAGAGGGGAAAAAATCTAGTCAAAACACACTCAAAAGGGGCCAATAGATCTAAGGTTGGGAGGGACAGGGATCTAAAGGAGAAATTTGCTAAAAAGAGGGGCAGAAAATAGCAAAGAGGCAGAGGCAAGGTTGTTGCAACAAAGGAGGAAATCAGCTAAAGGTAGAAGGGACAAGGAGGCGATCCTAGAGGCAAACCCAAACAAAACTATATATGAGGTGATTTGAAAGGGAGAAGAGCTGATCTAAAAGGGATCTGAGAATGAGGTATCAGATCTGAAAAGAACAAGGCTGAAACTCTGAAAATTCAGACGTCTGAAATGGCTAAAACTCGTCCACAAAAAGTGGAGGGTAATAAAGCCCTAAGGGGCGAGATTACCACTTAGTTGAGTAAAAAAGATCAGAAATGGGTCTAAACAGGTAGAGACAGAGGCTGGAAAACCCTGACAGAAGCTTCAGACAAACCCAGAAAAATAGCTGGAAAAGTGCAGAAAAAGTGCAGGTCGCAGTTTTTGGTCAGAAAAGTGCGTCCTCCAGTCCAGGTCGCAGGTTTTGGGCCGATAAGTGTGACCTGCATATTTGGGTCTCTCGGCGGCAGATTTCAGAAAAAGTTGTTGTCTCAGCTACGGATGATGTCTGTCACCTGCGCAATAGGGCTAGAAACACACGGAAGTTAAAAAATTTAATGTTTGAGGGTTTTAGAGGTGAAAAAAACCATAAAAATAGGAAAAGCAAAAAACTGAAGAGAAACCCTAGGATCTAAAATAGTTGGATATGCAGGAATATATAAAACGACAGCGGTCGCAAAATAAAAACTATGTGGAGTCACCAATTGTTAGTATGAATCTTTTGTCAGAAAAAGACCACTTTAGCTACGCATAACAAACAACCGTAACATCAATTATGACTGCCAATATCTTCAGATCTGCAATTAGTTGATCAAGACAAAGCTGCACAAATCCAGATCTATGCATAAAAAGACATTAAGCAGTGGAAATAAGGTTTTGCTCCATGCATCCAATAAACAAGACAAGAACAATATTTTTGAAAGAATTTTTTATATTAAAGAGCACCTGAGAGGAAAACAAGGAAGGTGTTTCCAATTCTCCTCAATGGGATGGGTTCTTGAAAGTCCTCAGCACTTCAGATCTAGAATTTCTCTCTCTTGTTGGTGTAGAAAACCCAAACAAACATAGAACTCAAAGGGAGCTCACAAAGTGAAATGATGGAAAATTTGACAATGATAATGACTCAAATTCAGACCAAGAACATAGATCCAGAGTGATCTAATGAGAAACAAAAAGTGACAAATGAATGGGAAAACCCTTCTATTTATAACAAAATATTAGGGTAGTCTAGGACTTGGTGCATGAATAAAATATTATTAACCAAATTCTAGAACCACCTTTTAGGAATATTTTATTATATTTGTTGGAGGGAAAAGGTATTTGACTTGGGTCGGATCCCTTTATTTGTAAATAATAAATAAATAAATGATTTATTTATTATTTTAAGGAAGTGGTTGAATGATAATTAAATAAATAATGATTTATTTAATTATTTATAAATGATTTAGTCATATTTAACAAGGAATATTATTTAAATAGGATTTAAATAATTATTCCTAGAAAATAATAAAATAAATAAGGATTTATCTAATTAATTTCCTTGTTTTGGGTTAAATATAACTTGGAATAATAATTAAATTATTGTTTAATTAATTATTCAATGAGGAAAATTAAACAAATAAATATTTGTTTAATATTTCCTTTTGGGGTTTCCTATTTGGACCATAAACAACCTAATAAATGTGTTTTATTAAGTTATTTTACATAGCGAAAGCAATTTTACTTAGGGTAAAATTGGTCTTACATGGTGTACTTGGGTCCATCTAATGATAATAGGTTAGATGACCAAAAAATGGTGTAACACCTACAATAATTATAACTAGCCTAATATCAAAATCATAAAACAAAGCTAAATCTAAAAGAGAGATTTGTCTCTGAGTCTAGGAGGGCTAGATCCTAGGCTCCAAAGTGGTTTTGATGTTGTCCTATATAATTATTCTTGCCAATATTAAAATTGTAGAACGAAAACACTTTGAATGTTCCCAACGAGGTCATGGTAGAAGGAGTTAGGGCTCAATCTGGTTGAACCCTTGCAAGATTAGCCTCGCAAACCCCGATAACCTCCCATGGAAGAAGAAAATAAAGACGAGGAAGCACGAGATCCTCTTAAAATATTGCTCGAGGAGGCCCTCAAGAAACAAAGGAATACGATTATGGATAAATTTGCTCAGGCCCTTCAACTTCTTCCCACCTGCGACGCATCTGCATCCAAAAACCACTCTAGAGGGGCCACTCCCTTCAAGGTACAGGTAAAATTTTACATTCATGTATTTGAAGGCTAGATAGCTGCAGACACCGTAGATAGATGGTTGAATTTTATAGAAGGGTATATCTCGGTCCATGATTTCTTCGTCTGAGAAAATATTATTTTTTCACTCCTCAAAGCCGCCCCCCATGTCAAAGACTTGTGGGAAACCTATTGTGAACTAAAGGACGAGAGGGAACCCTCTCTGCTCTCAGTCGCACCCACTTGGAATTCGTTCTGAGACGACATAAAGGAATAATATTACCCCGTGAGGAGCTATGAGGACTACTACATCCAATGGACCACGCTGTGGTAGCAAAGGGATCAATATGTGCACGAACTGACGAATTCATTCCGTACCTTGTGCACAAAGTTGGTTATTAAAGATTAAGAGAGAAATTATGTGCAGTACAGCAGGTGTCTGCACAGACACATTTGGGAGGAAATGGAATTCCTCGGCATTACCTTGCTTGTCACGCATGTCGTTATGCCGCCAAGATCGAGCATAAATTTAAGTAGAAGAAGTGAGACTTTGGATCCACAAATTTGAAGCCAAGGAAAGGTGCCCTTGAACCACAGAACAGGGGGCAAAGCCAAAGTGAGATGACTCAGAACACAACCAAAAATCAAAATAAGTACACGGGGAAGTGGTGTGGTGGCCGAACTAAATGCACCTGAATCAAATGCATGTTCTGTTCTTGAGCAAGAACCAGACAAGGCAGATGACAAAGGGAAGTAGATCATTGATACGGATCCCAATGCCATTGTTGCCACCACCAAGCTCCAGAGGGAGGATTTCGAGGATCCAGAGGAGGGGGGCGCCTCTTCCATTCGAAGATGTGGGTGAAGGGATCTCCACTGCAATTTCTTGTTGATAGCGGAAGCCAAAATAACCTCATTTCAACAGAGGTTATGAAGCATCTTGGCCTACCGACATTAGCACACCCGCATATGTATACCATCAGGTGGCTTCACCTAGGGAGAGATCTATGCATCTGCCAGCAGTGTCACCTTCTGTACTGCATCAAGCCATTCATAGATCAGGTATTGTGTGATGTTGCTCCTCTTGACGTCACTAATGTATTATTGGGCCAACCATACTTGTGGAAGTGAAATGTTGTCTATGAGTCTGGGCCTCGTTCTGTTGTTATTACTTTGGGAAATACATTGTATATGATTGTTAGCCCCCTGAATTGCTCTCTTTTTGCCATTCTTTCCCTTCCTAAACCATAATCATTTACCTCTGTTTTACCCTTTTCATACACCCTCATCCTGCACTAGTCCAAGCACGGTGACATATTTTTTACAAACCTTTATTCTTCATATTTTAATTCAATTTAGCATTTATTAAATATTTATACAAGATTTCTTACTTTTAAATTATTCTTTGTAACTTATCGATATATCCAATGTTGTTTGGTGGTTAGAATGCTTATCGTGATTTCTGATCCTAGTGCAGGATCGGATCGTGTACTGTTGCAACACAACAGATCTTCATGGTGGATCTGAACCCTCTCGATCACCACCTTGACTTAAGAAGTTTCCGCCATGACAGCACGAAATCCAAAGGCGGCCAAAGATTAGATCTGCGAAGGGAGGAAGTTGAAGATTGGTTACAGCCAGTTTTCCAAAATCGTCTTATTTTGGAGACCGAACAATCTAAATTATGCATTTTGTTATGAAATAGTTGAACGATATGTTTCAGCCTTCGGCCAACAGATCTATATAATGTAATTTGTAAATAGGACTTGGGAGGAAAGTTTTAGAGAACATAGAAGAACAGAGAGGTGATACCAGGTTATTTTGTTATCACCTGAATCTGGGCTGAATGTATATTCACACATGTAATTTCCTCAATGATCTAATAAAAAGGAATTTCACCTCAGTTTTAGGAATTGTGTTTTTCTGGTTTGGCTGATTAATTAAATTAATTTTTGAGTAGTGTTTTTGCTTAAAAGGGAAACACGCTGGTTGGCTAGGGCCCATCCAACCCAGCACGTTTACCCCATTCTCTTTTCCTTTTAATTTATGTTTTATTGTCAGAGTGTGATTTAGCTTTTAGCGCATAAATTCCTGCCTGTGTGAAAACGGATCCGTTGCGTGAGGCAAATAGAATTTCTTTTCCTGCAATTTCTTTTTCTACAATTTACTTTCCTGCACTTGATTTCGGATTGGCTTTCCTTGTCTGGTCCAAGCAGGAGAAATCATCCTGCACCAGTGCACATTGGTGTGACATTTCTTTTTTGCAATTTTGGTTGATTGGCTTTCCCTGCCTGGTCCAAGTAGGAGAAATACACCTGCACCAGCGCACATTGGTGTGTTACAGCAAGTCTTCATTTACTTTATGCAACTTTCTTTCATTGAATGATTACGATAGGATATATTTTTATGTTTCTTTATTTCTGTACTTATTTAAATTCAGAAACATTTACTTTCCATATATGCAATCTGGTTTTACAACAAAGTAGCACTTGCGACAATTAAACAATCATTTCAAAAATTAAAAGCTAAGTGCAGGAAGCTTTGATTTGGTGCAAGAACTAGCTTCTTGTCACAGGATCTAAGTGCTCTGAACCTTGAAAAGTTTGAGCCCTTGCATGAATTAGAAAAACCTTTAGTAAAGACACAATTTATACCTTCTACATAAAACTCTGATCCTGCACTAGTGCAAGCACTAGTGTAGGACAGATTAATGCAAGAAGGAAATCTCTAAGGAAGAAGATTTCAGGGCCCATCTAACGAGATTGCTAAAGTGCCTCTTCTAAAGAAAAACACATTCTTAGTAGTTAAGCATAATTTGCTAGAGTGATTGCCTTTTTATCTTTGATCTCCTTTTCACAAATGCATTCTTTCTTGTTTCAGTCTTAGATTATTTTGATGACTAAAGTTATATTTTTCTCGTCTTGATTTGATTCTGCAATATTTCCTTCAAAGAAAGTAGGGATTTATATCAGAAAGAATCATACCATCTCTGGCATTGTCTGTGCTTCATCTCTAAGTTTACGAATCCCCCGGGTTGACAATTAAGTGTTGAGGAGTTTGCGTAAGTGTAATTCCTGCACCCAACATTTTGGCGTCGTTGCCGAGGAGGCGATTTGATTTGGTGAGAATTTTCTGATTAGACAAATAGAGGTATTTTTTTCCCTTATTTCTGCAACATTGTTTGGAAAAAAAATTTGAAGGAATTTTACTAGTGTTAATTGATTTTTGACAGCATTTCTTAGAAATTTTTTGTTTTTCTTTTTTTCTTTTTTTTTGAAATGAATGCCTAGGAAAGGTAAGGGTTCGAAGCCCACTAAGGGAAAAAATATTTTTTCTCACATTGGGTCTCATTTTGCAAGTAGGAAGCCCAATCCAATTCAAACCCATCACGTAGGAACAATCCACTTGGATTCTGGTGTCAACAGCTCGGGTGTGGATCAGCCTGTGGAAGAAGGGAACAATGGTGGACCAAGAAGACCATTTGGAAGGGACTGGTGACAACCAGGTAAGTGAAGGAAAATCCACTTTTATGTTTCCAATTGTGGATCCTGATACTATGTCATAGATGAAGAATATTCCACCATCAGCTCTCCCTCATTTCCATGGTAAAGTTCATGAAGATCCTGACTCTTTTCTATTTGAGTTTGATATTTTGTGTAGAAGTTTTGACTATGCATCTGAGGCTCAGAAGTTAAGATTATTTCCTGTTACCCTCGAGGACTTAGTTCTTCGTTTCTTTATGGGGTTAGGAGGAAACACCATAAATTCTTGGGATCAGATGAAGAGAGTATTTTTGTCTAAACATCAAGAATATTGCAAAACTCGGGACATGCAAAATGAAATTTTTACAATCATACAAGATGATGATGAAATGCTTGAAGATTATTTGGAAAGATTTATGTATATTTTACAAAGGTCAAAACTTAAGCTTGATCTCAACACTATTAGAACCTTGTTCTTAAGAGGACTTACTGATAATGCTAGAAATAATTTGAATCTACTACGACAAGGTGATATTTCTCAGCAAAATTTTGATCAAATTTGTGAATTATACCAGAAATTTTCAAGAAAACAGTACAGATCCAGTAGAGGAACTCGAAATAGAAATAGAAAAACTGAATCTACTGATGCTATGGTTATTGGACTAGAAAATAAAATGGAAAACATGAAAATTGATATAATGAACATTGTTACCAAAAATTTAGACTCCTTAAAATTTCAGCAGAAACTCATGAAGGAACAAGATTCATTATGTATTTCCTGTCCTAAATGTAGAGACAAGCATCCCCTTAAATAATGTCCTCTTAATTTGAAAGAAGCTAATAAGTGTGCTATTTGTGCAGAAGACCATATCACAAAAAATGTCCCTCTATACCAGGACTTAAAGCTATATTTACAGGGGGACAACCTGAAGCTGAATACTTGAATGCTATGGGAGTGAGAAGGAATTGGCCTCAGGGAGGTACAGGTATGGCTCCTGAATTTTCTCCACACTATTTTGGTTATAATTCACATGCATATTCTTATCCTAACTCTCATCAGCAGTGGCAGTATGGGAATCAATATCAGCATGGGAAACCTTCTCAACCATGGAAACAAGGTTGGAAAGGGCCGACTCATTTTCCATATTCCAACCAGCCACCCATGCAGTCATATCCATCTACGCATGCACCTTATATAATGCCTCAACTTCCAATTCATTCCACTCCACCATTGCCTTTACCTCCACCCTTTCGACCTCCTCATTTGCCTGCTCAACATATGCCCAATCCTAATAATAATAAAGCAGTGAAAATGATTCATATAACAAACCCACATTTACCATTCGAATACCAGTCTATTCCAGTTAGAGTTCATGATATTCAATTAAGATCGGGAAGAACTGTAACATCAGAAAATTTGAAGCAACCTATGGTTATTGTTAAAGAGAAAGGAGAAGAGGAAAATCTTAACCATTCTTCGAAAGCTGTCACTAAGCAGCCCTTACCCTCTAAATCCTTGCCATCCTCTTCCAACCAGCCTCCCTTCCCAGAGAGGCTAGTAATGGAAAGGAGTGAGCCTATTTCTGAGACTAGTTTGGCATCTGAGCTTTAAAATATTTTCATTAAGATACCTTTGCTTCAAGCCATCAAAGAGATCCCCATTTGTACCAAGATTATTAAGGAAATCTGTCTCAAGCGACCTGGAAGGAAGAGATTGGAACCCTGAACCATTCAATTTGTTGGTAGGGCAGCAGAGTTGATGATGGGATGTGTGTCTGTGGAAAAATATACTGATCCCAGAAACCCTGTTGTCTTAGTTCAGATTGGTAATGTCCTTGTCTCTAATGTTCTTATAGACCTGGGGGCAGCCATTAATTTCATGACTAAGCAAACCATGGATCAACTTTGGTTACTCCCACTGTGCTTGAATTAGCAGATAGATCTAAAATTAAGCCAGAAGGAGTATTGGACGATGTGATAATCTCATTATACTCTTGGTAATATCCTACTGATTCATTGTGCTTGAGCCAAAGAACCCGGTAGGAGGAAATCCCTCGATCTTGGGTTGACCATGGCTTGCTACAGCTGATGCATATATTAGATGTCGTTCTGGTGATATGTATATCTCACATGAAAATTCTAGGAATAAAGTTACCTTATACCCCCCTGCCAGATCCATTCAGGACCTTAGAGATACTTTATGGTTGGATCAAATTAGTGATGAGGAGACTCATTCTATTTCCCTTATCCATTATTATACTGGGTCTTCACAAGAAGATGAGATTCAAGATGTCCTGAATAATCTATATGAGCCTTTGAGCCAAATTTTCAGCCTAGAATTTCAAGAAAATCATGATTCTCATTCTTCTGTACCACTACATTTGACCACTCCCTTAAGTACTCCTGAGCCTGAAACCACTCTTGTTGAGATTAGCCCTAGTAAATCCTTGCATATTATTTCATATTTGGACTCATTCCAGCAAGAGCAGCTTATGAATTTGTTGCAAAACCATCTTAGTGCCTTTTCTTGGGGCTACGAAGATATGAAAGGTATCCCTCCTTAAACTTGTACACATCACATATATATTTAGGAAGGAACCCGACCTATCTGACAACCTCAAAGGCATATGAATCCAGCTCTAAGAGACATTGTGAAGGAAGAAGTACAGAAACTCTTAGATGTTGGTTTTATTTATCCTATTTCCGACAGTCAGTGGATCTCTTCATTAGTACTAGTACCTAAGAAAGATGGAAGATGGTGTATTTGTATTGATTATCGAGAATTGAATAAAGACACTCTTAAAGATTACTTCCCTCTCCCTTTCATTGACCAGGTGCTTAATACCCTTGCAGGAAAGAAATATTTCTCCTTTTTGGATGGCTTCAGTGGTTGTAACTAGATACAGATTGCACCCAGAGATCAGGATAAAACTAGTTTTACATGTCCATGGGGGACATTTTCTTACAAAGTGATTCCCTTTGGTTTATGTAATGCCCCGACTACCTTTCAAAGGGCAGTCCTGGCTATATTTGCTGGTCTAGAATTTGCAGAAATTTATATGGATGACTTTTCTGTGTTTGGTGATTCTTTTCAGGAAGCTCTCAAAAATTTGGAGAAAGTACTTCTTTGTTGTCAGCAAGCCCATCTCGCTTTGAGTGATAATAAATGTAGATTAATGTACAAAGAGAGAGTGGTTCTTGGACATTTGATTTCTAACAAAGGTATCCAGGTTTATCCGACAAAAAATGAAATCATTTTGCATCTTCCTGCACCCAAAACTCAAAGGGAAGTAGGAGGTTTTTTAGGACATGTTGGTTACTATAGAAGATTCATTGAAAATTTTTCAAAGATAGCTACTCCTCATTTCCGACTTCTAGCTAAGGATAGTGAATTTTCTTGGTCCAAGGCTTGCCAACAGTCTTTTGAAAAATTGAAGGAAAAGTTGGTACAGGCACCAGTTCTGCGAGGTCCAAACTGGTCCCTGCCTTTTCACATTTCCTTTGATGCTTCAGATTTGGCTATTGGCGCAGCTTTAGGACAAGAGGAAAATAAGCAATCCTATGCTATTTATTATATTAGTAAAAATTTGTCTTCCTCTAAATTGAATTATACAGTTACAGAGAAGGAGTTTTTAGTTGTGATTTTTGTAATTAATAAGTTCAGACACTATATTACAGGATATGAAGTATTTGTACATATTGGTCATTCCGCGATTAAATATTTGATGAACAAACCATTGAAAAGTGGTAGAGTGACTAGATGGTTGCTATTGTTGCAAGATTTTAATGTTACTATTGTTGATAGACCAAGGAAATCTAATGTTGTAGCAGATTTTCTTTCTAGATTGGATAATCCTGGAGAAGTAACTCCTGTTAATGATGATTTTCTAGATGAACATATTTTTGCTATGTCTGCAGGTTCTCTGTGGTTTTCTGACATTGCTAATTACTTGGTTACTGGAAAAACACCACCTCACTTATTCGCTCGTGAAAAGTGGAATATTATTCAGAAAAGTGATGCATATTCCTGGATTCAAGGAGACCTCTTTTACACTGGTCCAGATTTGATTATTTGTAGATGTGTAAGAGAGGAAGAAGTGTTTGACATATTGAAATATGCTCATGATGAACCATGTGGAGGCCACTTCGCTGATAAGCAGACTGCATATAAAGTATTACGTGATGGTCACTTTTGGCCTTCCTTGTTTAAGGATGCCAAATAGTATGTTAGGCAATGTGATAACTGTCAATGAATGGGCCAACCTAATCAAACCAATGAAATGCCTTTATTCCCTCAAGTTATGATTGAGCCATTAGAAAAATGGGCTATTGATTTTATAGGGCCAATAAATCCAAAATATTTAAGTAAAAAACATATTTTGGTTTGTACAGATTTTGTTACAAAATGGGTAGAAGCTAAAGCTGTTTCTTTTGCTACAGAAAAATTTGTTGTTGATTTTATTTTTTCTAAAATATTTACTAGATTTGGTGTGCCTAGAGAAATTGTTTCTGATAATGGTCCGCAGTTTATTTCTAATCTGGTACAGGGTGTGATGGAGCAATACAAGAACTGGCACAGGAAGAAAAAGAACTGGCACAGGAAGAAGAAGAACCGAAAGAATTAGAAGAGGAGGAAGAACCAGAAGAGTTAGAAGATGAAGAAGAGCTGGAAGAAGTAGAAGGAGGAGAAGAAGAACCAGAAGAGAAAGAAGATGAAGAAGAGCCAGAAGAAGTGGAAGTAGAAGAACAAGAGACAGAAGAGCAAAAAGAAGAAGAAGAACCGGCAGAGTTAGAAAAAGAAAAAGAAGCGGAAGGGGAAGAAGTGTTTACTGAAACTCCAAGGGATACTGACGTCCATGAAGAAAATATAGCCCCTGTTGAAATAGAAAAGGAAGAAGATTCAGTAGCTTCTGCTACTCGAATACTTGAGCTCGAGCTCCAAGTATAGAATTTAGAGCAGCTTGTAGCCAAAACACAGGAGGAAAAAGAACAGAATAAGGAAGAGTTCACGGCGGAGATCCAAAAGAAGAAAGGAGAAGTCAGGGTATGGAAGTACCATGCTTCACAATGTTTTAGTCGGCTTAAAAAGGTCATGAAGAAATTGAAGAGGAACAAAAAGATAAAATCTAAAACATTGCGGAATGATGATAGTATGCCGGAGCAGGATTGAGCTAGAATGCTCAAATTTTGAAGGTTTTTTGCAAAGATAAAAAATTTGTGTTAGGACACACAACAACTTAGGAATGGGAGGATGTTAGCCCCCTAAATTGCTCTCTATTTTCCATTCTTTCCCTTCCTAAACCATAATCATTTACCTTTGTTTTACACTTTTCATGCACCCTCATCCTGCACTAGTCCAAGCACAGTGACATATTTTGTACAAACCTTTATTCTTCATATTTTAATTCAATTTAGCATTTATTAAATATCTATTACATGATTTCTTACTTTTAAATTATTCTTTGTAACTTATCGATATCTCCAATGTTTTTTGGTGGTTATAATACTTATCGTGATTGCTGATCCTAGTGCAAGATCGGATCTTGTACTGTTGCATCACAACAGATCTCCACGGCGGATCCGAACCCTCTCAATCAGTGCCTTGACTTAAGCAGTTTCCGCCACGACAGCACAAAATCCAAAGGCAGCCAAAGATAAGATCCGCGAAGGGAGGAAGCTGAAGATTGGTTACGGCCAGTTTTGCAAAACTGTCTTATTTTGGAGACCGAACAATCTAAATTCTGCATTTTGTTATGAAGTAGTTGAACGATCTGTTTCGGCCTTCAGCCAACAGATCTATATAATGTAATTTGTAAATAGGACTTGGGAGGAAAGTTTTAGAGAACAGAGAAGAACAAAGAAGCGATAGCAGGTTATTTTGTTATCACCCAAATCTGGGCTGAACGTGTATTCACACATGTAATTGCCTCAATGATCTAATAAAAAGGAATTTCGCCTCAGTTTCATGAATTTCATTTTTATGGTTTGGCTGATTAATTAAATTAAGCGTTGAGTAGCATTTTCGCTTAAGAGGGAAACGCGCTAGTTGGCTAGGGCCCAGCCAACCCAACACGTTTACCCCATTCTCTTTTCCTTGTAATTTATGTTTTATTGTCAGAGTGTGATTTAACTTTTAGCACATAAATTCCTGCCTATGTGAAAACGGATCCGTTGCGTGAGGCAAATAGAATTTTGTTTCTTGCAATTTATTTTTCTGCAATTTACTTTCCTGCAAATTCACTATCCTGCACTTTATTTTGGATTGGCTTTCCCCGCCTGGTCCAAGCAGGAGAAATACACCTGCTCTAGCACACGTTGGTGTGTTACAGCAAGTCTTCATTTACTTTCCGCAACTTTCTTTCATTGAATGATTATGAAAGGATAGATGTTTATGTTTCTTTATTTCTGCACTTCGTTAAATTTAGAAACATTTACTTTCCATATATGCAATCTTTTTTTACAGCAAAGTAGCACTTACGACAATTAAACAATCATTTCAAGAATTAAAAGCTAAGTACAGGAAGCTCTGATTTGGTGCAAGAACTAGCTTCTTGTCACAGGACCTGAGTGCTCTGAACCTTGAATAGTTCGAGCCCTTGCATGAATTAGAAAAACCTTAAGTAAAGACACAGTTTATACATTAGGGGAATTTTGAAGTCTAAAATGGGCCTCCTAAGGAAAATGTACAATCAAAATTCACTTTATGAGAACCAATCAAATTTTAGGGGATGACATCATCCCTAATGGTTGAGGTGGCATTGCTTGAGTTAAAGGTGTTTACTTGTCACATTCTCAATGGTGGATAAAAATTCATGGTTAACCATGGTAGTGCTCTAAGTACTTTTAAAGTCATAAACTAAAGTACTCATTATAAATGTCATTTCACACTTTTTGAGTAATAATGTTATTGTCATTTTATATTTCTTGAAATAAACAATGCATATCCCTATACATTTATTATATTATTTTTATATAGTATATTAATTACATGTTATTATAGAATTTAAATAATATAAATTTTAATTAATAGCATATAATATAATTAATAATTTATATATTTATATTTATATTTTATTTTAAGTTATTTAAGTACAAAGGACAAATTCATTAGTTGTTCAATGATAATGACTTTTCTTGAAAAAATCATTCTTATTATTGTCACATCAATACAATTTTTTTATTAGTTTTATTTTGGTACAATTTTTGAATTGAATTTAATTATGGTTACATGGATTGTGGTGCAAAAAGTGAATTGAAAATTCATAAATATTATTTTATTGGTTTAGCTATTATTTTATTATTTCCTTAGGAGGCCCTTTTTAGACCTCAAAATTCCCCTAATGCCTTCTACATAAAACTCTGATCCTGCACTAGTGCTGGACAAATTAATGCAAGAAGGAAATCTCTAAGGAAGTAGATTTAAGGGCCCATCTAACGAGACTACTAAAGTGCCTCTGCTGAAGAAAAACACACTCTTAGTAGTTAAGCATAATCAACTAGAGTGATTTCCTTTTTATCTTTGATCTCCTTTTCACAAATGCATTCTTTCTTGTTTCAGTCTTAGATTATTTTGATGACTCAAGTTATCTTTTTCTCATCTTGATTTGATTATGCAATATTTCATTCAAATAAAGTAAGGATTTATATCAGAAAGAATCATACCATCTCTGGCATTGCCTGTGCTTCATCTCTAAGTTTACAAATCCCTGGGTTGACAATTAAGTGTTGAGGAGTTTGCGTAAGTGTAATTCCTGCACTCAACAAGGATACCAGAGGTAGTATCGCCTCCTGCCATCTCCTTGACTATTGCAAAACAACGCAGCAAGATTGTTTCCCAAACCAGGAAATTTATTTTCCTGACAACTCGCTCACAAGGAAAGAAGAAGATTGTGGTCATAGCCTCGAAACAAGGCTCCCCTACACGGCTGCAATAGATGGACAAAATCGTGGAGGAATATGAGGAAATTTTCTCCTCACCCACAGAGGTTTCTCTAGACTGTCATGACAAGCACTCCATTGATCTGACCCCCGGCACATCGCTGCCTAATGTTTCCATACCTCATGCGACTACACAGACAGAATCCACACATGGATTTTCTGAGGCAACCAAATTTATTGAACGCATCCAATAGGTCTGCCAGCAAGTCCATGACACCCTGGACAAATCCAATACCAAGTTTAGCACAATTTTCCTCTCATGGAGAAACTTAACGCAATGGGGAACATTGCTTCCTAAGGAGGGAGGAATGATCTAGGTGGATATTGGTGGCCACCCACCTATTCCATTTGGACCCACACCATCAGTTCTTTTAGTTTTTCAATTTCGGCACAACTTACTATTTTTAGCAATTTTTCAGGTCTTGAACTTCCGGAGCCATTTTGAGGCCCTAAACGATGGTTTTTGGAAATACTAGGAGCAACATGGGTCCATGGATCGATGTTGCTCACATGAAAAGTTGTATTCGTCGGATATAAATTTCTAATGGGGTATGGTATGCGTCAAACAGATATCGTATGCCAAAGTTACGTCATCGGGAAGTTGAAACACCAATTTGCCCAAATGGGCCCATAGTTTTGGCGCTTCATCTCCTAGGGTTAGGTTTTTGGATTTTTAGGGTTTTCCATTGTTTCTCAATAATAAATAGGCCCTTGAGCCTCAGTGTAATACATATGAGAGGCCTGTAGCCGCCACATCCCTTCTCAAAGATACGCTACCAGTGCCCTACCTAGTTTATTTCCATTATATCTATAAGCATATTTCTGTTATTTGATATTAATGAAATGAAATATTATTTCCATTACATCTGTGTGTTTATGTTTACTTTTATGTATTATTGCATTTCTCTATAAATCTGGATCAGATGCTATATTGTTGGCTGATGCCCAATTATTTTTGCAACAATGCTAATTTTCTATTGAAATTTATTTTTGTTGGATGGGTTCTTACTTTCATTTTTTTTTGCAATTTTCTTAGGCCATTTATTTTGGTTTCCAACGTTATTCTTTTCCTTCCAATCACCTTTAATTTATGGTATATGTTTTTCTTATTGATACTAGTTTTTTAGTTTCTTAATGACATCATTTAATGTCTAAGGTTCTAATTATTCAATTATGTCTTTGAATGCCATAAGGATCCCACTGATAGCTATTTGGATTTTGGTATTCTCATCTTTGAGATTCGACACATATCTTAGTAATTCAAGCAACTTGGTAACATATTCATCATCTATCATTTGTCCCATCTTGAGCTCTTACCAGTCTTTAATTATCTACTTTGAATCTTCTAACATCAACCCTTAGGCTCCTCAATGTATCTATCCAATCAATAGAGTTTTCCCCTTCCCCTTGGCCAAGTGATTTTTCTTCTACATTTGTCTTAGCCTCTTCACTTCCATTATGTAACTAATCAAAGCTATATTGCACCATTTCAATCCCCTATCACATTTCTTTCACCTTATTTTGTTGCTTGTGATGTGTTGTCATTCATACACAATATTAGCAAATTATTAGCATCAATATACATTCCTGCTTAGTCAACAATATATATATATATATATATATATATATATATATATCAAATCAATGGAAACATATTATTTGTTAGTCCATGCTACATAATTAAATCATAGAGTAACCATATCAGTCATACATGCAGTCAAATAATCACAAACAATACTTTAACACCTAAATGTTTGTCTTGTTAATTTTATGAAAATCAATGAGATTAAGTTTGCAGGAATCTAATGTTACTTTCCCATGATAGATCCCATCCAGTGCAATTGTTGTACCTAGATTCTTTGATACCAGCTATGAACACGTGACTTATCTCAATAAAGTGTTTGCAAAGTTAACCAATTTCTCTGGTACAATTAGAGAAATGGAAATTACTTTTTTTTTTGTCAATCCTCATCACAGTTTCCTAAAACTCTCTATGATGTCCTTGTTAAATTTATTTTAGGATACAGTTCTTATACTCATATCAAGCCTTAGGATCTTATGATATTCTCTTTTTAAAAATTTATTCATTACAATTTATCATTTTCCCTCTATCTTCCATGTGGCACCCACATGGTCTCCATGTGGTGTAATACTCTACTACTACTGGACGGAGTCTCTTAGAAACTTACAGACACATGCCATTATGGCTTGTTCTATACAATTCCCCTTTTCATACCTGTACATATATATATATATATATATATATATATATATATATATATATATACATGTTACAACTTTCCCAAGATAATCATTTGCATGGACTCTCCACATTACAAGGTGCATTTCTTTATAGGAATTTATTCCTTGCCACCTACATTAACCGACATACATTGATACATACATATGAAATTTAAATATGCGCTATTAAATTATATTGATACAACTAAATCATATGTATGTTTGGAATACATCATCTTGGTGCTCACGTAATGATGGGTTGGGTAGTTATATATATGACCTTATTTAACATTACATAGCACACCCAGTTCAATATAGTTGCATGATGATCTGATGGCTTGTAATGACTCCTCGCATCCAACAGTAGATGGGGGTTCATCTTCCCTCCTCCGACGTCACCAGAGGAGGATCCCGCCATGATCTGGGTTAGCATGACCTGCTTTTATTGCACATTACTCTAGGCAAAGGGGTCTGACCTCCGACACCAAAATTTCAAGTATACATTGGTGTGTCACGAATTTAACATTATAGTGCATTATGTATTAAATGGGATGATTTTGAATGTTGACACTTGATGTCACCATTCATTTTTTTGCAGCTTAGTTAACTATATTCCATAAAACTCATATCATGAATAATTAAAGGACTTTGGTTATGACATTGTCTTCCTATAAATTTGTTGAACTGCAAGGACTACGAGCTTGTAGGTTGTTGATTTGCGCTACCAGAGATGGTACATAACAGATGTTTATATACAGTCACCAAAGTTATAACAACATCACCGAAATGGGTAACTAAAGTTTGTAATAATAATTTGGTGCCACCATAACTGCAATTGATTTAATCCTGTAAAAGCGTACACTGAGGCTTATCTAACTCAGTAGATGCATACATATGTATACATGTAGATTTTTATGATTCTTTTATGTTGGAAATATTAAAATGTATGGCCCTACTTTATACTTCCTTTCAAGTATATAGTTATATATATTAACTATATATTTATTACAATGAAGGAAAGGTTGTAGAGTAACGCAACATGGCTATTGAAATATAGGCACCTATAATCCGACCATTATAATTTAACTTGATTAACTCATGGCAAGTGAAAATCCTTCTAGGTTTAGTTATTGATACAATTTACAGGGTATGAGATCACAACTATCTCTTTCCAAAGTGATAATATACATGCACATATGTATTTCAGTCTCACCTTCCTAGACATAGATTTTGTGAAATCAATAACCTAGATTTCATCACTAACACACTATCAAGAAACCTATTGAGTTGGGTATTTATCAGTGAGATATTTCCCTTCTTATATATGCATACATATATCAGAGGTACACATTCATATGTAATCTAGGAACATCAAGCCAAGCCATCAAGCACTTGTGACATTTTTTTTAACAACACAAAGAAAAGCAATATTTGTTGTTCCCTGAACCTAGATAAATAAAATGCAAGCCCAAAACCCATGCATATAATACTATGGGGATGTCATTCAGGTGAAATAGATAAGATAATAAAACCAGAGAAAGAGAAATTATCAATATAATTATATGGAAACATGATTAGTGTTAGTAATAACTTGCAACCATCACCAAAATTATGCCACCATGATTAAACCAACATTTCCATATTGGTTGTTTTAAATTATAACCTAGACAACTCTATATTTCTCCAGTACCTTTTTAATAGTAATAACAACATATGAGTTAATATTGTAGACAATAAAAGCATAAACCATGCCCCAATACACCAATAAACACCATTTCATTCCTGAATGAAATGATATATTAAGTGTTATTGATAATACATGAACAACAATTACCTTTAAATCTTTTGGGAAACTGAGTTTGGGATTATGACTCGCTGTAGAAATTATACAACCTATATGTATATCATGGATTCAAACCGATCTAACAATGTACTAAAGCTAGATACTGAATCACTTCTACAAATCAATTGCAGAAAATAAACATAATCTCCAATCACATGAAGCAAAGAAAGAATCAAATAAAACCACAACACAGATAATTTCCCGGGGAAAGCTTTCTGCTCAAAACCCCACTATCTTCTATTGTATATTTAGCATGGATACATGAAACAAATACAATGCCCTTTTCTCACAGGAGTCTCTAGCACTCAGCTAATTATCTCACATTGTCTCAGACAAAACTGGCCAACACTTAGCCAATTATCAGCCTCTAAACAACCTACCTGCCTTGCACAATTCCTGATGAATGCAATCCCTAAAGAATAGGAATTTTGGCATTCCTAAACTACACAAGAATCATGGGAAATCCAATGGGTGTTTGGTTGCATGTGTGCAACCCAATAATCCTACAACTGATAGTTAACATCCCTTTCAACTTTGTCTCAACTGGGTCTCCACTGGAACTGACATGCATGCAGATAATTATAGTAAATCATCAATTGCATGTTATATCACTGATTGTGAATTAAATAATATTTAATTCACTTGATCTCTCACTAGTGCAACAAACAGTTACAACTAGCACAATTGCCTTTAACTCGCCTAGATTGAGTTAACTGATTTATCATGTATTAACTAAGGCACCAACTGCAATTCGAATTCTGTTACAAATATAATTACTCTGCATGCCTCACTAACTACCCTAAAATCGAAATTCATGAGCTAACTTAGTGTATCACACTTAGTTAACTTTTACAAGTGATTTTGAGATAAGATTACATTTACTGTCCATTTTAATTCAGGGAAAAAAAATAGAAACTGCACCAAATTTAGCCCACACCAGTGTAAGGGCTACTAAGACCTTTTGGTCCCACACTAGTGTAGGTGATGCTAGGACCCATTGGTCCCACACTAGTGTAGGTGGTGCAATTTCTTGTTGAACTTCAACACTCCCTCTCAACAAGAAAGGGATTATCTACCACCCCGATCCTGCCTCTATGGTATTTGAATTTTCTCCTCGTGAGTGACTTCGTCAAAATATATCCATCCTGATCTTCTATGGGAATGTAATGAAGTAACATTATGCGTCTATAGACACAATCTATAAGATGGTGGTACTGGATGTCAATGTTCTTGGACCTATCATGGAATATTGGATTAACCAAGAGTTTAATGCAACTCTGGTTATCACAATGTATCACCATCAGATCCATCTGAGAACAAAACAAACCAACCAAGATCTTTCTCATCCAGATGGCCTTACATGTAGCTTGACTTACTGCCATGTATTCTGCCTTGACTAAACTGAGTTCCACGGATCGATGCTTTTTGTTGTACCAAGAAACAGTTGTCGATCCTATGCTAAATATCCCTCCTAATGTGCTCTTTATGTCCGATGGACTTCCTGCCCAATCTGCATCTGTGAAGACTTGAAGCTTCACTCCCTCTGTTTGTTTGTACCATAATCCATGCTCTGTAGTTCCCTTGAGATATCTCAAGACATGCTTCCCCGCCTTCCAAAAGAGCTTGGTCGGCTTAACCATATCTTGACTCAGTTGGTTAACTACGTAGAAAATGTATGGTCTAGTGTTCACTAAGTACATCAGTGAACCCACTAACTGCCTGTAAATAGTAGCATCCATTACTTATCCTGAAGTAGCATCCTCTTTCCTCAAATTTCCTCGAAGAGGAGTCTCCATGGGTTTACATCTCTCCATGTGAAACTTACCCAGTATCTCTTTGGCATACTTTCTTTGCGAAACAAAAATTTCACCATCCTGCTACCATATTTCCAAGCCAAGGAAATAGTGAAGGAGTCCCATGTCCTTCATTTTTAATTCTCTTGCAGGGTCCTCTTTGCAAGGAAAGTATCAGCTGCTCATCACGTGTGAAGATTATATCATCTACATAAAGTGCGATAATCAAAAGCTTACCATCAACCAAACTCTAGTACAGTTTTACATCAGCTTCACTTTTGGTGGAGCTCAACCCAATGAAATAGTTGTCAATCTGAGTGTACCAAGCACGAGGTGCTTGCTTCAACCCATACAATCCTCTCTTGAGTTGGAACACATGTGACTCACTGTCAAATATTTTGAAACCTTATTCCTGCTCTATGTACACTTATTCCTCAAAAATCCATTGAGAAACACAGTTTTCACATCCATCTGGTGAATGCGCCACCCCATCTGCACTGAGAGTGAAAGGATAAATCTAATGAAAGAGTACCTCGCGACTGCTGAAAAAGTATCTTCATATTCAATCCCATCAGCTTGCGAGAATACCCGGGCCACAAATCTGGCCTTATACTTCTCCACACTCCCATCAGCAGCTTGCTTCACCTTATAGATCCATCTAGATCCAACCACTGATTTGTCAACTGGTCTTGGGAC
This sequence comes from Pinus albicaulis, assembly GCA_034641835.2. Lineage (NCBI taxonomy): Eukaryota > Viridiplantae > Streptophyta > Pinopsida > Pinales > Pinaceae > Pinus > Pinus albicaulis. The sequence goes on from CM076570.1 coordinate 600,881,758, forward strand.
CACCTCCCATGCACTGCCATAAGATCAAACCAAGTTGGTTTCTACACTGCTTCCTAAAAGGAATATGGTTTTGTCACAATACACTTGCTCATAAGAGCCATGTATCCAGTAAACCTTCCTGGAGATTGTCTCTGTCTTCGCAGTGAAGTAGGGGCTCCTACATTCTCTAATGCATCAAGTCTCAATCTACCAGCTTCCGTGGTGCGCCTTCTGCCATTTATGATGGATGAATCTGCATGAGTGTTTTCTTCCACTCCATGATCCTCCTCATGTAGCTGATCCACATCTTGAGGTTCATTCTTTGGAACCAAGAGTTCCTCCTCTGCATGCAAATCCATCTCCCTCTCAAGGGACAATCGCATGGCTTTCTCCTCATCAAATTTTATATCTCATCGCACAATAGTCATTCTATTGTTTGGAAAATACAATTGATAGTTGTGGGGAGCTTTAGTGTACCCCAAAAATATCCCAATATCCGTTGTTGGTTCAAGATTCCTCTCAGCGTCTTTGGTCACATGCACATAAAAAAAATGAGCCAAAAATCTTAAAATGTGAAACATCAGGTTTCTTACCAGTAAAAGCCTCTTCTGGTGTACTCATGCCAAGTATCCGACGAGGACAATGGTTTTACACAAATGCTACTATGTTGCATGCCTGCGCCCATAGATGAAATGGTAGGCCCCGATCATGCAACATCGCTCATGCTGCACCCACAATCATTATGTTCTTTATTTCTACGACACCATTCTACTATGGGTTATGAGGCACAATCAGTGCTCTCCAAATTCCTTCTTTGTAGCAGAAGTTCTTGAATTCATTGGAGATGTACTGACCACCATTTTCACTCCTAAGAGCCTTCACTTGCTTCCCAATGTATTTCTCCACCAGTTCTTTGAACTCAAGAAACTTTGAGAATGTCTAATATTTCTTCTGCATGAAGTAGATCGAGCACTTATGAGAAAATTCATCAAAAAATATCACATAGTACATATTCTTTGTTGTCTAAGCAGTAGAGAATGGTCCACACACGTCTGAGTGAACTCTCTCGAGGATTTCCGAAGCTCGGTTCTCCTTCTCATGAAAATTGGCCTTTGCATACTTCCCCATAGCACCTCCCTTGCATGTGTCTAACTGAGCAAGTGTTCCCATGGGAAGTCCTGTACAAATCTGTTGCATGACCTTCAAGGCTCCATGGTGTGGATGGCCCAATAGCCTATGCCATAACTCACCCTCATCCCAGCTCACCACTTTGTCTGCCTTACTCATCAATGTTTCGTAGTCATCTACATCAAGTTTATAGAGATTCTTAACTTGAATCCCAATCTTCTTGTCTTGTCCTATTGTTTTGTGTCGTAGGAAATATTTACCTTCACTGAAAACAACATCATAGCCTCTATCCTCAAACATTGCAACTAAGACTAAATTTTTCTTCAAGCCTGGTACATGCATTAAATATTTTAATTGAAAGGGATTACCTGACTGTATCCAAAAGGTAATAGTACCAATCTCGGTAGCACTGTACCATCTGTCATCACCCATTTTGATATGCATCTAGAGGTCCTTCTCCTCCTAGCTACTAAAAATTTCCTTGTCTCCTGTCATGTGAAAGGAAGCACCACTATCCAAGTACCACACCAATCCCATTGCACTTGACACCGTGCATGCAATGAGCAAGAAGTCAAGCTCAAATTGCGAGGGAAAGGCCTCACGAGCTACAGATCCTAAAGCCTGCTAGATGTGAGCAGAATGATTGCTAGCTTAGAGGATTGTTCATTTTCCTTTAACAAATTCTCTATCTCAATCTCCATTTGTTTAATTTGAGCATTTTGTTCAATGATGATCTTGAACATATCTTCTTTATCTTTCTCTAAGTGTCCAACTTCTTTTACTTGAGGATCTTCAGTGGATGGAAGCTTGAGTTGCTTCCTTAATGTTGCAATGCTTGCATTATTTATTTTAATAATTTATGCAGCAACCTTTACATATTTAGGATCATATCCTAGTTTTATCACTAGATCCTCCAAATATTTAATTTTTGTGTCTTTAACCAAAGATGATATCTTATCAACTTTTAACTGAGACTAGATATTGTTGACTGAAGCTTGAAAATTAGAAATTTTCAATGCCTTGTTTTTAATAGTTGAATATAGCATCTCACTTGTTTGTTTGTGCATGTCCATTTAATCAATGGGGTGAATATTATTAGCATCGAAGGAAAAGATAGACTTCTTGTAGTCATTTGTATTTTTGGGAAAAATAATTGCTGCTTGGAGGAAAGAAATCTGCATATGTCCTTTCTCTGTGTCAAAGGCAGGGAGAAGTCTATGTTATGAGGCTATTGTATATTTCCAAAATTGGGAATAGGTGGTATCCTTAAGCATCTCATTTTTATTCTTAATCTCTTTGTACTTTGAAAATATGTTTGGTTTAGATGGGTCATGAACCAATTCTATTTTCTGAGATGTGCCTAGATGCTCTTGGTTGACGGAGGAGGATGGAGATCCTTTAAAAATGCCTTCAATTCTTTGGAAAAAAAAATCACATGAGCCTGTTATAAATATAGTAGATTGTTCATCATCTTCATGCAAAAAATATGATGTTGGATTGGTCTTCTGCTTCTTTTTGTAGATTTGGAATTATTTTGCTCCAATCTCTATGACTTAAGGGGATACATCTTGCCTTTCCTTCTTTCCTTGCTTCTCTTCTAGTTCTGGAGTCTGTGAAATTTTTGTAGATATTACCTACTCTTCTGCTTCATGTAAATTATTCTCCTCCCATTGATCCTGATTCATAAAATTTTCTATCTCATGCCTTAAAGTGTTAGTATAAGGAGTAGTCTTTTGTTCTACTCTAATTTTTGAAATGATTCCAAATGGATCATATGACCAAGTGAAGCTGATTTTGAAATTAATTTGCTTGAGGAGAAAATCAACTTCCTTGCATATTGCCTTGGTGTTTCAAATGAAGGGTCCAACCTTTGTTTTGATTTTAAATTGGGACTTCTTCTTTGCTGCAACAAAATGTAGATCATCCATATTAATCATCTGTCTGATATAATCTAATGAAAATTTCCTCATAGGGAAAAACTTAGGTAACCTATATGGAGGTAGTTCACATTCGTACCATCTGATTTCAGTGTAGTTTTAGTACAAGTACCAGTCTCTTGCCTTAGTCTACTAAGATGTAGAAATCTCTTTATCTTTGGCCCTATCCTCGGTTCAACATCACTATTCAATAGGCATGAAGTTGTATATAAGAATTGGTCCACATAGTCATTGTAGGTAAATTCATTGGTATGACCCCTTCCTAAGGAATTCCAATGAATTACAGAATGGGCATCTTATTTCTCATTCAATTTCTATAATGTAAACTGAATACGGTCTTCCTGATGGAATAGAAATAAATACACTCAAACTGAAACATGCTTGAATCTCCCTTCTATGGAAAAATTTATGAACTATTCATGAATGGTATTTGCTAAGAACTCACTGTAGCTGAAAATAATTTAGGGCTTTTCATCCTTTGATAAAATTGACAAAAATCACATGATGGCTTCATCGACCCACTTGTTGGATTGGTAGCCTAGTAAACAAGAAACTATGGAGATCATTTGCTTCGTCATTTCAGGGAACATGGAGGATGGATAAGAATGAATTTTCTTAGGTAATTGGGCATCCTTAGGTAATAAAATCTCAAAAAAATTGTCTCCATTAAGGAAGGTAAGGTTCTTGCAGAGATCCGTGAGGGACCCTTCTGAGAATGGTTTCAGAGAGTCAATATTTGTATTTTGTAACATTTGATTTATTGACTCAGGAATTTTTAGAAGTTGATTTATTGACTCAGGGGTTATGGTTAAAAGAATGTCACCATTGTGGACTATAATTCCCCTCTGACTAGGGATATATCTAGAATGGGACCATGCCACAAATTCAGGAAAGTGACGGGTTTGGGGAAAGATGAATTTGTGTAGGAAGGAGTCCCACAAACCCAATTCATCACTTTTATCAATGAAGTTTTTTTTTAACCAGTTGTGAAGTTCATAAAGATCGAATTCACAACTGTTTTCAAGAATTTATATTCACAATCTACCAGGGGCAGGTGGTCTAGGTCTATGACAGGAGGTAGCATGGGATTTTCATTTATTTTCTTATATTTCCCTTTAGGGGCCATGATGAAAAAAAATAAAAGGACCACTGAAATTACTCAGGAATTAGATCAATTGAATGTTGGTGGCTTGATAGTTGAAACTATGATGAGTGAGCTTGATGAGTGGACGATGTACAGGATTTGGTTTTGTTGATTGGGGTCGTGATGTTAGGTTCAGCTACTGACTGGTTCACTGTGAAAAACTTACCTTCTCAACAGCTTCAGAACAATACACGAGAGGGGCAACCAGAACAGGATAATGGTCTATTTATACATAAATGTATTACTATTGGGGTTTTAGATGTTAATTGAGTGGGAATAGGTTGAATGAGGAGTGTAACAGTAGAGGGATCTGGGCTGAGCGGGATATAATATGTGGAAATATGGGAGTGGAGCTAAGGGGATATGTGGCGGGAGAGGTATGGAGTGGGGGATAAAATTTAACGTTTAACTCTTTTGGTGGGAGAGGGATGGAGTAGATTTCAGAGGAGGGGTAGGGAATTAAATGGTTTTAGGTGGGGGGGTGAAAATAGGATGAGAGGGTGCCACGTAGTGAAAATAAGGAAAGGGAAAACCCGCTTTTCAGACACACCACCCCCCCCTCCCCCCCCCTTATGGTTAACCATCAGAGGGGCTGGGGGGTTCCGAACCCGATAGCTTATCGTTAGATTGGGCAGGTTAGATCATTGTCATTGGATCTTGCACACTCTTTATTACATAACGAAAAAACGTCGTGTTCAAAAACCTTTATTACAACTCAACTAAAAGCACTTAGATGGTGCAATTAATCTAATTAAACATACTTAATTAAAAACTAATATAAACTCACTTTATTAAAAATTAACTATTAGCGCTTTAATGGTGCAATTAATTATTAAAACTATTTAATTAATTTCTAATGTTGCATTTTGACTAGCAATTGTATTTTTTATTTTTTCTAAGTTTATACATCAATTTTTTTTTTATTGAGTGGAATTTAGACTAGCTCACTTATTGGGGTTTTTTCATTTATTTTTATTTTTTCATTTTTTCCACAAATATATATATATATTTTATGTCCCCTTTTATTTTTCTATTTTTGTTTTCTACTTTTCTCTGAAATAATTTGCAACATAAAATATTATTTACAAAATATTTATACACAAATTAACTAATAATTATCAATTTATCCTATAAAATATATGACCATAATAGAAGCATTACATTGGGGAATGAAATGATCATCGACACAGATCACCAACCCCTACAATTCATATAGACACAGGGGAAGTTACAGAACAATCACCATCAGAAATGGTCCACATACCTGCGACGGTTTCACTTGAACATAAAGTACAATAAGGGCACCACCAATAATGTTGCAGACTGCCTTAGCCGACTTCCGACCATGGCGCTAACCACTGTGCTCGACTCTTATGGACACGAGAATTTGGGTTGGCTGCATCTCTACAAAAGTGACCCAGAATTTAGCAACACGTACTAGACACTCCTGGAGGGTAAGAAAGCTCCATATTTTCACCTCCAAGATGCACTGTTATGCCACCTGGGACACCTCTATGTTCCTTCAAGCGAGTGTGCCAATATGATTTTAGAAGCGCACTACAGTCAAGTTGTTGGACATTTCAGGGTCGAGAAAATAGTGGCACTACTGCAAAAGTATTTCTATTGGCCGAAATTTCGACATGATGTCGGGAAGTACATTAGATCTTGCACTACCTTCGCCATTTCAAAACTGAACATAAAAAATAAAGGCCTATATAATCTTTTTCCTACATATAGTCGACCATGGGAATCCATCTCCATGGATTACATGTCGGGGCTTCCTTCTACCAAGCATGGAAACAATTGTGTTTTTGCGGTTGTCGAAAAATTCTCTAAGATGGCCATTATGGCAACCTGCAAGAAGAATATCACAGCAGACGCCACTGCTAAAATCTTGTTTGAGAAAGTGTGGGTACACTTTGGGGTACCACAGTACATTATCTTAGATCGAGACAACAGTTTCCTCAGTACATTTTGGTAAAGTCTATGGTCGATGTTGGACACCAAGCTCACTGAGTACACAACTTTCCACCCCAAAACTAATGGCCAAAAATAGGTCGTTAAAAGGATGATCATACACATTTTTCACATGTACAACTCAAATAATCCATGCACATGAAATGAAATCCTCCCCTATGTCTAGCACAACTATAATCGGGATCTCCACAACTCAACTGGCCACAACCCCTTTCAAGTGGGCTTGGGATTCCAGCCACTACGTCCCATTAATGTGGCCATACCATTTACAGCTACTCAGGAAGGTTCCGCTCATGTCCAGTTAGAAGCCGACAAGCTGAACAACTTCATTGAGTGCATTCAACACATCCTCTAACAGGTCCATGAAATATTGGACATATCCAATGCTAAGTAAAATAAGCGACATGATCAACATCGGGTGCCACATAACTTTCAGGTGGGTGATAAAGTTTGGCTACATTGCATAAGGAGCACCTCACTAGGGCCCCACTACAAGCTTTTCCCACTCCGATATGGTTCCTATATCATCACTAAGGCTGTAGGGGACAATCCCTTAAAGCTCAGTGTTCCACCATTCCTTGGTCTGCACCCAGTGTTCAATGTGGATCGCCTTCAGCCCTACTTTCCACCATTGTTGGACACATACTAACATCTAATTTCCTAGATTGTAAATGAAATTCAAAGCAAGGAATATGACCTACATTTTTCTAATGTTATGTTGTCATCTTCCGTCAAAGCTTCTTGATCCGTCACTGTTCTCAATCTCTATACACTCTACTACCAACATCCGATTACCTGTACCGACAGTCAAGGCACCATGACAAGCATAAAATCAAGACAAACATAAAACAATTACAACCTATCTAACTGATCAAGAAATGCTAGAAATCTCATTATAAATGTAAACAAGAGTGGAAGATAAACATCAGTTGCATTTTATTATCATAAAGGCAAGGGGAGTTTACAACCAGGCCTTAATGTTGAGGCTCTCCTTCGACAAGATTGTATTCAAGCACGTTTGCAACACCCTCATACACAAAGGTCCAAAATCTCACTATGTTCCTAACACACAAAAATAATCACACTCTGCACTATTCTCCTAAAGCTATAACAACACTATAATTTCTTCTTCTCTCTATGATTTTTGCTTCTAAATAGATAGCTATGGTAGAAGAGGTGAAAGACATCTCCCTATATAAAAATGGAGGAGGAGGATATGGGCCCTCAAATAATGGGTAAGAATCTTATCCTTTGTTGTGGTTCCTATTTTACAGGAACAAGAAGCCCAAAGGGGAATTCCTCAACCATATCCTCAAAACAAACTTCCAGCTCTCTGCTTCACGAAGCTTCTAGTCATGTAAAATTCATTTCTATTTAAAAAAAAAAATTCCAAAAGAGGATCGACGCAGGTCAGACATTAAGACAAGGTGCCAATCATCGCGGGTCTTAGTGAAAATCTCTGCTATCGGCACGTGTCAGACACTAGACAAAGTGTCGACCTTGAAAACTAGGTTTTTATAGGGATCTTCCAGAAAAGTTGTAAAGGGAGATGAATTGGCAAACAAAGTGTGGTTCAGGGGTATGTATTCCATGCTTGGAAAGTGCACAAGGGTCACTATATGGGTCCTACAGGATCAAGGAATGGGGAGTACAGGGACAATGAAAATTTTGATGTGTAATAGAATTCTTGTAGGAATATTTTGCATGACCTTCAAGGCTCTGTGGTGTAGATGGCCCAATATCCTGTGCCATAACTCACCCAAATTCCGACTCACCACTTTGTCTTCCTTACCCATCAATTATGCATAGCCATCTACATCAATTTTATAGAGATTCTTAACTCGAATCCCAATATTATTGGATTGTCCTATTTTTTTGTGTTGCAGGAAATATTTACCTTCACTGAAAACAACATCATAGCCTCTATCCTCCAACATTGAAACTGAGACTAAATTTTTCTTCAAGCCTGGTACATGCATTACATATTTTAATTGAAAGGTTTTACCTTACTGTCTCTGGAAGGAAATAGTAACAATCCCGGCAACACTATACCATTCGTCATCACGCATTTCGATATGCATCTGGAGGTCCTTCTCCTCCAAGCTACTGAAGAGTTCCTTGTCTCTCGTCATGTGAAAGGAAGCACCAATATCCAAGTACCACACCAATCCCATTGCACTTGACACCATGCATGAAATGAGCGAGAAGTAAAGTGAAAATTGCGAGGCCAAAGCCTCATGAGCTGCAGATCCTAAAGCCTTCTTTCTCTTCTTCTTTTGTGGACAATTTGTGGCATAGTGTCCATGCTCGTGACAATGAAAACACTTCACTTTGGAGATGTTGTGCTTCTTGCCATCTTTACTGGACTCAGATTTGGAATGGAATTTTTTTCCTTTCCCCTTCTTTGCCTTGGCAACCAAAGTAAAATATTCTTCATCTTCATTCTTTGATGAAGATCCATCTCTAGTATTCCATCTAAGCTCATCTTGCACCAAATCTGACCAAAGTCATTCCCAATCTGGAAATTTTTCCCTTCCATTGAGGGAGTCCTGATAACTGTGCCAAATCTTGGGAAGTCCTAGAAGAGCTATACTCACCAAGTCATCATGCACAATAGTTATTCTAACACTCCCAAGCTCATCCCGACATTGGACAAACTTCGTTAAATACTTCGGAATAGTGTCACTTTTTTCTATTTGAATTTTCCCGAGCTTGTCTTTTAGCACCAATTTCCTATGGTCCTAACTTCTTTGAAGTAGATCCATAACAGCTTTCCACATCGCATATGGTGTTTTTTTTCCATGGAGACTTGAGACAATGAGGTTTCTTACTCCCTCCAATAGGATCCTCCTCGCCTTTGAAACCTTCTTTTGCCAGGAATCAAGATTTGTAGCATCTATTACATCGGGTTTAGTAATGTCATTATCAATGAATTCCTTCAAGCCATTGTCTTCCAGTACTGCCTCCATTCTGTCTTTCCAAGAAATATAGTTAGATATTCCCTCAAGTGCATACTCCAATCTCAATCCATTGAAAGCCATTTTGATCTTGAATCGCCTATCGCACGAAGAATGTCTTATGCAAATTCAAATTATATTCAGTCACGAACTCAGCTTCTTCTTTAATGCAGTAATTTCCTATGCTCTGATAGCATGTAGAAATTATAAAACATATATGTATATCATGGATTCAAACCGATCTAACAATGTACTAAGGCTAGATACTGAATCTCTTCTACAAATCAATTGCGGAAAATAAACACAATCACTAATCACATGAAGCAAAGAAAGAATCAAATCAAACCACAACACAGATAATTTCTTGGTGAAAGCTTGCTACTCAAAACCCCACTATATTCTATTTTATATTCAGCATGGATACATGAAAAAAATACAATGCCCTATTATCACAAGAGTCTCTAGCACTCAGTTAATTGTCTCACACTGTCCCGGACAAAACTGGCCAACATTTAGCCAATTCTCAACCTCTAAACAACCTACATTTCTTGCACAATTCCTGATGAATGTAATCCCTAAAGAATAGGAATTTTGGCCTTCCTAAAAAATGCAAGGATCATGGGAAATATAATGTGTGTTTGGTTGCATGGGTGCAACCCAATAATCCTACAACTAATAGTTAACATCCCTTTCACTTTTGTCTCAACTAGGTCTCCACTGGAACTGACATGCATGCACCTAATAATAGTAAATCATCAGTTGCATGTTACATCACTCATTGTGAATTAAATGATATTTAATTCACTTGATCTCTCATTAGTGTAATAAACAGTAAAAACTAGCACAATTGACTTTAGCTCACCTAGATTGAGTTAACTCATTTCTCGTGCGTTAACTAATGCACCAACTGCAATTTGAACTCTGTTACAACTAGAATTACTCTGCATGCCTCACCAACTACCCACAACTCGAAATTCATGATATAACTGACTTCATCGCACTCAATTAACTTTTACAAATGATTTTGAGATAAGATTACATTTATTGTCCATTTTAATTAAGGGAAAACAAAAATAGGCACTGTACCAAAAATTTTCCCACACCAGTGTAGGTGCTGCTAAGACCTGTTGGTCCCACACTAGTATAGGTCCTGCTAGGACCCATTAGTCCCACACTAGTATAGGTGCTGCAATTTCTTATTGAACTTCAACACTCTCCACCCAACCATAGATAGTTTCAACTAATCCTCACTTGCAACTATCACCCCCAAGCCAAATTCTATAGAATGAGGGGTCTTTTTCTCATGGATTTAAGCACAACTACCAGTTTCACCATGGACTCTAGATATTTTTCCACCTCCTCCCACCAATTGAGCTACATCCAACCAGTGCATAGGGACACTATGGTTCCACCCACTTCAGGAATCCATAACCAAAAAAAAATCAAATATACAACAATGAAGCCCTCAAAATTGTTTTAAGAATTTTCCCACAAGTAATTCCTCCACCCCATCCCTTAAGGGTTTATGAAAAATACCATCTCCACCCTTTCATCCATGGGGATTTAAGAGGAAATTACTTCCTCACCTTGGAATTATTTTCTGCTTGAATTCTTGCAAAACAAAAGTTCTTTTTGTGTTGTCATGTGTTTTCCTGACCTTTCCACTTTTTCTTTGAGTTTTTTCTCTCTCTACCTTTGCTTCTCTTGTCAACTTCGAATGTTGTTCTTCCCATATCGAATTTATTTTTCCTCTCTTCAACAGTTAGAATTCTATTATTATTTCTCAGTAGTTCTAGCCCCTCCTATATTATGCACTCTCTCCTGGAAAAATCAAACTATCCTCTCTCCTCTTGTGTTGTCCCATCCGAATTCAAATCATCTTTTTCCTTGGATTTTGGGTTATCCCTGAATTTTTTGTTAACATTTTTCTTGTTGTTGGGATTGTAACCTTTCAAGCAGTGACTCCTACCAATAGAATATAGCTATCCAATGAGGATAATGCCACTTGCCTGCAAATACCAAGGTTGTTTAATTTATTATAGTGGGTGGCCAATACACCATACCAACTGGAAACTCTTCGTTTTTCCTTTTATTTTTAAATTCCTTTCCCATTTTTCTTGTGCATTATTGTAGAAAGCACGATTGATAGGAAAATTCACATTTTCCCTTTTTTCCCAACTATCAACTTGTAGAAATTATATATAAGCTCTATATCAATGGATTAAATCTGATCTTGTGATGTACTAAAACAAGATACTGAATCCTTCTACAATATTTTTGGAATATAAAATATGATCGCTCAATCACATTCAAGTAAGAGAAAGAAGTAAATCAATAACACAACACAAGATTTTCTTGGGGAAAGCAACTTCTCATAATCCCACTATCATATATTTTACAAATTCAAGGAATCATGAAACAATACAATGCTTTCTCACACCAAGAAAAGCTTGCACTCTCCTGACTATCTCACTCTGATCCTGCTCAAAACTGGCTTTCAATTCTTAGGAAAATTTGACAAACACTTAGACAATTCTCAGCCTATGATAAGCACAGCCTTTCTCATGCAATCCCTAGGGAAATAGGCCCTTATTAAATATGAAATTCATCCTTCCTTGATTTTGCAATCCATCATGTCCTTCTCATGAATTTATAATTGCACCCGGGCAATTTTCTAATAATACAACTGATAGTTATGTTCCCTTTAACCTCTGTCTCCACTGGGTCTTCATCAAAATTTACACGCATGCAGCTATTAATAACAAATCATCAGCTATATGATTGACCACTACTTGTGAATTAAATATTATTTAATTCACTGGACCTTTCACTAATTCATCACTCAATTAGAACTATTTAAACTCATTTTAACGCAGTTAATTGAGTTAATTGATTACACATGCACCCCACTAGTGCATCAACTGCAACTGGACCCCCAAAACATTAGGATCACTCTACATGCCTCATCTTAGACCCTCAACTAGAATTTCTTGATCTAACTCAACCATCATGTCTTAGTTAACTAATACAAGTTTTTATGAGATGAAATTACAATTTATTGTCCAATTTATGTAAGGGAAAAATAAATTAGATGCCCACATTTCACACTAATCTGTAACTGAATTTCTCACCAATGTGTGATTGAAATTCCACACCAGTGTGTGTGCAATTTTTTTCCATTCTGGTTGCCAAATTCACTATTTCTTGTTGCAAATTTCAACACTCCCTCTCAACTATAAAGGAATTAAATATATCTTGATCTAGTACCTTTGGAATGTTTTGCATGCAACACTTCTATTATGTTGTTTTCACCTGCAACTACTATAACTAAACAGCCTCTGAAAAACTAAATCATTATAATGCATCTGTCATTGGAGTCTTCTAAATGCTGCTAGCTATTGTACCTGTCTACTAGACTCTCCGCGTTACTGCTGACATATACATCCATGCTCTCTACACTGCTACCAACTCTGATCTGTGCTCCAGTATTCGACATCTATCACTATGATTTTTTTCTTCCTGACATCTGACTGCATCAAGCTAACCGATCCTTCTTGCTACTATTGTACTTTGAGCTCCTCGTAGCCAGGTTCAATCATAATATGTACCATCACAATGGACCCTGCCCAAATTTCTACTTGGGATCATATATCTGCATTGCCCCACCTCACACCTGGACGTATAGATGCATGTAGTCCCTCTCCCCATCTGGCTCAAAATTTGCCCCTTCTGGAGGTATCTGCTTGAGTGAACTCTTCCACTCAATCTCCTCTCTACTTCTCCAATTGTGCCTACTCCACAACCTTCTAAGACTGCTTTTGAGGCTTCATGTTGAGAGATAATTTCTCCCTCTCAACCACCAAGTCATTGACCACTACTTTTCTCCTAAAATATTTGCATGCATCCTCAACCTAGAGAGCATACAGGTTCTTGACTCTTACACCGATCTGTTTCACATGTCCTCTGGCTTTGTGTTTAAGGAAAACCTTTCCTTTTCTAAACATCACATCATAGCCATGGTCTTCCAATACGTCTATAGAGACAAGGTTCTTTCTTAGGCTGTGAACATACAAAACATCTTCTAGTCTGATAGGGGAGGCTAAATCCCTCTGAAGGTTATTGTACCTATGTCGGTCACACTATACCTGTCGTCATCTCCAAACTTTATGTTCTGCTAGAGGTCCTTGTCCTCCAATTCACTAAATAAATCTCTATTCCCCGTCATATGGAATGAGGAAATATAGTTGTCTAGATACCACATGCATCCCATTACAGTGCTGTTTGTTATCACCAAATTGATCTTTATTGGATGTTCATCAATCAACTCAAGGTAATGTTATCACTCTAGTAATTCTATAGTTGTGAGATTTTGGTTTTTAGTCAAAGAATACTAGAGGTAACCACAAACCAACTTCACACTCTAGGATCTAGCCTTCCTAGGGTTCAGAGAGGGCTCTCTCTTTAAGTTTTAACTTTGTTTGATTTGTAAAATATTAGGCTAGTTATGAATGTGCAGCTTTGGTTTGGTTTTGGTAGATTTGGAGGGAAAAATCACTTGAAAGGATGGATAGTGGGAAATATATTTGTCCATTGGGCTATGGAGTCAAAACCAAGCAAACAGGATTGGGATCAAGGACAAAAGGTCAAATGTTTTCAGGGCAAGATAGATAACCCTTGAAGATATTGGAATTTTTTTTTTATGAGGTGGTATGATCGGGATAAAGGGAACTTAAGAATCCTTTGATCCGGAAAAGGAAGTAGTAGGAAGAGGTCAAACGAAAAAGGGAGAAATTAAGGGTTCCCTACACTGGAAATCATAGGAAAACATGTAAATGATAACTAGTTAAAAACAGGGTGCTTTTAACAAATCCTGTAGTAATGCTCCTAGTTATACATTCAGATTTAGAATAAACATAGCTGGATGCATGTAACAAAGAAAGATAACACTGAAAAGTGAGGAAATACTTCACTCCAAATAGCTCATCACAGGAATCGTGAAGTACGATGCCAATTGGTTTGATCCAGCCTACTACTCGAATTTTGACACACAAAAAGCTTTCAAGTCCAAGAAGAAATGACTATAACAATCCTAGCAATTTTTATTCCACACAAAATACTTCTAAAGATGAAGTATTTATACATATTTATTTACAAAATATCCCAGAAATCTTCTAGGAATTATCTTAAGAAAATAAAATATCCCTACAATAATAATAGAGACAGCTGCTTAACAAATCAGCAAATTGTCCTATTTATCCAAAAGAAATAGAAACTATTTTGAGGATAAGATGCAGCTTGCTGCCTTGGTGTCCTCCTTGCTGGGTCTTAGATATTTTTTGGAATCTAATTTTCCTTGTCTGATACTCTTTCTCTGATTCACTTTATTCAATGATACTCTTTAAACTCTGATACTCTTTAACCATAATAAAAATTGTTTACAGCTGGAAAAAAAAAAATTTGACTGCAAATCAGAAAACAATTTTCTTCTCATTTCATCTGTTTGTCTTTTATCCTTCATAATAATCTGTGAGTGCTTGCCAATCCTCATCTTTAGGAATTTGTATTTTCTTTAATTTCCTAAAGTTTTCATCAACTTCAGTATATCTAGCAAAGGTTGGATTGATGACAAATAAGTGTTTTATCTCATGTTGCAAGTAGAATAAGTCTTCAAAACTTTTGAGTAACACTTTTCCAGTTCGAATGCCTTGACCTTGTAGTTTATTTACCTGTTCTTTTGCAAATTCTCTAATTTTCTTATCATAGTCATTTTGAGGCATCAGTTTATCACTAATGACCATAATTTCAAGTAGTATTTTTTGCCTCAAATTTGTAAACTTAATCATAAATCTAGTTATGGTAGTATTCATACTTTCACACTTTTCTTCAAGTTGTCTCATAAGATTTTTCTTTGTAGTAACTTTCCTAATTTCTAGGATAGTTTCAGTCCTATTTGTAATCTTGAGTTATTCTAACTCCTGTCTATTTTTGCTGTTAAGGAAGGTGATCAGCCTTAAAGCTTGCTCTGGTTTGTCATCCAGTTCACCTTGAGTCTTTTGAATTTCTGATTTTGCTTTTAGTAATAACTCTCTTTGTTCAAAAATTACCTGAATTGAAGGCCATACATCATGGATGGCTTCAATGACATTGTTCCAAATGTGATTTTTGATGTATGATATTTTCTTCTTTAATGTCAATTCCTTCTGCAATTTATTTAACTCTTCATTCAGTCTAATGGCATTTTGTTCATGTGTCTTTGCATTTATTTGAGCTAATTTATTTGACTTCTCAAGATTTTCTTCCAACTTTTTCAACATGTTAATTTCATTTGTCTTTAAAGCCATTTCTTCCATTGCTATTACTAATTTGTTGGCCTCATCTATGTGTTGTACTGTTGTTGTAGATGATTTAGTGTCTGAGGTTGTGGAAGAAGTCAATAGCATTGCAGTAGCCAGTGGTTCTTTGGGTGCCAACTTTTCAGCTAAAGTTGAACGCACTGCTGTAGTAATTACAGGAATAACTGTAGGAATCTCTGGTTCTTTGACTATGATGATCCTGTAATTGCCTTCTAATGTTTGCAATTTATTCATACTTATGATATTTACCTCTCAAAGCTTAGGGCCTTCTCTTCGAGCTTCAACTTTGTTAGGGAAACATCCAATCCAATCTAAACTCTGCAATGTATATGTACAATGATCAAAATGAATAAAAACTAACTATTTGTTAACTTAGGAGAGTAGTAGCGCTTCATCATTCTGCAATTTACTGGTCCTTCTTGCAGAACTATTCCATCCATTTCTTTCAAAAATAAAGCATTATTACTTCTATATCCATAAAACACATAAGGTCCTTTCCACAGAAAATAAAATTTTCTATGTTTACCTTTGTCTTATCTTATGGAATCCCACTTTAACACTTTATCTCCAATGTAGAAATCATCCTCTTTACTCTTTTTATCAAAATATTTCTTGATTTTATCCTGAATGACTTGAGATTTGATATAAAATTCTTCCCTTATTTGTTGCAAGTGAATAGTTTGATTGATTCTTCTTTGAGTGTCATTAGTTTCAACTTGTAAATCTTGGATAATTTTCATCACTGGTACACCTAAGGAGGATGGAAAAACAATATCCATTCCATAAACAAGTTGTTAAGGGGAAGTACTAATGGATTTTTTAGTAGTAAGTCTATCTGCCCATAAGGCATTGACCAACTTCTTATTCCAAGTCTTTTTATTGTCTTCAAGTAACTTTTTGATGATGTTTACAAGGCTCTTGTTTGAGGATTCAACTAGGCCATTACCTTGGGGGTAATATGCAGCAGAACGACCTAAGGTAATATGGTATTTATGGAAAAAGTTAATCATTTTCTTAGATTTGAATGTTGCTGCATTGTCAATAATTATCTTTTGGGGACATCCAAATCTTTAAATAATGTTACTTTCTAGGAACGAAATAATGACAGTAGATGTGGCTTGTCTGGAGGATATGGCTTCAATCCACTTGGTAAAATAATCAATGGTTGTCAAAATCCACTTATGTTGGCTTGAATAAGGAGGGTGAATTTCACCAATGAAGTCTAAACCCCATTGTTGAAATGGAATTTCAGTTGAAATAGGCTTTAAGGGGAGGGGTAATAATTTATTTTTACCCTAAAAAATTTGGCACTTGTGACAAGAAGTTACATACTTTTTGACATCAGCAAACAGAGTAGGCCAATAAAAACCAGCTCTTAGGATCTTGTCTGCAGTATTTTCCCAATATAAATGTCCTCCACAGTCACCTGCATGAAATTATTCAAGTATTTTGTCAGCTTCTTCCTTTAATAAACAATTTAACAAAATCCCACTATGATCTCTCCAAAAAATTACATTGTCTAAAATACAAAATCTTACTGCCTTTAGTTTTAAGAATCTGGCTTTGGTTCTTAACAATCCAGGAGGAGCTTGCAATTTTAGGAGTACAAATATGATATCTGTATATACCAAGGTGATTCTTAGAAGGCTTCACTGATCGTTGGAGTCACCATCTATTCCTAATCGTCTACTTGGGCAATAAAATTTATGTCTAGGGCATTACAATTAGATTCATCCATAAGTTTGGCTAATCATTGAACTTTGATGAGTTTTGTGGGTTTTATTTGTATGTCATATTCTAAGATAGTGGCAATCCACTTACCTCTTCTTCCATCAGGACCATCCTGAGTAAGAATGTCTTTTATTACAGAATTTGGGACATAGGCAATGATATGAGAGTAGAGAATATAAACTCTGAAGTCTTTAATGGCCTTAACCAAAGCTAGGGCATGTTTCTCCATAATTTTTTACTTCAAAGGGGCATCTCTAAGGTTCTTACTGAAGAAAGCTATGGGATGTTCAAATCTTTTTGAGCATTTTATATGGGTAAACTGAGTTTAACCGAAAACGGTATCTACACACGAATCTTATAACAAAAAATAAGCAATAGAGAGAATAAAACATAAAATAGATAAACACAGAGATTTTCCCCTGGATCCCAAATTGGGATGACCAACTTGATTTTTCATTATATTCCTTTTAGTGTTACAACACATATATATACATGCCGAAGCATACATAAACCCCAATCCATTAACCCTAGATTAGAACATAACCATAGTTCCCTTGACCGGATCTAAAAAATACTAGGGGCCGAAAACCATCGTACCCCAAAACCATGTACAAACTCATGCAAAAAACATGGGTGGGTCCGCCTATGAGTGGGACCGCATACCAAAAAAATTTTTGCCGGGGCGCTGCCCCGAACCCCAACAGGGGGGGCTACCGCCCCCCCTGTGACCCCCTTATTGCGCTCAGCGCAACGTACAACACGTGGGGCTAGTCGTGGAAAGAATATAACACATACCCAACAAAAATTCAGCAATGTTGTGTTCTAAAGCAAATGAAAAAATTATGAAATCCTTCTTAAAGTTGGGACTTATTAGGACTGGAGTTTTGTTTAAGGCTTGTTTGATGGAGTCAAATGACTATTTAGCCTCCATATTCCATTTAAGAACTGAATCTTTTTTAAGCATGTTATTTAGTTCTCTAATTATCTCAGCTAAATTGGATATGAATCTTCTTAAAAATTAATCTTACCTAAAAAGGCTTGTAATTATTTGATGTTTCTTGGTGGAATGATGTTAAGAATTGCCTCTATCCTAGCAGGAACTATTCTAATTCCTTCTTTATAAATTATATGTCCAAGTAACTTGCCTTCTTCTTATCCAAATAAATTTTCTTAGGGTTTAAAGAGATGCCAAATTTCCTACATTTAATAAAAACTTGTCTCAAATGATCCAAGTGTTCATTATTAGTTTTGGAAAACACAGTAATGTCATCTAAGTAAATTACTAAGAAATCATGTATTTCCTTTGCAAAAGCTGTGTCCATAGCTCTTTGAAAGGTTGCTCCTGCATTCATTAGACCAAATGGCATTTTTACATACATAAAAGTGCCCCAAGGAGTAGTAAATGTTGTTTTTGATTGATCTTCTTTTTGGACTAAGATCTGGTTGTATCGTGAAAAACCATCTAAAGGTGAAATCCTAGAAGAGCCAACTACCCTTTGTAATATATGATCCATTTTAGGTAAAGTTTAATGATCTTTCAATCACACTTTGTTTAGATTCCTAAAGTTGACACATAATCTAATCTCTCCTGTTTTCTTTCTTGTTGGAACTAGGTTGGAAATCCAATTAGAATATCTGATTAGTGCAATTATCTGTGCATCATATATTCTTTTCGCTTATTTTTCTATCAAAGGCAATAAAACAGGGTTAATTCTTCTCAACTTTTGTTTAAATGGCTTTTGATCTTCTTTTATTGGAATTTTATGTTGAATTATGCTGGTATCATAGGATTTGAGATCCTCATAACTCCAAGCAAAAACATCTTGATATTCCTTTAAAAGAGTAACATATTTTTCTTTTTCTTGTTGAGATAATGTTTTGTAAAGTTTGATTATTTTTGGTTTTAACTCTGTACCAATATTTCATTCTTCTATATCAGATCTAACTGGCTCCATTTTGGGTTTTCTAGCTACATCATTTGAGTCAAAAAGATCTTCTAAGGGACTTAAACCTTTGGGTAAGGAATTATCCTTAAGATTCAATATATCTTTTCATCATCAATAATTTCTTCAATCTCTACTTTCTCTAAGCTATCTATATCAGATTGACTAAATCTAGTTGGTTTAGCAAACTTTATTCTATTTACATCTATATTATTTAAATCTATTTCACAATCTAAATCTTGATCTAAGTACAATCTGTATCTATCTTACAATTCTGAAATTCACCTTCATTGTTCATAAAATTTGTAAATCTATTCATCTTGAGAAAAAAATTGCCAATACTTGAGGTTATTTGGAATTATTGGCCTATGCTTGACTTCAGTAGTATATATGTGATTAGGTTGGAAATGTAAATTGCATGTACTAGCAAAGGTTGCTAGACAGTGAGCCTGTATATTTTGTTTTCTAGTTATAGCAACGAATTTACATTCCAATAAATCATCAGTTAAATCTATCACAATGTCTTTGTATCTGCTTAGTCTAGGATTGTAAACATAATATACTCCCTTTAATTGTTTTATGATCAACTCTAAATCTCCCATGATTAATATTATTTTGCCTCCTGAGTTCCTAATAATTTGGAGTCCTAGGATGAGGGCTTCATACTCAGCCATATTATTGGTACATTTGAAATTGAGCCTGAAAGCATGGCCTTCTGAGTGATTAGTCTCCATGTTGGTTATCCAAACTCCTGCTCCTACTCCTAACTTATTTATTGAACCATCAAAGTCTAAATGCCATAGAGATTCATGAAAGATATTATCATTGTTTGGTGCTTTCTTTTTATCTATTAGTTCAGTTTGGATTTCATTATTTTTAGATTTACATAAGATAAAAGAATCAAGTTCAGTTGGTGTAGAGTAAATTGGGTAATTTATAGATCTTTCTGCACTACTAACCATGTACTTCATCAATGTTTCCCTATATAACTTCCTAGGCTGGCCAAAAATTGATATAGTAGCATAAGACATGCCCAATTGTAGAGATCCTTGTAACTTATCTCCCCATGAGCAGGATAGTAACATTCCATATTTAGGTAGGATATCAGCTACTACAATTTCCATTAATATACTCTTACCAGGATATTGAACTAGTGTTACACACAAATCATTGATTAAACCTAGGCATTTAACTTTACTTGAATCAAATGAGAACAAATCTTTGTAGGGCCTTGTGATTTCTAGATTGAGAGTTTCCATTATGGCTTTGGGCATTAGATTATGGGAAGCTCCTAAATCTAGCATGACATTATGTAAAATTTGATCATAAATGGTAAGACTGATATAAAATGGAGGAACTGCTCCATCTGCATGTTTTCCATTCACATCTAGGCCAAAAATCAACTCTGGCTGATCATCATTTAGATTTATGGAATCTTCTCCATCATTCATGTTTAATGTTTCAGTTATGGTTGATTTATACAAGTCATTTTTTACCAATTCAGTCAGAGGAATTATTATTTTTAGCTTTGCAATTTCAGATTGTATGTTGAATGTAGGTTGAGATTTACTGACTTGAATTAATTCTTCTTTCGTAAATGTAGTTTGTGTTGGTTTGTCTTGTTTTTCTACAGTTATGTTTTCATTTTCAATTGTTTTAATGTTCTCTATTTGAGTTTCTTGTGTTTTACTGCTCCTAACTTTATTTTTAGAGATTGTTTGTGAAGCAATAGATGTTTTTCAGATTTAGAATTATCAACAGATGCTTTTGAAGTAGCAGTTTTTGGATCCACTGATTTAGGATCAGCAAAGGGTATTTTAGGATCTAAATTTGTTGTTTTAACAGAATTATAAGCTTTAGTAGCAGTATATTTCTGTGAATATTTTGTAGCTTGAGAAAATTTATCATTAATATCAACAATTTTAGGGCTTGATGCATTTTTAGGACTAGAAATGTTTTGGGAAGTACTAGATTTTGCTTATTTTCCCTTGGGAGAATTTGCAGAACTTTTGTTTTGGGAGCTTCTACTGTTTTCTTATTCTGAGTTTGGAAAGTTTTCTTAGTAGAAGACTCATTGTTTTTTTTATTTCTAAGGTTATATTGATTGTGTATTTCATTTATAGCATAATCATAACCTTGTTTATAATCAAAAGATTCACTTGAATCTAATTTGAGTTGTTGGAGTTCAAATATTTCCTGATCTTCCTGAGTGAGAAAAATAGTATTATTATCATCTATTCCCATTAGATTTATTGCATGGCTCATCATCATCATTATTCTGAGAACTTTCACCATAGTTCTCTTGGAAGTGGGGCCTTATTTTTTGGTTTGGGGCTATTTCTTTTGCTTTTCCCGAATTTTTGTTTTTTATAAAATTGGAATTTCTGATTTTCTATTGATTATCCCACTGAGGTCTACTCTCTATGTTGTCTAATATATCCATCATCCTATCTAAATTTTTAGCTAACATGTCTATTTTTGAGTCTGAATTGGAAGTTTCTTCTTTAATGGTCACTCTTCTCTCATTTCTTAGTCTAGATTTTCTGGCTAAAATGTTTACTTCTACACTAACAGCATCTGTTTACATTATTTCTAAGGTTTCTGCATTTCTTTCCCTCAATTTATAAGCCATGTCAATTTCAAATCCATCAGGGAATTTGAGTAGGAAATTATCAGGGGTGGGTTTAATATTTACAGGGATGGAATTGTAAACACTATTATAGCTACTGCAGTAGTCTTGGACTGACTCATTTGGAGCTCTTCTCATGGCATCAAATTCAGACAATATCTGGAGTGTATTATTTTTCTTTTCCCATTTATTTAAAAACAATCTATGAAATATAGCTAAATCAGTTGCACTACCAGCAACAAGACCTTTAAACCACTTCTTAACTTCTCCTGTCAATGTTTGTGAAAATAACCTCATTTGAACATCAAAATCATCAATCTCATGGAGTTCAAAGAAATATGTCATTTTAGTTATGTGTTGCTGAGCTGTATAATGGGTAGTGGCATCAAATTGTGGTATCTTACTCTGATAGTCTTGAGGCATGTCATGAAGCTGTTGTTGTAAGACTAGGGGAGCAGACCTAGCAGCCATAGCTTGAAGTTTAGCTTGGCTAGGAGCTAAAGTAGAAGTGCTTGGGGCTGAACTGGAAGTGATAGCTAATGAACTAAGAGCTGTAGTTGAAGTGCTAGGAAATGAAAATGGAATGTATATGGAACTACTAGGGAATAAGGACGATGTGTTTAAAAAATCAAAAGGTGAGTTAATGGATATAGTAGATGAAGTGAGTGGTGGAAATAGTACTCTAGGTTGTAAAGGTAATTTAGGGATAAATGGATCTATAGATGTGGTGGTATTGGAAGCTATATATGAAGTAGCAACATATAGAGATGAATCTTTAGCCGGTATTATGGTGGTAGGTAACTGTGAAACTAAAGGCTTAGTTTTATAAGCTAATAATTGAGCTAATTCAATAGCTTCATCAATATCTTTGAGAATAGTAATATTAAGTTTTTCAATTTTAGTTTGATATTCAACTTTCTTTGATTTTGATTCTACTGTAATATATTTCTGTTTTGTTTCCTAGAATGAAATAAAAACAGGGTCTAAAACAATAGTATAAAGATCACTTTCAGATTGACTTCTAAACAAAGAATGCTCAAATTTCAGAGCAAAATATATATCTTGAAAACTTACTAATTCTTGTGGTAATTAATTACCTCTTTTTAATGAAACTTCAAATTCTAAATTCTCTATCTGTTTTTTCTTTTTGCCAATTCGGTCTGGGTTGTCTACTATAACAACAGTTTTAGGATCTGTGTTAGACCTGGTATAATAAACTTTCCTAGAAGCCAGAATTATTGTTTTTAATACCTACAACTTATAAAATAAATTTTAAAGTAAAAAGATGTATAAAATGATTTTCTTTAGGACTAGTTTTATGACTGAGGATTGGTTAGTTCCCTAGTATGGTCGCCAGTCATGTTATCACTCTAGTAATTCTAAAGTTGTGAGATTTTGGTTTTTAGTCAAAGAATACTAGAGGTAACCAAAAACCAACTTCAAACTCTAGGATCTATCCTTCCTAGAGTTCAGAGATGGCTCTCTCTCTAAGTTTTAACTTTGTTTGATTTGTAAAATATTAGGCTAGTTATGAATGTGTAGCTTTCATTTGGTTTTAGTAGATTTTGTGGGAAAAATCACTTGAAAGGATAGATAGTGGGAAATATTTTTGTCCATTGGGCTAAGGAGTCAAAATCAAGCAAACAGGACTAGGATCAAGGACAAAAGGTCAGATGTTTTCAGGGCAAGACAGATAACCCTTGAAGATATTGGAAAATTGTTTTTATGAGGTGGTATGATCGGGATAAAGGGCACTTAGGAATCCTTTGATCCAGAAAAGGAAGTAGTAGGAAGATGTCAAACAAGAGAGGGAGAAATTAAAGGTTCCCTACACTGGAAATCTGAGGAAAACATATAAATGATAACTAGTTAAAAACAGGGTGCTTTTAACAAATCCTGTAGTAATGCTCCTAGTTATACATTCAGATTTTGAATAAACATAGATGGATACATGCAACAAAGAAAGATAACAATGAAAAGTGAGGAAATACTTCACTCCAAATAGCTCATCACAAGAATCTTGAAGTGTGATGCCAATTGGTTTGATCTAGCCTGCTACTTGAATTTTGACACACAAAAATCTTTCATGTCCAAGAATAAATGACTATAAAAATCCCAAACACATTTATTCCACACAAAATACTTCTAAAGATAAAGTATCTATACATATTTATTTACAAAATA
Organism: Pinus albicaulis; assembly: GCA_034641835.2. Taxonomy (NCBI): domain Eukaryota; kingdom Viridiplantae; phylum Streptophyta; class Pinopsida; order Pinales; family Pinaceae; genus Pinus; species Pinus albicaulis. The sequence continues at coordinate 600,905,720 of CM076570.1, forward strand.
TCCTAGAAAGCTTCAGGAATTATATTAGGAAAATAAAATATCTTTACAACAATAATAGAGACAGTTGCTTAAAAAATCAGCAAGTTGTCCTATTTATCCAAAAGAAATAGAAATTGTTTTGAGGATAAGATGCAGCTGGCTGCCTTGGTGTCCTCCTTGCTGGGTCTTAGATATTTTTTGGAATCTGATCTGCCTTGTCTGATACTCTTTCTCTGATTATTTTTATTCACTGATATTCTTTAAACTCTGATACTCTTTAACCATAATAAAAACTGTTTACTGATGAAAAATTATGTTTTGACTGCAAATCAGAAAACAATTTTCTTCTCATTTCATCTGTTTGTCTTTTATCCTTCATAATAAATCTGTGAGTGCTTGCCAATCCTCATCTTTAGGAATTTGTATTTTATTTAATTTCCTAAATTTTTCATCAGCTTCAATATATCTAGCAAAGGTTGGCTTGATGAAAAATAAGTGTTTTATCTCATGTTGCAAGTAGAATAAGTCTTCAAAACTCTTGAGTAACACTTTTCCAGTTGGGATGCCTTAACCTTGTGGTTTATTTACCTATTCTTTTACAAATTCTTTAATTTTCTTTTCATAGTCATTTTGAGGCATCAGTTTATCATTAATGCCCATAATGTCAGGCAGTCCTTTTTGCCTCAAATTTGTAAACTTAACCATAAATCTGGTTATGGTAGTATTCATACTTTCACACTTTTCTTCAAGTTGTCTCATCATATTTTTCTTTGTAGTAACTTTCCTAATTTCTAGGATAGTTTCAGTCCTATCTGTAATCTTCAGTTCTTCTAACTCCAATCTATTTTTGCTGTTAAGGAATGTGATTAGCCTTAAAGCTTGCTCTGGTTTGTCAGCCAGTTCACCTTGAGTCTTTTGAATTTCTGCTTCTGCTTTTAGTAATAACTCTCTCTGTTCAAAAATTACCTGAATTGAAGGCCATACATCATGGATGGCTTTAATGACATTGTTCCAAAGGTGATTCTTGATGTATGGTATTTTCTCCTTTAATGTCAATTCCTTCTGCAATTTCTTTAACTCTTCATTCATTCTAATGGAATTTTGTTCATGTGTCTTTGCATTTATCTGAGCTAATTTATTTGACTTCTCAAGATTTTCTACCATATTTTTCAACCTGTTAATTTCATTTATCTTTAAATAAATTTCTTTCATTGCTTTTACTAATTTGATGGCCTCATATGTGTGTTGTACTGTTGTTGTAGACTATTCAGTAGCTGAGGTTGTGGAAGAAGTCACTAGCATTGCAGTAGCCAGTGGTTCTTTGGGTGCCAACTTTTCAACTAAAGTTGAAGGCACTACTGTAGTAATTACAGGAATAATTGTAGGAATCTCTGGTTCTATCATTGTTTCCTTGTCCTGTACAAGTTTTTCCATCTGAATCTCCATTTCTTTAACCTAGGTTGTGAATTGAAGAATTAAATTCATCATGTGATCTTTTTTCACTCTGTTCCTGTATGATTTCTTTTGTTTGAGGATGTTCACTTTGAGGAAGTTTTAGCTATTTCCTCAAAGCTTCTATATCTTCGTTTTTATTCTTCACCAATAATTCTGCTGCTTTGATATTAGCAGGGTCATATCCCACCTGCAACACTAGTTCTTCCAAGGCTTTTATCCTTAGATCCTTGGCATACAATGAGGCTTTGTCCATATTCATCTGATCTTGCATGTTGGAGATGGTGTTTTGGAGCTTCTGAGCACTCATGGCTTTATTTGTGACAGTAGAATATAACATTTTAAAGGTCTATCTATGGAACTCAATTTGATCAAGAGCATGGATCTTATCTATCTGTACTTCCAAATCAACTTTCTTATAATCTGCCACTGTCTTTGGAGATTTGACTGTGGGTTGTAACACTGACATGATTAGCTTTTGATTAAAATAATCAAATGTAGAAAGGAGCCTGTTTTTCACACTTGGAGTCTGTTTGAGATATTGAGAATAAATATTATTCTTTATCTCTTCATTCTTTAGTTTAATCTGCGTATATTTTTCTTTGATATCCAAATATTTTTCCTCAGCTGCCTATGAGGAAGAGACTTCCATTCTTTGTTGTCTTTCCATCAACTGAGTGTCTTCATTGTTGATTTTTTCTTCATTCGTATTTTTAGTAGTTGGCTAATTGATAATCACAGTAGCAACATTTGTCTTTGGCAAATCTGTATTGGTATTTAAAAGCTCAGTTTCCTCCACATCAATTGTTACTTTTCCTTTACTTGTTGAATCTAACTTGGGCCTTTTGTTATATATGAGCTTGAACTTGGTTTCAATTGTAGTTTCTGCCAGATAGGCTCCTTCTTCCCTTACTCTTTTAGTGGACTTCTCTGGCTGATTTGCAGTCTTTAAAGTATGACTAGTATTACCTTTGTTCACTGCATTTGTTAAGGTGTTTTCAGTCCACTCAATCTGATTTGCAATTTTTTCTATTTTTGGTTTTGCTTCATGGATGAAGGGTGTTAACTTGCATTTAACCCTTAGCTTTCTTAGGATCCCTTGTGGGTCAGAGTTCCAAGGGAAACTCTCTTCAAATTTGTATTCCAATAATTGCTTAACTGCCTCTTTTTCTGCATCCTTATGATTGTGTATGAATGGCCCTATCTGATTCTTTAATTTGAATTGTGTCTTCTTTTTAGCTGCCATGAAATTTATGGAATCAGAGTTTAGGATCTGCCTGATATACTCCAAGGAAAAGATCCTCCTTGAAGGATGTTTGGGTAATTTGTAAGGTAACAAATTTGATCCAAAGACTCTGATCTCAGAATATTTTTCATACAAATGCCAGTCACCAACCTTAATCTGCTATGAAAACTACAATATATTTTTCATTTATTTAGTTATTCTTGGTTGCTCTGCTTTGGTTAACATTGTGATCACTGGATGTAAAAATAACTCTGAAAATTCTGAATAACTGAAATCTGTACATTCTTTCCTGAGCAAGGATGTCCAGAAAATGACAGATAGAGGATTTCCCTCTATGTCAAGTTTTTGGAGAGTAACTGGAAAATTATCTGATTGGAAGTATAAAAACATATGGAAAAGGAAGGAAGTATATCCGAATACTCCCTCAATTATAAAATTGGTCAATTGATAATGAATACTATCAGCAATGAAACCAGCATAATCAAATATTATTGATGGTGGTTGACCCGGGGAAAAAGTGGATAAGAACCCCAAGATGGACTCATATGTGTGTTCATCAGTAAAATATCCAAGGATGAAGGAAAGCATGGAAATCACATGTATTGAACCTTCAGGGAATTTAGCAGTAGAATATGGGGGATTTATATTAGGAATTTCTACATGCAAAGGCATAAATGTCTGAAAAATCATGAATCTCTTGGGAAAATCTAGGCCAATATATAAATTGGTGAGGGCCTCTATAGATAACGGGACTACTTGGGGGTCAGGCTGAAGCTGTAGCATCTGGTTAATTGACTCTGTAGTAATGGTAAAAAGCACTACTTTATTGGCATTTACAATGGCTCTTTTCTCAGGTACATAATGTTGTTGACATAACCTAATGAATTCCTAGCATGGGTGAGTTAAATGGAAAACATATTTGGGCAAGTGGGATTCCCAAATATGGACTTCTTCTTCATTATATAATGACTTCTCATAGCACCAGTTATGGATATCTAGAAGGTTAAATTCAACAATGGGATATGTTATCTTGTAATCAGTAGCAGCTAATGGGATATGTTCAATGTCTATGACTGGGGTTTGTAAAGGATTGACAAAAATAGTAGTATTTGAAGTCATGGCAGGGGTTGGTTTAGGTACTTTGGAAGCTTCAGGCTTGCTAGAGCTTTGTGTTTTAGGCATTTTGGGCTACTTTTGCAAGTTTAGACAGTTTGCAGAAGCAATTTACTTTAGCAGAGGATTTATTGGATAAATTTGGCAAAGTATAGCATTTTTCTTTGGGCTTTCTTTTCAATTAGGTCTATGAAAGAGGTTTATAGGCTTTTAACTAGTTTTAAAACAAGAAACAAAGGTTTCTTGAGTCTCTCACTGAGAGATAGGGCTAAAATTCTTTTGAAAATAAGTTACAAAGGCTTAGGATACCTGCAGAGTTTTTTTGGTTTTATTTAAAGCTTGAAACAGTTCATAAGATTGGAAAAACTCATAGCTTTATCTCACAATAGGGCGCAGTAGTAAAACAGGGTTTTTGGGAAAAAATTGACAAGGTTTGGCCTGTTTTTGGACTATTTTGACAGTTTTTTTTGTTGGTTCTTAAGCAATGAATTCGTGTATATTATTTTTTAAAAGCTTTAAAAATTACTTGCAGGCTCAAATTTCATAAAAATACATGTTTGTATTCAGGTATTGGGCTTCAGAATGGTTTTTGAAGTTTTTTGTATGAAACAATAGCTTTTGTAAAAATTTTGGAGCAATATAAAGCCCCTCGGCAGTCTTCAATGGTCACAAGGAAAATTTTGTAGGCTTTTGCGCATAGAAATGGCAAAAACAACTTTGTTAAAACAGTCGGGAGGCTTCATGCAAGGTTAACGCGCAATAGAATAAGAAATGCATGCATTTTGGTATGTTCATTAAACATTTGGTTACATTTAATTCTCCATTGAATGAAGGTCACATCGGGCGGGAGCGATAGTTTTCGGCTTCAAAGGATTGAAAACCATAGTGGTTATCGCGTGGAAATTTGGTGGTAAGTGGTTTCTGCTTGAACCCACACGATCCAATGAGAAATGGGCACATGGAGGAGAGATAAAATTGTGAAACCACCCATTTCGTGCAGATTTGGAGCTTGGGTGATCGTGCAAATTTTCTACGTGATATTGCATTTTCACCGTTGGATCTCGGGATTAAATGCGAAGGGTCCAAATCTGTTGGGAAGGTGCGCCGAACTGGGAGTGGGGCCAGAGTTTGTTATATGCAGCGTAAATGCCTTAATCTTTATAAAACTGTGTTTTAATAAAGTTTAAACCTTATGCTTTATGTAATATGTGGCAGGTTAAATTTTAGACTTTATTGAATAAGTGTTAATCAAAGTCTAAAGTTTGGGTTTAATGTATTAATTTAAACCTTTCAAAATATTTAAATCACATATAATAGTTCGGGTTAATATTTATATAGTTTTCGAACATTTTGACATATGCTTGAACGCTATAGGGGGCAGGATTTGTTTTTATAGATATGTTTAGACCAATGGGGTAATTGGGTGGGTTTTATATTCGCGCACATGGGATATTAAACTTTGGTCTAAACTTAAAATAGTGGGTTTTTAGAGGGTTATTTAAAATATGGGTATTAATATATACGGGAAGGTGTATTTTAGGGGTTTAATAGTTTTAGTTAGAAGTTAATATGAAAAAGGGCAGTGAAATGGAAACAAAACACATGTTAATCTCTAAGTAAAGTGTAAATCATAGACAAAGTAAATCATTGTTATATTTTTAATATCATTTCACTTATACTTAGGATAAATTCATTTTGAGGATTTATGAATGATTTTAAAAGGGAATGAAGTTAATTATTTAGGGTTCTATTTTTACTAAGTAAAAAAATGGGCTTTTTACTTAGGGAAAAGAGATTATGATTTATGAATGAAGGGAAAATGTTGATCAATATGGGTCTAGTGTGGGAATTCAATATTTTTAGCTAACCAGTTATCGAGCCTTGAGTCTGGTCCCAACAAAAGTCAGATAAATTCTCTGAGCCTTTTTGACTAATAGTTTAGAACACTTAATACTTGTAGGGGAGGGGAAATTAGTGATTTTTGCCCGATGATACTTTATTACATGATTTCTCAACTGCGTTCTACCTACCCATCTTTATTTCTAAAATTTTTACTTCATTTTCATGGGTGCATTTACGCTTGCAACCCTAAAACATTTTTCTTTCAAAGAATAAAACTATCTAAATCTACCTTATTTCATCTGAGGGCTCAGACTAAACTATTGAGCTGCTCATTATTCTCTACCTATCTACTGATTTGCTAATTTTAAACTGTCTGACAAATCTTTATTCTCTATCTAAAACATGAAATTGAAAGCATGAAAAGTTAAGATTAAATTGTTTAACTGATCATGGATTATGGCATTTATTGACGCTCTGCACATAATCATTATTCTTGCAGTAAAAGTAAAAGTAGTGGCATTTGGACTTGCACACTTTCGAGTCTTCTTTTTTATTTTATTTTGGGGTCTATATTTTTCTAAGTCCTTTGATCTTTCTTTTAGGACTTTTTACCCTCTTTTTGGTTTTTTTATTTTTTTCATTTTTTCAAAATATGGGAAAAAACTTGCAGAAAGCAAGGTATGTACATATTTACAAGACTATCAAAGTCAATTAAAAATTTTAGGAACCCTATTATTATAGAACCCTAACAGGTAACTCTTTCAAACCACTTCTAACTGAAGGTTAGCCTCTTCAATTTGAGAGGGCTCTCCCAAAGGGGGTTTATGATTTTTAATAAAGATAATACTAGATGGATAACTATATGAATTGTGACATGGTTTTGTATGATTGCAGGTTGAAAAATGAAGGATTGCTACCATTGGGCTATGGAGTCAACATCAGTATTCTTAGTGACAATGGTTCTTCACATGGAAGTTGAGGTAGATAGAGGTCTTTAACAAAGATGATTCATAAACACAACATAGGGAAAACAGAGTAACTTCATCCCTAAAGGAAGTCAAAGAATAATAGTATGAATTCTGAGTAATTAGAGATAAAATATACTACAATTGATTAGATATAAAGATACATAGAAACAACACATTAAATACCTCATGATAATCTCAAGCCTGGAAGTAGAATGTCATTGTATATTACTGATAATAGACAAAAACATACAATATTCTCCAACCCCTATAGCTCTAAAACTCTCTCATTTATAGAGTGAGAACTCATACAAATGATTTTCCACCTTTCTCACCTCAAATTTCCATCTCAGAGACCTATTTCAAACATGATTCCATCACTTGGAGACTTCCTAGGGATATTTCTGTTTTATAGAGTTTGAATACAAAAAGGATTCTTATTTCATTAATAGTTCAACAAATCCATTTAATAACTCTTATAAACTTCAACCACCTAATTTTATGAGTCTACTAAAGTGCTGATGTGTCATTATTCCATGTGGATGCTGAGTTGGACCTCCTCCAAGTCGAATTTTTAGATTTTTTTCACAAATCTGGTTTGTGAAAATTCCGAAAAATAGGCTTCAAAGATGAGCATATAATTTCCAAACCTTGATGGCTTTGCCGAAACTGAGAGATTTTTTGGTAGATGGACCTGTGATGAAGAAAAAAAATCTTTCAGATTTCCAAAATAGTTTTTTATTTGGTCAGAAATCAAACTTGAATTTCACTGCTAAAACAATCATGTATAGAAATTTCGTAGTGCCCATTTCGAAGCAAACTCCAAAATCCACCTTTTGCATGACCTTTGACCTTTCTGACTATTGGAGGATCTTCCTTGGGGCTAATGAGATAAATACAAATTTTTTCCCTCCTTATTTCTCCATAAAACTAAATTTAAAGGCAAAATATTATCGTCAGAAATTTCGTAGTGTTTTTCGGCCTTCAAGCCCGGAGCATGCTACGAAACTACCTGATTATGGAGAAAAATCTAAATTCTCCCTTTTTCTTCCAATTTTCACTTGTAGTTCTGAAAATTGATATGATGAAGTATGATCATGCAAACTTTCCTCTTACCCTCTTCAAAAAACATCATTTTCACCTTTAGCAAGTTTATTTATCAATAAAATGACTCTGTTTTTTCTGAAAAAATAGGGTTCAAAAATGAGCTCTTATCTCCCTATCATTTATATCTGTTGCAAAACTGAAGGAGGCTTTTTTAGTTCAATATGTTCTGAAGAAAAACGTCTCTTGGGGTTTTGAGAACCATCCCCATCTATCGAGAATCTGCATCCTAAAACAAATATAAAATAGGAAAATTCTACATTTTGAAAATAGAGTCGAAAGACATCTCTGGATCTCCCAATTTGTAGCACCTTTGAGAAAATTGAAAGAAGTTAATGTTATTTAATATGTGATTGACAATAACCTCTCTAATTTCTTATAATATTTCTCTGTTTGCCCAGAAACTGCCCTTGATGTTGACTACTCAAAATTCTAAAAGCAGAGAAATCTTCAGATTTGCTATGAAATTGTCAGGTAGTTTCGTATCAAAATCTGCCTATTTTGCACTAAATTCGCTACGAGATTGTGTTTAACTGGAAAGTGGAAGATGTTTCTGATTTAAAAGCGTGGGAATGAAAACTAAAGGACATGAGGTATACTTAAATAATATGACAAGGCTCTAGGTGGTTTTAGACTTATGGTAGACATCGCCATATGCAAGTTTTTCAAGAATTTCATGAAAAAGAATATGAGACAACATGAAGCTAGGTGAATGACCCTATCCATAAAAAATTAAAAATTCATGTTTGATAACAGTGGCTCCACTGGGGATGGTGTGCCCCTGTGGTACAACAAAGAACTTGTAGTTCCATTGCCACCTCCATTGGGCTTCTCCCATCTTCAAAATGAAAACTTGCAACCTGCTCTGACCTGTAACCTTGGCACTAAAAAACCAATAGCTGCTAAAGAACTGAAAGTACACATGTTGAACTTAAAACTGAAACTGAAAAAATGCTTGATCTTCAAGCTTATTTATATACAAATGATCCTACTCTACTTGTTTATCATAAGAGTTGAATCAAGTGATCTCACTCTTCCAATGAAGGAAATCAAGAAGTTGAGTACTGGATTGGAACGAACATTCCACTTCTCTGATCATAAAACCATTCTTGAGAGATGACAAGTTGTTCCACCATCTAAATTTGTATACATAACTGAAAATCATATTGAAATTCATTCATGTAGAAGATTCCAGTAGAGTTGCGAAAGGATCTTTGAGAGTATGCACGAATAGTTCTTGTTGATCAACAAGAAAGTGTTAGTAAATATGATCCTTTGATGGTGTTCCTTGTTCAGATTATTCATTATAACCATTGTGACATTTCTCAAATAAAAAAAGAAAAAAAAAATTGACCATTATTTTCATTTGAGAGGAAGAAATACTTGGAGTACTCAACTACCTCAGCATGTACCACAGAAATGTTTAAGGGTAACTCTTCATATGATTCAACAAGCATACCCATCTAATTTTCTAAAATTTTCTTTTCAAATTTTTCTTCATTTGATGTACGTTGATGCAAGGAATGACATGAAGAATAAAGTTCTTCCTTTGCTTGAGGATTATAGCAATTATCTTCCAGTATTTCCTCTTGTTGTTTGAAATGATTCTCATATTCCTAATGATCAAAATACTGACAAGTCTACTGCAAATTTTCATTAAACTCAGAGGATGTAACATGATTTTCATAAAAAAACTCCTGCTAGGTTTCATTTTCATCCAAGAGAGAGGCTATCCTTTCTTCTTGGTAATGAAAGGGATTGTCATGAAGGGCCTCTAAAATTTTCTCATCCATTCAATAAAACTCACACAATGTTTACAACAGTCTTTGACCAGAAATAAGGAAGAATGACATTCTTTATACATATCATAAAATGAAACATGTAAATCAACAAGAGAATATAAGGAACCATTTGGCAGGCTTTCGTACCAAGACCATGCTTTTCCTTCTAAAGTGACCATAAAACTCTTCATGAGACAATCCTCAGGGAATTCAACCTTAAGTCTGTGTACATGCATATGTAATCTAACCAAATGAAGAGAATAATTGTCTTTCTTTTCATTTTTAAATATGGGAAGATCAGTTAACCAATCGACCTTTGGCATAGGATTTAGAAAACTAGGGATGTGAGATCGTTTCTTAGGGGCATCCCTGGCATTTATTCTTGCAATGGAACTCATCTTGAAAATTCATCAAGCTACTATCCTCAAGCAGTGGAGTCAACTTCCAATTGATTATTTGATGTGTGGAGTCGCCAGAGGAGAAATACAACCAATATGTGTCTAAGTGTTTGCTGCTCTCAGACCTTAGAACTGAAACTTTGACATTCTTCCCAAGGAACATTTACACCTTCGGTCCCCAGCAACGGTGCCAAAATGTTATCACCAAATTAATATTGATTGGTTGCTCATCAATCAACTCAATGTAACTCTTTCAAACCACTTCTAACTTAATATTAGCCTCTTCAGTTTGAGAGGGCTCTCTCAAAGGGGGTTTATGATTTTTAATAAAGATAATACTAGATGGCTAACTCTATGAATTGTGACTTGGTTTTGAATGATTGCAGGTTGAAAAATGAAGGCTTGCTACCATTGGGCTATGGATTCAACATCAGTATTATTAGTGACAGTGGTTCTTCACATGGAAGTTGATGCAGATAGAGGTCTTTAACAAGGATGATTCATACACATAACATAAGGAAAACACAGTAATTTCACCCCTAAAGGAAGTCAGAGCATAATAGTATGAATTCTGAGTAATTAGAGATAAAATATATTGCAAGTGATTAGACATAAATATAAATATCAACAACACATTAAACACCTCATGAGAATCTCAGGTCTGGAAGTAGAATGTCACTATATATTACTGACAATGGACAAAAACATACAAGAAACAATTTGGTGCAATATTCTCCAACCCCCTCTAACTCTAAAACTCTCTCATTTATAGAGTGATAACTCATAAAAATTGTTTTCCACCTTTCTCACCTTGAATTCCCACCTCAGAGACCTATTTCAAACATGATTCCATTACTTGGAGACTTCTTAGGGATATTTTTGTTTTACAGAGTTTGAATACAAAAAGGAATCTTCTTTCATTAATAGTTAAACAAATCCATTTAATAACCCTTATAAAATTCAACCAAATAATTTTATGAGTGTACTGGAGTGCTGATGTGTCATTATGCCACGTGGATGTTGAGTTGGACCTCCTCCAAGTCAATTTTTTACAATTTTATCACAAGTCTGGTTAGTGAAAATTCTGAAAAATAGGTTTCAAACATGAGTGTATAATTCCCAAACCTTGATGGCTTTGCAGAAAATGAGAGAGGTTTTTGTACATGGACCAGGGCGGAATAAAAACCTCTTTCATATTTCCAAAATAATTTTTTATCTAGTCACAAATAAAACTTGAAGTTGACTGCTAAAACAATCATGTACAGAAATTTCGTAGCGCTCATTTCGTAGCAAACTCCAAAGTCCACCTTCTACATAACCTTTGAACTTTCTGACTGTTGGAGGATCTTCCTTGGAGATAATGAGCTAAATAAAAAAAATTTCCCTCCTTAGGTCTCCATAAAACTGAATTTAAAGGCAAAAGAGCATCTTCAGAAATTTCGTAGCATTTTTTGGCCTCCAAGCCTGGAGCACGCTACGAAACTACCTAATTATGGAGAAAATTCCAAATTATCCCTTTTTCTTCCAAAATTCACCTGTAGGTCTTAAAATTGATATGATGAAGTATTATCATGCAAAATTTCCTCTTACCCTCTTCAAAAAACATCATTTTCACCTTTAGCAAGTTTATTTATCAATAAAATGACTCGTTTTTCTGAAAAAATAGGGTTCAGAAATGAGCTCTTATATCCCTATCATTGATATCTGTTGCAAAAATGAAGGATTTTTTTGTATTTCAGTATGTTCTAAAGAAAAACCTCTCTTGGTTTTTTTAATACCATCTCTAGCTGTCCAAAATCTGCATTCCCAAAACATGTATAAAACAAGAAAATTATGCATTCTGAAAATAGAGCTGAAAGACATCTCTGAATCTCCCAATTTGTAGCACCTTTGAGAAAAGTGAAAGAGGTTAATGTTATTTGATATGTGATTGACAATAACTGCTTTCATTTTCTTAGAATTCTTCTCTTTTTTCCTAGAAAAATCCCTTGAATTTGACTACTAAAAAGTCAAAAATCAGAGAAATCTTGAGATTTGCTACGAAATTGTCAGGTAGTTGCATAGCGAAATCTACCTATTTTGCATTGAATTCGCTTCAAAACTGTGTTTAACTGGAAATTGGAAGATGTTTATGATTTAAAAGCGTGGGACTTAAAACTAAAGGACATGAGGTAGGCTTGACTAATATGACAAGGCTCTAGGTGCTTTTAAACTTATGGTAGACATTGCAATATGAAATGTTTTCAAGAATTTCATGAAAATAACTATGAAACAGCATGAACCTGGGTGAATGACCCTATCCATCAAATATTTAAAAATTTATGTGTGATAACACTGGCCATGCATGCAATGACAGTAAAATAAAGCTTGCACTTTGAAGCTAACTTTTCACCCGCTGCAACTGCATGCTCCTTCTTGCTTGCCTTCTTCTATGGAAAATTCGAGGCATAGTGCCCATGATCATGATGGTGAAAACACCTGATCTTGGACAAGTCTCTCTTGCCCTCTTTTCCTTGGGAATTCTTTCCCTTGGCTTTCTTTCCTTCTCTAACTAATGCACAATATTATTCTTTGTTGGTGTTGGAGGTCCTATCTCTGGTGCTCCGCCTTATCTCTTATATTACCAAGTCAGACCACAAATGCTCCCAGTATAGTAACTTCTACCTCCCATTCATAGAATCTTTAGGCTCACCAAATCATCCTAGGCTACTGTCACACCAACACTTCCAAGCTCATCTTGACATTGAGTGAACTTCACCAAGTATGTCGGTACCATCTCGCCCTCCTCCATCTTGATCTTTCTGAGATTGTCCTTTAGCACCAACTTCTTGTGGTCACTACTATTCTAAAACAGATCTATCAAGGCCTTCCACATAGCATATGGTCGAGTAGCCTTCCCATGGAGACTTGAGAAAATATGATCTCGAACTCCCACTAACAAGATCCTTCTCACCTCTGCTACCTTCTTCTACCATGCATCAAGAAGTTGGTCATATACTGCTGCGGGCTTGGGAATATCAAAATCTATGAATTCATTCAACCCTTTTTCCTCCAACACTACCTCCATCATGTCCTTCCATGCAATATAATTTGAATTTCCCTTGAGTGAATATTCGAGTCTCAAGCCATTGAAAGACATATTGATCTACTCTTGGATCCTGAAGAATAAATATGAACCTCTTCAATATAAACTCAATTTCTTCTGTTATATTGTGATTCATAGTGCTCTGATACCATGTATAAATTATATAGAAGCTCTCTACCAATGTATTCAATCTGATCTTGTGATGTACTAAAACAAGATATCGAATCCTTCTACAATATTTGCGGAATATAAAACACGATCACTCAATCACATGCAAGTAAGAGAACGAAGTAAATCAATCACAAAACAGAATATCTTCTTGGGGAAAGAAACTCCTCAAAACCCCGCTATCATATATTTTACAAAATTAAGGAATCATGAAATAATACAATGCTTTCTCACACCAAGAAAATCCTGCACTCTCCTGACTATCTCACTCTGATCCTGCTCAAAATTGGCTTGCAATTCTCACGAAAAATTGACAAACACTTAGCCAATTCTTAGCCTCTGCTAAGCTTGGCCTTGCTAACACAATCCCTAGGGAAATATGCCCTTATAAAATAGGAAATTTCGCTTTCCTTGATCGCGCAATCCATCATGGCCTTCTCATGACTTTATAATTGCACCCGGGAAATTTTCTAATAATACAACTAATAGTTATGTTCCCTTTAACCTCTATCTCAACTAGGTCTTCATTAGAATTTACATACATGTAGATATTAATATAAAATTATCAGTTATCTGATAGATCACTACTTGTGAATTACATATGATTTAATTCACTAGACCTCTCACCAATTCATCACTCATTTAGAACTAGTTAAACTAATTTTAACTTAATTAATTGAGTTAACTGATTACACCTGCACCCCATTAGTGCATTAACTGCAATTGGACCACCAAGATATTAGGATCACTCTACATGCCTCATATTAGACCCTCAACTCGAATTTCTTGAGCTAACTCAATCTTCATGACTAAGTTAACTGATACAATTTGTTATGAGATGAAATCACAATTTATTGTCCAAATTATTTAAGGGAAAAATAAATTAGACACCCACATTTCGCACTAATGTGTAACTGAATTTCTCACTTATGTGTGACTAAAATTCCACACTAGTGCGTGTGAAATTTTTGTCCTTTCGAGTTTCCAATCTCACTGTTTCTTGTTGTAAATTTCAACACAACTATTATGTACCAATTAAAATTTTTCTACTATAAGGAATGATTTAGAATTTTCCTGAAAAGTAACCTCTCGAGCCTCTGGAATCTATGTCCTGTTACTCAACCTACATTTTTTTCTCAAAAATATTTACATTACATACATGAGAGAAAAATGATTGGGGTTGTCATATATTTTAAAAAATTAGTTTTTTGGGTTTAAATCCTATTTGGTTGATCTAATCTTATTATTTCAGGCTCCAAAGTTTCAACATATTTCACTAAATATAGAGGATGATCTACGAAATCCCTGGTGAGTAACATAATGAACTTATCTGGTTAGAAGAAAGGAACATAATGGGGTATTTCTTTATTTTTTCAATCAATTCATGTTTCTGGCATACACAATTTTGCATGAAATTCCAACACAAGAATGTTTCTAAAATTGAAAATTTTACAACTCAACCCAGAAACCAAGGTTGGATATTTCTCTCTATACAAAATTATAAATTATAAGATTTTAAGGCTCACAACTTCATCCCTTCAAGTTACGAGCCTTCTTGATGCTAAAAATTGTTTCTTAGGAGTACATTAAAGAAATACTTGATTCATAATATATTCATTTTTCTTTAAAGAAATGTCAAGTTACTTTTAGATTATATGAGGTTGGTCAATTTATAATATTACAAGGGTATCTCAGCGGTTGGTTGAGAAAATAATTTTCTATTTGGATATACAAGATGGAGAAAAATGGAATTATGGCCCATATCATCGATTTTACAATAAAAGGGTTCAACTTGGATCTTCCCATTATGAATATCAAACAAAGCCAATATTTCAAAAATTGTAAATCAAGATAGTTGGAAATAGGTACATTGTTTACTACAAGAAGATGGAATATTTACATTTCAAAGTCAATTATATAATTCTGATTGGGACGAATGGATTAGGAAATAATTATTCATTGAGAATCCTCAACAAGATGATAAGACAAATATAAGTGCATATCCAAAATATTCTCAAATATTTTTAGGTATAGAAGAAAGTGAAAATTAAAATGGACCAAGTGTTGAAGAACAATCAAAGAACAAAGGTAAACAAGTTAAAACACAATATTATAATTCAACGTGTGATCCTATTACTTTTATTAAATATATTGAATTATGTTAGAGAGTGTTATCACTCCCCCTGCTTCCCAAGGCTGAGAATGGAACTAAAGGAGGTAACCTCAAACCAACCGTTAGGTCTTATAGCTAGCCCTACCACAACCAGAGAGGGCTCCTCAATGTCACTTTAACATCCAATGAGATGATTGAATATGTAATGATCTTGGACTATTTATGATGCTCAGTAAATTAGGGTTTGTTTTTTTTTTTTGAGTTTTTGCTGGATAAGAATGACACTCAAGGAACTAGGTCTAGGGTTTAGGTCTGATTTCAAAGCTTAATTTGCAGAGACAAGGATGAGTCCAGGTAGGTAAACTTAGGAGCATACTTAATTTTTCATTGTGTATAGGGTTTGAAAATAAAGAGAGTCGGAATGAGCATGTTAAATGAATTCGTTCATTAGAAGAGTAGACACATTCATGAAAATCTTATAAAATAGAGCATAGAAAGAAATATTTATGTTCATAAAATCATAAGATTAACATACATAATCGTACATGTGATGGAATGATAACATAAAATTTAACTTGATGAGGCAACAAAGAAGAAACAATGCTCAAAATCATATAACTGGAGTCCCAAGATTATAGCTGCAACATTTCTTTGATTTCATTGAAAAAGAGTTTGTACAATATATCCACACTGTAAATAACACCTATCTAACCTCTAAAATGACTTGAGTTGGACTACATATAGAAAATAGAAGTCATGACACCTCATTGGGTCTAAATATGATCCAAAACACATCATAAATGTACTGTATGAGTCATTACCTAGAATCTAGGGAAGTTAGAAACCATTCCCTCAAATTTAGCTAATAACTAGGAGTGTGTGTCTCCTTGATTAATTAAATTATTCCTCCACAAAGAGAGGCAAAAACAAACACTCCCACCAAAAATACACCTCATGGGATAGCTACACTTCGAAATTTGGAGTTTTTCTGGCTTGACAATTGTCCAAAGGAATCCAAGACAAAAGCATTGTGCCTCCCAGCAGAAGTGTCGCGTCAGTTTCGAGCTGATTTTGACTGACTTTTAGGGACCCATTTGCAAATATGAAAGTTAGGCTAGGTATCCCTATGTTTCTTCTTTCCATTTTACCCTCAAAACTGATAAAATACCCCTTGTAAGACCTTCAAAAACTCATTCTCCCAACCTCACTCCAGAATTGTCGCGCAAAGGCAAAATGAGTGGCAAAAGCATGGGAAGAAAGTGGTGTTTTTTGGATTTTTCTTCAAAATGGGAAAGTGACATGCAAACATGAGGTCATAACTATGATGTGGAATTGAAAATAAATCCAAGAATATAAAATTTTCTCCATTTATATTCTCTGAGAAAAATTGTCGCATTGTTGCGCGATGCTTCTCCAAAAACCAATTTTTCAGATTTTTCAAAAAATCACCAAAAATTCTAAAAGTCCTCAAAATATTCCAAAATTTGGTCTATGATATCCTTAGATTATGGGCTAAAAATATAAGGAGGCCTCCACATGTAGGTCCAATTTATCCTTCTCCTTAAGCCTAATTAGGGTTTCCTTAAGATTTTTCCTCAAAATTTTCACCCTCACCTTGGCGATTTGGTTCCTTGTGAAATAATGCCTCGCCATATGCCTTTGGAGGTATCAGGTGCAAGAACACCTTTGATGGTATTGGGAGAAAAAACCATTCTCTTACCTTTCTCATAGGTTTGAGGGATCTCAACCCTAGGCACATTTGGAACCTCTTCTTTCCTACTTGAAGATCCAACCTCCTTTAGTTGCGATGGTGTTGATGGTGTGTTATGGATGATAGGTGGGCTAGTAATAGGCGCTGATGCAACTTTCTCCATGAAAGTTTCCCAAGACATATTGATTGCTGAGATATGATGCAAAACAATAAGCTTGACCAAACCATGGTGAAACAGACTAGGATGATGATCTTTTCCTTTTCGTCATACCTTTTCATTCATCTTGATCAAACTTCTGGACAAATAATTAGGCAAATTGAATCTCTTAGTAGCAGTGAAGTGAATCAATAAATTGAGATGGTACTGGTATAGACTTGAGAATCTCCCTTCACATGTAAAATATTTCATAATTAACTTCATAAAAGGGGCATATTTATCAAGTAAATTCATGAAAGGGAAGATGTGCTCAGGAGCATCTTTGCAATGAGGTTTCAGGAACATTTTGTAGTTTTCAAGGTCCAATTCCATCCCTTTAAACCAGATTTCTCCATGGTTCAAGATACCTGTTGCTGAAGTAATAACATATGTTGATATGGTGAATTCAATTCCTTCTATGATGGCCTTATATCTCCTGAAGCTAGTGGGAAAAAGTCTTGTCATTTGAGCATAACAACCTACCTCCTTGATTCTCTCACAAAACCTCAAACAACCACTATTTTCAAAACATCTCTTGGAAAAAGGGGAACCATTGATTTCTTGCAAGATAGATGGCTCAAACCTAGAATGGTGGCCTCCCTTATGGCTATTCTTTTCACTCACCATAGTGTTTGTGAACAAGATAAAACCCTAGCTAGATGTAGATGGTAGGGAAAGTGGATATTTACAAAAACAGGGGATAATGGTAGGGTGTTTTTAGGGACATAAATGAGGTGGGATGAAGCTAGGGAAAAATCCCTAAAAAATTGAGGAGGTACGGTGATCAACTGGAAATAAGCTGCAAGTGAATTGTCTGGAAATGGGAATGAGGAAGGTGTTCAAAAGGTCAAAACACGGGGTTTCACTAGTTTTTCTGCAAAAATGTAGTGAAAAATAGGTTTTTAATGAAATTGATGCAAACAAGGGTTGTGAGTGTGTTGAAGCCTCAGAATTCCATTTCAACAACAAGGGGGAAAACCACCTAGTCTGGACCTTAGAGCAAGTCCTTTTTCTGTTTGGTGTAGTGGCTTCGACTGGGGATAAAGGGACCAATTTCCCAATAAGGATGATGACGGTGTATTTTTTTATAACATGCAAATGGGAATTGATTTAATCTATCATATGAATTTTAACTAAAATACCTATTCTACTATATACCCGAGAGTTTTCATTCCTTCATGTGATCTAAAAATATATCTTCTAATAATTAGTAATGAATATTATTTAAAATTTGAAAGAGATGTAAATTATGTAAAAATAATTCTTTTGAAAAAATAGTTTAATCAAAAGAATTGTGAAATATATATCGCATTTATTGTTTGATTATATATTAGATAACAAATCATAAACAAATATCAATACAAAAGTGCATTTAACATTCACTTATGATAATAGCTCTAATAGATAATACAGATAAAAATATGATTGTCAATTTAATAAGAAAAACTTAATATAATGAGTAGAAGTACCATATATATGAGGTTCTACTCATTCGAATTGACAATATTTTTCTTCAGTTAAGCAACTTTAATGCCAAAAGATAATAGATTTCGTTCCATTAATTCATTAAGGCATTCACAAACTTACAGAAATGCATTCTTCGCAAATGTTTTTGACAAATTTCTGGACCCTTCTCTAAATGCACAAGAAGGGGTTAAATACTAAACTAAATATGCTTAAAATAGATTATTACATAAAGATTGGAGGAGGTTTCAAACAACCATCCTCATAATGAGTAAACTTAAACTACAATCTAGGAAATAAAATAAAAGCATGATTATATGGGTTGATCTTCTTTTCGCATTTGATCTTGGAGGTGACATATATCTACCATTGGCTTTAGTTGAGCTGGCTATGTAATCCTAGATCTGATCTGGCCTTTGAATAGTGCATTTGAAAGTGTTGGCAATGCTTTCTTTGTAGAATCAGTTAATGATTGTAGAGTTAGGCACCGATGATAAGGTTTGATCAGAAAATTTCAGTAATTTTCCTAATCAAACTTATTTATCTTTTTAATAGTTTCCACTTGCGTCTCTATACTTTCCTTTCATTGTGCTTCTAATGGTTTGAGCTCTGGGATTATTTCAGTTGTGGATTATTTAATAAGTTCAGCTTTTAAAAGTTGTCCATTAATAGATTCAATTATTTCATTTGTGAACCTTGATGCCTTTTCTGTTGCCTTCTCTGCTTGTCTCAGCTGTATTTCCCAATCCTTAAATAAAATCTCTTTGTGAAATTTATCTATCTTAGGGAGGTCAACTTTCTTTCCTGCATCAGACTTTTGGCACTAAATGAACTCACTAATATTCTTTTCAACCTTTTCACATTCAAGCCTCTTGTTAGCCACTTTTTGGATCATAATCTTACTTGTATCATAGTACGAAATGGTGATTGAAATTTTTTGACAGAATGTTTCTTGCTGGTTCTTTAGGTTTTCATTCATTTACAGTGCTTCTTTTATAAATTGTTCTACTTGAGGCTGAAGTTTCAATTTTTCCATTGTCGCTTCAAGCTGTGTTTCTTTTTCTGTAATCTGCACCTGGTGCTGCAACTTTAATATATCAAAGTCTTTTTGAAATTCTGACATCTTCATTTCAATCTGCTTACTGGAATTAGATTTTTTCTATTTTAATAGTTTCTCCAACTCTTGAACTTTTTCTTCTTTTTGCTTAAGTAGAAGTTGAACCTCTGTAGCTTTGTTAATGGTAGCAGTAGCATATGCTCATTTGAACTGTGATAACTTAGTCAAATGTTATGTAGGATCAGCCAAAGGGTCTTTCCATAGAACGTCTATAGATTCATCCATAATATTTGAAATTGATTCACCAATTCTTCTTCTCTTTCTTCTCTTAACTACAACCTTATGACTCGGGCTGTATAAGACATCAATTTAGGGTATCTATTCAATATTTAAAACAATTTGTTTAGTAGGGTATGCTGGGATTATCTCTTGATCATGAACTTCTAGTACCTGTTGTAGTGGAACTGCAGTTTCCACAAAATTTTGGGACTGCTCTAGAGTTTGGAAACTTGTTGATTCATCAACATTAGGCTTTGGTGGTGGTGGTGTTTCTAGTGCCTTAGAAAAATTCTCCCATTATTTCTTCAAATATTTTGATTGAGGCTTCTCTGTCTGCTCGGGTGTATTCTTGACATGTTGAAATTCTTTAGAAGATGATTCAACTCCCTATATTTCTCCTTCAGTTTGCATCTCAATCCCTTTAATCACTTCCTCGATTATTTTCTCAGGACTCTCATTCCTGCTTTCAGATTCATTGTTAGGGTGATCTGAATTCTGAGAGTGTTGTGAGGATTGTTTTGACTCGTGATTTGATTTATCTTGAGATTCATCCTTCGACATATCCTTAGCCTCATAATACTGGGAGTTGGCTTGTTGAAATATTCAATAAATAATAATTCCAAAGGGACTATTTCTAGCATCTTACTTCTATATGCTTGAAAAGCCTCAAATTATGTTTTACTGAGCTGAATGAATGCAATTTTCAATACATCTATGAAATTCTCCACACCTTCAAAGAAATCATCATATAAATATTTCTCATTCAAGAAAGGTTTAAGTTTAATCTTAGTGGTGAAATTCTTAACCATATTATTTGGATCATATGGCCTCTTTGGCATTAGAGCCAGATTTAATGAAGTAACATTTGAAATCTCTTTAAATGCATGACCAATGTCGAAAAGGGAAAAAATTCCACACTGTAAAGGGAAAGTAGGCCAAATGGCCTTCTTGGCATCTTTGAGTTGTTTTCTCATGCCACTTACTAGAAGTTGGTAGGCAATTTCCCTAGCTAGGAGCTTATCAGAAAAACATAATAAGGCAAAACATGGGGAGAATAATAACTCCCAAAAACTCTAATATAAGTGCAATTTTCTTTAGCAAACCATCTAGTAACTAGTAAAATGTTTGTGCTAGCTTCCTCAGAAATCTTAGGGGCTTTTTCATTAAATATAATCTGATAAATGGGCAACATAACTCCATTGCAAATTTTATAGATATGTAAATGGAAATTAGATTCCCAAAGGGCTCATGGTAAATATGAATTGGATTGGGGTCCTGGCTTGTCCATTTCCATCCCATGATAGGAATGCTTGAACAAAAGAAAATCGCATCCATAATGTAAGCACGCATGCAGAAGGGAGGTATTGATCTAACGAAAAAACTTCTTTTGCTTCTTTAATCCATGATAGTTCTGGCCCAATTATCAAACAGAATTCTCACCCACTTCATAATAGAGGAATTGATGATTGCTTCAATTAAAGGAACCTAGTCTATGGAAAACCTAGTGGTATCTGGTTTGGAAAATAACCTACATGGCATTCCACATGCATAACAATAAGGGGAGGGTAACTGTGCTATTGGGTACATACCAAGTTTATCCTGCTTCATCTTGCCTTGATCTTCTTTCCATCCCTTTATCACTTTCATGAGGTTTGTATTATTCTTCGTAAAGATTTGAACAAAATATCTATCATAATTATTCTGCGGCATGGGAAAGTGATACATTACCTGTAATTCCTTTGCAGTGCCAATATTCTACAACTTAGAATTATTGAATGATCTGTCCGCTATGTTAAGGTGGTAAATGACCCACTTTACCATATCTGTGTAGGGTAAAATCTTTAGCCTCGTTTCTATTCTGTGAAGAAACAAACATGCAACATCAAAGTAGGATGGGTCCGACGAAACTGTTGCATCTGCTGATACTGTTTTGACTATTTCTCTTGGTTTTTCTTCCTAAAAAAGGTGGTACATTGCTTCCCATGAAGATTTGTCGCAATCCTTGTTGCAGGCCTTGCCTGAGAACAATGGAGGCATGTTTGTGCCTTCTGCAGTAGAGGTTTGTGCAATTTCATTTCCTTTCTTTTTCATTCTAGTTATTCTCACTTCGTTAGGTGATTTCCTGAATTCAATGGAAAATAGTAAATTCAGATCTGAGATGAATAAAGAGAAGGATAGAGTTAAAACATCATAATCAAAATTTGACGCTCTATTATTCAAAGCACATTTCAAGTAGATATCAATATTTTGAATCTTGCACCCATTAAATGTTGTTAATAACCCATAACTCATTCTATCAAATCTCTTACACACCTTACGTAATATGTCTAATTTAACGATCTAAGATGTTAGATATTATAATAGATTGATTAGACAAGAATAATTTCATGCACTTGAATAATAAGTGTTAATATCGCACATCGCAAATTTTAACAGATACCAATAGTAATGTTTTTTTCCACCGATGAATCTTGTGAAATTTTATCTGCAAAAATTGCACATCGCAATTTTTTCGGTGTATAAAACTTTCCATTTGGTATCCCGTTGTGAAACGCGAAATTCGCTGAAGACTCATGTTGTTGCGCTTTATCGAACTATTGGATACTTATGATTGTTATTTTATTGTTTCATATGGTTTGACTCATCGCAAATTTTTTGAGTTGTAAAAAATTTGTTCTTTTAGAAAGGCACAATGCGATTTCTCTTTAAAGGGATTTTTAAGCATTTTCAACGGGGATTTTATATAATTTTGAAAAGGTTGAAGCGCATATCGCAATTCTCAATTATTATACTTTTTTTAGTTAATTGGATAGTAATTTGTGTGATTTGGAGTGAGTGCTTTTGAAATCAAAGTGGAAAGGAAAAAACAGGTATTCCTAAAGTTTTAAGACTTACGCTAAAATGAAATTATGCTCAAAAGTTTCTATTTATTTTTTAAAGGGTCCCCATTTATTACTGAAATAAATGGGGTTGCGCTTTATAGTACAAAAATTGGCGATTCGCCCAGGAGAACCAGTTATCTCTGATTGTTTTTTGAAATTTATAAAACTCTTTCAAAATAAAAATAGTTGAAGGAATGAATTTCAATAAATAATATCTCATTGTGCAATAAAATTTCACTTGATCATAATCCATAAGAATTCATGTTTAAAAATGAAAGTATGAATATCTATATCAGTCTTTACTAAGCTCAAAAAAGATGAATTAGGTGGCTCATTCACATTAGCTTTATAAATATATACTCTTTTATCACAGGTAGAGCCTCTGGTCCAATAGGAAATTTAAGCTTTTGGAAGGGTTACCTTTTACCCAGCAATGATTCATTGTCCAATCCAGTTACTCTTACAATTTTCAAAAAATAAGTTCAATTTTATATACTTTATCTCTTTTGGAACTTGTTTTTTCTTTTTTGTAAATATTTCTACGTATTTTTAATCACTTAAAATCCATTGTCTTGGCTTGGTAACCAAATATTGACAATGCCATTTACTAGTTATAATTAAACTAATCAAGTTGGCTCTTGATGAGACCCCTTGTCCTTTTGATATAATCTCGAGTCATTACCCTATTTTGGTAGGCAATGTTAGTAATGTTAGTTCAACTATTTCCCTATGAATATGGTAAACAAGATCTTAATGAGATTTATTATCTTCTAAGATTTTTAGCATAATTTTTTGAATTACTTTCTAAAAATTGAAAATTTTGTTGGATGGGGTGAATCATTGGTCCTTTTGAGGATTCTCGATGATAATTTTAGAGTTTAAATTTTCTTATATGTAAAAGAGTCTTTATTATGTTAAAGATGCTACTCTTGACTGATAATAGAATAACCATACTTTATAAAATGATATTTTATCAAAGAATAAATAACTTCGGTGAAATTACATTTTTCAGCGAAATAAAATATATTTTCTATTCAAATGTTTCAATTGCTTCCTTAACAATTCTTATTTATAGAAGTGATAAATCAAAAATTATTCTCAAAGATTTTAATTTGAAAATCCAAAAATCAATACCATTACTCTTTTATTTTCCTAAGAAAAAGAAAAGATAGTAATATACAAGGAATAGAAGGGGTTACCTCCTATGAAAAATATTTCTTTAAAATATTCCCATTAACAGGCAAAGAATCTCTTTTTCCTGATAGATCTTGCAATAAAAATGTTGATGGGCCTATTTCTTCAATGATTTGAAATGGTCCTAGCCATCATCTTTGAAATTTGGAATGTTTACCTTTTTCCTCATGTGCATTATCCCATTTCAATACCAGATCGCCAATTTGAAATGTTTTTGGAGTGACAGAAGTTGTATCAAATGAAGCTTTAAGTAATTGTTGATGATGTGCATGGGTAAATTTAGCTTTTTCTCTTTCTTCTTCAAGTTTAAGGATTTGAAATTGTGTTACCTGCAAGGAAGAAGAAGGTGTTTCATCAATAAATTGGACTAAGGAAAGAGAAGGAATAACTACATTGGTAGGAAGAACAACTTATTTCCCATAAATAAGATTAAATGCAGAAGTGCCAATTGAGGCCTTTTGAGTTATTCGATCTGCCCAAAGAGAAAATGTTAATGATTTGTGCCAATTTCGTTGGTTCTGGTCAATAGTTCATTTGATGATTCTAATAAGGTTTTTATTTTTTGATTCTGCTAAAACATTTCCTTGAGGATAATAGTTAGCAGAATATTTAAGTTTAAAACCACTTTTGATAGAAAATTATATCATAGCAGTTCCTGAGAAATAATATGCATTGTCAAACATCAAAGCAGTGGGTAAACCAAATCTAGTTATGATAAATTGATCAATGAACTCAATCATATACTCAAGGTTGGCTATATTTATTGGAATTTATTCCACCCATTTAGTAAAATAATCGGTAGCAGTGAGGATGTATTTATGTTGTTTGGAAGAGTTATGAACAATCTCCCCGATTATATCTAATCCCCATTACTCAAATGGTTGTTCGATATTAACTGGTTGTAAAGGGAAAGATGGTTTCCTTTGTCTTCCATATGTAATTTGACAAAATTTAAATTTCCTTGCATAATCATGAGCATCTTTGAAAAGTGTTGGCCAATAGTAACCTGCATGCAGAATTTTATGTGTTGTTTTATTCCCTCGAAAATGTCCTTCAACTGGTCCATCGTGGAGTTTCTGCAAAACTTTTTTTGCTTCAGTTTTATCTAAGCATATTAATAACACAAAGTCAAAGTTTCTTCTAAACAATACATCATTGATAATTTCATATCGCTTGGCTTTCAATCTTAAAGAATGCTTTGTTTTATAGCTGAGATGTGTTGGGGCATATCCATTTTTCAAATAAAACTTGAGATCAACATATTGAGACTGAGCAACGTTGAGGCTTACCTTTGTCAGTTGCACATCATTACATGAGTCTGCCTCTGATAATAAATGGGATTCTCATGTTAGCATTATGAAAAAACCTTGACCTCTAAATATTTTAGAAGGTCTAATTTCTACATAGTATTCTTGTAAAAAAGTAACCCAGTTAGCCCTTTTCTCTTCTAGTTCTCTTTGCATCAATAATTGTCTTACTGCAGAGAACGAAACTATTATATTGGAGTGATTTTTAAGGAGAAAGGGCCTAAAATTCTTTATTCCTTTGAAAACGGAAAATTCTTGTTTCTCAACAAATGAATAGTTCAGTTCTGCACCTTGCAAATTGGAACTAAAAAAATGATATTGGTGCTTCAATTTGTTGGTCACTAAGTTGTGTTAGAACAAAAACATAAGATGTATCTGATGAGAATGCATATAAAGTGAAAGGATTAATGAAATTGGGAGGAGTCAAGAATGGAGCATTGATAGTAGATTGTTTGATTAAATCGAATGATTCTCTTTCATTATGTCCCCACTTGAAAACTGAATTTTTCTTAATCATTTTTTGTAAAGGTAAAACTATCTGTGAAAAATCAGTGACAAATATTTTTACAAAATTTATCTGTCCAAGGAATGACCGCATAGTTTTCTTATTATGAGGGAAAGGAATCCTTTTGATCTCTTTAATTCTTTCAGGATCAATATAAATACATTTTTTAGACACAATGAATCCTAAAAGTTTTCCTTCATCTAAAGAAAAATATGACTTCTTTGGATTTAATGAAATTCAATACTTTTTACATTTCTCAAAGACTTATTTTAGGTCATTTTCATGATTGGTTGGTTGTCTAGAAAAGACTGTAATGTCAACTAGATAAAAAACCATTGATTTGTTAATAAGCCTAAAAACTATGTCCATGGCTCTTTGAAAAGTGGCACCTGCATTGATTAACCCAAATGGCATATTTTGATAGGCATAATTTCCCCACTTAGTCCTAAATGTAGTCTTTAATCTATCATCTGGATGTATCAAGATTTGGTTATATCCAGAAAATCCATCTACAAAAGACATAAGTTCATAACGACCTACAGTTTGCAGTACTTGTTCCATGGTTGGTAATGGAAAATTGTCTTTCTGACATGCTTTATTCAAATTTCTAAAATTGATACAAGTCCTAATGTCACCATTTTTCTTCCTGATAGGAACTAAATTTGAAACCCATTTTGAATGTCTAACTGGAAATATGATCTTAGCTTTGAGGATTTTATTTAGCACTATTTTAATTTTATTTTCAAGATTAGGATGATTTTTTCTCAAATTTTTCTATATTGGTTTCTCATCTGAAATCATAGGAATAGTGTGTTGAATAAAAAAAGTTTCATATGTTTTAAGATCAGTGTAATCCCAATAAAAAACACTTTTTTAAGTCCTTAATAACTTGATAAATGATAATCTTTCTTTAGAAGGCAAACCAATACCTAAATTGGCATTTTGTGGTTTTTCGTCGGTTCCAAGATTTACTAACTCAAATCTTAAAGTTGAGTTTTAGAATTAGAAACTCTATTAAACCTATATTTTAAATCATAAAGGTCTTCTAACTTGACAAATGACTTTGGTATTGGATTTTCATCATGTTCTTCCTTTATCTGTGTATCATGTTCATTTTCATTTAGAATTTGATTATCATAAGATGCTTCAGATTTAAGGAAATATATGATATCATAATCATGATTAAAGACTCTCCAATTAGTAATATTATTAGGAAAATATGGTCTAAAAATAAAATCAATAGAAAATCTATCGGGACTAAATTCTTGAGATGGAATTAATTTCGATGCTACATTAGCCAATAAATTTGCACTAGCATTTTATATTCTAGGTACAGAGGAAATATTGAAAGCTAAGAAATGAAAATTCAATTCCTGGACTAATGATTGATAATTTTTAAGATGTCCAGAATGACAATGGATACTATTTCTTACTTGTTTGAAAATGATCTCTGAATATCCCAGTACTTTCAGATATTTAATGTCAATGTCAATTTATTTGTATAAACCTTAAATTAATGCTTCATATTCTATTATATTATTTGTGCAATCGAATTCAAGTCTACAAGCTAGCATGGTTTTTTCTCCTTCTGGGCTTATTAAAATACAGCCAGATCCTGTGCCATCTTCTGATTTAGAACCATCAAAATAAAGAATCCAAAATAAATAATTAACTACTAGTTTATTTACAAATTTTTTACACTTAGAAGTGTCTGCTTGGGAAAAAATTTCAATTTGAGAGATAACCGCGTTATCGAAAAGGGTAATGGTTGGGCATTAAAATTTCCAACAAATGATTCTACCAAGTAATTTCCAATAATATTATTATTTAATACTACTAGGTCATTGATTCCTTCAAGATCAGTAATGGTATGTTTCATGAATTTCTCACGGTCTACCCGAATTTGGTTTGGTTTTCCATTGTGGGGAAGCCAAATATGTGACTAGTATGTTGCGAAATATCCATGAAGTTTCTCAGACCAATCCCTGCTCAATACTAAACCATAAAATTCAGGAATATCATCCACCAATATATCAATTATTTGGGCAACCTTGGGGTTTGATAAAAATCTAATGGAAAAAAAAATTATTTTTCCTACAACCTCTACTTTTTTTCTATCAAGTTGTACTATATGAACAAGAGAACTTTGAGGAGTTATGTTCAACTTAGCACATATTATTTCGGCATGATGTTAGAGGAAGCCCCTGAATCTATTAAAAAATTATGGGCGTTCTTATTTTAGATTTCATAGGTTAAGAGAAATGGGGGATTATGAGAGATGGACCGATCACCTATCATAATAAGATATGTGGCATCTATTTTATTTGAAGGAGAAGGAGGTTTACCCATATGATTAGTAGCTTTAACTACTACCAAAGTAGGTAAGGTTGAAGCAAGAACTAAATTCAAATATCTAAGTAAAATCTTAAGCTCTTGTTTTATTTTAGCAAGTTCGTGGATTTAAATGTTAGCCCTGGTCTTTTTCATATCCTCAACTAAATTATATTCAATGGTGTCAGAGACTACCAGTGTTTTTGATGTAGGTAGAACATCTGAAATAGTAGGGTTATTTTGTGTAGCCTTAGATGTAGACTTTTTAATTACCATTTTTTCTTTAGCAAGCATTGAGTTCTTATGTTTTTGATTTGGTTGTGTTGCTTCAGTGTTATTCTTGCTTCTTGTACTAATGGTTAAATCTTCTTGTTGTTCATCATTTGGTAGGATGAAATCCCACATTCCATTTAGTTCAACTTCTTCTTTGACTTCAGTTTCTTTTTCTTCTATTTGCTCTTCATCTGTGTCTTGATCAGACTCAGAATTAGATATGATGTTGGGTGGTTGAGAATTAGAAGGCTGATTTTTCTTTAAAGTTCTAAAAGTCTTCTTTGAACTTGAACTTTCAGCAACTTTTTTTTTAAATATCTGCCATTTCATTTTTCATAGTCTTTAAAACTTTCTGAAGTCCTTCTACATCAAAAGGATCTTTTCATGGCTTCTTCTTTGAATCATATTTGAAGGATACTTTCTTAGATTTCCTGTCTTCTTGTGAGTTCTTCTTTTCAAGAGCTATTATGTGTTTCTCAACAGATAAATATTCCTTCATATTTTCTGCCAATGTAGGCAGCTTTTCTCTATAAACAAAAATTGCTATGTTAGATGGGAGAGAAGAAATATACAACTCAATTTGAACTTCTGCACCAGAGACTGATGTAGTGGGAATTTTATTGAGTAACTTATTAAATCTGGAATTGAAGTCTTTTATTTTATCTCCTAGTTTAGCCTTTAAATTTGATAGGTCATTGATGAGTGATGCGGTAGTTTTGTCATCTCCAAACTTAGCTAAAAAAATTTCTTCAAAAATATTCCAGCTAGTTATAGAGTGGGCAAGTAATGAGAAATACTAGGATCCTATAGATCCTGTGAAAGTATATGGAAATATTTTGACTACACAATATTCTTTACTTACCTCTTGTAAATTGTTGGCTAACATATAATTATGGATGTTTTATTCTGCGGGAATACCATCATCAGGATTGAATTTAGGTAACCATCGTTCAATATATTTTGGAAGAGGATGAAGAGGAGCGGGCATCTGTATAGCACCTAGATTGTTCCATGGTTGTACATTTGGTGGAGGTACTTGACCTACCATTGGACCTTGGGTGGAGGTGATGGATTGAGTTTGAGTTGAAGAAGAGGCGGGCTGAGTGTTAGAACTAGTTGTAGGAGTAGTATTATGAGTACTGGAACTAGTTAAAGTAACACTAATTATTCGAATAGGAGTTGTGGAAGTGAGTGGATGTAATGGAGGTAAATGGGGTGAATTATTGGATAATACTTCGTTGGTGATTGACTCTGATTCAATCTTATTTTTCCATCGAAAAGTATCAATAGGAAATTCAAAAGGAGGGATTCCTATCTTTTGAGTTTCCAATCGAGTTAATATTCGTCTAGGTTCTAAAGAAGATGAAACACCAATTTCAGATGTTTGAGAAGTTTCTGGATTTTCAACAGAAATGGATACTCCCTCTAACTTTTCTGTCAAAGACTAAACTTCTGGGGGATTTTGGTGAAAATTTGGAGATAGTATTAGTTGAGTTTCGCTAGGAGACTTAGGAGAGGAATGTTCAACCTCACATATTAAATATTTAGATCTAGCTAATGTTCTAGAAGTTGAAGGGGATCTAGAGGGAGAGAGACTCTTAGATTGGCTTTTAGATTGATCAGACCTTCTTTCCATTCACAATAGCCCTCCTTCTAGCGCCAAAATGTTGAAGCCTCAGAATTTCGTTGCAACAACATGGGGGAAAACCACCTAGTCTGGACCTTAGAGAAAGTGCTTATATGTTTGGTGTAGCGGCTCCGACTAGGGATAAAGATACCAGTTTCCCAATAAGGATGATGAGGGTGTGTTTTGTTTATAACATCCAAATGGGAAATTATTTAATCTATCATATGCATTTTAACAAAAATATCTATTCATTATATACCCAGGAGTGTTCATTCCTTCATGTGATCTAAAAATGTATCTTCCAACAATTAGTAATGAAGATTATTTAAAGTTTGAAAGAGATGAAAATTATGTAAAAATAATTATTTTGAAAAAATAGGTTAATCATTCAGCCCTCTATGGGCTGGAAGAGAAGGGATTTTCGAAAAAGTTCAAACAGCCTGGAGAATAGATGTTTCAGGCTCCCCAAGCTTTGTGTGGGAACAAAAAATGAAAAATGCAAAGAAGGCTCTAAAAGAATGGATAAAGAAGGCTACAAATTCCCCCACCAGCCAGAGGAAAGAAGCAGTCCATCAGCTGGAAGAACTCCAATTGGAATTGGAAGAGAAAGATATCTCACCCATGGATTTAGATAAAGAAAAATATGCTCAAAGGAAAACATATAATTCCTTTAGAAGCGAAGAAGAATATTGGCGCTTAAAGTCTCGCAGCTTGTGGCTCAAAGCTGGGGATAGAAACACTACATACTTCCATAGACAGTACAGGGCTCGTATTTCGCGAAATCACATTGCAGAAATCACTACATCCAGTGGACAAGTGTGCAAAGGATTTGACCAAATTAAGGAAGCCATTGTGAAGCACTTTCAAAACCTTCTTAGTGCTGAAAGGGATGAGAGCGAGGAGGAATTATCAGAATTCCTCACAAATATTCAGAATTTAGTCAGCACAGAAGATAATGACACACTCTTGAGCCCAGTCACGGAAGAATAAATTTCAAATGTTATTTGGTCCATGGAGCCAGACAAAGCCCCTGGACCTGATGGATTTTCAATCCACTTTTACAGAATTTGCTGGGAGCTAATCAAACCTGATCTCCTTAGAATGATACATGGATTCATGAGGAAGGCAAAGGTTGGAGGAAAAATAAACTCCACCTTTCTTGCCTTAATCCCCAAGGAAGAAAATCCAGGCTCTTTCGAAAGATACAGGCCGATCTCGCTTTGCAATTCGTCCTACAAGATTGTGGCTAAACTTCTGGCGAATAGAATCAAACCTCTTCTACAAAAAATAATTTCTCCAGCCCAAGGGGGATTTTTGAAAGGAAGACATATCCTGGACAATGTTATCCAAGTTCAGGAAGCTCTGCATTCCAGCTATTCTCGCAAAGAACAAGGTATGCTTATTAAACTGGATATGTGCGACGCTTTTGATAGAGTTAACTGCTCTTTCCTGAACAGGGTTCTTTCATCCTTCGAATTTAGACAGGAATTCATCAATCTAATAAAAGCTTGCTTAGAGAAGATATGGATTGCCCCCATGGTAAATGGAAGACCTGCTAACTTATTTTTAGCCACCAGGGGATTGAGGCAGGGTTGTCCTCTTTCACCTTTTCTCTACATTCTGATGGCAGATTCCTTGAGCAGAAAGTTGACTTTGGAAAAAAAAAATGGCAGTATACCTGGGATCAGAATCGAGAAAGGAATTGATCCAGTGAATCATGCGCTTTTTGCTGATGATTCACTTTTTCTTGGGGGCACCTCATCAAGAATAGAAAATTCCTTCAGAACCATCCTTCAGAAATTTTGCAGCATCTCGGGAGCACTTATAAGCAAGAGGAAAAGTGTTGTGTATGGATGGAATACAGAGCATTACACAATCGAGAAAATTGCAAACGATCTAGGCTTTATAGGTCACGCAGATTGGGACAAAATAAAATATTTGGGCCTCCCAATAATGCTGGGCTCCAACAGAAATCATCTGTGGGAGGAAGTAATTTCGAAATTCAATAAGAAGAATGCTGCGTGGGGAGGCTTTTGGCTCACCACAGGAAGCAAACTCACACTCATCAAATCAGTTCTTTCGGCTCTGCCCACTTATCAGGCTTCTCTAATACTGGCCCCAAAACTAATCTCAGACCAAATCTCCAGACTCATGCGCAACTTTCTGTGGAATAGAGGTCGTGGAAATAGCAACAGATTTCACTTAATAAGTTGGGATACAGTGAAATGACCACTCGTAGAAGGAGGACTACAAATCCGCGATCCTTTGCATGCAAAATTAGCATTGGGCAACAAATTATTACGGTAGCTTCATGCCAAGCCTAAGCACCCAGTCAGCCAAATTCTCAAGCTCAAATATCTAAAAAACCAGTCAATAAAATCCTTTACTATGGAGAAATCCCCTAAAGGAACGCAGGCCTAGAAGCTGTGTAGCAGAGGCATTGAATTTTTTATATCATACCTATATCGAATTCCTGGGAATGGCAAAAACACAATGCTTTGGAGAGACAGTATCATGGGACATCCCCCTCTAGCAGAAAACAACGAAATCTCTGAGATAAGAGACTGGTTACATGCAAAAGGAATCAGGAAAATAGAGGACATTTCGAGTTGGGACAACAACGGAAACTGGTAGTGCTGGATTTTTCCTAGAATCCCAGTGCATCTAAAATCTCAGTTAGATACCCTTAAAGACACAATTTTCGACTTTGCTCCGGTGCATACAGAAGAAGAAGACTCCTAGGGCTGGGGTAAGATGGGGGTGTATACAGCAAGTCAAGGGTATCTTCATATGCAAACTAAAAAGGATTTTCCACACCTAGAATCCGTGTGGAAACAGATCTGGGATAGCTTCAACATCCCCAAAATCAATTTCTTCTTCTGGACTTTGTTCCACAAAAAAATTCTAACAGGAGAAAATTTGTGCAAAAGGAACATAGCAGGCCCACACAGATGCGTCCTCTGCAAAAGAGCTTTGGAAACTTCAGATCACCTGTTTATAGCTTGCGAGTTTTCGAAGGAGGTCTGTTCCATTTTCCTGACCGGACTGACTATGCGTCCTCCATCTCAAAGCTCGATTGATACCATGTTCTCCTCATGGAAAGCCAGCTATCCTTACAACATTGTCAGCAAATCTCTATGGTACAAGGTGTGGATAGTTGTCCCTAAGTATGTCTGCTGGAAGCTATGGCTAGCCCGGAATGAAATCATTTTCAATAACACTGAATTTCCTGCAGCAAAAGTGGTGGAACAGGCAAAGAACCTCCTCTTGGAAACTTTTAATCACTCTTCAGTCAAAGATGACAACTCTCTCCGAATTGAAGAAAGGGTGTGGTTGGATGCTTACACCTGTAAGGCCAGACTCCCAGCAAACACACAACCAATCCATAAGGAAAGATGGCAGATTCGAGAACCAGAGGACATATTCCAACAGTGGTGGAAATCCCAGGGCAAGTGCACTATTTTCTTCAATGGAGCCTCAAAAGACAACCCAGGGAGGTCAGGAGAAGGAGGGGCAATATTCTTTCCGAATGGGAAAAAAGATGATTTCAGTTGGGGCCTTGGACTGAAAACCAACAACCAAGCAGAAATTCTTAGTCTTTTGAAAGCTTGCCAAATGGTCAGAAAATAAAATCCAAGCGAAATCCTCATCTTTGGACACTCAGAATTGTTGATAAAAAAATAGTAAGCAAGAAAAGGCTCAAGGATCCGGTGCTAAACAAACAACTATCAAGAGTGAACAGAATTTTGAAGGATTTCCCCTTGGTCCAAATTTTTCACATTCTCAGAGGATTAAACCAAGAAGCGAACAGATTGGAAAATATAGGATGCACTTTACAATATGGAATGATCAGCATAAATGCAGATACACCGATCAAGGCAACTATTCCCTAAATGGAAAAAGTGCTTAAGTCAAATCTGAAGAATGTAATGGTTGTTTAGGCTTCGCCCAACCTTTCTTTCTATCAATAAAACATAACCGTTCCAGTTAAAAAAAAAAGGTTAATCAAAAGAATATCACATTTATATGTTTGATTATATATGAGATAAGAAATCATAAACTAATATCAGTACAGAATTGCATTTAACATTCACTTATGATAGCAACTCTAATAGATAATACATATAAAAATATGATTGTCAATTTAAGAAGTAAAACTTAATATAACGTTTAGAAGTACCATATATATGAGGTTCTACTCATTCAAACTAACAATATTTTTCTGATCCTTTTCACTTTCAAGCAATTTAATGAGTACAACAGTGAAACTTCAATTAAACAGCTTCAATGTCAAAAGATAACAGATTTCATTCCATTGATTCATCAAGGTATTCACAAACTTACAGAAATGCATCTTTGCAAATATTTTTGAAAAATTTCTGGACCCTTCTCTAAATGCATGAGAAAAGTTTAAATACTAAACTAAATATGTTTAAAATATATTATTACATAAAAATTGGAGGAGGTTTCAAACAACCATCCTCGTAAGGAGTAAACTTAAACTACAATCTAGGAAATAAAATAACAACATGATTATATGGGTTGATCCTCTTTGCGTATTTGATATTGGAGTTGAAAAATATCTACCATTGGCTTTAGCTGAGCTGGCTTTGTAATCCCATATCTAATCTGGCCTTTGAATACTACATTTGAAAGTGTTGGAAACTCTTTCTTTGTAGAATCAATTAATTATTATAGAGTTAGACACTGATGATAAGGTTTGATCTAAAAATTCCAGTAATTTTCCCAATCAAACTTATTTATCTTTTTAATAGTTTCCACTTGCGTCTCTATACTTTCCTTCCATTGTGCTTCTAATGGTCTAAGATCTAGGAGTGTTTCAGTTGTGGATTTTTTAATAAGTTCAGCTTTTAAAAGTTGTTCATTAATAGGTTCAATGATTTCATTTTTCAACCTTGATGCCTTTGTCGTTGCCTTCTCTGCTTATCTCAGCTGCAATTCCCAATCCTTAAATAAAATATCTTTGTGAAACATATCTATCTTAGGGAGGTCAGGTTTCTTTCCTACATAAGAATTTTGCCACTGAATGGACTTAGTAATCTTCTTTTCAACCTTTTCACAGTCAAGCCTTCTGTTAGCCACTTGTTGGATCATAATATTACTTGTTTCACAGTACGAAATGGTGATTGAAATTTTTTGACAAAAGTTTTCTTGTTGTTGCTTTAGCTTTGCATTCATTTGCAGTGCTTCTTTTATGAATTGTTCTACTTGAGGCTAACTTTTCAATTTTTCCATTGCTGATTCAAGATGTGTTTCTTTTTCTGTAATCTGCACCTGGCACTGCAACTTTAATCTCTCAATGTCTTTTTGAAATTGTGACATCTTCGTTTCAATATGCTTACTAGAATTAGGCTTTTCATGTTCTAACAGTTTCTCCAACTCTGGAACTTTGTCTTCCTTTTTTTTAAGTAGAAGATGAACCTTTGTAGCTTTGTCAATGTTAGAAGTAGCATATGCTCTTGCGAACTTGTTATGAAGGTAAATCCTCTCTACGGATAGACACGATCCCTCCAGCCCTAGAGTGGGTCTAGTAACAAAGAGACAAGCTAGAGTGTAGGTTCCTAATTAATGAATGAAACAGACAAGGTAGATCCACGTACCTGGAGTCCACTGTTGTTGTCGTGGCTGTTGTAGTGGTAGCCCCTCGATTGTTGTCTTGGCGGGTCACGATCCTTTCGCAACGATTCTTGGATACCTGCACGAATATCAACAAACAAGAGTAGCATACGAAACAACAATCTCATCCATAACTACTAACCAGTCAAGGAGGGTTAAGCATATTGCATCAGGTAAAATACATCAATGCAAAATGGGAACCAGACAATAGTCATGCATATGTATTAATATAGGAAAGAGTTACAACCAAGCCTTGACATCACAGCCTCCTTCAGCGGGGTTCAGTTGAAGCTCATCTCGCTGAATGCCAGGGAATTCAGACGGGATGAAGACACAAGATTAAGCTCTCTCAATAAGGGTCTCTTTCGTTTTATCTTTTTCTATAAAATTGAATAGAAATATCTTCAGCGTTTTTACAACAATATGTTCAGTTAAGCTAGCACATCAATGGAAGATGGCTATATTTATAGAGGGATAGGAGGAGGTTAGGATCCCTACTATGGTGGAAGGGAGGCCTTATCCCTTTGGAGGTTTCTCCAAAAGGTAGAAACATGAGGCCATAGGAGGAACCTTGTGGTTATTCAGTCGAACCACTCCCTATGACTTTCCCACAAAGTTGTTATGATGGAAACTTCGCCTCTAGTTTTAAAAAACTTTCCAAAAACAGATTGGCATGGGCTTATAACTAAGATAGAGTGCCAGCTGGCGCGGGGGCCAATGTTAATCTTCCTCATCAACGCGAGGGCATAACGAGCTACCAGTACCAAGGCAAAAACAGGTGTTTATGATGGTCTGTTCAAGAAATTGTTAACAGAAGGAATGTTGTGGTCATGACAAGAGATGCAATGATGGTATTTGCAAGGCATGACACTTTATTCTGGTCACAGAAATGAGCCTCCAATGTTTTTGATGGGGATTACAGGGACAGTGACAAAATTTTGTGTAACAAATTCCCCCTAAAGCATGAGGTCCGATATAGAGGAAGGGGTGAAATGCTTTACCAGAACACATTCGAACCAAACACCACTGTCGGAAGACCAAAAATTACAAATACAATTGATATCTTTGATACATGAACATGTGGCATGGGCGCAACCATCCATAATAGAGTACATATATGAACTGAGATCTGAGGTATGGACGCAACCATCTAGCAGTAGGATCAACAAATAGACTTAGGTATGGTCGCAGCCATCCAATCAAAAGAGTCATGCAACAAGTCATGATAAACCATAATATCCCGCAGCTTGGATCTTATCAGACAAAACCTAGGGTCTTGTGCTCCATCTCGATCCGAACAAGTACAAATTCAAGCATGCGAATATGTGAGCTGAAGTCGAACATGCAAGAAAATCACCTGATTACCAGCCAATGATGAAAGTTTTTAACAGGCATGAGAGAAACCACCAATCATGACAATGGCTCTCAAGGTACAATAGATAAAATCCTCGGAATGTGAATAGTGATCTGGCGTCGAACACCCGCATAATCACTCGATCAAATGCCAATGATATGGACCTGTCGTTGAATGCAAAGAACCTTCCATTGAGGCATGCAGGCTCCAAGGTACCGATAGGGATTCTCTATACCAACTTCCTGGTTAATGAGCTGAAGTCAACAAATAGTGACTTGGTCGAAGGAGGGCCATAATGCTTCCCACATCATCGACACAAGATAGAGAAACATGATGGAAGTGAATCAGGACCAACAGAGAATCAGAGGGAGGTTGAAAACTACAAAGGAAAAATTCTCTTGAACATATCAGCGA
Organism: Pinus albicaulis; assembly: GCA_034641835.2. NCBI lineage: Eukaryota > Viridiplantae > Streptophyta > Pinopsida > Pinales > Pinaceae > Pinus > Pinus albicaulis. The sequence goes on from CM076570.1 coordinate 600,943,197, forward strand.
CACGACCTTGGATTTGGCAGTATTTTGACATCAAGGGATCTAAGGTCATGATGACATGGCAAAGAGAATATGAGAGGTCAAAAAATATTACCCAAACCCATGGAAGCAAAAATGATGAAATGAGATGTCCCCAACTCGACATGAATGCAAACGAGTGTCATGTTCAAGAGCAACATACTGCTGACACAACCAAAGACTCGTTTAATTTTCCCCCACCATTTCGAGCGAGTAACCCAATTATTTTTTAAAACAATCTTGAAGGCGATAGCATATGCTTGCGCTGTAAGTTTTTCCTACGAAAAAATCCAACCTAGTACATTTTACGAGCTCTAGGAAGGAGGAAATTGAGTGAACATCATGGTGACGATGTCTGATGTCATCAGGGTTTAACGAGTCTAACAAAGGGAGAACTTGACATCTTTTCATGTTTAGAGAGTTTGAAAAGAAGAAAAAAATAAAACTCCAGCAAGTCCCTTTTCGTAAATAGCCTCTCAGATACGAAAAGGTAGAAAAAAATATCTGAAAGAACCTCTTAGTCGTGATAGGCTAAGGTATTCCTTTTTCATAAATAATCTATCCCAGCCTAAAAAAAGGGTAAACGTATACTAGGTAGATATCATTTTGCAGCCATTTAATGAGTTCAAAACGACAAGAGTCTTGGAAATATTTTCAGTTTTAGAGATTTAGAAAAGAGCTGAAAGATGACTCCAGTAGTGACTTTTTTGTGTTTTTACCGAGTCCAAAAAAGTATAAAATACAACTCATTACTTCATCGCTATCTCATTAAAGTCCTGTCACTGCACAAGAGACAAACGTAAAACCCATTTCTCGAAATAACATAATTTAACAATCAAAAAACATGTCTTAAAACCTAATTAGGGTTCTAAAAAGTTATAAAATGTCAAAAATGGTAAAAAACAATTACTTTTCACTTTTAACTCTTGTGGAGCAATAGTTACCCATTTTACACTGCGATTTTGTGGCGACGATGGCAGACAATATGGAAAACCAATCTCAAATCTGTATGTTCCAGTTAAGAGCCAACATCCTTCACCACATTTTAAATCCTCTTTCATTACCTACAACCTTCAGTTTTAATTTCTAAAGGTGAAATTGTGAAAACTAGGGCACGACGGTCGGCATGAGTTTCGGGCACAGACTCGCGCCAACTGTCCGATTTTATGAACGAAGCCGCGCCAACCATGCAACGATTTTAAACTCACAATGCAAGATTTATGAGCCTAAATTTCACAAATTTTAGCTTTTTATTTGTCTAATAATGTCCATATGAACATGTTTGCAGGTGAAAATGTAGTAAAATGGTGATCGAGTGGAAGGAAAGGGAACACGGTGAAGAATATGAGCTTGCTATGGATACTGAGAGATGCATGGAAGCTCTTTAAGACTGTGGAAAAAAAAATTTCTTCATGACACTGTGCCTTAGACCTCAACTGGAGCTACTGCAATACTTAATTAGTATAATATGGGTCAAGGATCAGGAAAAATTCATTCTTCAAGATCAGGAACTCGAGATTGATGTTTCAGATGTCTATTTCATAAAGGGACTGCCGCGAAGGGGAGAAGCGCCAATCTTGATCAACACCTGGCCTACCATGGAGAACATGAGCGTGGTAATTAACAGGGTATGTCCTGGGGCATAGAAAAGATCAAAAAGTGGGAAGGTGGACATTCAGAATATCCTGGATTTAACACTGAAGGTAGTGTTACACACGATCACATGAGCTGCGGGATCACAAGCACCGCATGAAGCAACAAAAACACAACTAATTCTTGTTGTAGACTGTTTGACACTAACCATCTACAACTGGGCAGAGGTAGTAACAATCAATATAAAACTTCAGTTGAAAAAATGCAAGAAGACCAAATTGAAGTAGTTTGGTTATGGGTCTATCTTGGTATCGTTCTTCTTGGGACGAATACCAATATTTTAGCGTCAGGAAGTGATAGTCCTGACACCACCAGCACTGGATCCATGGATGGCTCAATGGGTAGCTATGATGCTAAGATTAGGGGGCGGAAAGCAAATGTCCGGGAGACCGAAATTTTTTGATTGGCTCCACCGACAGTTGATTGTCGTGGAGGACTGGCCCTACGCTGGCACAAATTTCATTGGTGATCCGGACCTCCCACTCTCGGAAGGAGAGGATTGGGACGAAGCACTTGGTAAGATTCATTTTAAATTTTTATGAGTATTATGATTTTTTTGGGTATGTATGTTCTAACAATTAATCCATGCATTTTCAAATGTAGACCTAGAGAGACCTGCAGGGATGTCTCTGATAGCAAGGCGAATACCTCGCGATTTCGATGTTGCCCCTTAGGGTGAGGAGGAGGAAGAGATCGTGCACAACTTGGAGGGAATTTCCCATGGGGTCCTAGACTATGTGCGATTCGACGATGTTCCTCATGCGTATCAGAGACACATTGTAGGGGTGTCAAACCGAGTTCACCACTTGTTGAGGTGGCTTGTCTGGGCAGTGACATGTTATCATGATCATCATGCTGATTAGACACCTAGATTTTATTTCTACATATTTTTGAGAGACATAATGTCTCAGGATGTAACAGAAACACACATATTTTTTGAAACTTATGGTGCACATTGATGCAAAAATTTGATATATATATATACATCTATTTTTCTATTTGATATGAGTCTCTCATGTGATGATGATTTTACATATTACGCAAATGTCTATCCAATACAATGTTAGCCACTATATTAGTTAATGCATTCATTTGTCTAGGAATATGTTGATATGTGATATAATCAACATGTCTTTCCAACAAAAAAACACGTAAATAAAATCTTAAAATGTGAGGGTTTCTAACTAAATAATGCCCATTCAGTTGAAGAACAACAAGCTTTGAGTCTAGATTTACAACCAATGCAATAGTGCCAAGGGTAATCGCCTCGGTTAACAGTTCAATGACAGCACTATATTCAGCGACATTGTTTGTAGTTTTTCCTATACAAATACCTTGTAGGTCTATCAACTCACAAGCAGGATCATAAATCACCCAAGTTGCCGAAGACATGTTTCAGGTACTGTGGGAAGCACCATCCACGAAACCGAAAAAAGGGGTAATAGACATCTTTACAATAAGCAACAACCCAATAAGCAGGAAAACACTCACAAAACACACCAAGCCAAAAAATGTACAAAAATGAAAAGAACACCTATGTACACAAAACATGCACGAATGACTCATGCATAGTACTTTTTGAGATACAACCCATTTCTGGGCTAATCTAAAGGATGACCTTCATATTCAATGAGCTCATAGGCCCCATTCTTCAAAACGCGTTTAACAATGTAGCGCCCATGCCACATGGGTTGAAATTTTCCTGCCCCCAGCTTATCATGAGCTTGGTCGTACAGGAGGACGAGGTCTCCTTCTACAAAGGAGCGAGAGGAAACCAACTGGTCAAAATGGGCTTTGACCCGCTTCTTCTGTGTCTCGATAACCTAAGCAGCAAAGTGGCGAGTTTCATCCATCCTTTCTAAGTAGAGAAGACACTCTTATTCAGGTGAATTTTTGGGCAATAATTCAACAACCAACTTGAGCGAAGGTATTTCACACTCAATTGAAAGGGTAGCTTCTAGACTGTAAACAAGTTGGAATGTAGTGAATCTAGTCGCATCCTTGACTGAGGTTCAATATGCCCTTCGAGATGAAAATAACATGAGATGCCAAATGGATTTATGTACCCAATCATACATTGAAGCATGGTGACAAGAACTTTGTTCACAGCTTCAACCTTTCAATCGGCTTGAGGATAGTACAGCATTGAGTTGTCATGATTTAAGCCCAACCTAAAAGTCAACTCCACCACCATATAATGCTAAAAATGGGAACCATGATCGATAACGATGGCCTAAGGGACACCAAACCTAGAAATGTTGTGATTGAATATGAACTGAGCTACTGTCTTACTATCGATGGCAATCGTAGGCATTGCTTCGGCCTATTTGGTGAAGTAGTCAACGACTACGATAATATAAGCATGCCCCCCGGCCGAGTGAGGGTTACATGTCATAAAATAGATGCCCCACTTTGCAAAGGGACCAACGGTAATGAAAGAGTGGAGATGTGCAAGCGAAATACACATCTTACACTGATAGATCTGGAAATCATGACATTTACGGGAAGCAACAATGCAGTCCTTGAAAATAAAGGGCCATAAATATCCAGCACGAAGGATCTTCTATGCATTGGCATAACTAGACATGTGACCACCACAGGCACCATTGTGACAATCATTCAGAACTTTCTCAGCCTCCTTGAGAGTCAAACACAGGCAGAGAATGGAATCGACTCCGATGCGGTAGAATGTATCTCTGACAATACAATAAGGTTGTGATTGATGGCGGATGCGTCGGTGAGCATCCTTTGTCAACTCAGATCTAAAAGTGGAATTCTGAAGATATACACTGATATCACCGTACCAAGGATCGAGGGTGCTAATTAGAAAAAGTGTATCGTCTAGAATGCATTCTTCAGAACCAGACGGAGCAGAGTCAGAGGGAAGGGAGAAGATCAAATCGGCAAAGATGAGTGATTTCTTTGACTTGGCAGTAGTAAATTCCAAATCGAAATCTTGGAGGATAACAATCCACTTTGAGTATTTTCCCCCCAGCAATTTTCGAGACAATATGTAAGTCATGGAGATTCCGAAATCACAGTCACAGTATGTAATAGAATATAATAAAGAAAACATTGAATTTCTTGAACCGCAGCTAATGCTAACTTCTTAACATGGGCATAGCGTGTTTCGGTATCGAGAAGATTATGAGAGAGGTAGTAAATAATATGCTCGTCATCGTCATCATCGTTTGAACCAGAACCATGGAAATCATGCTGAAAGCGGTAGCTAAAGAGAGGGAAAATTTGTGATGATAGTTCGAAGGATGCAATAAAGGAGCATTGATAAGCAACGTCTTCAAAGCATCAAAATACTTCTGGGCGATCTCATCCCAAAGGAAAGGGACACCCTACTTTAGTAATCGCGTGAATCCTTTAGCTACTTTGGCATAGTTAGGTATAAAATGACGTAAAAAATTAGCCTTCCCCTGCAGACTCTGCAGCTGATGTAATGAAGATGAAGAGGGGAGATTAATAATAGCCTCAACTTTGAGCGGATCAAGGCGACTCCCATATTTGGACACGATAAACCCTAAGAGTCTACGGGAATCAACGTAGAAGACGCATTTGTGCGGATTTATCCAGATATTGTAGCATCAAAAACGAAGAAATATCTGATGAAGATGGTCAAGATGGTCCTTACAGTTAGCTGAATGAGCCGGAAGGTCATCCAGATAAGGCTGAATGATGTGCTTAATATCATGAAAATCGTATGAAATCGCTCTCTGAAACATGGCCCCAGCATTCTTCAAGCCGAAAGGAAGCTTCTTATAGGCAAAATCACCCCAAGGATAGATGAAAGTGGTCTTATGCTGATCATTAGAGAGAAATTTGATCTGGTTATAGCCAGAAAATTCCTCCATGAGGGAAAATATATCACTCACAGTGCAATCATCAATGATCTGATCAATAAATTGAGTAGGATAATTATCCTTGGGACAGGCCCGATTGATGTCACGATAATCAACACAGACTAGAATGGTACCCTGTTTCTTACCTACAGGGAAAATTTTGGAGACCCATTCTATCAAGGGAATCAAGTAGATGAAAACAGCATTTAGAATTTTTTCAACTTCACTTTTAATGGCGATATCCTTTCGAGGATACACACGACGAAGGCGTTGACGAACATGCTTCAAACTAGGGTAGGTAGGAATCTCATGCACCACTATACTGGGATCAATACCAGGCATTTATTCATAGGACCATACAAAGATGTTGCGAAACTCGTGAAAAAGGCTAGCATAAACCTGAACTTCATCGGAATAATAGGTGACCCAGATGGATGTTCTCGACAATTCCCGGTTTGACAGAAATGTCAATAGGCATCATTTGCGTAATTTTACTCAAGTTACCCTCTGTAAAAACTTTATGTCTCAGAATTGGCATTTTAAGTGGAGGATAAGGAACCTTATATGAAAACCTCTCAAGACATGTATACATGGCCCCGAGACTGGGCATGAACGAGGAACGATGATGACCATATTCCCACGGTAAATCCTCGAGAGACATAGTTTCCATGATAGCTTCATTGGAGGGAAATATATCTTTCAAGGGATCGGATGAATCTGAATCACCGAGCCAAGAGGATTGAGAATAAGCATCAAGAGACATGCTTAAAAGAGCATGATTAGAATGCGGAGGATCTGAAGCCACAATGATTTCACAATAGTCAATCTCAATTGGACAATGACAACGAATCTATGAAATGAATAATCTGTTCAGCTGAAGGGATGATCCATGGGATGAAAGACTGAGAGATCATGTTGATCTAAACAATTTTGGGTGGAGGAAGGGCAAAAATGCCCATGAGGGTAGGATCTTTGACAAGACCTGGCCCAACACTCTCATAGGGAGTAGGAATTTGATCCACATACGAAACGTTGTTCTCGGAAGAAGAGGTGAAGAAAGACAATTGATCAACAGTAACAATATTTCCTTCGTGTGTTAATTTCAGGAAATGAAAGAGAGTGGATGGAACACACAACATGGCATGAGTGCAACTACGACCGAGGAGAAGATTGTAATTGAGCTTGGCGTCAATTACTTCTACCTCGACATTGACTATCTTCCCTTTCAAGGTAATCAGTAAACTAGCAAGAACACCCAAAGGTTTTGATTCCCTTCCATCAAATGCTTCAAGGGCATTGGTGATGAGTTCAAGGCCAGAGAACCAATGGCTTTCTAGCAAGAAGATGACATGATGCACGTATACACACCTTTGTCCACAACCGCTCGATGGATATCAAGACCATTAATGACAACTTTTAGAATGAGTGAAATTTGATGGGGTAGTCATGGAACTAAATTCTCTAAATATAAAGTGAGAAGGCTAGTATCAGTAGGATCAACCCCACCAATCACAGATAACAAAACCTTCTGTTGAGACGAATAACTATGAATTAATTCTACCGCAGACATTGCAGATGGCGCCTGAGCCAAATCCTCAACAATATTGTAATGTTGAGCAGCACAGGCATTTGAATTGTAAGAAGACTTGCAGAGTACACCTTTGGAAGTTGGTCGTACAACAGGCTCAGTACTATGCCTTTCAATCTGAAGAGGGCCATAAACAGGTGGAGGAGGAGGACCATTAGCGCTCTCCTTCCCCACTACCTAACGCGATTCAGTATAATCTTTCGATCGAATAGCAATAGAAACATACGCAGAACCATTCATCATGAACACCTGAGAGCCAAATGTGGCAGAGGACTAAGGTTGCTCTACCATCTGGGTCTGCTGAGATGGAAAAGGTTCTTTAAGAATAGCTGTAGTTTCCTGGGTGCCTTTGAGCAATCTACTTACTTCAACCCATCGAGGACAGTCTTTGGTGTAGTGCTATTCGTCACAGATCAAACAAGGGTACTTCGGCTTACGCTGTGAACCATCATCAGCATGAGGATTTGAAGAATCTGGTTTCGAGGTATCGGCTTTGCCTTACCTTTACCCTTCTTTTTCCCTTTAGAAGTTTTTTCCACCGGATTGGCCTGAACAACATTGAATTTCAAGGTTTTACTAGGATTCAGAATGGGATGAGAAGAAAAATCATTGGAAGGATTAGACTTTTAATTCCCAGGATTTGGAGGATAAGACTTCCGAGAATTCTCAGACACGAAACCCATAATACCATTGACGGATGGGGTCATCGATGCTTTAGAAGTTCCAGGTCGAGGGGCATCAGACAAGATATCATACAGTGTGCCAGACTGAGAGTACACAATATCAAGGCACTGGACACAAGAAATGGCTTGTTCCTCGATTACACATGCTCCCATAGCTATTTATTTCACGGTCTGATTAACAAAGGAGGTAGTAAACCAATCATTCATAAGCTGATCAGGAATATCAAACTTGATCAAGCGACGACGCCACCTCCATTCATGAATATGATTCGAGATATGATTAACTCGGTCATGTTTCAAGGATGTGAGGAGGTGTGTCCCGGTCTCATAATGAAATTATAACTGAAAATGCGTAAGGAATTCCATGGCGAGAGAGTTTAAGTCTTGAAAAATTCCATGAGAAAGCTCAATGTACCGATTTAAAGCGGCACCAGTAAGAGTCTATTGGAAAAGATGAAGTGGGATGGAATCGCCAACCCAAGAGTTAGAAGAACACCACAAGTGGTAAGTCATAACATGTGCTTGGGGTTCTTCTCCAGACTTGCTCTCAAACTTAGGACAATCACCAGGAATCTTAGTCAGAACTAGAGGCCAATATGATTTATGAAGAATCGGATCATTTGTTAACTTTGACACATCAGGCAGTTCCAACGTAGCGAGAAATGGTAATTGATGATTAAAAGGCATTGGAGGTCTCTAATAAGGACCCGTGTTAACATTCCACCCAGTCTGCGAGAAATTTTACCCCCATATGTTTTATCCTGGAGGATTCTGACCATAGGGGTTATAAGCCTGATAATTCTACTGATACTGGGGTTGAGGACCAGGATATTGATTCTCAGCATACCATTGAGGTCCTTACTGAGAAACGTATGGATTTTTTTGCAGAATGTAAGCATGGCCTTGAGGTTGACTATACACCAACTGGGATTGATTTTGAGGGTAATAATTGAAACCTTGGGGTGCACTATATACCTACTGATATTGACCTTGGGGGTAACAAGCGCCTTGGGGTTAAGCAGGCGGACCCTGTTGAGCAGGTTGAGCAGGTTTCTGAACAAGTGGACCTTGCTGAGCAGGAGGACCCTCCTGAGTCAGATAAACAGGTAGAACTGGTTGCTAAGCAGGTTGAATAGGTTGTTGAACAGATTGAACTGGCTGTTAAACAGGTTGAATTGGCTGCTGAGTTGGTTGAGCAGGCTACCCCTGCGGAGTAGGTTGGTCTGGATACTGAGGGCCACTGGGTTTCCCTTATGGAAGAGGTTGGCCCAATGGTGGAGATGGACCAGGTTGACCCGGCACAGGACCATAGGGTTTTCCTTGTTGCACAAAGTTTTATCCATACGGAACGTATGACTGTTATTGTTGTATAAGAGATTGTCCCTGTGGTGGATACATTTTCCCCCTAGAAAGATAAGATGTTCCTGGTTGAGACTAATTTTGGGTAAGTGTTATATTCTTTCCACGAGTAGCACACGTGTTGTACGTTGCGCTGGGCGCAGCAGAGGGGTCACAGGGGGGGCAGCAGCCCCCCCTGTCGGTGTTCAGGGCAGCGCCCCGGCAAAATTTTTTTTGGTATACGGTCCCACTCATATGCGGACCCACCCATGTTTTGTGCATGATTTTGCACATGGTTTTGGGGTACGATGGTTTTCGACCCTTGGTATTTTGTAGATCTGGTCAAAGGAACTATGGTTATGTTCTAATCCAGGGTTAATGGATTGGGGTTTATGTATGCTTTGGCATATATATATGTGTTGTAACACTAAAAGGAATATAATGAAAAATCAAGCTGGTCGTCCCAATTTGGGATCTAGGGGAAAATCTCTGTGTTTATTTGTTTTATGTTTTATGCTCTCGCTATTGTTTATTTTCTATTATAATATTCGTGTGTAGATCATTTTTGTTCAGGGTTAAAACCTACATTTGGTATCAGAGCTATTTCGGCTTCAAGGGGACGCCTTTTCTACTGGGGGTTTTTTGTTTGGGCCTAAGGTAGACCCTGTTCAGTGGGAGATCTGCGGGATAGATTCTTGCGGTGAAAGAAGATGGCGAGTGGCGGAAATATAGAGATCGAGAAATTTAATGGTCAGAGTTTTGAGTTGTGGAAGCTCAAGATGGAGGATCTGCTGGTGGATAAAGATCAGTGGATCGCGGTAGATCCACGTACTAAACCAACAGCAATGTCAGATGAAGACTGGAAGAAACTGGATCGGAAGGCTAAGAGCACAATACGGTTGTGTGTGTCAGATTCAGTATTGTTGAATGTATCTGGGGAAGCTACGGAGAAGAATTTGTGGGAAAAACTTGGGACTTTGTACCAATCTAAGTCTCTGGTGAATAAGTTGTTCCTGCGGAAAAAGCTGTATAACCTGAGGATGAAGGATGGAGACTTGGCATGAAAATTCAACGCTTCACATCGTGGTAAGTCGTTCTGTCATCCTGTTGATATTAAAATTCCCACATGATAAGTGCATCGCCTTGTTTTTGTTTCTTACCGTACTGTGGGGATGTTATATTATTGCAACAGGGGGGTCAACAACTACCTTGAATTTTGATGACATTGTCTCAGCCTTGCTGTCGGAGGAAATGAGACGGAGAAATATGGAGGGTCGGAATGGAGATGCCTTATCTGTACGAGGAAGGTCCCAGAACAGAAACAAGAATAAGGTTTCGAGTGGGAGATCTAAATCTAGAGGGAGATCTAAATCTCATGGAAAGTTTGTAAAGGTGTGCTGGAAATGCGGAAAGGAAGGGCACTACAAAAAGGAATGCAGATCTAAAGCTCCTGAGAAAGGAAAGGGATCTGATGAAGCTCCTTCTGCAGAGGCAAAAACCACCTCGGATGAAGGTGGGGATGTGTATTTGGCTTCTTCTTCAAACACACATGTAGATCATGAGTCATGGTTGATTGACTCAGGTGCATCCTTTCACTTCACTCCCCATAGGGAGTGGTTCTGCGAGTATGAGAAATATGATGGTGGTGATGTCTTCCTAGGGGATGATAGGAAGGCCAGAATCATCGGATGTGGAAAGGTCAAGCTGAAGCTACAAGGTGGAAGGATAAGAACACTTCCTGGTGTTCTGTATATTCCTGCATTGGCCAGAAATTTGATTTCTGTAAGCAAGATGGATGATGCAGGTGTAAAAACAGTGTTCGAGAAAGATGCCTGCAAGATGGTTCGGGGAGCACTGGTATTAATGCGGGGAGTTCGAATTGGAACTCTGTACAAGCTACAAGGTAGCACTGTTATTGATAGGTGTAACAGTTCTGTGGTTCTTGAAAGAGGAGTGGAAAGCCTAGCTGTCTCTGGAGAAAATACCATGCTATGGCATCAAAGGCTTGGACATATTGGAGAGAAGGGCCTTCGGATACTGCATAGAAATGGTATGGTAGAAGGTATGTCTAATTGCTCTCTGGATTTCGATTTCTATGAACATTGTGTATATGGGAAGAAGAATCGGGTGAGTTTTCCTTCTGGTGCTAAGAGGGCAAACAAGATATTAGAACTTGTGCACAGTGATGTGTTTGGACCTGTGTCAGTTCCATCACTGGGAAAGTCTGTGTACTATGTTTCATTCATAGATGACTTCTCAAGGAATACATGGATATATTTCTTGAGGAAGAAATCTGAAGCTTTTGACAGATTTAAGAATTTAAGGCTCTGGTGGAAAACCAGATAGAGAAGAAGATAAAGGCACCGAGGACAGATAATGGTGGGGAGTTCTGCAAGAAGGAATTTGAAGAGTTCTATAAGAAGTGTGATATAGCACGACAGAAGACTACTCCATACACACCTCAGCAAAACGGAGTTGCAGAAAGAATGAACAGAACACTGATGGAAAAGGCAAGAAGCATGCTCAGTGGTACCGGGTTAGGACAAGCATTCTGGGCAGAGGCAGTGGAGACTACATGTTACTTAGTTAACATATCACCTTCATCAGTGTTGGAGGATAAGACTCCACATGAGGTATGGACTGGTAAGAAACCCTCTCTTTCACATTTAAGGGTATTTGGATGTGATGCATATGTACATGTTCCAAAGGAGAAAAGGACCAATTTGGATAATAAATCTGAAAGGTGCATCTTTATTGGGTATAAGGATGGTTTAAAGGGTTACAAGCTTTGGAATCCAGAAACAAGGAAGGTTGTGTACAACTGAGATGTGGTGTTTAGAGAGGTGAAAGATGTTGTTACACATGAAGTCCTACCAAAGGAACCTGAGAAGATAGAGTTTGAGCTAAAGGAGGATGAATCAGACTCTACAATAGAAGAAGATTCATAAGAGGAAGAGCCACAAACCCCAGCTTTGAGAAGATCAGTTTGGGAAAGAAGGCAACCAGAAAGGTATAGTCCATCTGCTTTCTATTCAGGTTTTGCCTTAACTATAACTAATGATGATCCCAGAACTGTCAGGGAGGTAGTAGATTTAGAGAATGGAAAACTCTGGAAGGAGGCCATGGTTGATGAAATGGCATCCTTGCACAAAAATGAGGCATGGGATCTGGTGGAGTTGTTGGCTGGAAGGAAGCCCATCGGGAGAAAATGGGTGTTTAAAAAGAATAAGAATGTAGAAGGCAAGGTGGAGAAATACAAAGCTCGGTTGGTAGCAAAAGGTTATTCCCAAGTGCCAGGAATTGATTTTGGTGATATTTTCTCTCCTGTTGCCAAAGTTACTTCTATTAGATTACTTTTATCTGTTGCTGCTGCATTTGATTTTGAGATAGAACAGATGGATGTGAAGACAAAATTTCTTCACGGGGATCTAGAAGAGGAGATCTACATGAAGAAACCTGAAGGCTTTATGGTGAAGGGTAAGAAAGAACCGGTATGCAGGTTGAAGAAGTCTCTGTATGGGTTAAAACAGTCACCAAGGATGTGGTATCAGAAATTTGATACCTATATACGGGGACTTGGCTTCACCAGAAGCAAGGAGGATCACTGTGTTTATTTTAAATTAATTGGTGACCGTGTTATGTATTTGGTCTTGTATGTGGATGATATGTTGTTAATTGGAAATGACAAAGAAATTATCCAAGATTTGAAGACCCAATTGTTCTCCAAATTCGACATGAAGGATCTTGGTGCTGCAAACTATATTTTGGGCATGGAAATTAAGAGAGATCGAGCAAAGAGGAAGCTCTGGTTAAACCAGAGGAAGCATGTCGAGACTAATACTAGAGAGCCCAATATGCAGGATAGTAAACCGCGTGAGTGTTCCGTCCCCGTAGTGTGTTGTTCCGTCGAACAATGTCCCAAGACACAAGAAGAAGAGGAGGATATGTCTCGTGTTCCACATACAAGTGCAAGGTAACTTAGGGCAAAATGGTCCCAACCAGACCGTATATTGCACATGCAAAGGGGAGTATTGGAAATCAGCTATGTCAAACCCAGGGAAGGAGAATTGGACAATAGTGAAGTGGGTTTGCAGATATTTGCATGGCACTAGTGATTATGGCTTGTGCTACTAGGGAAGACCAGGATTGGAAAGAGTGTTGGGCATTCATGGTTTTGTTGATGCAGACTGGGCTGGAGATCTGGACCAAAGAAGATCTACAAGTGGGTATGTGTTTAGCCTATTTGGAGGTGCGCCCGCTGACAGCAAATGGCGTCCGTAGTGGCGCTAACCAAGGGTGCGTACTTAGTAGCCACTCATGCAAGCAAGGAAGCAGTATGGTTGCAGAGATTGTGTTCAAGTATGGGGTTGGTACAACAAGCTATAAGGATAGACTGTGATAGCCAAAGTGAAATTTTCTTGGCTAAGAACCCTGCTTATCATTCAAAGACAAAGCACACTGATGTTCAATATCACTTTGTGAGAGATATGGTTGAGGCTAAAAGGGTGTTGCTGGTAAAGGTGGACACTTTGAAGAATGTTGCAGATGCATTGACGAAGTCTGTGAGCACTCAGAAGTTCTCTTGGTGTAGAGAAACAATGGGTGTTGAAGAATTGGCCAAATGACTAAGCTCTCCTGTGGCCCCCCGTGGAAATAAAACAACAAGTGGGAGAATGTTGGGTATGTGTTATATTCTTTCCACAAGTAGCCCCAAGCGCTGTAAGTTGCGCTGGGCACAGCAGGGGGGTCACAGGGGGGGCGGCAGCGCCCCAGCAAAATTTTTTTTGGTATGCAGTCCCACTCATATGCGGACCCACCCATGTTTTGTGCATGAGTTTGCACATGGTTTTGGGGTACGATGGTTTTCGACCCCTGGTATTTTGTAGATCCGGTCAAAGGAACTATGGTTATGTTCTAATCCAGGGTTAATGGATTGGGGTTTATGTATGCTTCGGCATGTATATATATATATATATATATATATATATATATATATATATATATATATATATATATATATATATATATATATATATATATATATATCTGTGTGTGTGTGTGTGTGTTGTAACACTAAAAGGAATATAATGAAAAATCAAGCTGGTCATCCCAATTTGGGATCCAGGGGAAAATATCTGTGTTTATCTCTTGCTATCGTTTATTTTCTGTTATAATATTCGTCTGTAGATAATTTCTGTTCAGGGTTAAAACCTACAACTAGCTTGAAGGACTGCAGGATTGTTTTTGTTGGACTGAATGTTGACCTTGCGGGCCGTAAGGTTGTCCCTGAGGACCAAAGGGTTTTCCTTGCTAGGCTGAAGGTTGTCCCTGTAAGGATTGATAGGAAGTAAATAGACGGGTTTACCGACAACATCATAGTGATGGGGAGGATGGACAGGAGCTTGGGGCTACTGAGAACCTGTTGTAGCCTCTACAACACCCTCCAAAAAACCCCACTTCAAAAATTTTTGGAGCCCCTTGAACTTAAGTAAAGATTCCAGAAGGCTAAGTCGCAAAGTCGCAAAACTCCGCTTTTTAGAAAATTGCGACTCTGTGACCTTGCGACCCTGTGACCTGAAGGTCGCAAGGTCACAAAACCCATTTTTTCTAGAAAATCATGACCCCGCGACCTTGCGACCTCGTGACCTGCAGGTCGCAAGGTTGCGAGGTCGCATATCTCCCTAATCGCTCAAATCGCGACTTTGAGACCTCATTAAATGCCTGCACGTGCGACCTTTTTATATAAAGGAGGTCGCTAGGTCGCATTTTTCATATGCAGCGGATAGAAAGAAACGGCTCTGACAGGTCGACTGGCATGCGATTTTCTCGGGTAAGTTGCCTTTTTCCCTCCTGTTGTTTCCTCCTTTGATTATTCTTGCTAAATCCCTGCAACCCCAACCTTTAAATTGGAATTTACCTCAACTATTTTCTGCATTTCTTACTTAGGGTTTTTTCTGATTCCTGTATCCCTCACAGTGCCCAAAATCATCACCATTGCTTGTCCAGGCCTTCATGGCTACTTCCATACTCCCAAAGCTACTCCTTGACTCTGTCTTGACCCATTGGGCTTTGCATTCTTCCAGTTAAAGGGTAAAATACTCCACGCCACGCGCGCCCAAAACCCCCAGGGAAGCCCTAGCGCGACCTGCGACCCCGCGACCTAGTCGCAAGGTCACAAGGTCGCAGTTTCCAAATTGTTCGAGATTTGCGACCCCGCGACCCTGCGATCCAGTCGCAAGGTCACAAGGTCGCATTTTCACTATTTTCAAACATTCGTGACTCCGCGGCCCAGCGACCTAGTCGCAAGGTCGTAAGGTCGCATTTTCACGGTTTTTAGACATTTGCGACCCCACGACCCAGCGACCTAGTCGCAAGGTCGCAAGGTCGCATTTTCATAATTTTTCATGATTCACGACCCAGCCACCCAACGACCTAGTCGCAAAGGTCGCAAGGTCGCATGTTGGCTACTTTCTCTCAATCTGCGACCCTGCGACCCAGTAGAACAATTTTCAATTTTCCCTGTGTCCCAGCTAAAATCATTGACAAACTGTAATTGGTCTTTTATCATCATGTCATTCTTATCATGGGATTCTTCCATGAATATGACAGGTGAACTTGAAGCAGACGCAGAGTGTATACCTGTTCTCTCGGATTCCAGCGACATGGCACCCCCAGTGTCCTGGAAGAAATACAAGCACGTGGCAGTGGAAGAGGTGGAGATGGACATCCTAGTGTCCCCACCCCCGATATACAGAGATACACTTTGTACATTTGCAAAAGGGGACAGCATGTGATGGTACCAAGTGTACCATGAATTTGCCATAACGGAAGCAGAATTTCCAGAAGACCTCCCGGATCAGGAGGTATACTTAAAAGTCAAAAGATCCAAGCTGCATCTAGCAGGTGCTCATCCGACCATATTTCCATGTCCCGAAATGATAGACTGGATCATACAAAAAACAGATCCCAAGAAGTTCGTGATCCGAGACAGCGAAGGCAAGGCTTTTGCAACGCTCGTAGGCTCGGACGCCCATGTTTACTAATCTTTGCCTCAACAGGAAGAAAAATTTACAGAAGAATGGGCTCTTTCCCATGCAGTCCCTGTAGTCGACACTATCAGGCAGTGGTGGGCGGAGCCCGACAAATTTAAAGTCAAGAAAGACCAATAATATCCGGTGGCCAGCCTGAGAAAAGTGTATAAATTAGTAGCCGCCATGCTTTGCAGATTGTACGGGCGCCCCGACGCCACCACCTTCAACGGCACATTGGCTACTATCATGGAATATGCAACAGTGCATGGCACCCGTTTCAACTGGGCTAGTATATTGATGACCTCAATGCATACAAACTTTTCCTCGGCATTGGCCTTAGATGAAGGAATGCCTTCTGAGTTCTATATGGCTTCTTATCTATTGGATGCCATCTATGTAAGGCTGCATTTTGAGGGATGGGCACATAACTGGGATCCCACGCAGACCCGTGCAATTCATCTACAAACCAAAGTGTTCTGGGAATCCAGGTATAAACAGGATATAGAACCAATTTCTCAAATATTCATCCCCGCCCTATTCAGGAAATTATTTGGCCAGGACGCCCCTTGCATGTCTTGGCGAGCCAGGGAGACTCTAGGCAAAGTGGCGCATTGATTTCCGTTTGTTGGATATACTTTCATCCAGGTCTTCAGCTCATTTAGGGCACCACATGCTATGCCTCACTTCGTTACAGACAAGATGCTCATACAAGAGGTATGCTTCCAAATGTCCTCGGGTTTCTCCAGTGTCATGTCTAAAGGTAAGAAGAAGCCCTAGCCCGCGCTACCCCTCACTATCGGCACATACACAGTTAAATATTTCAAAGAGGTAGGGGCTGAAGGAGAAGAGATTAAAAGTTATCACCTAAGGGCTTTAGAGTACCGAACATACGACCCGGAGAGGATAGTTCCCAAACACTGCAAGAAGGCCAAATTCAAATGGAACTACTAGCATGTAGAACACTAGGGAGAAGATGAGAGAAGAAACTTGTATAATGCAGATAGACAACTTGCTCCAGGGGCGGACTCTGGCCAAGAGGATCCAGATGATCAAAGCCTAGAAGACAGGAGCCGTAAGTTAGGAGGTGCTTCTTCCTCTCTAGCTAAAAAGCCACGGACCAGCACAGGGCCTGACACCTCTTCCCAACAAAAAGAAGCAAAGGCCAAAGCCCAGCAAGAGAGATAAAAGAAGATAAAAGAGGACGAGGAGAAGTGCAAGAAGAGTTCAAAGGCAGATCAGAAGAAGAAACAGGCTGAGGAGGCTAGGAAGGAAAAGCAGGAAAAAGAGGTGCAGGCCGCAGAGAAATAGGCACTCAAGAAAGAGCTTGACAAAGCAGAATTTGAACGCAAAAAGAAAGCAGACAAAGCTGCTGCAGCCGAGCGAAAGAAGAAAGCCGAAATAGAAGCAGCGGCAGAAGCGGAATGCAAGCGGAAGGAAGAGCATGAGAAGGCGGAAGTCGAACGCCAACAAAGGGAAGAAGAGGAAAGAAGAGGAGGAAAAGAAGAAGAAAGATGAGGAGGATGAATTGATAGAAGACATCGAGATGTCTTGCCTCGAAATACCTCTAGGTGATACAGGAACCATGCTCTCCGATGTTAATTCCCCCCAGGGGCAGGAGGAGGAGGTCTTCGACCTCACCAGGCTCACATTCGACCAATTCTCTTTCAAAATTCAGCAAGAGAAGAGAAGGTCCCTGGCACAAAGTCCTTCCGCCGCATCCATGGTTGCGACTGAAAAATACATAGTCCTTGATACTAGGACTAATCCCGTGATGATAGCATCGGCAGGCATGGCCTTCACCGCGGCCACGGAAGAAAATGTCACCAGAATGAGTAGAGAAACCATTTCTCTACAAAACATACTACGAGCAGTGGAGCAGCGGGAGAAGAAGGCAGAACAGGAGAGGTCGGCATTGGAAGAAGAGATGCAACAACTCCGAAAAAAGGCTCCCCCAGTCAATGAAGTTCCACTTTCCGTTCTAAAAGAATGCGATGTATTAGAGGCGACCATGAGGCAAGTGTATGGGGAAATGTTCACCATAAAACGAACAGTCACCCCATTGGTAAGAGCACGACCAGAAACTAAGCAGAAGCACGAGCAGCTCAAGGAAGCCTCAGCTACCTTAGATAAAATGATGAATTGGACAGTGCAATACCCTCAAGTTCCCAAGCATTTGCCTAAGAAGGATTGGATTCATACACAAGATGCCAAAGTCCAAATCCGGATGAAGATGCAATCCAAGGACAAGCTATCCAAGGAATTGGATAAAGTAATGTCTTCATATGACCACCTGATCAACGGCATAGACTCAATGCACTCTCTTCACCACATTCCTTCGCTAGGGGCATTGGACGAAAGTAAGACCTAGGAGCAAGTAGATCAAGAAATCCAATCATTCCTGCAGCCTATCAAGCAAGCTGTTGCTGCCCCCGAGGTCGCAGCATCACAACAAAATCTGGGTCAGTTTCTTGTCGCGCCAGTATGGATTTACACCAAGCTTGCCTCCATTTCAAACCAGATCTCACAAAAGAAGGAAACTCTAATCCCGAATGCTCTGGAGTGCATGCATCGGTTGAAAGAGGAGGTCCCTCTAGTCTCTCCCATAGCAGCAGAATACCAGAATTGGTGGGATTTCCTCAAACGAAAGAAGATTGATGTTCCTGATCTCTCCATTGCGCGCCCATCTCCATGACTCAGTGTCAGTAGGTCGCAGGTCACACTGCTCACTAGGTCGCAGGTCGCACTGCTCAATATGTCGCAAGTCGCACTCACTAGCCAGGTTGTAGGTCGCAATTTTCTCCCAGGTCGCAGGGCAACTCAACCGGCGGGTAGGCGAAGAGTCAGGGAGCCCAAAGGGAAATTTTTATCAATAAAACCCCCTCCAGGGAAAGTGTAAAGGATCTTCTTTTTTGGGACTCAAAAGTGATATAGCATTGTATTGAAAGACAACTTTCCTTTTTACATATGAATACAAATACCTGTTGAAACTCCTTTCGGATTTGATGTGTTTTGCTGGGAGAATACTATGTGTATTTCTATACAGTTTCAGAACATCTTTTGATTAATGGAGCTGCACTTTTTAATGGCATCATTCACGCATTATAGTTTCCTGTATCTGTGTTAACGATGTTCAAACTAATTTCTTGTTTAATGGATGTTAATAACTTTGTTTGTTAGCATTTCGTTTTATCTTTCATGAAGTAAAAGAGGCGTCTCGCCATAAAGAACTGTTTCTTTTGTGGTCAGAATAGCCTACAAGCATAACCCTAAAGATGTGTTGTTGACAACACCTCCTTCGGTGTGTATGCTTTATTATTTGTCTTGCTATGCATAGTGTTACATACATGTGTAATGCATCAAACATGTATCTTGTATCATATGAATAAGTGTGTGTTTTCAGGTTTGATCGAGTTCTTTTGAGACCAGAGGGAAGGTGATTTAAGCGGTAGCCGGACCCACATCCCGGACGGGATCCCTATTCCAAACGGTTCAAGGTCTAATTGGGACTTTCTACCGGGGAGATCCCCTACTGTTTTCCGAACAATTTTTCCTGTCAACGGAACCCTAAGAGTTTTGTTGTTGAACAGCCAACAAATACTCTTCAAAAGTAAGACCGCCAGGAATCATAGGGACAGTTGAAGTCATTATGAAGCAGATGGGGCCTCAGGAGAATGAGTATCCAAAGAAGGAGCATATCATTGGTGAATGTCCAACATGTGCTCATAAAAAGTATAGGTAGAAACCATAGGGGTAGTTTTCGCTGTAACAGCAGATGCATTCTCTAGAGTACGAGCTTGTGATCTGCTCGAAACCTGATTGACAGGCCACGTGGGATTAACAAAGATAGACCTGCGAGTGTGAAAAGATCCTGATGACTGAGTCGTAACAACCGGCATAGAAGAAGCCACACAGATGGTAGGTTGGACTGGGATAGACGTAATAGTGACCGACGAACTTAATGTCAAAGGTGACAACCCCAAAGAAGGGAGGACCAAACTCCTTGGGGGAGTTGATGTACTGAATTGTGCTATGGACACAACACCGGACATAATCTGACTCAAAGTCCGATAACCAGGTGGAAGTGACATCGATTGCGAAGAAGATTGAATAGAAACATGCGGGAGATCTTCTGAAAAAATTTGATATTCTCCTGTAGAAACAGGAATTTCTTCACTGCCAACAGGACTCGAAGAATCCATATCTGATGAAGCCATAAGATCGTCAAAAAGATGACGAGGACTAGGAGGTATAATAGCAGCCATAAATGGTGATCCCGAAGTAGGAGGAGGAAATTCTTCCTCGTCCCAAAAACCAAATCAAGCACCTGGAGGAGGCCAATTGAACTCAATTGACTCTTCAGGGGGAGATCGGGTAGCAAGAGGTAAGACAGTCGGGAGAATAGGCTGTGAAAACTCAGCAGACCTAGTGGACTGAGGGGTTTCGTAAGAAATGTCAGGAAAGGAACTACCACTAGGAGGCAGTAAATAAGATGAAGAAATTGGTGGTTCTTCCACTGTGACCGTATTTCAAAACATAAAGGAAAATTAGATAGTCAAATGAAGGCTTCAAGGTCAAAGTCTAAGAAAAAACAAAAACAAGCCAAGTAACAAACTTTTAACGGGCATGTGATCGTGGGTAATTAATTTTACAACATTGAAATTGGACTTTGTTGTTTCATGTTTTAAGAGTTGAGAAACAGAAAAAAGATGACTCTAGTCACTTTCAATTTTAAATGAGCATGAAAGGACAAGTGCTTGATGATCTCTTCTCTTTTTAAAGAGTCACAAAAATATCGCAATGACTACTTAGGTAATCTAAGAAAGAGGGTGTACCAAGTTTCTGTGAACTGTAATGTCTTCATACGACCACCTGATCAGCAGCATAGACTCAATGCACACTCTTCACCACATTCCTTCGCTAGGGGCATTGGACGAAAGTAAGACCTGGGAGCAAGTAGATCAAGAAATCCAGTCATTCCTGCAGCCTATCAAGCAAGCTGCTACCGCCCCCGAGGTCGTAGCATCACAAGAAAATCTGGGTCAGTTTCTTGTCGCGCTAGTACGGATTTACACCAAGCTCGCCTCCCTTTCAAACCAAATCTCACAAAAGAAGGAAACTCTAATCCTGAATGCTCTGGAGTGCATGCATCAGTTGAAAGAGGTCCCTCTAGTCTCTCCCATAGCAGCATAATACTAGACCTGGTAGGATTTCCTCAAAGGAAATCAGATTGATGTTCCTGAACTCTCTATTGCGCACCCATCTCCATGACTCAGTGTCAGTAGGTCGCAGGTCACACTGCTCACTAGGTCGCAGGTCGCACTGCTCAATAGGTCACAAGTCGCACTCACTAGCCAGGTCGCAGGTCGCAATTTTCTCCCAAGTCGTAGGGCAACTCAACCGGCGGGCAGGCGAAGAGTCAGGGAGCCCAAAGGGAAATTTTGATCTATAAAACGCCCTCCGGGGAAAGTGTAAAGGATCTTCTTTTTTGGGACTCAAAAGTGATATAGCATTGTATTGAAAGACAACTTTCCTTTTTACATATGAATACAAATACCTGTTGAAACTCCTTTCAGATTTGATGTGTTTTGCTGGGAGAATACTATGTGTATTTCTATACAGTTTCAGAACATATTTTGATTAATGGAGCTGCACTTTTTAATGGCATCATTCACGCATGATGGTTTCTTGTATCTGTGTTAATGATGTTCAGACTGATTGCTTGTTTAATGGATGTTAATAACTTTGTTTGTTAGCATTTCGTTTTATCTTTCATGAAGTAAAAGAGGCATCTCGCCATAAAGAACTGTTTCTTTTGTGGTCAGAATAGCCTACAAGCATAACCCTAAAGATGTGTTGTTGACAACACCTCCTTCGGTGTGTATGCTTTATTATTTGTCTTGCTATGCATAGTGTTACATACATGTGTAATGCATCAAACATGTATCTTGTATCATATGAATAAGCGTGTGTCTGAAAGTTCGATCGAGTTGTTTTGAGACCAGAGGGAAGGTGATTTAAGCGGTAGCCGGACCCACATCCTAGATGGGATCCCTATTCCAAACGGTTCAAGGTCTGATTGGGACTTTCTACCAGGGAGATCCCCTACTGTTGGCCGAACAATTTTTCCCGTCAACAGAACCCTAAGAGTTTTGTTGTTGAACAGCCAACAAATACTCTTCAAAAGTAAGACCTCCAGGAATCATAGGGACAGTCGAAGTCATACTAGAAGTAGATGGGGCCTCAAGAGAATGAGTATCCAAAGAAGGAGCATATCATTGGTGAATGTCCAACATGTGCTCATAAAAAGTATAGGTAGAAACCATAGGGGTAGTTTTATCTGTAACAGCAGATGCATTCTCTAGAGTACGAGCTTGTGATCTACTCGGAACCTGATTGACAGGCCACGTGGGATTAACAAAGATCGACCTGTGAGTGTGAAAATATTCTGATGACTGAGTCATAACAACCGACGTAGACAAAGCCACACAGATGGTAGGTTGGAATGGGATAGACGTAATAGTGACCGACGAACTTAATGTCGAAGGTGACAACCCCAAAGAAGGGAGGACCAAACTCCTTGGGGGAGTTGATGTACTGAATTGTGCTATGGACACAACACCAGACATAATCTGACTCAAAGTCCAATAACCAGGTGGAAGTGACATCGATTGCGAAGAAGATTGAATAGAAACATGCGGGAGATCTTTCGAAAAAATTTGATATTCTCCTGTAGAAACAGGAATTTCTTCACTGCCAACAGGACTCGAAGAATCCATATCTGACGAAGCCATAAGATTGTCAAAAATATGACGAGGACTAGGAGGTATAATAGCAGCCATAAATGGTGATCCCGAAGTAGGAGGAGGAAATTCTTCCTCGTCCCAAAAACCAAATCAAGCACCTGGAGGAGGCCAATTGAACTCAACTGACTCTTCAGGGAGAGATCGGGTAGCAAGAGGTAAGACAGTTGGGAGAATAGGTTGTGAAAACTCAGCAGACCTAGTGGACTGAGGGATTTCGTAAGAAATGTCAGGAAAGGAACTACCACTAGGAGGCAGTAAATAAGATGAAGAAATTGGTGGTTCTGCCACTGTGACCATATTTCAAAATAGAAAGGAAAATTAGATAGTCAAATGAAGGCTTCAAGGTCAAAGTCTAAGAAAAAACAAAAACAAGCCAAGTAACAAACTTTTAACGGGCATGTGATCATGGGTAATTAATTTTACAACATTGAAATTGGACTTTGTTGTTTCATGTTTTAAGAGTTGAGAAACAGAAAAAAGATGACTCTAGTCACTTTCAATTTTAAATGAGCATGAAAGGACAAGTGCTCGATGATCTCTTCTCTTTTTAAAGAGTCACAAAAATATCGAAATGACTACTTAGGTAATCTAAGAAAGAGGGTGTACCAAGTTTCTCTGAACTGTAATGTCTTCATACGACCACCTGATCAGCGGCATAGACTCAATGCACACTCTTCACCACATTCCTTCGCTAGGGGCATTGGACGAAAGTAAGACCTGGGAGAAAGTAGATCAAGAAATCCAGTCATTCCTGCAGCCTATCAAGCAAGCTGCTGCTGCCCCCGAGGTCGCAGCATCACAAGAAAATCTGGGTCAGTTTCTTGTCGCGCCAGTACGGATTTACAGCAAGCTCGCCTCCCTTTCAAACCAGATCTCACAAAAGAAGGAAAATCTAATCCCGAATTCTCTGGAGTGCATGCATCGGTTGAAAGAGGAGGTCCCTCTAGTCTCTCCCATAGCAGCAGAATACCAGACCTGGTAGGACTTCCTCAAAGGAAAGCAGATTGATGTTCCTGATCTCTCTATTGTGCGCGCATCTCCATGACTCAGTGTCAGTAGGTCGCAGGTCGCACTGCTCACTAGGTCGCAGGTCGCACTGCTCAATAGGTCGCAAGTCGCACTCACTAGCCAGGTCGCAGGTCGCAATTTTCTCCCAGGTCACTGGGTAACTCAACCGGCGGGCAGGCGAAGAGTCAGGGAGTCCAAAGGGAAATTTTGATCTATAAAACCCCCTCCGGGGAAAGTGTAAAGGATCTTCTTTTTTGGGACTCAAAAGTGATATAGCATTGTATTGAAAGACAACTTTCCTTTTTACATATGAATACAAATACCTGTTGAAACTCCTTTCGGATTTGATGTGTTTTGCTGGGAGAATACTATGTGTATGTTGGCAATATGATGCAGAGTGGTGTCCTTGATGGCAACCCACTTGATGAAGATGATGGCAACCTACTTGATGAAGTTGTCCTTGATGGAATGTGTCTTGATAAACTTGTTAAATGATGTAAATCTGATGTATCTACAATGAGTATAGAAGGTAATGATGGAAGGAATGTCAATATGTGCCAGAACATGATGAAAAGAGTATGTCTCAAGGCATACGCGGATTTGTCTAGACGAAGTAGCGTATGCACGCGGGAGATAACGTGCCAAGTCGCGTATGGGAAAAAGCGCTCTAAATTTGTAAAACCAGGGGTAACTACCATGGTGTTGACCCATTGTATTGAATGATGGTTTGCCTATGTGATCCTGTCCAGGAATACCATTGGAAGTTATGTGGTTTTGACTCATGGTATTGATGAAGGGTAACCCTATATAAGGAGAAGAAAATCATTGTGCAAAAGGGGGGCAAGTGGTCTGGGTTTTATTGAATACTTAACTCTGAATAATATCTGCATGGTTGAACTCTATTCTTAATTGATAGATCTGAAGTCTATGGTGCACCTATGTTCATAAATAAGGTTCAAGATCTCTAGATCTATAAATGAGAATCTCAATGATGATCTGAAAAGAAGTGAAGAAGACTTGGCGCAAATCTGTTGAAGAAATCTGGGTAAGTTCATAGATCTGATCTATTTTGTAAAACCTATCTTTCTCAAATATATACGCAGGTTCAGTGAATGAAAAGTGCGTGTATACGCGAATCTGCTTAATGAAAAGCGCGTATGGGCAGTCAGGGTTTCTCTGAAAAGTGTACAAATGTATACGCGGTTTCTCTTCATTGAAAGCGCGTACATACTCGGATCCTCTTAATGAAAAGCGCGTATGGTATCTGAACCAATGGTTGCTTGAAGGGTGAATGGGTTTCTGCATATCTATTCTGGAGTCTGGGTTGTCTCTGATTTCTGGTTACAGTGGTCTCACTGTTCTGTATGAAGCATTGGGCAAGAATGTTTGTTGAGAAGAAAAGGGTTGTGTTGAAGCTGTTTTGATCCAGTTTGAAAATTGATGAAACGTGGTCTGCAGTGAATCTGAGGGTTGAAGCCTTCAGTCTGAAAGAAGAAGCTTTCTGCCAGTAGAGGCTGGTGTGAATATCAGGGGGTAGTGGCTCCCTTCCAGGAGAGGCTGGTAAACGAGTGCAGGGGGTTGTTGCTCCCTTCCAAGTGAGGCTAGTAAACGAGAGAAGGTTGTAGCCTTCTACAGGCGGGTGCCTGCGTGCCGGTATGATTCTGCACCAGTACATGTTGTAAGAATTTTTCTTAATAATATAATTTTGAAGGCTGAGACAACGGCAGCGGTGGTTTTCTCCCGAATTGGGTTTCCACCTAAAAATCCTGGTGTTCATGTGTGTTGCCTATGTGTGATGATTATTCTGTTCTTTCTGTATCTCTTTACTGCTTTCTGAAATATCTGATGAATGAATAAAGTAATGATCTGAGTTAAGAATTGAATGCATAATTAGATCTCTGAGCATACGCGAGTTCAGTAAAGGATATCGGCGTATATACGTTGGTTGCCTTCAGGAAAGTAGCGTATGGGTTTTATGAAGGAAAAACTAAAGTTTCATTGTCTGCCCTAAATACTGATTCACCCCCCCCCCCCCTCTTAGTATTTTTCCCAACAGTGTATTTCTATACAGTTTCAGAACATCTTTTGATTAATGGAGCTGCACTTTTTAATGGCATCATTCACGCATTATGGTTTCCTGTATCTGTGTTAATGATGTTCAGACTGATTGCTTGTTTAATGGATGTTAATAACTTTGTTTGTTAGCATTTCATTTTATCTTTCATGAAATAAAAGAGGCGTGTCTCCATAAAGAACTGTTTCTTTTGTGGTCAGAATAGCCTACAAGCATAACCCTAAATATGTGTTGTTGACAACACCTCCTTCGGCGTGTATGCTTTATTAATTGTCTTGCTATGCATAATGTTACATACATGTGTAATGAATCAACCATGTATCTTGTATCATATGAATAAGCGTGTGTCTACAGGTTCGATCGAGTTCTTTTGAGACCAGAGGGAAGGTAATTTAGGCGGTAGCCGGACCCACACCCCGGACAGGATCCCTATTCCAAACGGTTCAAGGTCTGATTGGGACTTTCTACCGGGGATATCCCCTACTGTTGGCCAGACAATTTTTCCCGTCAACAGAATTGGCGCTAGAAGGAGGGCCTGAATGGCAGCCTCCCAGCATACAACCAACATTCCGTCACAAACTCCCCATGGGGAGGTCATAAAAAACGACGCCATCCCACCATTGGAAGATATTCAAGGGATGGAGATGTCGTATTATGAAATTACCGACGCACAGTTGAGGGCCTTGCACCCAGCTGCCCGCAATCTCCTCAGGGATTTGCATTATTCCCCAATCATGCAATTCTTGTCACATACTAGAACCCCGACTGAAAACATCACTCGTAATGGGGCCCTGGTGAGCACCGTGCCCAAGTTGGTGAATCTCATGCTTGAAGACCTCGTCGCTGCTGCACAGCGTGACGAACCCATCCCCGAACTCCAAGACGGCGATGAGGAAGAATTTGGCCCTACTGAACCTTTTCTTGACCCTCAGCCCAACCAAGCCCAGCCTAACAACAACCAAACGTGCCCTCCACCTGGGGAAGGTGAGGGAGATAGAGGCCAAGAGAATGAAAGCGACAGAAATAGAGCCCGCAGAAATGAAGGCGAGGGAAATAGAGCCCGCCGGACCAGAGGTAGAGGAGATAGAGGTCGAGGCCAAGGAAACTGTGCTCACAACCGTCATTCGAACCCAAATAGGCCTCCTGTCCACAACTGGGGATATCTTAGAGACTTTCCCTACCACGAGAGCATCAAGATGAACACTCTCGCCATGAGGGAGGATCATCGGTATCAGGTTCGGGAGGTGAATCTGAGCCTGAGTTTAGACATCACCAGCGGGCTAGGAGGGTGCAACCATTAGCCTGGATGGCCCAGTCACCATTAAATCTTATGGGCCCTCTCCAAGACTTGCCTAAGCACCCAGAGAAACACCTCCCCAAGTTTGATCCCGAGAAAGGCACCTTGGCTGAGGATCATATAAGCAGTTTCTATCTTTCCCTGCAAATCATGAGGGTTCAGTCAGATGACGTTGCTTGCCGTCTGCTTCCGCATACTCTTGAAAACAAAGTGGCCACTTGGTACTGCTCCCTCCCAAGTGCCTCCATCACATCGTGGGACCAGTTTCGACGCGCATTCTTGCAGAAATTTTCAGAGGAAAAAACCCCTTCCATGCTCCTCACGAAGTTAAGCACCATTAAGTGCCACAAGAAAGAGAAGGTGAGAGACTTCAATCAGTGCTTTGCTACCATACTGCAAAATTTTCCCCCAAACCTGGCGTTGGATGACTCTATTACCATTGAATATTATACAAAATCTCTCCCTAGGGATATTTTTGTCTTCGTGAAACGCGAAGCTCAGCCCACACTGGTAGCCAACTACGCAGCCGCCCTCACTGTAGAAAGAGACATGCTTTCTATAGGAGCCATAGATCATGAGGGAAGAGATGACCACAAACCAATCACGAAAAGGGGTCAGTCTGCCACAAACAAAACTGCAGATAAGGATAAGGATGCTTTTGACTTTGAGGGTATAGCGAAAACCCTCAAGCTATTAACAAATGAAGTCTCTAACCTGAAGAGGAAAGGGATAGAGTCCACGACTAGTGCCAAGGCACCTTTGCCCTTTTTTAGAAAGAGCAACCCCAACACTAGCCGACCTCCGTCCAACCCGAACACTGTTCTGAACGTTGAAGAAATAGGAAAATATAACTTCTGCTCTTTCTACCAGGCTACCCACTCTGAAAAAACATGCCCGCAGTGGATTGGTAGCATGACTGCAGTGGTAAACCAGCTTCTGGATGATCAAACCCCAGGGGACGCATGGGAGGACGATGTTTCCGACCATGATGAAGAGTTTCCCCCAGATGAAGAACTGGCATCCTCAGTGCTTTCATTCGACATTATCCGAGGGGACAACCATATTATAGTCGTCGATATCAACATGGCAGACAATCCTAAGGCCCCACCTGTAAGAAACTACAGCCTTAGGAGCAAAGAGTCGGTTCCCGAACCATCCTTTGAGGAGAAGAAAAGGGCTTTCTTAAGGAAAATTCTGCCGCCGGGGAATGAACAGCAAGCTGCCCCTAAGAAGCCCACCAATAACCATACCCGAGCAAATCAGAAAAGAAAGCTCCTGATGGGGTCCACCACAACCACTACCGAACCCAGCCCCCAATCTGATTCCACATATAACATTGTAGAGGACATGAAGAAAACCAGAGCTAACATATCCCTCTATGTGCTTTCTCGCATCACGAATCAACGAGAACTCATTCTTAAAGCCTTCACCAATACCTCAACTACTAAGCCTGTGAGAAACACCTCCGCGCAAACTAGTCCAAGTGTTCGGTCCATTGTAAATGCCATCAATGCAAATTCCAGGGGGTCTACTCCTCCTTTCCTCCTGTCTTTTGAGATCTTCAACTTCAACATCCACAACTATCTAGTTGACTCCGGCGCCTCCACGAACGTCATGCCATTATCTATTTGTAAGAAACTGAACATCCGCCCAGAGAAAATTGACGCAAGGATCATTCAACTTGACAGATCTCAAGTGCCAGCCGTAGGAGAACTGAATAACGTAATCATCCGCCTCTCGTCCGATTCTAGAGTCCACCAATGCATAGACATTGTAGTTGTGGACATTCCGGAAGCCTACGGTCTATTACTTAGTAGGGACTGGTCCAGCAAGTTGCAAGGATATTTTGCCACTGACTGGTCCCACCTTTGGCTTCCTTACAATGGCCGGAATAACCAAATCAAGGTCGAAAGCGAGCCTTACATGAAACATACTGTGACTGAGTTGGATGCTACTAATGAACCCATCAGTTTCTCCCAGGAGGAGCTTGGTATGTGCTTCTTGGAAGCCATTTTTGGATGTTATCACCCTCCTCAATCTCCGGTAGATCCCGAGACCCAGTCTGAACTAACACTTGTCACAGAAGATCAATTCACTCCCATCTCAAACCAAACTGAAGACCCGCCCCAACCTGCAACCCCAAAGGAGCCAGAAAATGATGTATGGACCATGTACTATGACGGTTCCAAAACTCTTAACGGAGCTGGTGCGGGTTGCATCTTGCTGGACCCTCAAAAGAATAAATTCTTGATATCATGTCGGCTTGAGTTCCAATGCACAAACAATATGGAATATGAAGCTCTAATCCTCGGACTAAAGAAGGCATTGGCTTTAAAGGTAAGGTGCTTACGAGTTATTGGAGATTCCGATATTATTACTCGACAGGTACGCAATACCATTCATTGCTTGTCTCTGCATTTGAAGGCTTATCAGTAAGAGGTATGGTGTCTTATTTCTGCTTTTGATGCTTTTAGAATTAAATCTGTTCTTAGAATGCACAATGCAGCGGCTGATACTCTGGCTAATGCTGCTGCTAGATTTACCCCTTTGAGGGAATATCTTTCTATTGAAGTTATATATAGACCCTCCGTGCCAGATAATGTTACTAATTTCCGCGTTTTTGATGATGATCAACAGATATTGGAGTTCATGCTCAACACTAAAGTATTCAAAGACGTGGTGATTGATGAGGCGGATCACGATCAAGCCTTGTAGGAAGAGCATGACAAATGTAATGAAAACCCCATGCCTAAGGGGATAGTATCACTTGAAAAGCTCTTCGACCTGCAAAGCCGATTTCGCGGCCCCCCAAATACCAAGGTACAAAGTTCCATTTTGGCACATCGACAAGTAAATTTGGGATCAGAAGAGGACCCGAAGTTAATTAACCTCGGGAAAGAGTGTATCGACGAAGAGACACAGGCCTTCACCCAACTATTTCGGAAGTATCAAGACATATTTTCTTGGACGTATAATGATTTACGTACGTACAATACTCGGATTATTCAGCACGTCATACCCATGAAGGAAGGTGTGAAGCCATTCCAATAGAAGCTCAGGAAAGTACACCCTAATTTGGAACCGATGATCCTAAAAGAACTCAAGAAGCTGTTGGACGCACACATTATTTTTAAAGTCCGTCACTCCACATGGGTATCAAATTTGGTCCCGGTACGGAAGAAGTCTGGTGAGATCCGCTTATGTGTGGATTTCCGGAATTTGAATTGAGCCTCGAACAAAGATAATTACCCAGTGCCACCTATGGAACAAATATTGCAAGCTGTGTCTGGATCTGAGATGTTCTCTTTGTTGGATGGATTTTCCGGTTACAACCAGGTGCTAGTCGCCGAACCGGACAGATTAAAACTACCTTTAGAACCAAATGGGGAACATTCGCTTTCAGGCGCATGCCTTTTGGATTGATTATCGCGGGGGAAAATTTCCAGCGAGCCATGGATATAGCTTTCCGTGGTTTGATAGTTCAGAGCGTGGTAGTTTATTTGGACGACGTCATTGTGTTTTCAAAACACCGGGGCGATCATTTACGCCACCTCAAACAAATCTTCGAGAGGTGCAGGAAGTACGGGATTTCTCTCAACCCGAAAAAGAGCATTTTCGCTGTGGCAGAAGGGAACTTGCTGGGCCACATTATAACTAAGCAAGGCATTGTAGTAGATCCAGAGCGGGCGAAAGCTATCGCCCAGATTTCCCCCCCGAGCAATAAGAAAGAAATGCAATCTTTCCTGGGAAAAATCAATTTTGTCCACAAGTTCATATCGGATTTTGCCCAAATAGTTAGGCCTTTGCAGGGGATGATAAAAAAGAATGCGGTGTTCAAATGGAACCTGTCAGAGAAGGAGGCTTTCGCCAAAATCAAGCAGGCCATAGCTGAAGCACCATCCCTTCAAAGCCCAGACTTTAGCAGAGGTTTTATCCTATATACTTTCGCTTCAGATTCATCACTTGCAGTTGTCCTCACGCAGAAAGACGGAAACAATGACGAGCGACCCATTTCCTTCATGAGTACTAGTTTACAAGGAGCTGAATTGAACTACCTTGAAATTGAAAAGCAAGCCTATGCGGTCTACAAAGCAGTCAAGCATTTTAGGCCCTACATCTTGAAAAACCACGTCACGATTTTCGTTCCACACCCAGCTGTCCGCTCACTGTTTGTGCAGCAGGAGCTAGGCGAGAGGCGAGGCAACTAGGTGACATTCTTGCAAGAGTATGATTTAGAGTTTAAACCAGCACACACCGTGAAAGGACAAGGTTTATGTCAAATGGCTTCATAGGCTACAAGTTCCCATGGAGTTGAAGAAGAGTGTTGGCAACAAGAAATCGATATGTACCAGAGTGACCACGTGCCTCAGCAGAGTAGCCATTCTTGGTACTCTGACATTTCAGGATACTTAGCCCAGGGTACCCTTGACCCCGCTCTAACGGCCCGGCAGAAACGCGCGATAAGACTCAAAGCTGCATCTTACCAGCTGATCTAGGGGAAGCTTTTCAAAAAGCATTACGATGGGGTCATGTTACGCTGCTTGGAACATGATGAAGCTCAAAATATTTTAACCGAGCTACACGATGGACCAACTAGAGGTCATTTCGTCGGGGATACCACCACCCATAAGATAATGCGCGCAAGATACTATTGGCCAACCCTTTTCAGAGATGCGCATGCATATGTCCGGAAGTGCGCTCAGTGCTATAAATTCACAAACCGAGAAGTGCGGCCCGCCACCCCATTACTGTCAGTAGCAGTGGAAGAACCTTTTCAACAGTGGGGTTTGGACATCATTGGTGAAATCATACCTCACTCTTCCAAGCAACACCGATATATTCTTACAGCTACTGATTATTTCACCAGGTGGGTCGAAGCAGCACCTTTACGCCAAATCAATGATCAGGAGGTAATAGAATTCGTCACTCATTCCATCATTACCAGGTTTGGCGTTCCAACTTCCTTGGTTTTTTATAATGCAACTTACTTTTCATCTTTTAAATTATGTGATTTTACTCTAGAAAACGGTATTGTTCTTAAAAATTCTGCAAATTACTATCCCCAAGGAAATGGTCTAGTTGAATCAACTAATAAAAATCTGATCCGCATCATTAAGAAGACCCTGTTGTCCCACCAACGCAATTGGCACAAAGCCCTCCACAATGCACTTTGGGCCGACCGTGTCATGCCCAAGTCCTCCCTAGGCACCTCTCCATATTTTCTCGTGTATGGAAAAGAAGCTGTTCTTCCTCCCCATTTATCTCTCCCTGCCCTTCAGTTGTCCCAAGAATGTCATGGTACACCATGCCCTACCTTACAGACTCGAATTGATACCCTACTGAAGTTGGAGGAAGAAAGACAAAAGACCCAGGAAAAGTTCACCGTCCACCAAAGCCGAATCAAGAGATGGTTTGATAGAAAATCCGCAGGGAATAAAAACTTTGAGGTAGGAGACCTGGTCCTGAAATGGGATAAATCTCATGAAGAAAAAGGAAAACATTTCAAGTTCCAAGCACTATGGACAGGTCCTTTCCAAGTTAAGGAGAAGTTAGGTTCCCACACGTTTAGACTGCAAACTCTTGAGGGAAGAGTCGAGTTCCTCCCGGTAAATGGCCATGACCTTAAACACTACTTCACTTAGCAGTCCCTAAAGGGCTATCTTATCCTTGTACCATAGTTCCCGTTCTCGCCCCATTTGTCCTAAAAAAAAAAAAAAAAAAAAAAAAATTGACGGAAGGATTTGTTAGAGCCACACCATTGGCACACTGCAACAGGTTCTATGCTGATGGAAGGCCTTTTTCCGATAGACTCGAAGGTGGAAAACGCTTGCTTGTTACCTGCACCTAAAGGCAGCATATGATCTAGCTCAAGTCATCAAGTGGGAAGCCCACCTAGCAAGTTTGAGAGGGTGTCTGCAAAATAAAGTGTGATTGAGTGGTAACTAGATCGGAAGGGAAAAGAGGTACTCTATGCTACGACAGTGTATCCGGGAAAAACCAAAGTCCTCATACCAGACCAGGAACAAACTCTCTGCAAGAAAAATAAGTCAGGATCCCTCATCCGCCTAGGAAAAATTTCCCATCTCAAATAAGTGCCACGAGCACATCTAAATAAGTGCCTCAGGCACATTCAAAATAAGTGCAATAGCACACTAATAAAGGGTAAAGGATTGAGAAAGGCTTCTTGCGCAGAGAGGTGATGTAACGACTCTGCCGGGGTACTAACTAGGCTCGCTGGCAGCGGAGCAACGTTCACGATTTTAGGCAGTGACTCCGCTGGGACCGAGAGGTTCGCTGGCAGCGGAGCAACACGATGAGGACAAAATAATCATACCAGACCCTGTAGCTGCCTAAAGTCCTTCAACCCTTTCGGTCCGGAGACCTGAATAAATGAATTTTGGTTAACCAGCACTCGAACAGGCCAGCAGACTGAGCAACCTAGCAAGGTGCCAAAAGGCTAGGCAATGTTGACCGTAAGGTAAAAGAAACAGCCAACAAAGACCCCTCCCTCCCCCTCCAAGGCTAACCATCGGCACAGACTCTGAGTTCGCCCAATGAATCGCCATTTGTTGTGGCCTCTACAACACCCTCCAAAAAACCCCACTTCAAAATTTTTTGGAGCCCCTTGAACTTAAGTAAAGAGTCCAGAAGGCTAAGTCACAAAGTCGCAAAACTCTGCTTTTTAGAAAATTGCGACTCCGCGACCTTGCGACCCCCGGACCTGAAGTTCGCAAGGTCGCAAGGTCGCAAGGTTGCAAAACTCAATTTTTCTAGAAAATCGCGACCTTGTGACCTCGCGACCCGCAAGTCGCAAGGTCGCGAGGTCACATATCTCCCTAATCACTCAAATCGCGACCTTGCGACCTCATTAAATGTCTGCACGTGCGACCTTTTTATATAAAGGAGGTCGCTAGGTCGCATTTTTCATATGCGGTGGATAGAAAGAAACGGCTCTGACAGGTCGACTGGCGCGCGATTTTCCCAGGTAAGTTTCCTTTTTCCCTCCTGTTGTTTCCTCTTTTGATTATTGTTGCTAAATCCCTGCAACCCCAACCTTTAAATTGGCATTTACCTCAACTATTGTCTACATTTCTTACTTAGGGTTCTTTCTAATTCCTGTTTCCCTCACAGTTCCCAAAATCATCACCATTGCTTTTCCAGGCCTTCATGGCTACTTCCCTACTCCCAAAGCTACTCCTTGACTCTGTTTTGACCCATTGGGCTTCTCATTCTTCCAGTTAAAGGGTAAAATACTCCACGCCGCGCATGCCCAAAACCCCTGGGTAAGCCCTAGCGCGACCTGCGACCCCGCAACCTAGTCGCAAGGTTGCAATTTCCAAAATTTTTGAGATTTGCGACCCCACGACCCCGCGACCCAGTCACAAGGTCGCATTTTCATAGTTTTCAGACATTTGCGACCCCGCGACCCAACGACCTAGTCGCAAGGTCGCAAGGTCGCATTTTCGTAATTTTTCACGATTCGCGACCCAGCGACCCAACGACCTAGTCGCAAAGGTCGCAAGATCGCATGTTGGCTACTTTCTCTCAATCTATGACCCCGCGACCCAGTAGACCAATTTTCAATTTCCCTGTGTCCCAGCTAAAATCATTGACAAACTGTAATTGGTCTTTTATCATCATGTCATTCTTATCATGGGATTCTTTCATGAATATGAATGGTGAACTTGAAGCAGACGCAGAGTGTATACCTGTTCTCTCGGATTCCAACGACATGGCACCCCTAGTGTCCCGGAAGAAAGACAAGCACGTGGCAGTGGAAGAGGTGGAGATGGACATCCCAGTGTCCCCACCCCCGATATACAGAGATACCCTTTGTACATTTGCAAAAGGGGACAGCATGCGATGGTACCAAGTGTACCATGAGTTCGCCATAACAGAAGCGGAATTTCCAGAAGACCTCCCGGATCGGGAGGTATACTTAAAATTCAAAAGATCCAAGCTGCATCTAGCAGGTGCTCATCCGGCC
Organism: Pinus albicaulis; assembly: GCA_034641835.2. Lineage (NCBI taxonomy): Eukaryota > Viridiplantae > Streptophyta > Pinopsida > Pinales > Pinaceae > Pinus > Pinus albicaulis. The sequence continues at coordinate 600,978,525 of CM076570.1, forward strand.
ATATTTCCATGTCCCGAAATGATAGACTGGATCATACAAAAAACAGATCCCAAGAAGTTCGTGATCCGAGACAGCGAAGGCAAGGCTTCCGCAAAGCTCGTAGGCTCAGATGCCCATGTTTACTACTCTTTGCCTCAACAGGAAGAAAACTTTACAGAAGAATGGGCTCTTGCCCATGCAGTCCCTCTAGTCGACACTATCAGGCAGTGGTGGGCGGAGCCCGACAAATTTAAAGTCAAGAAATACCAATAATATCCGGTGGCCAGCCTGAGAAAAGTGTATAAATTAGTAGCCACCATGCTTTGCAGATTGTACGGGCACCCCGACACCACCACCTTCAACGGCACATGGGCTACTATCATGGAATATGTAACAGTGCATGGCACCCGTTTCAACTAGGCTAGTATATTGATGACCTCAATGCATACAAACTTGTCCTCGGCATTGGCCCCAGATGAAGGAATGCCTTCTAAGTTCTATATGGCTTCTTATCTATTGGATGTCGTCTGTGCAAGGCTGCATTTTGAGGGATAGGCACATAACTGGGATCCCACGTAGACCCGTGCAATTCATCTACAAACCAAAGTGTTCTGGGAATCCAGGTATAAACAGGATATAGAACCAATTTCTCAAATATTCATCCCCGCCCTATTCAGGAAATTATTTGGCCAGGACGCCCCTTGCATGTCTTGGCGAGCCAGGGAGACTCTCGGCCAAGTGGCGCATTGGTTTCTGTTTGCTGGATATACTTTCATCCAGGTCTTCGGCTCGTTCAGAGAACCACATGCTATGCGTCGCTTCGTTACAGAAAAGATTCTCATACAAAAGGTATGCTTCCAAATGTCCTCGGGTTTCTCCAATGTCCTGTCCAAAGGTAAGAAGAAGCCCTGGCCCGCGCTACCCCTCACTATCAGCGCATACACAGTTAAAGATTTCAAAGAGCTAGGGGCTGAAGGAGAATAGATTAAAAGTTATCACCTAAGGGCTTTAGAGTATCGAACATACGACCCGGAGAGGATAGTTCCCGAACACTGCAAGAAGGGCAAATTCAAATGGAACTACCAGCACGTAGAACGCCCGGGAGAAGATGAGAGAAGAAACTGCTATAATGTACATAGACAACTTGCTCCGGGGGTGGACTCTGGCCAAGAGGATCCGGATGATCAAAGCCTAGAAGACAGGAGCCGTAAGTTAGGAGGTGCTTCTTCCTCTCTAGCTAAAAATCCCCGGACTAGGATAGGGCCTGACACCTCTCCCCAACAGAAAGAAGCAGAGGCCAAAGCCCAGCAAGAAAGAGAAAAGAAGATAAAAGAGGACGAGGAGAAGCGCAAGAAGATTTCAAAGGCAGATCAGAAGAAGAAACAGGCCGAGGAGGCCAGGAAGGAAAAGCATGAAAAAGAGGCGCAGGGCGTAGCAGAACAGGCACTCAAGAAAGAGCTTGACAAAGCAGAAGCTGAACGCCAAAAGAAAGCAGACCAAGCTACTGCAGTCGAGTGAAAGAAGAAATCCGAAATAGAAGCAGCGGTAGAAGCGGAACGCAAGCGGAAGGAAGAGCATGAGAAGGCGGAAGTCGAACGCCAACAAAGGGAATAAGAGGAAAAGAAGAGGAAAGAAGAGGAGGAAAAGAAGAAGAAAGATGAGGAGGATGAATTGATAGAAGACATCAAAATGTCTCCCCTCGAAGTACCTCTAGGCGGTACAGGAACCATGCTCTCCGATGTTAATTCCCCCCAGGGGCAGGAGGAGGAGGTCTTCGACCTCAACAGGCTCACATTCGACCAATTCTGTTTCAAAATCCGGCAAGAGAAGAGAAGGTTCCTGGCACAAATTCCTTCCGCGACATCCACGGTTGCAACTGAAAAATACATAGTCCTTGATACTAGGACTAATCCCGTGATGATAGCATCGACAGGCACGGCTTTCCCCGCGGCCACGGAAGAAAACGTCACCAGAATGAGTAGAGAAATCATTTCTCTACAAAACAGACTACAAGCAGCGGATCAGCGGGAGAAGAAGGTGGAACAGGAGAGGTCGGCGTTGGAAGAAGAGATGCAACAACTCCGAAAAAAGGCTCCCCCAGTCAATGAAGTTCCACTTGCCGTTCTAAAAGAATGCAATGTATTAGAGGCGACCATGAGGCAGGTGTATGGGGAAATGTTCACCATAAAACAAACAGTCGCCCCATTGGTAAGAGCACGAGAAGAAACTAAGCAGAAGCACGAGTAGCTCAAGGAAGCCTCAGCTGCCTTAGATAAAATGATGAACTGGATAGTGCAATACCCTCAAGTTCCCAAGCATTTGCCTAAGAAGGATTGGATTCATACACAAGATGCCAAAGTCTAAATCCAGATGAAGATGCAATCCAAGGACAAGCTATCCAAGGATTTGGATAAAGTAATGTCTTCATACGACCACCTGATCAGCGGCATAGACTCAATGCACACTCTTCACCACATTCCTTCGCTAGGGGCATTGGACGAAAGTAAGACCTGGGAGCAAGTAGATCAAGAAATCCAGTCATTCCTGCAGCCTATCAAGCAAGCTGCTGTCGCCCCCGAGGTCGCAGCATCACAAGAAAATCTGGGTCAGTTTCTTGTCACGCCAGTACGGATTTAAACCAAGCTCGCCTCCCTTTCAAACCAGATCTCACAAAAGAAGGAAACTCTAATCTTGAATGCTCTGGATTGCATGCATTGGTTGAAAGAGGAGGTCCCTCTAGTCTCTCCCATAGTAGCAGAATACCATACCTGGCAGGACTTCCTCAAAGGAAAGCAGATTGATGTTCCTGATCTCTCTATTGTGCGCCCATCTCCATGACTCAGTGTCAATAGGTCGTAGGTCACACTGCTCACTAGGTCGCAAGTCGCACTCACTAGCCAGGTCGCAGGTCGCAATTTTCTCCCAGGTCACAGGGCAACTCAACCGACGGGCAGGCGAAGAGTCAGGGAGCCCAAAGGGAAATTTTGATCTATAAAACCCCCTCCGGGGAAAGTGTAAAGGATCTTCTTTTTTGGAACTCAAAAGTGATATAGCATTGTATTGAAAGACAACTTTCCTTTTTACATATGAATACAAATACCTGTTGAAACTCCTTTTGGATTTGATGTGTTTTGCTGGGAGAATACTATGTGTATTTCTATACAGTTTCAGAACATCTTTTGATTAATGGAGCTGCACTTTTTAATGGCATCATTCACGCATTATGGTTTCTTGTATCTGTGTTAATGATGTTCAGACTAATTTCTTGTTTAATGGATGTTAATAACTTTGTTTGTTATCATTTCGTTTTATCTTTCATGAAGTAAAAGAGGCATCTCGCCATTTAAGAACTGTTTCTTTTGTGGTCAGAATAGCCTACAAGCATAACCCTAAAGATGTGTTGTTGACAACACCTCCTTCGGCGTGTATGCTTTATTATTTGTCTTGCTATGCATAGTGTTACATACATGTGTAATGCATCAAACATGTATCTTGTATCATATGAATAAGCGTGTGTCTAGAGGTTTGATCGAGTTCTTTTGAGACCAGAGGGAAGGTGATTTAAGCAATAGTCGGACCCACACCCCGGATGGGATCCCTATTCCAAACGGTTCAAGGTATGATTGGGACTTTCTACCGGGGAGATCCCCTACTGTTGGCCGGACAATTTTTCCCGTCAACAGAACCCTAAGAGTTTTGTTGTTGAACAGCCAACAAATACTCTTCAAAAGTAAGACCGCCAGGAATCATAGGGACAGTTGAAGTCATACTAGAAGTAGATGGGGCCTCAGGAGAATGAGTATCCAAAGAAGGAGCATATCATTGGTGAATGTCCAACATGTGCTCATAAAAAGTATAGGTAGAAACCATAGGGGTAGTTTTCGCTGTAACAGCAGATGCATTCTCTAGAGTACGAGCTTGTGATCTGCTCGAAACCTGATTGACAGGCCACGTGGGATTAACAAAGATAGACCTGCGAGTGTGAAAAGATCCTGATGACTGAGTCGTAACAACCGGCATAGAAGAAGCCACACAGATGGTAGGTTGGACTGGGATAGACGTAATAGTGACCGACGAACTTAATGTCGAAGGTGACAACCCCAAAGAAGGGAGGACCAAACTCCTTGGGGGAGTTGATGTACTGAATTGTGCTATGGACACAACACCGGACATAATCTGACTCAAAGTCCGATAACCAGGTGGAAGTGACATCGATTGCGAAGAAGATTGAATAGAAACATGCGGGAGATCTTCTGAAAAAATTTGATATTCTCCTGTAGAAACAGGAATTTCTTCACTGCCAACAGGACTCGAAGAATCCATATCTGATGAAGCCATAAGATCGTCAAAAAGATGACGAGGACTAGGAGGTATAATAGCAGCCATAAATGGTGATCCCGAAGTAGGAGGAGGAAATTCTTCCTCGTCCCAAAAACCAAATCAAGCACTTGGAGGAGGCCAATTGAACTCAACTGAATCTTCAAGGGGAGATCGGGTAGCAAGAGGTAAGACAGTCGGGAGAATAGGCTGTGAAAACTCGGCAGACCTAGTGGACTAAGGGGTTTCGTAAGAAATGTCAAGAAAGGAACTACCACTAGGAGGCAGTAAATAAGATGAAGAAATTGGTGGTTCTGCCACTGTGACCGTATTTCAAAACAGAAAGGAAAATTAGATAGTCAAATGAAGGCTTCAAGGTCAAAGTCTAAGAAAAAAAAAAACAAGCCAAGTAACAAACTTTTAACGGGCATGTGATCGTGGGTAATTAATTTTACAACATTGAAATTGGACTTTGTTGTTTCATGTTTTAAGAGTTGAGAAACAGAAAAAATATGACTCTAGTCACTTTCAATTTTAAATGAGCATGAAAGGACAAGTGCTCAATGATCTCTTCTCTTTTTAAAGAGTCACAAAAATATCGAAATGACTACTTAGGTAATCTAAGAAAGAGGGTGTACCAAGTTTCTGTGAACTTCCATATACACCTTGGTGATCAAATGAAAGAAAAATGACCAAGGAATTAACATACGTGCAGGTAGTCTCCCCGAATGTTGTGTTCAGTGTATCACGATTACAAGGCGACAGACTCAACTTGCTATGGATAAAGGATTTGAACCTAATGGGGTCTCCCTTTATATACTCGATGGTACGGGGAGCACAAGTCCATACTAGTGTTGTCTAAAGCCAGAAGGTGAATGACAACTACTAGGTTTAAAGACGTCGGAACATGTCTCTAGCCTAGACCACTAAAACATTCACGTTAGGTTCCAATGTTTCCTTAGGTTAATTGAATTAATTTTATAGTTGATCCTGAATTAGTGTTTCAATTTCAAGGCCTTACCAAATTTTGATCTCAAATTTCCTAAATGCAAACTATATGCAAATGAACACCATTTTCCATTCAATGAACGCTAATTACGAGAAGGATAGAGATCTTTCAAACAATAGAAATCAATGAAATCACATGAAGAAATACGCTAATGCATCTAATACAATCGAGTGAAAAATGAAAAACTCTTTCCTAGTTATCACGCACTAGTTATGCAAAATAACTTTTCCTTTTTCATGCAAACAAAAGAACGCAATTTTTTTTATTTTTTCAATGAAATGAAGCGCACAATGCACTAAGTATACGAAAAAACAAAACAAGCACAAGTTCGAGGATTGCAAATGTAAAGAGCTAAACCAAATGATTCAATGAAAGCAACACAAACACAAAAATGAACTCAAACCAATGATGCACTCCTCCAAACAAAGAGAAAACTTTCGAAACAATCCAAATGAACAATGTGATCTATGCTTGGAACGGTGAGAAGAAGAATCAAACGAAACTCGAAATGATTATTCAACCAAACAAATGTTCAAAGGATCAAGAAATACTTCAACTTAATTGATCAAAGGATGATACTGACAAGAAATAAATGACTTGACCTCCAATCAGAAGGCTCAGTGAGCTAAGACACTCAGAAACCCTAAGGCAATAAACTGCACTGATAAGAAAATGGACGAACAACTGAGAAGAGCAAGCCTACGACAGTCAAAACAATCCCAAGAAAGAAATTTCAAATCAAAAAACCGACCCAGAGTCAAGCACAACTGAACAAAAACTCAAAAGGGAGGTCAAACCAAACCCTACAAGATTCGGCGTGACTATAAGGCGGTAATCCGTTCCAAACAGGGGTCGACGCGACAACAACACAAGCAACATGCGCCAATCGATGCGACTATTCAATCAAAAAGTGCGCCAAGCCAGATATCAATGGGAGAATGGGAAAACCAATGAACAGAGGTCAATCTTGACACTCTAGAGCTAAAAAAGAGGACTCTAAACAATCAAACAAGCCAGAAAAGACAGATAATCAAGCAAACGACTGAAGTCAACATGACAAGGGAGAAAAGACAAACTCACAGTGATCCCAAGTGAAGTCGCCAATTTGTTATGAAGGTAAATCCTCTCTGTGGACAGAGATGATCCCTCTAGCCCTAGTGTGGGTCTAGTAACAAAGAAACAAGATAGAGTGTAGGTTCCTAATTAATGAATGAAACAGACGAGGTATATCCACCTACCTGGAGTCCAACATTGTTGTCGTGGCTGTTGTAGTGGTAGCCTCTCGATTCCTGTCTTGGTGGGTCATGATCCTTTCGCAGTGATGCTTGGATACCTGCACGAAGATCAAAAAACAAGAGCAGAATATGAAACAACAATCTCATCCATAACTACTAACCAGTCAAGGAGGGTTAAGCATATTTCATCAAATAAAATGCATCAACGCAAAATGGGAGCTAGACAATAGTCATGCATATGTATTAATAGAAGAAAGAGTTACAACCAAGCCTTGACATCGCAACCTCCTTTAGCAGGGTTCAGTTGAAGCGTGTCTCGTTGAATGTTAGGGAATTCAGACGAGATGAAGACACAAGTCTAAGCTCTCTTAATAAGGGTCACTTCTGTTCTATCTTTTTCTAGCAAAGTGAATAGAAATCTCTTCAGCGTTTCTGAAACAATATGTTCAGTTCAGCTAACACATCAATGGAAAATGGCTATATTTATAGAGGGAGAGGAGGAGGTTAGGATCCCTATTATGGGGGAAGGGAGACCTTATCCCTTGGGAGGTTTCCCCGAAAGGTGGAAACAAGAGGCCAAAGGAGGAAGGTCGTGGTTATTCAGTGGAACCACTCCCTATGACTCGCCCACGAAGTTGTTATGATGGAAAATTCACCTTTATTTTTTAAAAACTTTCCATTAACAGATTGGCGTGAGCATCTAACTGAGACAGAGCACCAGCTGGCACGGGGGCTAATGTTCATCTTCCTCATCAGCACGAGGGCATAATGGGCTACCAGCGCCAAGGCAAAAACAGGTGTTTCTCATGGTATGTTCAGGAAATTGTCAACAGAAGGAATGTTGTGCTCATGGAAAGGGATGCAATGATGGTATTTTCAAGGAATGACACTTTATTTTGGTCACTGAAATTAGACTCCAATGTTCGGGATGGGGATTGCAGGGATAGTGACAAAATGTTATGTAACAGAACTACGATAACTTAGTCAAAATTTTAGGATCAGCCAAAGGGTCTTTCCATAGAAAATCTACAGATTCATCCATAATATTTGAAACTGATTCATCAACTCTTCTTCTCTTTCTTCTCTTAACTACAGCCTTGTGACTTGGGCTGTAGAAGACATCAAGTGAGGGTATCTCTTCAATATTAAAAAAAAAAAAAATTGTAGGGTATGCTGGGATGATCTCTTGATCATGAACTTCTGGTACCTATAGTAGTGTAATTGCATTTTCCACTAAATTCTGGGATTGTTGTGGAGTTTGGAAACTTTTTGATTCATCAACATTAGGCTTTGGTGGTGGTGGTGTTTCTAGTGCCTTTTAAAACTCCTCCCATTCTTTCTTCAAATATTTTGATTGAGGCTTCTCTGTCTGCTCGGGTGTATTCTAGATATGTTGAACTTCTTCAGAAGATGATTTAGCTCCATTAATTTCTCCTTCAGTTTGCATCTCAATCCCTTTAATCACTTCCTCAATTATTTTCTCAGGACTCTCATTCCTGCTTTCAGATTCATTGTCAGAGTGATCTGAATTCTGAGAGTGTTGTGCGGATTTTTATGACTTGTGATTTGATTTCTCTTGAGATTCATCTTTCGACATATCCTTAGCCTCATTATCCAAACTAATTTTGGGAGTTGGCTTGTTGACATCTTCAGTAAATAATAAGTCCAAAGGGACTGTTTCTAGCCTCTTGCATCTATATGCTTGAAAAGCCTAAAATTTTGTTTTACTGAGCTGACTGGATGCAATTTTCAATACATATGTGAACTTCTCAGAACCTTCAAATAAATCATCAAATAAATATTTCTCATTCAAGAAAGGTTTAAGTTTAAACTTAGTGGTGAAATTCTTAACCACATTATTTGGATCATATGGCCTCTTTGGCATTAGAGCCATATTTAATGAAGTAAGATTTGAAATCTCTTTAAATGCATGACCAATGTCGAAAAGGTAAAAAATGCCACACTGTAAAGGGAAAGTAGGCCAAATGGCCTTCTTGGAATCTTTGATTTGTTTGCTCACACCGTTTACTAGAATTTGGTAGGAAATTTCCCTGGCTAGGAGCTTATCAGGAACATAATAAGGAAAAACATGGGGAGAAGAATAACTCCCAAAAACTCTGATATAAGTGAAATTTTCTTCAGCAAACCATCTAGCAACTGGTAAAATGTCTGTGATAGCTTTCTTAGAAATCCTAGGGGCTTTTTCATTAAATATAATTTGATAAATGGCTAACATAACTCCATTGAAAATTTTATATAAATGTAAACGAAAATCAAATTCACAAAGGGATCTATGGTGAATATGAATTGGAGTGGTGTCCTGGCTTGTCCATTTCTATCCCATGATAGGAAATCTTGAACAAAATGAAATCGCATGCATAATGTAAGCACTCATGTAGAAGGGAGGTATTGATCGAGCTGAAACACTTCTTTTTCTTCTGTAATCCATGATTGTTCTCGCCAAATTATCAGATAGAATTATATCCCAATTAATAATAGAGGAATTGACGATTGCTTCAATTAAAGGAACCCAATCTGATGATAGCATTCAAACTACATAACAATAAGGAGAGGGTAATTGTGCTATCGGGTACATACCAAGTTTATCCCGCTTTAGCTTGTCTTGATCCTCTTTCCATCCTTTTATCACTTTCATGAGGTTTGTATTCTTCTTCGTAAATATTTGAACAAAATCTTTATCATAATTATTCTACGGCATGGGAAAGTGATACATTACCCATAAATCCTCTGCAGTGAATGAACCAATATTCTACAACTTAGAATTCTTGAATGATATGTCCGCTATGTTAAGGTGGTCAATGACCCACTTTACCATATCCGTGTAGGGTAAAATCTTCGTCCTCGTTGATATTTTTTGAAGAAACAAACATGCAACGTAACATTAGTACGGGTCTGAGGATAGTGTCGCATATGTTGATATTGTTTTGACTATTTCTCTTGGTTGTTCTTCCTAAAAAAGGTGGTACATTGCTTCCCATGAAGAGTTTCCACAATCCTTCTTGCAGGTTGTGTCTGAGAACAATGGAGGCATGTCTGTGTCTTCTACAGCAAAGGTTTGGGAAATTGCATTGCCTTTCTTTGTCATTCTAGTTATTCTCAATTCGTTAGGCGATTTCCTGAATTCAAGTGAAAATAGTAAACTTAGATCTAAGATGAATAAAGAGAAGGATAGAGTTAAAACATCATAATCAAAATCTGATGCTCTATTATTCAAAACATGCTTCAAGTAGATATCAATCTTTTGAACCTTGCACCCATTAAATGCCATTAATAACTCATAACTAGTTCTATCAAATCTCTTACACACCTTACGTAATATGTCTAATCTAACGATCTAAGACGTTAGATCTTATAACAAATTGATTAGATAAGAATCATTTCACGCACTTAAAAAATAAGTGTTAATATCGCACATCGCAACTATTAACAGATACCAATAGTTATGTTTTTTTCCGCCGATGAATCTTGCGAAATGCGATGCGCACATATCGCACATGGCAATTTTTTGCAATGTATAAAACTTTCCATTTAGTTACCCATTGTGAAACATGAAATGCACTGAAGAGTCATGTTTTTGTGCTTGATCGAACTTTTGGATACTTATGATTGTTATTTTATTGCTCTGTCGGGTCCGACTCATCGCAATTTTTCCAAGTTGTTATAAGTTCGTTATTTTAAAAAGGTGCAATGCAATTTATTTTTAAAGGGATTTTTAAGCATTTTCAACAGGGATTTTATATAATTTCGAAAAGGTTAAAGCATAATTCAAAATTCAAAATTATTATACATGTTTTAAGTTAATTGGATAGTAAATTGTGCAATTTGCGGTGAGCACTTTTGAAATCAAAGAGGAAAGGAAAAAATCTTTATTCCTAAAGTTTTAAGACTTACACTAAAATGAAATTATGCTCAAAAATTTCTCTTTATTTTTTAAAGGGTCCCAATTTATTACTAAAATAAATGGGGGGGTGTTGTACAGTACAACAGAGTGATAGGGATTGTTAGGGTATGGTGTATGAATGTTGTATGAAGGTTGTATATGGTTATAATAGGGTTTTAACAGCTGAAAAAAACCAAAAATGTAGTGGAGATGACCTAAGGAAGGAATCCACTCATTTGCTGAAAAAATGACTTGAGGTAGATTTAAGGAATGATCCAATTACTGTTCAGGAGGTGTATGAACCCTTTTACATGCTTATTTCAATCTTGGATATATCATTTGGAGCTTAAATATCAAAATTGTAGCACATGCCAGAAACGTAGTGCAACACCTCAGAAATGTAGCACAACACCTCCAGAAGCATAGCAGGAGTAGTTTTGGTACAAATTGCTTGTTTTTATTCAACCCTTGGTAGTTGTGGAGTATGATGGTGAGAAGAGAGGATCTCTATTGAACGAAAAAGGTTGAAATGAGTTGAAGAAGCCTCTTTTTCTTTTTATAACAATCACAAAATTGTTTTTTTGTGTTCTAGTGAAATCATACAACTTTGAGAAAAACTTAGTTATTTTGAGCAACTCGATCATGTAACATGCTTTATGATGAAAGGAAAATTGTCTTCACTTGTTTTCCTATATTTTCTAACTCCCTATGTAAATGACTTGTATTGTGAAAATGATATTTTTTATGCCTTCTTTCATGACATAATTTGATCTTATGGTGGTGAAACCAAAGAGACCTAGACTCTGGCCTAGATGAAGGTGTGGTGAATGAACTAAGACCCTAGATGATAATGGATGACATAACCTCTGAAATAATGATTACCATGAATGGAGTGAAGGGAGTAGCATTTCAGACCTAGACACATTCAATGAACAAAATTGTATTTGAAAATTGACTTGAAAACATAAATTCTTTACCTAGGACTACTACCAAGTAAACCTGAAAGAGTATTTTTTATCACTGAACATTAAGACACTAACATTGGCTCTATATGGGGATGTCAGCTCCTTCGGGAGATGTCAAGAACATCATATATCAGGTAGCCTCATCCAACTGGAAATGGAGTGAAAACTGGAAACTGAAAAAACTTTGACAAATTGAAATGACTAACTAAACAAAAAATGACTTTGACTCAAAAACTGACTTGACTTTTGAAATTTTGAAAGAAAAACATCAGCTGATCATAGAAGTCTCTGGCCTTCTCCTCAAGCTTCAAACTTCTACAACAACTTCCTTATTCTATGACAACAAATAAAAGCAATATTTACAATGAAATTGAACCTTTTTCTTCAATATTAGGTAAGTTAATGTTTGATGAACCTACCATTCACCGGTCCTCCCAGAATTTCCTACCCATCAAATCTTATAACAAAAATGCCTTATTACCCCTAAATGTTGTAATCTTGTATGAACCTTTCCATAGGTTATCAAACTTACCATGCTTACATTTTTCTTCATTTCGGGCATCCCATTGCAGAACAACATCTCATAACTTGAAATCATCATCTTTGGTCTTCTTGTCATAGATCTTCTTGATTTTTTTCTGAGGTTTTGAAGTGTGAGTGAAAAAATCTTCTCTTAACTGCTGAAATGAATCATTCGATCGATTCTTCACTGAATATCATTTGGCTTACTGTCGATCTCTTGTAGAATTTTCATCATCAACACTGCTAGAAAAGTGGGAAACACTCTATCGACACCATACACTAGCTGAAAAGGTGACATGTTGATTGATCTCTTTGTGCTAACTATGTTCGCCCATAGAGAATTTATGAGCTTTTGATGCCAATTTCTTTTTTTCTCTATCAGCAATTTCTTGATTATGTTCACCAATGACTAGTTTGGCGATTCAACCAGCCCGTTTCCTTGAGAATAGTATGTTGTAGAATGCCCAAGTCTTATGTGATATTTATCACAAAATTCAATCATATTTTTGGAATTGAAGTCAGCTACATTTTTAGTGATGATTTTCTATGGGAAGCCAAAACAAGATAAGATATTTCTCTCCGAAAACTAAATAATGATGGTGTTTGTAGATTGCCTCATGGGGATGTCTTCAGTCCACTTTGTGAAGTAATCAGTGGCAATGAGTATCCACTTATGTTGAGATGATGATGGAGGATATCACCAATGAAATCAATATGTCATTGTTGGAAGGGTGCTTGAACTATAATTGGTTTCAAGTGCAGCGGTAAGAGTTTTCTTTTTTCGTGAAAATTTCGACACTCATGACAGCTCATGAAAGTTTTATAAAAATCAGAAAACAAAATTGGCCAATAAAATCCAGACCTTAATATTTTTTTTGTTGTATTATTCAAAAAAATATGACCACCACAATTACCTTTATGAAAGTCTTTCATCACCTTATCAAATTCTCCTTCTACCCAACAGTTCAGCAAGATTACACCCAGATATTTCCAATACAAGACATTGTTAAGAAGGCAATACTTAAGAGCCTTCAATTTCAGAGATCTACCTTTACTGCTAGGCAAGCTGAGAGGAGGATTCAAATGTTGCAACACATGTAGAATATCAACATACCATGGCGATGAAGAAAAAAATTCAGATACCTGACGTAATGAATCAGCCTCTTGCTCCTCGGATAATGCATCAATAACGTTGATGTCCAAAGCATTCAAGTTTGAGTCTGCCATGAGCTTAGCCAAGCCTTGTCCTTTGATCAATTTTGTAGGTTTTATTTCCAAGTCATACTTTAGCATGAAATCTATCCACTTTCCACGCTAACCTTCAAGATCATTCTGTATGATTACATCTTTGACAACAACATTTCGGACATATGCAAGAATATGAGAGTGAAGAATATACACTCGGAAGTCCTTCAATGCTTTAACTAGTGCCAAGGCCTATTTATCAATGATATTGTACTTCAAGGTTGCTTCTATTATGATTCTATTTAAGAAGGCGAAGGGATTATATGTTTTCTAATCATTCTTTTGCACGAGGACAACAACTAGAGTATGTTCAAAAGTAGAGGAAAATATGATGAAATCAACTGTATAATCTGAGCTGATAAGAATAGGAGCATGACACAATGAAAACTTAACTTGATTGAATGATTTCTTTGCCTCATCGGACAAATTTACCTCATTGTATTTCTTCAACATATCATTGATTTCTCTTAAATGTTCAACAACGTTAGGAATAAACCTTCTCAAGAAATTGATTTTAACATTGAACGACTCGATTTCCTTCTTTCTTCTAGGATATTCCAAATTCTAAATTTCCTCAATCCTTGAAGGATCTATCCATATGTCATCTTTAGATATGATATTGCCAAGAAATTTCCCTTCTTTCATAGCGAATAATCTCTTCTTTGGATTCAGCGATATGTCAAATTTTATGCATTTTTGAAAAATTACCTTCAAACACTGCAAGTTCTCTTCATCTGTCTTGGAAAAAACTATGATGTCATCAAGATAAATGACCAAAAAGAGTTCCTTTTCATTGGAAAAGATGATAACCATCGCTCGATGAAAATTTTCTCCTGCATTCTTCAATCCAAAGGGCATTTTAGCATACATAAAAGTACCCCATGGTGTTGTGAAGGTTGTCTTCTCCTAATCATCCGGATGAACTAAAATCTGATTGTACCTGTAATGTCCATCCAACAATGAAAGTCTCAAAGAACCAACCACCCTTTGCATAATATGATTCATCTTTAGAAGTGGGTAATTGTATTTCATTGATACTTTATTCAGATTTCTGAAATCTATACATAAGCGAATCTCGACAGTCTTCTTTCTTACTGGCACTAAGTTTGACATCCAATTTGAAAAACCAAGAGGAACAATCATACCAACATTATACAGCTTGTTCAACTATTTTTTAATGGAGAGCAGCAACTTGGGATTCATTCTCATTATTTTATGGCAGAAATGATTATGATCAGGCTTTAAAAGAGTGTTGTGTTGAATAATGCTCTTATCATACACTTTCAGATCAGAATACTCCAATGAAAAAACATAAACAAACTAAGACATGAGTGTTGCATATTTACCTTTCATTTCCGAGCTCAAGAATTTTGAAATATTGACCATTTTTGGGCTTTTTCAGGAGTGCCAAGATTGAGGTCTTCCACTCCTATTTATGTTGGCAACATTATTAGTATCCATGCAACATCATCTTGGTCAAAAAGCTCCTCCAAAGGTACAAGACCTCTTGGAATGGAGTTATCTTTCAACTGAAGTACTTTCATTTCTACTGCTTGCATTTCTTTTTCATCTTCATAAAACTAATCATCAATTTGTGAACTCACAAACTCATCTTCCGTCTGCAAGAAGTTGTTGATTTTCTTGTCATCTTGGAAAACTTGCCAATACATAAAATTATATGGAACAACATGGAAATTTTTTATGTTAATTTCATACTTCTTGTTGGGATACAGTGTAATTTTGAACATGCTGGCTGAAGTGGCAAGAGAATCAACAATAACATTATTATCCCTTGGAATCAATGACAAAGTATACTCAGTGAAGGTATTAAGGATATCTAACACTGCATTGTGGTAAGCTCGCATTCTAGGATTCTTGGCCTGGTATTCCCCTTTGACTTGCTTTATTACCAATTTGGAGTCGCCATACACAAAAATTTTCTTGGCACCTAATTTCTTGAGATTTTCAGACCGACTATTAAAGCCTAATACTCTGCTTCATTGTTTGAACAATCAAATTCCAATTTGTAAGAATAAATTATAACATTAGGAGGAAGGTTAAGTGACTGATTCATAGGGCTATGAATCCACACTCCAATTCCAGCCCATTCCTTACATTAGGCTCCATCGAAATCCATGCTTCGCAAACCACTTTCTTCATCGGGAAGCTGCAATTTGGATGATTGACCTTGAATAGCTGCTTGAGAAATGTATGTTGTACCAATAGGTTTTGTTTCTTTCACTATTTCATTTCTTTTTTTGTTTGGTGCACTTGGCTCCAAGCGACTTAGCGTCTTTTCTTGTTTCTATACACTTAAAATCTTTAAAACAAAATTTAAAAATTCTGAAATTTATGTTTTTTCTTCCATCAAAATTTCTGAATATGTTGAAAATTCATCATTGAATAAGATAAAAGATTCTAAATATGTATGAACATCATGTAGGGGGTGATTATTAGGCTTTTATTTTCTATTGATCATGTATTTCATCTTATTTTCCTGGTATAGTTTTCTGAGTTGTCCAAAGACTGGTGTTGTATCATAGGAAAAGTTGAGCTGCAAGGTGCCTCTAATTTTTTCTCCCCATGACAAGGAGAGTAGAATTCCGTATCTGGGAGGGATATCAGCCAGAACAAAGTCCATGAGGACATTCTTGGCTAGAATTTTCTCTAAAGACACCACTATATCTTTAATGAGGCCAAGATATTTAACCCTCACTGAACCAAAAGAGTAAAGGTCATGGTAGGGTCTTGTGATATCCAAACCTAGTTTGGCCATGATGGCTTTAGGCATGGGGTTGTGCGATGCTATGGAGTCTAGAATTGCATTATGAAGGATAAAATCATGGATTTTGAGGTTAAGATAAAAAGGAGGGACCTCACTATCTTCTAAGTCACCATCAACAACAGGACCAAATAAGAGTTCCTGGTGATCATCACTTACATTGACCATATCATACATCTAATCTACCCTAAGAAACTTGGCTACTTGAAACTCATAATGGTCATTCTTAACTATTTCAGTTAAAGGAATGGAGACTTTTAGTTTTGAGATTTCATTTTCAAGTCAAAAAATAGCAGAATGTTTTTCTACTTCTTTAGATAGTGCATCTTTCTTCTTGAGTTGATCTTTGTGTGGAATATCCTTTCTCTGTTCTCCATCTTGAACTTATTTATCTTTCTTCTGATTGCTGGTAGAAGCTTAACTACCTTTCGCATGATTAGGAAAATTAGGTCCTTTATCTTTGCTCTGATTTGAAGTAGATGTCTCTTTATGATGAGCCTATGTTTGAGAATTTTGTTTTTTCTTACTTGAGCTGATAGGCACATTCCTATTTCTCAAACCATACTACATCTATACCTGAGTAAGATAATTTTGATATCCCATCTGGTAATATTCTGTCAGTACTGATAACATATCATCGTTTGACAAGACATATTTCTAATCGTCCGTGTTAGTGCAAGGAGTCACTCCTTAACTGCAAAAGGAGTAAGCCTTACACATCATAGGTCATTTCAAATTTTAAAGTTTTTTGAGTGGTGGGATGGCTTCTCAAATATTTTGAAATGATTTTTATATTATTTAAGACTTTCATGCATTTGGCAAGTTGTGGCAAGTATAAATTGTATGGGTAAATTGGTAGTATAGGGAGCATAGTGTAACAAATGAAGAAGACAGATAGCTGGTACCTATTCTAGGAAATATTCATATCCTAAATCAGTCACACAACTATAATGATGGCTCTTTACACAAACTCTATTTATGAAAAGTAAACAACATTCAAAAAGTAGATTGCATGTATAAAGTATTCCACAAATCCTTTATGAAATCTTCACTAACATGTTCTACAACACATATATGATTTGTAGAAAGTTGAAAGCCAATAATTTACTATTAAATCCCTTAATAGTTTCTCACCCACACCTTACTAGATGTTGCCACTCATAATTAGAAGAAATTAACAAATAAATAAGACACAACATACAGTAGATGGCTCTTGAGTCACAAAATCCTCGAGCATGAAGTAAAAAATGTTTTATTATTATTATTATTATATTCAATCTTGAGGTAGACCAACATCCAACCTGGAAATGGTATATATAGAAAGAGAGGCACCAACTCCATATCTTCTAAAAAGAAGGAAACACTACTCCTATAATTACATACGTGTCATAGGATATTGCAACCATATCCTATTGAAATCTAACTGAGAGGACAAATGTAAAAGAAATAAGAGAAGAAATATGGGCTAAACTGTTGAGTGTGTTGTAATGTTTCCCCTTTGTCTGTTGATTTGTCTTCTTATGTCTTTGGTCTTTAAATAACCATGTAGCTTATTTTAATATGACCTCCAACAACCTCATAACCATATTTCACCATCACTTGTTATATCCATTTGTTTATTATTCTTTATCCTTCCTTAATTGGCTCGAAAAATTTGCTGACATGTGTCAAAATTCTGTTAAAACATGCACTACCAGAATTTTCGGTAAAACCCTATCACTGCGCAAAAACTGGAAAGGTAATGGAATTTCTGGTAGCACTCTATTTTTTTTTCAAAAAAGCAAAGAAAATGATGAAAAACCTATGCAGACTTATATTCTTTGACATCTAAGCTGTTGATCAAAATTGTCATTGATAAGAAAAAAGGTGTTTGTATCAAAAACCCTTTTGACCTTCCTTCCATTTGGGTTGCAAGTTCAACAAGCTTATCCAAGTCTGTCTTGATGTTAGCAGCTGATTTTGGACTGGTTGTTCTTATGCCTGCTTCCTTGACAGTGGCCTTCTCCTCCTTAGAACCCCTTTGGATCTTTCTTCTTTTTGAGGGTTCTTAGTGCTACTTTGAAGGGGTTTTGTTTTTATCTTTCTTCTTGGTTTTCTCTATCTTTAACCCTTCAGATATTTCTTCTATATCAATTACCTCTGTCATTAAATTTGGATTGTGTAGAGCCTTGGACTTAAGCGTGAACTTGTTGCTATCTCTGGTGTGCCTTTTTCTGGTACCAACAATAGGTTTGGCTTCTTCTTTCTTATTCTTGATACTAATCGCATATCCAACATCTTTGAGGAGTTCTTCATCAGATTTTTTAGGTTGATAATCTCTCTGCATTTTCTGCTGAATATCTACTTTCAGAATTTTTGGTAGCATCTGCGCTTTAGATTTATATATAGTTGCATACCTTCCTCTTCGATCTTTGGTGTAGACATTAGGAAAAGGAGGAATGGGGAGCACCATTTTCATAGACTTTGGTTTATCAACTGAGGAGCTCACTCCTTTATTTAACTTCCTCTCAGTCTTCACTAAAGAAACCTTTTGTTTCTTGCTCTTGGCCTTATGGATGTTCCCCTTTTTATCCTTCCTCTTCGTTCTTTCTGTAGACTGAGGGTGTTGTTGTGAGGATGGATGTGTAGGTGCAAGTTGGACTGCCCTGTAAAAAAATAAATGATCCTAGGTTTTATTTCTTTTCCTTAACTCTTCTTCAACTAAAATATTGAAGAGAGATTAATGATACAAGTTTTATTCTAAAGCAGCAGTGTGAGTTTGGATCCTTGTTGACATCTTTATCAGACTCTTTAGCAAAAAGTACGGAAAATTGAGGGTCTTCATACCTGCAACATGAAAAAGAAACCTCATATGATAAAGAAACACTATTGTATACCTCCTTTCACAAGTGAGGTAAACCTTGATGAGTTTAACAGCTTATGCCCAGTCATTTTTGAGGTAGCTACATGGAATTCCCTTGGCCCAGTTGGGATCTTTGTGTGCATCCTTGAGAAAACTGTTGAGGTCTCCTCCAGTGATAACCTGACCTTTAAACCACCTTAATCCTTCCTGTGGAAGGTTGAATGCCTTAACAATTGAATCTTTTGAAACCTGCAATGTAAGACCATAGATTGTGGCTTGTTGTCCATTGAAAGAGTTAGAAAAATCTTGAGCTACTCCTAAGTGAGAGCTTCCCAATCTAGTGCACAAACAATACCACCCTACCTCGATAAACAATCTTCTCACCTTAAAATTTGCATGCACTAGGTCAGCACCTTGTGCCTCAATTATTTTTATCTTCCATCCTCTTTTATTCATATCCATAAATCAATAACTCTATATTTGAAAAATAATAGGTGGCGGAGCTTGAAAATCTCACCTAACAACTGTTGCTTGTGTCTTCCTCTGAAATCATGTCTGAAAAATAGACTCCTCCTCAAACTACAACTCTAGAAAACTCGTTCTCTAATATTTGGGCTCACAAATGATCCTGCTCCTGCTTTTTCGGTGGTTTTAAAATAACAACCATGGTTCATCACCCCATGCAATAGATTTCCACAATGGAAAATCTCCTTAACCGTAATGTGTGCCATGTGATGGCCATCATAATATTCAGTTGGCTACGTAACTTTGGATAGAATGCTACAGATGGATTGAGGCAAGTGGATATGTGACTGGAAGTCACCTCCACTGCATGCTAGTTTATTTGTCTAAATTTCTAGCAGCGTCGTTGTGCAACCAACCAGATAGTAATTGCATTAAGTCTGATGATACATGATCTTCTTCGTTCGAAAAACATGTAACTTGACATGATATTAAACTGACTCGGCTGACAAATAGGACAAGATTAACGGTTGGGTTCATTACTGTGGGTTGACACCTAAGCACTACATGTATACCATGACTTGACTTTGAACATAACTGACTGCGTACGACACCTATCACATGATATAAACCATTTAAAAAAGATTTGAAACGTATTTACATCATAACACGTGGCTTGAAAAAAACAGATGCGCTTTTTCGTTTATTTTTAAAAATAGGGGAAGTTGCCAGAACTTCCGGTAGCATCAGAATAAAAGAAAAAAAAAAACATAAAAAGGACTATAATAGACTGTCCAAAAAGGCTAAAACAGGCGCTACCAGAAATTTCGGTACCGACCATTTTTTTTTTTTTTAACTTTCATAGTTTGATCCTATAAACAAAAAATTTAAAACAGACTCATGACTTAACAAAGAACTGTGCTAACATTCCGGTGCATACAATTCTGCAGAAAATTGATCTTCTTCATTGAGGAAAATAGGTTGTTGATTTTCCTCAAGCAAATGATTTTCACCTCAAATGTCTTCTTCTTCTTCATCGGGGCCTTTAGTGTAGTTTTGTTGGAATGGAGTGTGAATTTGCTGTTGACTTTGTGGATCCTGACCCCTCTATTCCCTTTGCTTGATCCTGTATTGAGGCTGATGATTTTGACCCCTAAAATTGGGATTTTTTATTGAGGGTTCAGATTTTCTATCCACGATGGCCATTTTTTCCATCATTTTCTCCATTATTTTGATCAAGGTATCGAGTTTTCCCTCTGATGAAGTAGATGTTTCTTCCTCGATAGTTACCCTTTTCTCTGTTTTGATTTTTGACTTCTTGATAATCAAATTCACTTCAACGCTCATTGTATTTCTCTGAATTTCTTCAAGGGTAGATGGGTTTCTTTCTCTCAGCTAGTAAGCCATATCAGGATCAAAACCATCAGGGTAATGGAGTAATGTAAGGAATGGCAGAGGCTTCATATTTTTAGGAATGTAATCATAAATTCTGTTGAACCTAGCTGTGAATTCTTGTACAGACTCATTAGTGTTTCTTTTCAAGGCGTTGTATTCAGCTAGAATTTGTAATGGATTCTTCTTCTCCTCCCATTTTTCATAAACAAGTCAATCAGCTTCTTTGAATCATCTACTGAACCAACTGTTAGGCACTGAAACCATTTCTTTACCTCTCCTGAGAAACTCTGTGCTAGGAAGCGCATATTAGCGTCATCATTGCCAATCTCTTCAAGATCGATGAAATAAAATACTTTGAGAATGTGTTGTTAATCAGTAACCTCTAATGTTCCATCAAAAAGGGGAAATTTTTTACCATAGTTCTAAGGTAATGTAATGATTTGTGGCGGTAGGATCAATGGAGAAAATCTAGCCATAACTAATGGACAGGATTTTGAAGGTGTTGATGGATTGAATAATTGTAGAGGTAACGATGGAATAAAAGTTAGGGATGATGATGCAGCTATATGATAAGGTGTGATAGCAAGTGGTGAAGCAAAATCTTGTTGGTGTTATTGGAAATAAGCTTTTTCAGAAGTTACTTCAAACTTATCGACCAAACCCTGAATTTTATGAAAATTGGGCCAGACTTCATTATCAAGCTTGAAATCAGAAAATTCAGAAAATGGAAAGTAGGTCTCAAAATCGATGGGGTCAAATATAGTTTCTGACAAAAATGATTCAGACTTAGACCTAAACAAAGATGTATCAAATTCAAAATTAAAGGACGAACTTTCTAGAGTAATTAGCCTCGTAGGCAAGGAGTTTGATTTCACAAGTGGAGGTATAGCCTTTCCAAATTTTGGAGACTTTGTTTTTTGCTTTCTTAAAATACTCTCAGGGTCATTAACAATTGGCGAAGGGTTTGGGTCTAGATTTGACCTAGTGTTCCTTTTGGGAGCCAAATTTTTTGGAATTTTCACTTTGGTCAAATTTAGTAATTCGGCCTTCTTTGAATGTCAGAACTTGTCACCCACAATTCTAACCTTCAGTGAACTAAAAGAATTATCCCCAAGGAATTTTTTGCAATCACTCCCCAGCAACGACACCAAAAATGTTCACTCCCCCCATTTCCCAAAGCTAGGAATGGAACTAAAGGAGGTAACCTCAAACCAACCTTTAGGTTTGGTAGCTAGCCCTACCAAAACCAGAGAGGGATCTCTCAATGTCACTTTAACATCCAATGATATGACTAAATATGTAATGATATTAGGCTAGTTATGATGCTCAGTAAATTAGGGTTTGTTTGTTTTAATTTTTTGCTGGATAGGAATGACAGTCAAGGAACTAGGTCTGGGGTTTAGGTATGATTTCAAAGGTTGAGTTGCAGAGACAAGGATGAGGCTAGGTAGTTAAACTTAGGAGCATACTTAATTTTTCATTGTGTATAGGGTTTGAAAATAAAGAGAGTCGGAATGAGCATGTTAAATTAATTCATTCATCAGAAGAGTAGACACATTCATGAAAATCTTATAAAACAGAGCATAGAAAGAAAGATTTATGTTCATAGACTCATAATATTAACATACATAAGCATACATGTGATGGAAATATAACATAACGTTCAACTTGATGAGGTAATAGAGAAGAAACATTCCTCAAAAGCATAACATTGGAGTCCCAAGATTATAGTAGCAACATTTCTTTGATTTCACTAAATGTCTTGTATGAGATTTTACCTAGAATATAGGAAAGTTAGAAAACCATTCCCTCAAATTTAGCTAATAACTAGGAGTGTGTGTGTATCCTTGATTAATTACATTATTCCACCACAAAGAGAGGCAAAAAAAAACTCTTCTACCAAAAAGACACCTCATGGGGTAGCTACACTTCGAAATTTGGAGTTTTTCTGGCTTGACAATTGTCCAAAGGAATCCATGACAGAAGCGTCGCACCTCCCAGCAGAAGCGTCGCACCACTTTGGAGTTGATTTTGACTAAATTTTAGGCACCCATTTTCAAATTTGAAAGTTAGGCTAGGTAGCCCTATGTTTCTTATTTCCATTTCACCATTAGAACTAATTAAATACCCCCTAGAAAGCCTTCAAAAACTCATTCTCCAAACCTCACTCGAAAAGCGCCACGTAGAGGCAAAATGAGTGGCAGAAGCATGAAAAAAAGTGGTTTTTTTGGATTTTTCTTCAAAATTGGAAAGTGGCATGCAATATTGAGTTCATATCCGTGATGTATAAGTGAAAATAAATCCAATCATATAAAAAATTTCCCATTTCGATGCTCTGAGAAAAAGCGCAGCGTCGCTGCGCGATGCTTCTATAAAAACCAATTATAAAGATTTTTCAAAAAAACACCAAAAATGCTAAAAATCTTCAAAAACTTCCAAAATTTGGCATATGACATCGTTGGATGATGGGCTAAATAGCCAAGAAGGCCTTAGAAATCAGGTTCAAGTTATCCTTCTCCTTAAGCTTAATTAGGGTTTCCTTAAGCTTTTTCCTCAAAATTTTCACCCCCGCGTTGGCGATTTGGTTCCTTGTGAAATAATGCCTTGCCATACACCTCTGAAGGATTTTATATCTTTCTAAATTCTTCAAAGGCTTATCAAGGTTAATTTTACCCTATCAAGCCATAACTCTTTATCTTGTTCAATTTCAGCAGCTATCAATTCATCAAAGGTTAACTGAGCTAATGGTGGAGATGCCTCTCTTTCATGCTCTTTTTTCTTAGTTAACCCTCTTGTTCTTGGCCTACTTGGAATTGTTTCAGTATCTGTGTCCTTCAGATACTCCACATCCACCACTTCTTTTCCTTTACCTTTTTCTACCTCAATATTAGCCTTTGGTTTTCTTTGGAGGAGTTTTTTAACTTTCAACTGCATATTCTCTTGTTATAAGAAGGTAATCATGAAGTTTTCCCTTGAGAGGCTATCCCTTAGCTCTAATATCTCTGAATATTTTTCAATTATAATCTCCTCAGATTTCTTTTATTTCATATTCACTGCCATGTCAACCTCCATGGGCCCTTTTTCTTCAAGTTGTTGTAATGGTGACTCATCCTCATGCAAGAGTGACTCACTAGCATGACTAAGTGGATGTTCCATGGTTTGTCTTTGTTCAGTTGTAGTATCAAGTGAAAGCACACCTTTGATGGTCTTGGGATCAAAAATAATTCTCTTACCTTTCTCATAGGTTTGAGTGATCTCAACCCTAGGCACCTTTAGAGCCTTTTCTTGCCTACTTGAAGATCCAACCTCCTTTTGTTGTGCTGGTGTTGATGGTGTGCTATGGATGATGGGTGGGGTAGTAGTAGGCGTTGATGCAACTGTCTCCATGAAAGTTTCCCAATACATATTGATTGATGAGAGATGATGAAAAATAATAATCTTGACCAAACCATGGTGAAACATACTAGGATGATGATCTTTGACTTTGCTCTGAACCTTTTTAGTCATCTTGATCAAAGTTCTGAACAAATAATTAGGCAAATTGAGTGGCTTAGTAGCAGTGAAGTGCATCAATAACCTGACATGGTCCCTTCACATGTAAAATATTTCATAATTAACTTCATCAAAGGGGCATATTTATCAATTAAATTTTTGAAAGGGAAGATGTGCTATAGATCATATTTACAATGAGGTTTCAGGAACATTTTGTAGTTTTCAAGGTCCAAGTCCATCCTTTTGAACCATATTTACCTATGGTTCAGGATACATGTTGCTGGAGAAATAACATAGGTTGATATAGTGAATCAATGCTACTATGATGGCCTTTTCTCTCCTGAAGCTAGTGGGAAAAAATCTTGTCAATTGAGCATGACAACCTACCTCCTTGATTCTCTCACAAAACCTTAAACAACAATTGTTTTCAAAAATTCTCTTGGAAAAGGGGGAAGCTTTGATTTCTTTCAAGCTAGATGGCTAAAACCTGGAATGGTGGCCTCCCTTATGGATCTTCCTTTCTCACTCCATAGTGTTTTTCAACAAGATAAAATCCTAGCTAGATCTAGAGGGTAGGGAAAGTGGAGATTTAGGAAAACAGGGGATAGTGGTAGGGTTTTTTTAGGGACAGAAATGAGGTGGGAGGAAGCTAGGGAAAAATCCATAAAAAATTGAGGAGGTAGGGTGATGAGTTTGAAATAAGTTGCAAGTGAAATTTCTAGAAATGGGCATGAGAAAGGTTCCCAAAAGGTCAAAACATGGGGTTTCACTAGCTTTTCTGCAAAAATGTATCAAAAATTAGGTTTTTAATGAAATTGATGGAACGGAGGGTTGTGAGTGATATGGATTGTTAGGGTATGGTGTATTAAGGTTGTATGAAGGTTTTAGATGGTTATATTAGGGTTTTATCAACTCAAAAAAACTAGATGAAAAACACCAAAAACGTAGTGGAGATGACCTAAGGAAGGAATCCACTCATTTGCTGATAAATTGACTTGAGGGAGGTATAAGGAAGTATCCACCTACAATTCATGAGGTATAAGGAAGTATCCAATTAAACCTTGGATAGATGATTTGTAGCTTAGACATCAAAATCGTATCACATGCCAGAAACGTAGCGCAACACCTCAGAAGCGTAGCACAACACCTCCAGAAGCGTAGCAGGAGAAATTTTGGTACAAATTGCTTGTTTGTATTCAACCCTTGGCGGTTGTGGAGTATGATGGTGAGAATAGAGGAGCTATATTGAACATAAAAGGATGAAATGAGTTGAAGAAGCCTCTTTTTATTTTTATAACAATCAAAAAATTGCCTTTTTGTCTTCTAGTGAAATCATACAACTTTGAGAAAAAAAATAAAAATTGAACAACTTGATCATGTAACATGATTTATGAGGAAAGGAAAATTTTCTTCACTTATTTTCCTATAAGTTTTCTAACTCCCTATGTAAATGAATTGTATGGTGAAAATGAAATTTTGTCTCCCTTCTTTCATGACATAATTTGACCTTATGGTGGCGAAACCAAAGAGACCTAGACTCTGACCTAGATGAAGGTGTGGTGAATGACCTAAGTCCCTAGATGATAATGGATGAAAAGACCTCTGAAATAATGATGAACATGAATGGAGTGAAGGGAGTAGAATTTCAGACCTAGACACATTTAGTGAACAAATTTATATTTGAAAATTGACTTGAAAACATAAAATGTTGACCTAGGACCACTACCAAGTAAACCTGAAAGAGTATTTTTTACCACTAAAAATTTAGACACTAACAGATAGTTCAATTGTACAAGAAGGGAAAGAATAAGTTCATAGAAATAAAAATAAAAAAGTGGTTTGTTCCCTCGTTGTATCGA
This sequence comes from Pinus albicaulis, assembly GCA_034641835.2. Classification (NCBI taxonomy): domain Eukaryota; kingdom Viridiplantae; phylum Streptophyta; class Pinopsida; order Pinales; family Pinaceae; genus Pinus; species Pinus albicaulis. The sequence goes on from CM076570.1 coordinate 601,004,530, forward strand.
AATTAAGAAACTTAATGTTGAAGTATGGAAGGAAATGTATCATATTATTTGGAATCAAGGCACATCTCAAACATGGTTATTTCCAACCTTTTATTTTGAAAAAGGACATTTTAATTTGGATATTTTAGAGCCTAAAACTAAAATAATAAAATAAGTTGGAGACTATAGAACCACTATGCTTAAATTTAAGTTCAACGATATAAATATGATAAATAAAATGGATCTTAAAAAAAAACAGGTGAGACGATATACAAAAGACATAATGTAGACTTTAGTTTGTCTAGGAAAATCCAAAAGATAGCTAACAAAATTTAAAAACAATAGAAATAGGAAAAAGTAGCCAATTGAACAAAATAGATAATGATTAATAAGTTGGAGCAATGGATAGCGGATTTTGGTGTAGAACCATAAAATACGAAATCTATACAATACTTAATGAAAAAAAGGATATTGATACTAAAGAACTGAAAATGAAACTTAATATGCTTCATATTGATCACGTCCAAACTTTGGAATTTTAAATAATACAACAGAATATATATATATATATATATATATATATATATATATATATATATATATATATATATATAATACAAAAAATGGTGCAGATGAATAATTATTTGGAATTACATCAAAAACAACAAATTTAGGCATTAAAAAAAGAAAATGTTGAACTCAAAGGTTCAAATACTTCTTTAGATCAACCATGTACACTATTTTAACCTTCAAGATAAATTGGCAAGAGATCATTTTATATAAATAAAAAGGAAATTGAGATTAGAGACCTCAAAAAAGTGATTGTTATGAATAATAATTAAATTGATATTACCAAAGATTACTTGAAGGAAAATGAAGAGATTGTGGCCAAAGAAAAAAGGATCAAATTGTAAAACTGCAAAAATATTTGGAGCTAGCACAAGGAATGTTAATTGGGAAATCATCTTTGATTGGAGCAAAGAATATTCAGTAGGATCATATTACTTTAGAAATAAAAAAACTTTTGTAGTTCCTTCATATTGGTGGAAGATGAGTATAATTTAGCTTCATAGGTTCAGGAAAATATTAGAAAAGTTCAAGAGTTGGGGAACAAAGCCACCTAGAATGAATAAAAGGCTTTAGGTTTCATTGATAGAACTTATTTGATCATGGAAAAAACTGAAGTATTGAAAAATGGAAAGTTAAAATAGAAATCTCAAGATAAATGATATTTAGTTGAATGATATGTCAATGCTTTATTAATATATTCTAGAATCTAGTAGAGATGGGATTTACTTCATGTTGGACCACAAAGGAATATCTTTTTCATTTTGAAGCATATAAATAATTATTGTTAAAGCAAGGAATTTTGCATCCAAATTTCAAGACATGTTAAAAGGTCAAAACATCATTGATAATTTAATAGATGATTTTTATCTATTATGGAAAATTAAATCTTTGTTTCCAAGTGCTCCATCATATGAAAAATATACTAAGCAAGAGATATCCTTAAGGAAAATCGTCAATTACAGATATTCGATGTGTAATACTTGGAAAAGTATAGCTCAGTACTTTAAGGGTTGATCTAACATAATAAGTATTAAAGAATTATAATTTTTTAAAATGCGGTGAAGGCCTACCTATCAACCATTATTGTTGTCCTGTGTACATGGTAGAATTTTGTAAGGTCACTAACACTTGACAATTGATGATATTGTAAGTGTAACTAATTATATTGTTGATGCCTATATCAACATGTAAATGTAAATGGGGAAATACCTAAAATAGTTGTAATTATATTATAATACTAACACCTAACCATTGATGATATTGTAATTGTAACTAATTATATTATTGATACCTATAAGATAATGTAAATGTAAATGGGGAAAATACCTAGAACAATTCTAATTGTATTATAATACTAGTTGATGAAGAGGTGAAACCTTAATACAAACCACTAGAAGCCATGAGGAGGAGGGAAGCCAATAAATGGATTTATGGAAGTAACAATTTCCCGTGAATTATTGGGTTCAGCCAATATTATAAGATTGACAAAAATTCTAAGAAAATACAAATTAGGAAGGTGTAGTAATAACTTCCAGTATTTAGGAAAGGAGTAGGGCTATACCCCAACTATCTTATCCAAGACATAGGATAGTGGTAATATACTTCCCAGACGTATGGGATATCAACCCTCCATTCTAGAGATTTGTAGTTCCCATGAAATCCCATAAAGGGAGAGAACCAATGAAAGAAAGAGCTAAGAATTATATAGGAACTTGGGGGAATATTAGTGTAGGTAGGGAGGCACTTGTGCATAAGAGAAAAGAAGAGAACAGAAAGTGCAATGTAATTTGAAAAGAACAAAGATAGAGGAAAACATAGAGAGAGATAATACCAAAACTCGTGAGAATGTGATAACAAAGAATAAATATAGATAGATAGGAAGAATCATAATGAGATAATTGGATGAAGGAGGTCATATTTAGAACTCCACCCTGAAATTTTGAGTAAAGATTTTCTCATGGATTCCTAGTTTGACTTAGGGGTGGCCAACTATAAGAAATATTTTGTTGCAACGACATCTTTGGTGGGTGGAACGTGGCCCACTCTTCTTCTATTGTGGGAAACATTTTTTGTAATCAAAGAAGTGTCCTTATGGTATTAAGTACATAATTAAATCCATAGTGAATGTAATAGAAATTATGTTGATAGACTATGTATCTATGAGGCTCCTGCTAAAATGGTTATCATAGCACTTGTTTTTCTTGTTCATAATATAAACATGTAAATTTGTAGTGATGCCTAGACGAAAGACTAAATATTGTTTTAAGGGTTGTGCTTCCTTGTAATGTTCATTTTCCTTCTTGTATATACTTATGTAATCTTATATTATGCTTGAGGAAAATAGGACATATAGGTCTATGATCTTTATGATTGTTAAGTCCCTAGTAGATACCAACTTTAATTGAATCAGAAGTAATTCTGAGAAGATAATGTGATACGTATGTGAATTTTCTTGAAAATTATGTAACATTTTTCAAGTGATTAAATTAGGGTTTTAAGCATATTTTATCAAATTCTTAAACATATAAAAATGCATAAAAAATATAGTTTTGCAGTAAACAAGAGACAATATCATATCAAAAATTGATGAAGGGGTTCACCCCTCCTGGGCTACATCTCCTCGTCCAGCTTCCAATGGTTGAACATCCTTTATTATTCTTAAACACTGGTGTTTACATCAAGTTACACTGCTCAAATAGTTGTACTGATAGCTCCAATGGCTCCAAAACACTTAAAAAACCTTTTCTAGCATCTTTCTTCTCTAAAAAAGGATAAAAATTGAAGAAGTTATGATCCTCCCAAGTTCTTTAGCTATTCATCCTACAAATTTTCCCTCTCTACAAATCGCTCTAAAAATTCACCCCAAAAAGCTCTAATAGAGAAAAAAATTCTCCATTTACTGGCGCAAATTGTGGCCTCATTAATTTTTCCTATAACTACTATGGAACTGATATTTAATTAATATTTCATGGGGGGGGGGGGCAGATTAAGCCCTCGCCCCTAGTCCTACCCCTTATTTCTCGTGGGTGTGGTGACCAGGGTTGGGGCTATCCCCGAACCACCCCCAAAAGACACATTGCACAAAGTTAAATAAATGTTTTAACATATATATTTTAAGAACTAACCGACGGTAAAATGGTAAGTCATGTGGATTTTTGGTGGGAGGTCACAGGTTTGACCCCCACCAACCTCAACTAGAAGCTTAAATAAATTTTTGCCAATGGGGAGGTGCCACGTGGCGGCCTCTCATTAGTCCACCCAGCAACCAATAAAAATCGACCCTTTCCAAGAAAATCCGGTGATGCCAAGTGTCGACTAAGAATTGGTCAAACGAGCCTAGTCATCATGATGATGTCAGCATGATGTCACTTGTATGGATTGTATATTCAGCAGCCCAGTGAGCATGTCTGCAAAAACTTTCCATGTTTGACCAAAACTTCAGATTGTGACTGCAGGAGCATACAGTGTCTGTTTTGTGCGAAAAAAGTTGCATCAGATTCAGAATGACGAGATCTACACAACTGCACTAGTTTCATTCCATTTTGAGAAATTTTAATTTTGAGCATAAATTTGATCCATTGCATCAATCCTCCCCACTGGAAGCTTTTGGACCTCCAAAACCTCTTTATTTATCAGTAAATATATGAGGGCTCAACTCCCTCACCCTTCCAATCTCTATCCACTAAAATTTTCTTGAATGTGACATTTTGGGATTTTCTTGAAAACTGATGATTTTCCTTGACTTTGTAGACCTTGACTTGTTGTCGTAGATACCATTTTGCTGAAATTTCCCAGAATTTTAAGAACAACAACATGTCCTTGAAGGAAGAAACACATTCCCTCCTCAGTTGTCAATCAAAGAAAGCTTAAACAGCTTCAATTTCTTCTCACCTTGAACATTGTTGACATGGCAATGCTTGACATGTCTCGCATTGTGCTTGGCTCGACTCTTAAATTACAAGAATTTATGAAACCCAAAAGAAGGAATTTTGAAGCAAATTCCCTCTTTGTCAAATTTCTTTGGCACTTGGTATTTGACCTTTGCACTCTCTTGCACTGACTTTTTGTTCACATCGTTGTTCAGTAATTATGCATGCTGCTGTAATTTTACCTCATCTTGTTTACCTCTTTTAGAAGGAAAATTGTTAGACTTCTAAAACATCTTATCACACCAATTAGAAACCTCAATTAAATCATATTTCACATTTTATGCATATCCTTGAAAGGCCTCATTCACAATGTCTTAATGCTTGAACATTAACAAAGAAAATTTTTGACTAGCATTCACAATTCTCTTCATTTGTCTAGCATACATAAGAGACAAATTCATATTTTTACTATGCACTCTAACAATGTACTCAATCCCATTCTTTATAAAAGTGATTCTTATTCTCATGGTGATGAAATTTTTATCTCCTATCATAAATATATGGGCTACCCAAAACAATACCAAAATATCAAGCAGAACAACATCAAGTTCAACTTCATCAAGAAAGTTACAATGATTGAAAATCTAAGTATGCATTTCCTCGTCACTTGAAAATTTGCATTCTTACATATCAAACCTAAAGGATAAGGTCTTGGATGAGGAATGGTATCTAAATTCAACTTATTGACTAAGTCTTCAAAAATAATATTTGTTTGTGAACCACTATCAAATAGGGTGTCAATCTAGGTATGCTTTGAAATAACTGGAACATGGAAAAGCTCAATTCATATTGCATCTTCTTGAGTATTATTTATTTTATTTTTTTAACTGAAACGGTTATTTTTATTGATAGGGTGGGTTGGCCAAAGCCAAATCAAACATTACAATTCACTGCATCAAGCATTACAATTCACTGTTTTAACATGAACGCCTTGTTAGGGGATAGTTGCCATGCTCACTGCTCCTGCATTTATGCTGATCATGCTCTTTTCTAGAGTGCATCCTATATTTTCCAGTCTGTCTGCTTCAGTGTTTAATTCTCTGAGAATGTGGAAGATTTGAGCTGAGGGGAAATCCTTCAGGAGTCTGTTCACTCTTGCAAGCTGTTTATTTAACACTGGATCTTTGAGCCCTTTCTTGTTTATTACAGATTTTACCAACAGCTCAGAATCTCCAAAGACTAAAATTCCACTTGGATTCTCTTTCCTGGCCAGTTGACAAGCTTTTAAAAGACTGAGAACTTCAGCCTGATTGTTGGTTTTTATCCCAAGTCCCCAACTGAAGTCCTCTTTTTTCCCATTCGGAAAATAAATAGCCCCTCCAGCTCCTGACCTGCCTGGATTGCCTTTTGAGGCTCCATCAAAGAAAATAGTGCATTTTCCTTGTGTTTTCCACCATTTCTGAAAACTGTCCAAAGTGTCTCGAATCTGCCATTTTCCTTTGAGATCTAGACATGTGAGTACTGAAGGTCTGAGCGTGGGGGAGAAGCCATCCAGCCATGCCTTTTCTTCATTTCGAAGGGAGCTATCGTTTTTTACTGTGGAGTGTCTCAGGGTTTCTAATAGAAGTTTCTTGGCCTGCTCCGCAGTGATATCTGCAGTCATTTCTTTTTGGTTGAAGATAGTTTCGTTCCGGGCAAGCCACAACTTCCAACATACATATTTTGGAGCTGCAATCCACACCTTGTTCCAAAGTGATTTGTCCACAATGTTGAAGGGGTATCGAGCTTTGCAAGACGAATACATGTCTATGATCGAGCAGTGTGCAGGGATTCTCACATTCAGACCTGTCAAGAAGATAGACCAGGCCTTCTGTGCAAACTCACAATCAATGAACATGTGATCAGTGGTTTCCAAAGAGTTTTTGCAGAGAACACATCGGTGAGGGCCAGCTATGTTTCTTCTGCACAGATTTTCTCCAGTGAGAATTTTGTTGTGAAACAAAGTCCAAAAAAATAAATTGATCTTGGGGATACTGAAATTTTCCCAGATCTGTTTCCACACTGTTTCAGGATGCGGAGAGTCCTTTTTACCTTGCAACTGTAAGTATCCTTGTCTGGCTGTGTACACCCCTGTTTTTCCCCATCCCCATGAATCTTCCTCGTCCTTGTGCACTGGAGTGAAGTCTGTAATTGCAGCTAAGAGAACATTTAACTGGTTTTTAAAATGTGCTGGGGTATTGGGCAAAGTCCAACTCTGCCAATTGCCATTGTGATCCCAATCTGCAATGTCATCGATTTTTCGAACTCCTTTTGAACTTAACCATTCTCTTAATTCTGCAATTTCATTGTTAGCTGAAAGGGGAGGATGGCCCATGATTCGATCTCTCCACAGCGAAGTGTTTTTGCCATTCCCTGGGATTTTATACAGGTGAGTTCTGAAGAAAACAATTGCTTTGCTGCAGAGCTTCCAAGCCTGCGTTCCTTTGGGAGAGTTCTCTGGATTGAAGGTGATAATCGATTGATTATTGAGGTACTTGAGATTAAGGATCTGACTGATAGGATGGGAGGGCACGTTTAGCAGCTGCCACAGCAGTTTACACCCTAATGCTAAGTTGGCATGCTGGGGGTCACGGATTTGGAGTCCGCCTTCTACCAAGGGACGCTTCACAGTTTCCCAGTTAATTAAATGAAAACGTTTGCTGTTTCCCCGCCCACCATTCCATAAAAAATTCCGCGTGAGGCAGGAGATTCGATCTGCAATTTGTCTTGGTGCCATCAGCAATGAGGCTTGGAATGTTGGCAACGCTGAGAGAACAGTTCGGATAAGGGTGAGTTTGCCGCCAGTGGAGAGCCAAATACCGCCCCACGCTATAATCTTTTTCTTGAACTTAGAAATCACCTCCTCCCACATATGATTTCGATTGGATCCCATCGATAATGGAAGTCCAAGATACTTAATTTTATCCCAGACTACATGGCCATTGAATCCCATAACGCTAGCAATCCTTTCAATTGTTTGTTGGTCTGTGTTCCATCCAAAAATGGCGCTTTTCCTCTCACTGATAAGCGCTCCAGAGGTGTTGCAGAACTTTTGGAGAATGGACTTGAAAGTGTTAGCGATCCTCAAGGATGCACCCCCTAGTAGGAGTGAATCGTCTGCAAAGAGTGTGTGATTCACTGGAGCGATGCCCTGTACAATTCTTATCCCAGTTAAGGTGCCTGTTTGTTTCTCCAGTGTCAGCTTTTTTCTCAGTGAATCAGCCATCAGTATGTAAAGAAAGGGAGAAAGAGGGCAACCCTGCCTCAATCCCCTGGTGGCTAAGAAAAATTCTTCTGGTCTTCCATTCACCATTGGGGCGATCCAGATATTCTTAATGCAGGCTTTGATGAGGTTTATGAAATCCTGACTGAATCCAAAGGCAGCAAGAACCCTATACAGAAAAGAACGATTTACTCTATCAAATGCATTACACATATCCAGTTTAATGATCATACATGGTTCTTTCCGAGTGTGACTGGAGTGAAGGGCTTCTTGGACTTGAATGACATTGTCCAGTATTTGTCTTCCTTTCACAAATCCCCCTTGGGCCGGAGAGATGAGTTTTTGAAGGAGGGGCTTAATTCTGTTGGCCAGTAGTTTGGCCATGATCTTGTATGAAGAATTGCAGAGTGAAATCGGCCTATATCTGTCAAAGGTGCCAGGGTTTGTTTCCTTGGGGATTAGAGCGAGGAAGGTGGAGTTAATTCCGCCTCCAACTTTTGCCTTCCTCAAGAATCCCCTAATCATTCTGAAGAGATCATATTTGATTATCTCCCAACAGATTCTATAAAAATGCACTGAGAATCCGTCAGGTCCTGGAGCTTTGTTTGGTTCCATGGACCAGACTATGGAATTTATCTCTTCTTCTGTGACTGGGCTCAACAGTGAATCATTATCCTCCATGCTGACTAGATTTGGAATGTTGGTAAGAAACTCTAATGCATCCTCCTCGTTCCCATTTCTTTCTGCACTAAGGAGGTTTTGGAAATGATTTACTGCTGCCTCTTTGATTTGTGCAAATCCTTTATACACCTGGCCATTAGAGGTAGTAATTTCTGCAATATGGTTTCGTGAGAGACGTGCCCTGCACTGTCTGTGAAAATAAGTGGTATTTCTGTCCCCGGATTTAAGCCACAAACTTCGAGACTTTAAACGCCAATGCTCTTCTTCATTTCTGAAAGAGTTGTATGTATTCCTTTGGGCAGCTTTTTCGTTGGCTAGGTCAGTGGATGAGAGATCTTTCTCCTCCATTTCAAATTGGAGACCTTCTAGCAGAAGAACTGCCTCCTTCCTCTGTCTAGTGGGGGTTTTCATGGATTTATTTATCCAATCTTTAAGAGATTTTTTTGTGTTTTTCATTTTTTGTTCCCAAATAAAACTTAGGGATCCTGATACTTCAATCCACCATGTTGTTTGGACTGTTTCAAAGAACCCTTCTTTTCCGGCCCAGAGAGGACTGAAACGAAATGGGAGGGGACCCAGATCTTCTTCTTCTTTCAAGCATAAGAGGATTGGTTTATGGTCCGATGTGAGCTTTGGGAGGATCTTGGTAAAAACTCTTCTGTTGTCCATCATTAGCGAGCTGCTGATAAGGAATCTGTCCAGCCTGGCTGAAATATGGTTTTCTCCTGTTCTGTTGTTAGTCCAGGTGTATTTTCCTTTCACTGGTTTGTTGTCAACCAAGTCCCACTGCTGAATCAGATTTTCCACTGTGCTGATGAAAGGGTCCCTAGAGAATATCCCTCCTCTTTTTTCTTTGGGATCTAGGATTATATTCAGATCTCCACCTATGACTATATTGGAAGGATTAATGTGCTCTATATAATCTAAGAGTGACCTCCAGCACTCTCTCTTTTCTTCATAATGAACGGGGACGTACATGTTAAACAGGGCAAGGGAGAGGTTGCTTGCAGTGTGACAGAGTTATGTATAGATCCAATGTTGGGTCTCAGAGAAACGTTCTAAAGAGAAGGAGCTTTTTGACCAGAATGTGCCTATACCTCCAGCCGAGCCCCTTGCACTAACAGCCTTTCCAGAGTCATATTTCCATTTCATAGAGCTAGTATTTAGAAGGGTTTCCCCTTCTATTTTGGTCTCTTGGAGCATAAGGATGTCCACAGTTTCCAGCTTCAGTAAGTCTTTGATAGCATCTGCCTTATTGGGATTTCCCAGACCCCTGTAATTCCAAGAGACCATCTGCATCATTTACCACTTGATGGGGTGGGGCCTCCTCCCTTGGGCGCCCTTGGTCTTGTATTTCTCCCGAGGATCATCTCAATGGTAGTTTGGCTGCCTAGGGTTTTCTGCCTTTCTGATTCTTCTTCCCTGGTTTCCTTGTTTGTTCTTCTTCCCACTTTTTTGGATGGCCTTTCAAAGGTTTCTTCATCAGATGATCCCATGTTTTCTGGGCTCTTCTTCTTTTGTTTAATAATATCAGCATACGAAGGGGAAGGAGTATTGCTAGGGGTCGGGTTTGGGATGTTACATGGCTCTTCGTTGTCTGCATTGATCAGCTGTGGTGGATCTTCCTGCTCAAGCTCTGGAGGATCTGACGGTGGTGTAAGAGATTCGAAGGGATTTTTGTCTCCTGCAATGATGTTAGCTTCCCTTCTTCCACTGTTTTGGTTACTTGAATCTCCTTGCCCTGTTTTGGCCACTGTCTCTTTTGCTTTACTTTTGTTGTTCTGTCTACTGCTTGCTGTTCTCTTTGCTTGCTTCCACTGTTCACCTTTCTCTTTCTCTGCTATTTCCTCATTTTTTTTTTTGCAGTATCTAGAAAAATGCCCATATTCATGGCAATGTCGACATTTGAAGGGCAGTTGCTCGTAATCGAGCTCTTGAATGTGCGTCCAGTCTGCCACTGAGAGTTTGATGGCTTCGGGGAGCCCGACCTCCAGATCAACTTCCACACAGATACGGGCGCAAGAGTACTGATCCTTCCTCGGGGCCTGATGGATATATCTGCCTAGAGCATTGCCGATGGATTGTAGCGAGCTCTGACTCCAGCAGTGGAGAGGGAGGTGCGGGAAACACACCCAAACGGGGACAGCAGTGGGCACATCTTGCGCAGGATCGAAATCTGGAGACCATTTATTCAAATATAACCCTTGGGGGCCCATGAAATATGGCCCGTTTCGGAAGATCAGGCTTCGGTCTTCCACACTGTCAAACACAAAGACGAAGAACCCTTTGCCTACAAAATGGCTTTTTATTCCTTCCTTAACCAATGGTGACCAATTTCGTTTGACCCAATCATCTACTACTTTCGGGGATGGCCATAGCCCTGTGAACTGGCCGATGAGGCCTCTCTCGGCCAGGTTTAGTGCTGATCTGCAAGCGTCGTCCACCGGGAGAGACACCGTAGGAATATTGTCCAACTTTTTGACAAACTTTTGCTATGAGGCCGAGGTCGGCCTCTTTTCTGCAGCAGCTACAAGAGTTCGAAAAGCCTCGAGATCAGGAGGCGGGGGGGAGTCTCCATCAGTCGACATGGCCAAGGATGGAGAGCCGAATCAATGCAGGAATCCCATGCGCAAATGCGGATCGGCCACCCGAGAAAACAATTCGCAGGGGAAGGAACACACACGTGGGCCAAAGCCACACGGGTCCAGGGCGCCACGAACCAGAGAAGCAACACCGAGCCCAGAACAGCGGCGGGCAGAGCCGAGCCCGAGAGTTGCAGAGCGAGCGCGCGGGAAAAAATCCAAATTGAAGCATCTTCTTGAGTATTATTTTAAAAACTTGAAGAACTATTAGTTTCAATGTCCTTACATTTCAAACCCATTTCTGTGACATTTGTTTCATCTCCGGAATCATAACCTAAATCATGTTGTATTGTTGTAGTTGTCTTCTCCTTCTCCTTATTTTTAAACTTCTTGGTTGTCATTTCTGGATGAAGTTTCCAACAATGATCTTAATTATGTCCATCTTTAGAACAATTTTTGCATGTGATTTTTCTTTCTCCAAATTTATGGATGCATTCTTCTTACCTTTACCCTTGAACTTACCCTTTCCTTTTTCTCCAGACTCAAAGGTATTCTCACTTTTCTCATCTTAAACATGTTTCCATGTTGCTTCTAGATGTGTGGCATATATACAAAATTCATCTAGATTTGAAGAATTAAACATGAGAATTTTATGTCTTAGGTAACTATGCAAACCTCCAATGTATTTTAAAAAAATTTCTTGAGATGTCAAATCTATACCCAAAATTAGTGCTCTTATCCTAAATTCTAGAGTATAGCTTTGAACACTTTGTCCTTTACCTTGCCTACCGGTTTTACAATCTATTATAGCCTTTTACATGTATTCCAATGGATAAAATTATCTTCTCAATGAAGAAACAAAATCATTCCAACCATGTTTCTTCATGTCCTCTTGAGTTTTGGCTTCCCACAAAATAAGAGTTTCACTTTCCAATCTCAATGAAGCAAGATGAATCTTGGTGTCATCATCCTTGATTCTTTCTACCCTACAATACACTTCAAGCTGACATACCCAGTTTTATAATCTTTCAGCATCTACCTCTCCATCATACATAGGCAAATCAAACTTAATGTCAAGCTTTAAAAATGGATTTTTACTGTGAAATTTTGGACAATGTGGAGGTGTTTATGAAAGGCTTGTTATGGAAGAAGATGATGGTGAAGATGGTGGTGAGGATGGAGGTGAAAATAATGGTGGTGTAAAAGGTTGTTTGTCACCATTCCCATTACCTTTTTGAGTCTTTCCTCTATCTCCTATGTCTTCTTTGGAAGACTTATGTCCCTTTGGAGGATTAGAGCTCTCAGATTGCATCCTTATGCTTCTCCCCTCATAGAGAACTTTCACTATTATTTTCATATCAAAGAATGATTTCCTGAAGGATTTTTAATCCTTTGACATAATGGTGGGCTCTCCTTCATGTGACATACTTGTTGAAGCTTCAATTTCAATTTGAGGTAGAATTTATGGTGGAGATTGTGGAAAAATTGCTCTCTTTGCCCTTGACCTAATTTGAGGACTTGTAACCACAAGCTTTCCTTCTCCCCTTTTGAACTTAAAACTTGTAAGAATAACATACACTTTCAAATAATTAAACCCTCACAACAACAATAAAACCTAAGCTCTGATACCAAACTGATCTGTATGTGAAGTTTCTTGAAGATTATGTAAAATTTTGCAAGTGATTAAATTAGGATTTCAAGGCTCCTTTATCAAATTATTAAACACATAAACATGCATAAAAAAGTATATCTTTTGCAATAAAAAAAGAGACATTATCACCATCACAGAAAACACACAGAAACAATTGATGAAGGAATTCACCCCTCCTAGGATACATCTCCTGGTGCAGCTTCCAATGGTTGGACCTCATTCATTATGCTCAAAAAATGATGTTTACATCAAGTTACAATGCTAAAATAGTTGTACGGATAGCTCTAATGGCTTAATAACACTCAAAACCCCTTGTCTAGCCTCTTTCTGCTCTCAAAACGGATAAAAACTGAAGAAGTTATGATCCTCCCAAGTTATTGAGCTATTCGTCCCACAAATTCGCCCTACCTGCAAACCACCCTACAAATTTTCCGCAAAAAACGCTAATAGAGAGACTTTTTCACCAACCACCGATGCAAATTGTGGCCTCACTAATTTTTCCTCTAACGGCTATGGAACGAATATTTAATTAATATTTCGGGAGGGGGCTAAGCCCTAGCCCCTAGTGCCGCCACTTATTACTTGGGGGCGCGGTGACCAGGTTTGGATATCCCTAAACCACCCCCAAATGGCGCATTGCACAAAATTAAATAAATGTTTTAACATGTATCTGTTAAGAAATGACCGGTGTTTTAATGATGAGTCATGTGGATGGTTGGTGGGAGGTCATAGGTTCGACCCCCACCGACCTCAGCTTGAACCTTAATGAAATTTTTTCCAATGGGGAGGCACCATGTGGCAGCCTCCCATTGGGCCACGTGGTGACCTCTCATTGGTCTGCCCACAAATAAATACAAATATACCCTTTCCAAGCCAATCCAGTGATGCCACATGTCAACCAAGCATTGGCAAAAGGATCCCAGTCATTATGCTCACGTCAGCATGACGTCACCTGTATAGACTGCACAGTCAACAACCCAGTCAAAATGTCTGCAAAAAATTTCTATGTTTGACAAAAATTTCATATCGTGATTGTAGGAGCATAGGGTGTTGGCTTTTCACGAAACGAGTTGCATTGGATTTAGAACAACGAGATCTATGCAAGTGCACTAGTTTAGTTTCATTCCGAGAACTTTTAATTTTGAGCATAAATTTGATTCACTAGATCATAATGGGAGTTAACCCTTTAGTATATAGGATTGTCTTAATGGTTGGTTGGTTAGTAGTAAAGATATCCTAGGGACTCTAATTGATAAATTTGTTCTACCTTAGATAGGCCAAAGGACACCTTTTTTTGCTTTGGAGAGAAAATGATTTTGTTGGTAAGTTTAGATCTGGAATCAAGTGAAATAGCCTTGACAAAAAGGTGAAGAATCAGACAAGAAATTTATTAACTGGACATATGATGAAAAGTTTTATAGATATCACTAAATACCTCCTAATATGCTTAAATAGTATGTTGAAGGGCTTGAAGTATAATGGTGAGGTTCTTGGTGACTGTGTTGGCCTTGATTTGTTAGTTGAAGGATTTGAATGCAATAATGTATTCCAATTTAGATAGATGATTTTTGAAAAGGGTTCCCTAGTTGGGAGAATAGGTACAAATGCCTTGGAAGTGGAAATTGTATGTAATAGATTCTCTAGATTCATAAATAAGTGGATTGGTTACTAGAAATAAGAATGATGGTTGGTAAAGACCTATGTAGATTTAGAAGTCTTGTGGGAATTTAATTGTCTTATTAAAGTCTCCATTAATCCTTAGAAATTTTTTGAAACCACTCTTTCAAAAACTTGAAATATTTGGGGTTAACTAATTTTCTTTTAGGGGTATAAAGAAATTTAAGGTTCGAGATCTTTGACCTCAACACCTACAAAGATACTACAACGAATGGGATATGAACAAGATTTAATGAATTAAGGGTTGATCAATATATTAGGATACTATAAGGCATAGGTCTTCATATCGGGCTTAGTTCTCAATATAAACAAAACCCACATTTTCAGTTAGTTAATGTAGAAAATTGGTCGGGCCTATTAGTGGACCGTGAATTGTGTGTCGACTTGTCGGATTTTGAAGTACCAAGAGAAAAAAATCCAACAATAGTTTGACTATTGAAAGTCTATCCTCATCAAAGGACTTGAAGAATAGGGTTATCTGGAGGTTATAGGTCGGCCTTTCAACCTTTGGTTTTTGGGAGTGTAATGGATTCCAATGATAAAAAAAACCCTTGATTCTAAGTGGAACTTGCACTATTTAACATTTTATGGGGTCGAGAGTTGGCCATTTATAACAAGGATAATAAGAATTTACTTGATATTTCTAAATCCTAATAAGAGCCCTAATATGGAAAATCCATATGATGTAGATGATGATGTGGGATGACATGGAATTCATGAGAGGTTAACGTGGGAATGACATGGTGATGACATGGCATCAGCATGGAATCATGTCATGATGGCGTGGCATCGATGTGGTGTTGAGATCACCTTAATGTGGTGCTGAAGTGGCAAGTGACGTTGAGATTGGGTATTGGCGTATAGGGATACCAATATGTTAAGGAATTAACAATTAGCGGGTTTGGAACCATGTGTCAAGCCTGCCTCCTTATACTAACATAACCTAAAAGTCTATCAGTTGAAAAAATGGTCGAGCTCTGTCAAGTGACAACCTAAAATGAGCTTGAGAGAACTGGAGCTATTTTTATGGACCATGGGAGTCGATACTAACTAAAATCAAAGGTATTTTAGGTGACAGAGTTGATGGAGAAGTTGGTCTCCATTCGTTGTTGTCCCAATGTTGGCTTGGGTGGAAAATGGGTCGGGACCAATTATATGGTGAAAAAGTCATGTGAGGAGTTGAAATATGATTTACCTGCAAGTTTTATTAGTTGGGATACATGGAACAATGCATGAGTGACACATGGAAAAAGGCTACCGCATGTCAACCAAATTTCCTATTACAGAGGTTGATGTAGCTTTGGAGGAAAATATTTAAGTGGTCATAACTCTATGCCCAGAGATCATATTTTGATAAAATTTACATGAACATTCATAACAATTTAAAGGTGATGATGAGATTAGAATTGTGATTCTAGGGAAAGGAAGAAAGAGGAAATTTTTAACCCCATCCTCATATTTAACTTGGGAGTTTAGTTCTAAATAAAACCATATCCCTAATCAAGAATAGCGAGTTGGGAACCATACACAGTGGTATCATAGCTAAAGGTTCAACACTTGTACTAAATGAGATCAAGAAATATAAAGCTATCATACTGGGTTTAACACTTAGATTTAATGGGCTCAAGAAAGATGAAAGTATTAAATAAAATTTCAAATACTAAGCTTGAAGAGTCACGGATAAACCTATTATAATAGAGCTCAACACTAAAATTGGAACGTACATGAAGGCATACTCGAGTGCCAAGGGTAGACCATAAAGGAAATTTTTCCAGAGTAATGGAGTAAAGGTTCCAAAGGATATATAGTAGTGAGACTATACAACATGAGAACTAGGATCATTAGGTACAACAAAATGGTTTTATAGATCCAAGCCTATGGCTTTGTGACCTATGTGATATACATTTGATAAGAGATGAGTTAGGATTATTGAAGATACAATAAATGAAGAGACTCATTGGAAGGATGATTTCCAAAGTTGTTGAGGACATAGTTAGAATGTTGAACAGCTTGATTAACTAATAATTATAGAAGCACATGGCCAAGTGATGCAACCATGATTTTGAGGGTGAATCTCTCAACTTATTTCTCTCTATTTTGATGCTTTATTAAATTTTGAAAACTCTTTGTAAGTTGATAATTAAAATGAATAGGCATATTTAGATGCTAAGGGATTAAATAAATATATTGAATATGCATTGATAGGCATGAGGATATTGCAATTTCTGTTTTGATACTTAATTCAATTTTCAACAATTTTTATACGCTGATAATTAAAAGGCATAGGCATGTTAAGATGCCAAGGGATTGAATAGTTAGATTGCATATGCATTGATAGGCATGAGGATAGTGAAATGTTATGTGTGAGTGTCATGGTGCATGTAAATAATGATTGAAAATTCATATAGCATGAATAAAGGCTCAAAGTAGTATGTTCCATAAAAATTATATGATGGGTAACCATGCATAGTTAAACATGTAATCAGGAACATGGTGATTGTATGGCTAAATAAGTCAATGAGGATGTTGCATAGAGTCTTATGGGAACAAGGCTATGGATAACAAAGTATCTATCGAAGGGTTGATGAAGAGGAATGTGAGAATCCATGAGATATCAAGTAATTAGGTAGCATCCAATAACTACTAAAAACCATGCAAATATGGTTTTAGTATACTCACAATATTAATAGGTAGTTAGGTAATAATCCCCTTAGTAAAATTTCAATATAAACAATGATATGAATGCATGAATGGCAATAAAATCATTATATAATACCAGCTATGCTCTAGGTTATGTTGATTGTCACCTAAATATTCCATGGTGCTTGGAATGAATATTCCTCGCTAATTGTTTTCATATGAAGGGGATAACATGTTGTACCTATGAGAAATGTCATTGAATGGTTGTAAGTTATCATAAGGTAGTTTGCTTTTACATTTCATGAATGTGTGAATAATGGCAAAGGTGCATGTAGTGCACAAGCATGTCAATGTGTATGATTGAGGAATATTTTGAAAGCATAATATAAATGCATGTTCATCAACATGAATTTGAAATGGATATTGAAATAATAGAGTGATATTAACTCATGAAACTGACATCATATCATGGGATGTTGGATGTTACTACTAGGGAAAGTTACACATGGAAAAAATCACATGTCATTATATTACCGGCAATCTCTAACTGAGGAAACATAGCTACAAAAGATGAACATAATAGCTAAGTACTCCAACACTAATAATATAGATGTGAGTTGCTAGATATTAATTTGATTGCATAGGATTGGCATGTTAATAGAGAAATTTTGTCTTGTTAAGTAGTTATCTCATGTGGAATGATGGGTTGAAGATAAGAGGAGATTACCAGCCTAATTTAAAGTGATTACTCAAGGAAATGGAGACTAATTATATGAATTAGAGCTATGTAGAGGAATAAAAAAAGGGATAATTATTTACTCTCTACCCTATTGATGTTTTGTTGAGAATGAAAAGTATTAGAATGTAGAAAAATATAAAGGCCTAATAATACATTAATAATTAATATCAAAGGGATGTTAAATATTATATACCAGGTCTAATCATTTTACTTCAACAATTTTATTAAAAACCCGGAAAAATTTTGTGTCAAATATTTCTAAAAGTGTTTATAAAATAGAAACTACTAAAGAAACTCGAACTATATAAAAATTAGCCTCCCTCACTAGCAATGTGTCGCCTCTCGTTTCCCTCTTACAACCCACACACACTTGCAATATTTATCCTAGATATTTTTTCCCTCCAATAATTTGACCCTCCTCTTCAGCAAACTCAGGCTTTTTCTTTCCTAGCTTCAACTTCCCTAAAATTATCTCGCCAAATTCCCAGTTGCAATTCTTCTAACTTCTCTTGAGTCTAATCAAGCCTCTCATTCTTTAGAAGATAAATTCCTCGCCATAATGTGTATTCACCTCTCCCTTATGCTTATTTTATAATTGCATTAAGCCAAAATCCTTAACCCTAATGGTTAGGATTAAATCCTAAGCCTTCCTTGAGATTGATGATTGATAATATTGTTAGAAAGTTAAATATTACAGAGCAATGAAACAAAAAAAATATGCGGAAAACACAAGCACACAAAACACATAAAACCAGAGAGACGCAGATATACGTGGTTCACCCAGTTTGGGCTACGTCCACCCCGAACATCCAGTCCTTCCTTTCTATTATCCAGCAAAATGAAGAGACACAACCTACATCAGATCCGCTGTAATATCCTTTATTCTCTCTCACAGTCTCCCTCTTTGTTTCTCGCTCCGAGAATACACACACCATGCACAGCCGCAATACAATACCCTCATAAAATCGGGGGGTTGCCTTCTAGGGAAAAAAACACTAAACTAAACATAACTTCTACGGTCAGATCATTTGCCTAATGAACGGCTCAGATTGACTAGAAATTACTATACTTTTACAAGGCAATTTTACATCTGTTTTTAGCTTCAAGGGCGCTACCCCTAAAACCCCCCGCCAGGGGGGGGGGCTCCATAAAGTCACTGCCACCCCCCTGGACCCCCCACGGCAGAGATTAATTTACAGGCGGCATTGTCGCCCCATTTAAGGTACAGGGGTCCAATGCTGTGATACAAAGTAAACAAGATAATCAGGCTCCACACCCAACAATCTCCCACTTGGAGACTGATTGTAGCAACTCCACCATTGCTTCATTTGCTGGACAATGACTCCTCTTTGGACCTAGTTGTTTCTCATCTTCATCGTCATCCTTGAAGACCAATTGAAACTGATCACATTCTTAGTTTCTCCCTGGTTACAACTTTTGTTAGCATATCTATAGGATTCTGGCTAGTGTGTATCTTTTCCAGCTTCAACTCTCCATCTTCCAATACTGACCGTATGAAGTGGTACTTGAGATGTATGTGTTTAGTCCTAGAATGAAATGTTGATTTCTTTGCAAGATGAATGGCACTTTGGCTATCATTGTATAACGTGCCCATATCATGCTTCTTACCCAATTCATCCATAAACCTTTGTAACCAAATCATTTCCTTACTAGCCTCTGTAGCAGTAACATACTCTGCTTCTGTTGTTGAAAGTGCAACAACACTTTGGATTTTGAAACTTAGTAATAATTGTTCCACCTATAGTAAATACATATCTTGTAGTGCTTCTCTATTATCTAAATGCGCCATATACGCATCAACATATCCATATAGAGCAATGTTTGAACCACCGAAAGCACTAATGCTTGATTTGGCAGTACATCTCTCAAATATTTAAGAATCCATTTTACTGCCTTCCAATGTTCTTTTCCTGGATTGTTCATGTACCTGCTTACAACTCCCACTGCATGTGCAATATCAGGCCTTGTGCAGACCATTGCATACATTAAGCTTCCAACTGCTAATGCATATGGAACTTTAGACATAATCCATGTCTTCTTGGGTCTTTAGGCACATCTCCTTACTATGTTTGAAATGGCTAGCAAAAGGTGTACTAACTGGTTTTTCATTCTGCATATTAAATCTTTTCAACACCTTCTTTATGTACTCATTCTGAGATAGTGTTAATTTTCGATTTTTCCTATCTCTGGTTATTCTCATACCAAGGATCTATTTTGCGACTCCCAAATCCTTCATTGCAAATGAATTTGCCAATTTTTGTTTGAGCACATTTATTTCCTGCATGTTAGACCCTGCAACAAGCATGTCATCTACATACAATAACAATATAATATTGCTGCCATCATTTTTCCTTTTTAGATAAACACAATGATCAGAGTGACATCTAGTATAACCTTGTTCAGACATAAACTTGTCAAATTTCTGGTCTGCTTGCCTTGGGTGTTTTAATCTGCATGTAGGCATTAACCTACACCAATTTTTTCTTTCCCTTTGACCTCATATCCTTGGATTTCTTTACATGTATATCTCTTCCTCCAAATATCCATGGAGAAATGCTGTCTTTACATCTAACTGTTCAAGATGTAAATTTTCCGCTGCTACAAGACTTAAGATAGTTCTGATTGAATTCATCTTAACAGCAGGAGAAAATATTTCATCAAAATCAATACCTTTCTTTTGTGCAAACCCCTTCACCACAAGTCTAGCTTTGTACCTCTGTTTTCCTCCATCTTCTTCCTTGACTGTAAACCCATTTGATACTGCCAATGTATCCAATGTAGTTTTACACAACAAGCCTTGTGACTAAGTCCAGTGCAGTTGTCATTAAGGAGTCCATCTCTTCATCCATGGCTAGCTCCCACTTCTTCCTACTTTCAACTTGCATTGCTTCTTCATAACATTCGGGTTCACCAGAATCAGTCAACAATAAATAATATAATGAAGGAGAGTATCGTTCAGGGGGTCTACTTATCCTGGTAGATCTTCTAACACCACTTTCAGGTGTTTGAGGTGCATGTTGCTGTTGTGGTGGTTGCTCCTACTATGGTTGTTGATTATTATTATTTTCAAACACCTTTACTTTTTCAGTTATCTCATCAAGAACCGTGTATTCCTTGCTTTCTTTTTCGTGTTTCTTTTCCTGCAACTGATTCTTATACAAGACCTTTTCATTGAATATTACATCTCTGCTCCTAATGATTTTGTGATTTTCATAATCATATAAGCGATAACCAAAATCATTAGCACCATATCCAATAAAGTTACATTTCTTTGATTTTGCCTCAAGCTTTGTTCTATTTTCTTTATTAATATGGACAAAGGCCTCACAACCAAAAGGCTTTAAAAAAGAGTAGTTTACCTTTTTACCTGTCCATGCTTCCTCTGGAATACCACCATCCAAGGAACTTGAAGGCCCTCTGTTTATTAGATAAACAACAATATCTACAGCATCTGCCCAAAATTGTAAAGGCGATCCTGCATGAAATCTCATGCACCTTGCACGCTCCATGATTGTTCTATTCATCCTTTCTGACACACCGTTTTCTTATGGTGTTATTGGAAATGTTTTCTCTCTGTGTATTCCATTTTCTGAACAGTACCTATCAAACTCTTTGCTGCAATATTCACCTCCATTGTCTAATCTGAGACACTTCAACTTATTTCTTGTCTCAATCTCAACCAAATCTTTCCATTTCTTGAAAGTATCAAATACATCAGATTTATTCTGAATACAATAAATCCATATTTTTCTAGTTGCATCATCAATAAAAGTAACATAATAACGAGAGCCACCGAGAGATGATACCTGAGCAGGTCCCCATACATCTGTATGCACAAGCTCCAATTTTTCGCTCTTCTTTTCTTTCCCAACTCTGAGAAATTTGACTCTCTTTTGTTTTCCATAAATGAAATTTTCACAGAAATCCAAATCAACATTCTTCAAACCTGGCAACAAATTTCTTGAGTGAAGAATCTTCATCCCCTTCTCACTCATGTGTTCGAGCCTATGATGCCATAATGCTGCATCTGCTCCTTTGGAAGTTAAAGCATTAACAGAGTTAGAAATACCATTGCATAAATACAATGTACCAACCTTTTCGCCTTTTGCTATTACCGGGGCTCCTTTGGTGACCTTCCAAGTTTTATCTGTGAAAGTTGTCACACAACCTTCACTGCCTAACTGCCCTGTTGAAATCAGATTTTTCTTCAGATCTGGAACATGCCTTACCTCCTTTAGTAGCCATTGGTTTCCATTCTCTTGTTTTACAAGAACTTTACCCATTCCAACAATTTTACAGGGTTTATCATCACCCAAACGAACTTGTCCAAAATCTCCTTGAACATAGTCATGAAAATATTTCTTATCGGGTGTGGCATGGAATGAAGCCCCTGAATCTACAACCCAAGAATCAGTAACATTTTCGAAAGAAAGAATCAAAGCATCTTGTAACACATCACCTGTCACATTTGATTCATGATTGTTTTCTTGTTGTGTGTCTCCTTCTTTTCCCTTCCGAGATCTACAGTCTTTCTTTAGGTGTCCTTTCTTTCCGCATTTCCAGCACACTATCCCCGATCTAGACTTGGATCTGCCTTTCCTTGATTTACTGCGATATCCTGAGCTCTTTCCTCTTTCCATTCTCCTTCCCCTAGACTCTGCACTCAAAGCATTACCCGATGTCTCACCGGAGCTTTTCCGTCACATTTCCTCGCTAAGGATAGCACCGACAACATCATCAAACTTTAAAGTACTAGATCCAGAGACAGAGTTACTAATGGCCATAACTAAACCATTCCATCTTTCTGGCAATGAGCACAGAAATAAAAGAGCCCTAACTTCATCATCAAAGTTTACCCCTACAGAACTTAACTGACTGGTAACTGTATTAAAATCATTTAAATGGTCTGCAATAGATCCACCTTCCGACATCTTCATATTAAATAATTGTTTCATAAGAAATACCTTGTTTGGGGCCGAGGGTTTTTCATATAGTTTTTCCAACGTCTGCATCAAACCCTCTGTTGTTGTTTCCTTCGAAATATTGAAGGTGAATGACGCCGCAAGGCACAAACATACTGTTCTGAGTGCATTTCTATCAAGAATGTTCCATTCCGCGTCTGTCATGGCCACCAGCTTCTTTGTTTTTATGCTCAATGGTAGGTACAGATCTTTCTGATACAAATAATCTTCCATCTGCATCTTCCACGGCAGGAAGTTTTGGCCGTTAAATTTCTCGACCCTAAATTTACCATCTTCTACCATTGCTCCCACTCGAACCAAGAACCCTTCTTTCCTACGAGTTTATCAGCCAAATATACCTTCGGCTCTGATACCAGTTGTTAGAAAATTAAATATTACAAAGCAATGAAACACATAAAATATGCAGAAAACACAAGCACACAAAACACATAAAACCAGAGAGACACAGATATACGTGGTTCACCCAGTTTGGGCTACGTCCACCCCAAACAGCCAATCCTTTCTTTCTATTATCCAGCAAAATGAAGAGACACAACCTACAGCAGATCCACTGTAATATCCTATGTTCTCTCTCACAGTCTCCCTCTCTTTTTCTTGCTCCGAGAATACACACACCATGCACAGCCGCAATACAATACCCTCATAAAAGCGAGGGTTGCCTTCTAGGGAAAAAAAACCCTAAACTAAACATAACTTCTACCATCAGATCATTTGCCTAATGAACGGCCCAGATTGACTAGAAATTACTATACTTTTAGAAGGAAAATTTACATCTGTTTTTAGCTTCAGGGGCGCTGCCCCCGAAACCCCTCGCTAGGGGGGGCTCCATAAAGTCGCTACCGCCCCCCCCCCCCCGGTCCCCCCACAGCAGCGATTAATTTACAGGGGTCCAATGTTGTGATACAAAGTAAACAAGATAATCAAGGTCCACACCCAACAAATATAACTAAGTCAAATAAATAATTTTCTTATTTATTTTGAGAACTTTGGCCTAATAGTCCACAATAATGAATTAAATTAATTATTGTACTTTAACTAAGCTAGCCTTAGGAAATAAATCATAAAATCACTTACTCCACCAAGCAAGCACCTATAGAGGAAACAAATATATTCTACATGCTAAGACACCAAGCCAATGTAGAGGACATTATGAGGCTACAAAATTCAATATTACCTGCTAGCAAGGAATGGATTCTCCACCACCACCATATTTTCTCTCTAAAACACAAACTTCCTTTTCACTAGAGGCTTGGTGAGAATATCTATTATTTTCTCTTATGTGGAGATGTATTGCAATCTCACAACACCTCTTTGGACCTTGTCTCTAATGAAGTGATATCTAATCTATATATGCTTAGACCTATCATGAAACATTTTATTCTCATAGAGCTTAATGCAACTTTGATTTTCACGATGAATCATAATGGGTCACATCTCAAGAAAAAATAATCCTATGAGCATCTTGTGAAGCCATATGGCCTCTTAACTCACCAAACTCACTTCCATTTACTCAAACTCTACTGATATAAGTGCCATTGTGTGTGTCTTCCTATTATACCACATGACCATAACATATCCTAATTTGAAACAACAACCTAAAGTACTCATCTTGTCCACTCCACTAATTTCACAATCTAAATCTATGTAGCCCTACAATTCCACTCCACCAACTCTAACATAGCTCATCCCATAATCCACTATACCATGAATAACCTAATGAACCCTCTTTGACTCCACTATGAACTATTTAAGTGTGTTCACAATGAAAAAAATATCTAACCTAGGGTTCACCAAATACATCAAGTACCAACTCATCCTCAGAAAAAAATAGCTTCCTCAAGTTAGTGATCACAGATGTAAGCATCAACCTGCAATTTCCTCCATATTGAATGTCCTTAGAATATCAACTACATACTTTCGCTTCCCAGGGAATATATCACCTAGCTACTTATACACCTCTAATCCTAATAAGTATCTCATAAAACCAATGTCCTTGAAACAAGTATTGTTACTCTACATGGAGGGGAGACTTGGAAAGAGATTCATCTACTTGTAAATTGATAATAAATATTAAAGGAGGATGGTAGTTCAGCTCTCCTCTTTCTCTATTTAATTACTCCTAATGATGGGTCTTGATTTGGACTTGAAACATTGATTAAAAATATTCACTATGGATAAAAATCCGGAAACAAATTCTTCAAAATGTCCTTCATCTTGAACTCCAAAGCAGGGTCATCCTTGTACACCCTCATAAGCTTCTTCAATACTCCAAAAAGATATCATCAACATACAATACCAAGATAAGTGGCTCACCATCAATATGTACATGGTACAAGTTGGGGTCTGCCTCACTCTTGGTGAAGTCCAATCCAATTAGGTACCCATCGATACTAGAGTACCATATGTGAGTTTCCAACTTAATTCTATATAAGTATTTCTTCAATCTACATACATATGACTCCCTCCCATGCACCTAAAATCCTTGAGGCTTCTCAATAGACACCTCTTCCTCAATTACCCCTTTATAGTCTTCACATCCATCCAATGTATCCTCCACTCCATATTTGATGCAACAGATAGAACTGCACTAATATATACATATCTAGTGATAAGTGAAAATGCCTCCTCATAGTCTCATCCCTCCTTTTGGAGAACCCACTCACCACCAACCTTGATTTGTGCTTCTCTTTACTTCCATTTTCTACCTACTTGATCTTCAATATCCATTGAGAAGTTACCACTAACTTCCCCTCAAGCCTTAGTATTATATCCCACACACCATTCCTCATGTTGGAAATATATTCTTCCACCATGGCATCCCTCTAAACCTATTGGTCTACTTCCTCTTCAAAGGTAGAAGGTCCAAACTCACTAATGCTACTCATCAAGGCCATATAACAGGAAAATATTGTTGATGTTATATTGTCTCTAAAAGTGTTGCTTGGATCCTCCACATGCTTCTCATCATCTCTCGATATTTTCTCATCCCAGATTGAGCTCCTCCTAGTATAGCTTGAAGGAACATCTTGCCCGTCCTCCTGATATGGAGGTTGTGCCCCTGTTGTTGATGTTGCTAGTACCTACTACACCTTCAGAGCCTCTCACTCTCGATCCTCTACCACTCCTAGATATGTCCCATGTGACATCCTAACGGTCCTATCCTCTTCAAATCCGACATCCCTCATGACCACTATCTTCCTTTATCCTAGAGTGTAGATCATCTATGTGTTTCAAGTTTCACTGTATCCAAAAAAAATCCCCTCTCTAATGATGCCTCTACTTTAGTCCTCTTTTGTGAAGGAACGTGGAAATACATTATAATACCAAAGCTACACCGACGACTCACCTTTATTTTCACTCCTATAAAATCTTCCTTAGGAATCAAATCCTCCACTTCCTTATGAGGACTCCTATTTTGTAAGTATAAATCCATATTACATGCCTCCACCCATAAGAACATGGGAAAATCATGATCATAGATCATGCCCTTTGATGCTCTGAATATACTCTTATTCTTCCTGTAATGACTCCCATATATACACACATCATTTTTTTAAATAAATAATAACATTAACAATTTCCTAATCAAAGTTTACACCATCTTCTTATATTTTCCAATAACATCTTCTTATATTATTAGTGAAATTGAATAACACAATATTCATATAATGTTTTATTAATCTTATTTTTTTTGTAGTCATCTTATAACATTGTGTAATCTATATGCTTCAAATTAATAGTCTTTCCAACCAACTAATGGTAAAATCATAATCCTTTAACAAAAGGATTTATGCATAAATTCACGCTGCCTTTACAATCAAGGAATCATCCACTTTGTTCTATGATCTTTTTCCTTATAATAGGAAATACTAAATTTATATATGTGTGTTTCATTGCCTCACCCTTATCTTTCTTATTAAAAATATGGATTTGCTATCCATTTCATATCTATGGTTTGTATCTATTACCAACACTATCTATTATTCAATAAAATGCGTCTACACTATAAATGATGCATCAACACTATCTATCTTTATTCAATAAGATGCATTTGGCAATAATGCATCCACACTATATATTCAATAAAATACATCCACATTATCTATTAGTTATCACAAGTTAATAAACTTCATCATCCACGCTATTTATTCAATAAAATATATCCACACTACCTATTAGTTGTCACAAGTGAATAAACTTCATCATAAAATGCATCCATACTATCTATTAGTGGTCACAAGTTAATAAACTTCATCCACACTATCTATTAGTGGTCACAAGTTAATAAACTTCATCCACACTATCTATTATTCAATTAAATGCATCCACGCTATCTATTATCTATTAGTTGTCACATGTTAATAAACTATGCCATAAGTATAAAATTTAAAACTTTAGACACGTACACATAACTCGAGTGTTAATTGATAACCCTTCATATGGCTTTGATGCATTGGTTTGGACTACTTAAACTCTTTAAACAATCTAAATCCTATGTAATGTTCTCAATGTGGTATTTTACCTTGCATATTTCCGTGCATTGCTAATTATAAAGGCTTATGATTTGTTTCGAAGTTTCTCTGGGATGTTCCACACTACACTTGGCTCTCGTCAAGATTTCCACATTTGTGAACGTTCACATAACAAACAAACAAACGACATTGATCCTAGTTTGGATCAACAGTGTAAAACCACCCTAGGGTTAATCATGCACATAATGATTACCTTGCCATTCCTTTATGCATTCATTTATTGATGGATTTTGGCTAGAGATGTCATTTATTGGGTGTTCATTTGATTTTTTTTCAGGAGAAAAAAAACGCTGAATTATATTGAAATATAAAACAGTACATATGCAACATATAATCTCAGCTGATAATGAACCTCAGCAAGAAAGACATCATGTAGCCCATTTAGATGCTGCTCATGAAATTAAGCAGTGATAGAAAAGTGGGCATCCCCATAACCAGGGACAGATCAGTCCCGATACTTATAAACATATTCATTGGCAAGAGAAGATTGGAGATTACAAATAATGAGGCATATACAAATTGTCTCCATGAGAAGATTCATAGATAAGGAAAAGTAGCATGAAAAGGATCTGTTATCATTCTGGCTCGAAAGGAGAGTCTAGAGAGTAGACAATGGCCTTGAAATAAAACTTAGAGGATATTAGAGCCCTTAAGAAAATGCAACAGCTGAGGTTCATTCAGATCCGCCAAAATAAGAATAATCCCGCTCGTTTGCACTATGAATCACGCTCGCTTGATAGAATCCGCATCATATCTCCTGAAAAAGGCCGGCTCGCCTGATATATAATAAACCTCGCTCGCTTGATAAATCATGAAGGGAGATGCATATGATGAACCTGTTCCAAAAAACGCGCTCGCCTGGAAAGACCTGTAACACGCTCGCTTGATAGTTGTTTGAGGTACCCGCACGCCCGATCAATCCATCAATATTGTGAGCAACCTGTGTAAAAAATATAAAGTTGGACGACATATAATGTCATCCATCTCGCCCGATAGGATCATAATTGGCCCGCACAGAAATCCTGCTCACATGAGGTATTTCAAAATCCGGCTCGCTTGAATATGATGTGTAATGATAGTAAGCCCCAGACAATTAAAAACATCATAACCCATAACCAGGTTAAGCGTATATCAAAAAAACGAAAAGAACTAGCATTCCGGATGCATCCCGAACTAGGAGAAGATATTGAAATGAACATATAAGATACTAGCATGCCAAAAAAACCGAAAAAGTCCCACCATCTATGGAATTTGAATATGGTTTTGCCATATAGGAATACCATCTCTAAAATGTGTGACAAACATAATCCCATATTCAGAAATAATCCCTTTCCTGGATATATAGCGCATCAACCCTAGTGTTATTCTCCCGGTAGATGTGAGTGATGGGAGGCCTGTTTAATAAAATCCATAATCTACGAGTCCTGAGAGCCCATCCAGTCAGATCTGGGCAATTCATAGCCATAGAATTAGTAATCCAGCCTATAACCACCCGAGAGTCACCATATACATGCACATTCTGCAGTTGAGAATTTGTGGCAGCCAGAAGAGCACCCCAAAGAGCTATGATTTCCGCTTTGTTATTAGTACCCATGCCCCCGTTCCAGTATATGACAAGTCTTTCCCTCTGCGAGAGCTTAATCCAAGCTCCACATCCCATAACACCATCAGCACATGCACCATCGAAATATATAGCAGGAATGTCCATATCATGAGGCCTCAGACGATGAGAGAGGTCCACCGTAGCCGCATGAGGAGTAGGCCGGTCTTCGATCCATCTGTTAATAGCAGCAAAGATCCTAGGAATCTGGAAAGGAATGTTTTGGAAAACCATTTTGTTCCTCCCAAGCCAAACCTCCCAGATGAGGAAAAAAGGGAGGGATCTGTATTTACCCCTCAGTTTATCCCACTCCAGCGCAGATGATATAAAATCTTCAGGATACCATCCAGGACCCATATGATGGGTGGAGAAAAGTCCCCATAGATCTTTTATAACAGGGCAGAAGAAAAATAAATGGCCTATGGATTCCTCATCCGCACCACATATGCTGCATCGAAAAGGGCCACAGAAACCCCTCTTCATAAGATTCTCCCCGGTGAGGATCTTACCCCTCCACACCAACCACCCAAAAAGAACGATCTTTGTGGGAATCCTTCTCTTCCAGAATGGAAAAAAAGTATTAGAGATCAGTCCAGAATAAGATGTAGAATTTATCGATCTGTATATATCCTTGACAATGAGCCCCCCCTCGAACATAGGCCCATCCCAAATAATTGAGTCCACTCCAGCACCCCAACAAAAGCCAGCAGCACGAAAAGAGTCTCGCAGGTTGTCCCATTCGCCCGCCAGCCTTCCATACAATCCCAATTGCTCAGTCGTTTTGAACACAGGGGCGTCAAAGGACAATTCCCTAATAGTCTGGGCCAGGAAATGAAAACCTCCACAAGCCAAAACGAGTTGCAGGTCCAGTGATGGCTGCGCTTCATATGGGAGAGCACTGATCTTATTGTAGGTGATTGGGATTCTACTCCCGTCCTTAAAAAGCCATGCCAACCGGATAGCCATACGCGCCATAACCTTTTTAAAACTCCACCATATGGCCGAAATATAACGCGGATAAGTCACCTGCATGCATAAAAGTTGGTGAAGGAGGTCTCCATCAATATACTTACAACTTATAACTGCACTCCAAATCCCATTCCCATGCATGGCACGCCAAAAGGACTTAATGAGCAAAGCGATATTGAAATTTATTGTATTCAGAATTCCCCACCCATCGTGTTCCTTTGGCCGACATAGTGACTCTAATCTGCATAGATGAATTTTTTTTGAACCCATAGAATCTCCCCAAAGAAAATTTGCAATGATACGGTTAATCTTGTTGATGATCCCTTCTGGAAAAAAATATAAATGACCCTAATAAACCATAATTTGGGAAAGAACCACCTGTATCATTATTAGCCTACCCCACGTGGACAGCCAGCGATGAGTCCATCTCGTTATCCTCCTCCTAATCTTGTCAACCAGCCATGCCCAATCACGGATCCTGTAACCACACGGTTTGATAAAGAAACCCAGATATGTAAACCCCTCTATAGCACCCCTGCACTCGACCCCCAT
Source organism: Pinus albicaulis (assembly GCA_034641835.2). Classification (NCBI taxonomy): domain Eukaryota; kingdom Viridiplantae; phylum Streptophyta; class Pinopsida; order Pinales; family Pinaceae; genus Pinus; species Pinus albicaulis. Next base: position 601,034,836 of record CM076570.1, read on the forward strand.
GAAGTCAGCTATGAATTCAATTTCATTAATATCCCCATATTCAAAAATAATAAAAGATTTGCCTTTATTAATGCCCAGCCCTGTAGCTGATTCAAATCTCATGAGCATCAAATGGGTATAAAACCAGTGGTTCCGGATCAAGTACCCAAATATCAGCAAGTCATCTACAAACAATGAATGGGAACATGTAACCGTATTTGAGAAAGAAAAGCCTTTTATAAAACCCCTCTGCTCTACTCTGTGCATAATACAGCTGAAGCCATCCATAATGAGAATAAAAATAAGCGGCGATAGTGCACAGCCTTGGCGAAGACCACGACCAGGAGTAAAAAAAGAAGTAGGAACCCCGTTAATGATGACAGCAAATCTAACAGTGGTGATGCATGACATAATCCATCTTATGATGCGAATAGGAAGGCCAACTTTCATAAGAACCTTTCTGATGTAGGCCCAGTCGATGGAATCATATGCCTTGTGAAGATCAACCTTCATCACAATGGCTTCCTCTTTCTCAGTATGAATTGAGTGCAATACCTCTTGAGCAATGGCAGTGGCGTCATGTATGGAACGACCCTTTAGGAAACCATACTGCTCCCCTGATATAAATCTTGATAATGTATCCTTCAGCCGGCCAGCAATAATTTTAGAAGAGATTTTGAATAAGACATTACACAGTGAGATCGGCCTATAATCAACAAATGTCTGAGGGGCAGCCGCTTTTGGAATAAGGGCAATAAAAGTAGAATTGAGGTTTGCCGGCATAACCCCACTAATCTGAATGTTTTCAATAATATGAGCCAACTCATCTCCCATCAGCTCGAAGAAGTGAATGAAAAACTCGGCCGGCCAGCCATCCGGACCTGGACATTTGTCCCTTGAAAAAGACTTAAGGACCATAAAGACTTCATTCCCAGAAATGGGCCTATCCAAATTCGAAATAGCATCATCGTCAAAAAGGCGATCAGTGTGGTCAAGCAACCATACCTGAGCATTTCCATCGATTCCATCTTGAAGCTTGTAAAATTTAGAGAAATATGCCACCACTTCCTGACGAATGTCATCATCTTCATATGCAATAGATCCATCATCTTTCTGAATGCTCCAAATGGAATTCCTGCACCTACGCTCATTTACAGAATTGTGAAAAAATTTTGTGTTCTGGTCGCCTTCTGCCAACCATGTCATCCGGCTCTTGAGGCGCCAAGATACTTCCTCGATCCTCAATATTTCCCTTTTCCGCACACCCAAATCCATGAACATCACCAAAGTGGCATTGGATGGATAAACAGATAGAAAAGAGTTAATAATCCCCTCCATTTGATGCTGAATATCTCCAAGTTCCGCCCTGAGCATCCTTTTTTTATCTCTTTCCCATATTCTAAATGCCTTTTTGGTTTTCTGCAATCGGAAATGGAAACTGTCCCATGCCATCCTGCCATCCAAATCACAATCCTCCCTCCATATCCCTTCGACCAACTTGATATAATCAGGATCTTCGAGCCATATTCGATTGAATTTATAGGGGCGTCCACATAACCCCGCAGATACTGACCATGATAGTATAATGGGGTTATGATCCGAAATATCGGAACAGTGAACCATCAGCCTAGGCTCATCGAAAATAAGCATCACAGAACTTTGAACCACTGCTCGATCAATCTGTTTTCCAATATATTCATTACCCGAACGACGATTGGACCATGTTGGAGAAATAGGACGTGGCCTGATGTCAACAAGGCCCTGTTGAGTGAAAAGATCGTTTATGAAAGCCGCGAGGGGATCCACCCATGCATAACAGCCCCAAATATCGTCCACATTCAAAGAAGAATTAAAATCCCCCATCAAAATAAGGTTTGGAAGACCCAATATCCCTGCCAACATCATTCTGTTCCAAAAAGCTGCTCTGTTTGAATATGGTGCATATAAGTTAATAATATTAAAATTGCATGAGAAACCTCTCATCCGCCCAGACAACAGCATTCCACCGAAAAAACTATAAGCACTGAAATGTACCATTCCTGGGTCCCAAATAGCAATAAGGCCCCCAGATCTGCCAGAAGAGCTGATAGCCGCAGCGTGCCAACCATTCTTGATTTTGAGAAACAAATTGATGGCTTTTGACTTGTCTGACATAGTTTCCTGACCCAAAAAGATAATAGTATTTTTTGATCTAATAAGATCTCTTAGGCAATGGAATTTGGAGTCATCGCCCAACCCCCTAATATTCATGGATATGATGTGAGTCATGGCGGGGATAGGGGAGGGTGACTTGCTCTAAGCACCCTAGGAGAATTGCCTAGTGAAATTGATTTTGCAATGGGTACTTCAGTAAGACCAGCCTCTTCATCCGAGAATAGAGACAAGGACTTGTATTTACCCTTGTTTAATCTACATGCGGCCTTGGCTTTCTTCTTAATAGATATCATAGCAGTCGATAAGGCTGATGATTGCTTTGCTGGCGACATAATAGGCTTCTCAAAGACAGTAAGCGCAGTTAAGTCCAGGTTTGGGTTGCCCATAAGCGCCTCAATATCACTCCCAACAGAATTTGTTGGAGATTCAGGTAAACGAAAAGGGTCAGAATGGATAGGCGTATTGAGAGAGGAATCCAAGAAATCAGTCAGAGGAGATTTATCATTTGGCCTTCTCTCCTCGTGAGAGCACGATGATTGTCCCGATGGCATAGAAATTTTATACAGAGGTGGATCATCCTGTGGGTCGAGCTTGCGGTTGGTCTGAATAGGGGCCCAAGAGACAGAACCCTCCTTGGCATTGTAAATACCCTTCCCTTTGGCGTCAGTTCCTAAACAGGCTCGGGAAATACTAATATTGGGGTTATCAAGCATGAATGTAGCATCCGAGGGAGCATAGGAAGGGCATGGAATCAGAGGGTCTGTTATTCTTCCCATTATAGGAGGAGATAAAGGAGTAACATTTATTTCATTTTCAACCTGTGGTTCCATGATTCTACTGAGGTTACAAGCGAGAGAAGGGAAAGAAGCTATATTTGAAGGAGCCACTACTTGAGGATCAGAGTACACATTTAGACCATTATCAGATTTAAAGACATCCTCCTCAGAGGACGAGGAAATAGGATTACCTATTTGTGGCCCCATCGACGTCCCTGCATTGTCATGTCGCCATCTATTCCTGCATGCATTCCTCCCCATCAAGTCCACCCTCGAGATTCTCAGACGGTATGGACAATGATCCCTTAAATGACCCATTTTATGGCAAATGAGACACCTAAACGGGATACCCCAATAGTCAATACATTGCCTATGTCGCCTATTACACCACATTAGATCGACGTCGCCTGGGAGGCCACCCACGTACTCCAGCTCAACAAGCAGCCATGCAATCCTTTTGTCAGTCATCCCCACAATACTTGGATCTATATACTTTGTCGAACCAATGGAATCCCCAATTGATTTAAGATTTTTGATGGTCCAGAATTCCAGAGGTAAGCCAGGGAGCTTAACCCAAACAACCTTACATCTCGGCGCCTCTGTGACTGGGTTAAAGCCCAAAAACCAGGGAATGAGCTGCATATAACACCTACCACGAACCCATGTCCGACTAGTTATCTTGGACACATCCTTCTCATCCAAGAAATGTATGCAAAACCATCCATTTAGAAGTGAGCTAACCTTGGGAGAGTATCCAATAATAAGGTTCCATTTCTGATTGATCCATGAGATAGTATCGAAATCCTCCCTGTCTGGAAACATCCATCTTCCGATAACTGCCCTCTTTTCTAAACTCGCCACCCTCAGGAAAAGATCGTCATAGTCAAGGGAAACCTCTCTGATATCCATATTATGCTTGTAAAAAATTTTCTTACCACCACCCCCACCACTTCGCTTATGCCTCCAGGAACGATTATGGAGATAATCCTTTGATGCAGCACAATTCTGCAAACCCTGCTTAATGATACCGTCGTCAATCACAAAATCCTTTTGACCATTGCCCTCCTTGGCGCGTGAGATCTTATCCATTGCCAACGCCTGCCCAGTGCCAGCCATGCATGCATACAGCAAAATGTACGAGAAGTCACATACACCTGAGATACAGAAAGCCGTCACTGCAGGATATCATAGAAAGATCGATAGGCCATCACCTTGGGAGAAGCCAAAGTGTCATAGATCTTCGGACATGTAGATCTTCGGACATCAAGACACCTTCAGAGTTGTAAAAAAAACTTGAATATTCCTACAATCAATTACCTTCAACTAGAAGCGTCATCACCAACCCACTTCATGAGCCGCCACTTCAAACAAAAACATAACATCATATGAGGTCATGATGCGAGTGATACTGACGAAATATAAATGTGATATTCGAAAGAAACGTCAGAGAGAGCAAATCCCCCTCACATCCCCCACCAACTCATTAAGGCAATTCAATGAAAGCCCTTGGGTTTTTAAATCATCCATAAATGGAAATAGGATATGGAATATAGTTACCCCCACCAAATCCATCCGAAAAATCAATTCTTGGATTGCCACCCAACAAAGACCTATAACCGTCACTGAGCACCAACCAGTCCTGTCAGATTCAAAGCAGAAAATATTAAATGACCCCCATGATTGTGAAGAATTCAAATAATCCGATGATCGGAAGGAAGGATTCCGATGATACCCAGCGGCAGCCACTCATCTAGACCACCTCCCACACTGATAATCTATAGTTGACAACAACAGCAGCAGAAACACCCCGGAAAAGACCACCATCTTCTGCATAATCTGAAACCCAAGCTTTTGCATGGTTGAGAGATGATAATGAACTCCGTCAATTTACACCATCTTTGATACCAAAAGCTACTATGAATTGCAGAATCCGAGCTCGAGTCTGATGACTGAGTAGATTTATTTCTCATCTTAATCATAAAAACAAACTTAAACTCTATCTTAACCACACTCTCAAATGATAAAACATCACCTCGACAGGCATATTATAAAGAAGATATAAGAAAAAGCGATAGCCACCATGAGCATCAAATGTTCTCCATGGGTACCAGCATACATCAACGAAGAAAAAACTGCAGTTCACCAGAATTAACCACCTCAAGCAACATTATTGTCCATCTTGGGTACCAGCTAATATGTAACACAGCATCACACTTGAGACGATATTAGCCACCAAATCTGCAATAAACGTCCTCACATGGTACCAGCAACCATGAAAAACTGCAGCCTCTCAAATGCCACCATAAGCAACAAATGATCTCAACGGGTACCAGCTATACCATTCCTCACGTCCCCTCCACAACACCATGCTACTGCTCTTAAGTCCAATCAGTGGCTCCTCCAAGAGGCCTGGCGGCGGGCTTCACCTCCATCCCTCGGCCATTGCTATACCTCTATCTCATGGCTCCAGAATAAGCCTACCAAGCCATGAGATTCAAATGCCTACGTGTATAAATCTGACACCTCATTACACATACACAGACGCCCAACCATAGACATATCAGAGCACACATAGAAATATCGGACCAGACCAGAGGTACAAGACAAAGTGGGGAGTGTTGAAGCTGCTACGGAGAGGGAGAGTTGTTTCATGGAGGGCGTGCGTAGGCTCAGGATATGCTTACCTACAAAGAGTTAATAATCCGACAAAGATTTAATAATCCATCCGACAATCTTTGTCGGATTATCCCAATCTTTGTCGGATTTTCTTTCGTTATTGTCTAGGGTTTATGTGGAGGGTTTGTTCCTTATGCCAATCTTTGTCAGATTTTCTTTCGTTATTGTCTAGGGTTTATGTGTAATATTATTCCAAATAGGAATAACTACTTATTTTGTTTTATCACAATCATTCTTCCTTATTTTGTTTAATGTTTTCTTGTCTATAACCATGGTTGTAGGGGTTTCACCATATGTAAAATATTTTATATTTTATGAACTCTAAAATTGCAATGTAGTCTTGGATTGAACACTACTTTTTGGGTCTCACATATAAAGAGAGTTCTCCACTTACGTAGAATGGGTTTTGTTTTTATTTAATATTTTTGGTTGAATGTTTATAATATTCTCCTTGAACTATTTACATTTTGATTCTTGTCTTACTTTCGCATCATTTGATGCAGATGGAGGAGACATCCAAGTTGTCCTTAAATGTCACAAGTAAATATTTTTATTTTTTCATTATTTTAGTCTATAAAATTCCTATTTTGTATTACTACTATTCTCCTCATAACAACTCACAGTTACTAACTGAAATTTATATTTTCTATATACAAGGGTATTGTTATTTTTTGCTGGCGAGGATAAATTTCCTTAGAAAAGTATACATTGTTGGCCCTTTCCAACCCTCGCCAAATTCCTATGTTTCTATTACTAGGTCATATGTCTAGCTCTTAATTCTTGAGCTCGTGTTGCCTATACTCTAAGCGTATTTATTAACTATGTTATGTTTTGGAGATTTCACAGTTTTTGGATCCTTTCCTATATTAAAAGTATGTTAGTGCCATAATTCCTTTATTTTATTGAGACTTTCATTCTCTTTTCTTTCCTCTAGGGGTTTTCCAATGATCCTCCAATACATTGTTTCGAACTGTATATGAGTCTATGACCCGATTTTTTTATTTTTAAAATTTAATAGTTATTTTTATAAATCTTTCATGAATTTTTTCTTTGGAATTTTTTATCTTCGCTACATTATTTTGATTATTTGAGCTTGCATAAAATATAATTCGTATAAGTTAATTTATTAGTTTTTATTTTCCCTGGTAAATGTATGGAATTTTTTATTCCCTGTATAAGAAATTCTTTCACTTTTTTTGGATATCATTATATTTTTCTATGCATAAAATGATTCACCTATGATGAAGAGTTCTTTTCCTATATTTTTGTTCTCTTCATGCTTTTACTAAATGATATGGCTAGATATCTACAATATTTTTATATTATATATGGATTTATTTATACATATATGTATAAATAACTAGCCTAGATCCATCTTAACTCCGGATCTATCAAGCGTCGAGAGGGATCAAATCTCTCGAGGTGAAAACCTCTTTTTTGAGTGAAAAATTTGAGGAAAGGTTTTCACCTCCAGAGATTTGATCCCTCTCGGTGCTTGATAGATCCAGAGTTAAGATGGATCTAGGCTGGTTTCAGTCGTGTGCGACCAAGGAAAATCTATCAATAATATCAGGAACATATGCTTAATTTTATCAATAATATGTAAATACATCTAATATTAACATAACCATTTTAAATGTGTTAAATATGTCTGAGATTTATTGAGTCATTTTAGTTTTAAATTTGATTAGTTACCTCAGTTTGTTGAGATAATAAATACTGTAAAATAACTTTAATGATGAATAATAAGAATGTGAATAATAAGAATGTAGTCAATTACGAATAGTCTTCATTGTGATCGATTTCAAACTATTTTCTTCTACTATTATTATTTTCACCCATGTTAGTTTTGTCATATTTTCATTTTGGTTATTTGAAAAGGACAGTTGGAATCATAAGCCATTTAAATATTTAGCTCGAGCTATTGTAGTAAACATCATACCTTGTCTCTCTCGCTCTCCAATATTAATAGGTTGAATTACTATAACACAAAAATAAATGTACATTGTCAATAATTTTTTGTGCTTACACTGAAATCATTGCACACACACTATTAATCCAATGACTTTAAAATTAATGTACCATCCTACATCCAATTACATCAAATTAGAAATCGACATATACACTGAAATCAATGCAACTAATGCAAGAAATCAAATAATAATAGAAAACAACATCTACACTAAAATCAATGCATCTAATGCAAGTAATCAAATATGATTAGAAATCAACATCTACACTCAAATAAATGAGTCTAGTGCAAGTAGGAAAATAGGATTTAAAACCAACATCTACGCTGAAATCAATGCATCTAGTGAAAGCAATCAAATAGGATTAAAAATCACCATCTACACTAAAATAAATGCATTTAGTGCAAGAAATCAAATAGGATTATAAATCATCTACATTTAAATCAATGCATTTAGTTAAATAATCTACATTTAAATCAATTCATTTAGTGCAAGTAATCAAATATAATTAGAAATCAACATCTACATTGAAATTAATGCATCTAGTGCAAGCAATCAAATAAGATTAGAAATCACCATCTACACTGAAATCAAAGAATCTAGTGAAAGAAACCAAATAGGATTAGAAATCACCATCTACACTGAAATCAATGCATTCAATGCAAGCAATCAAATAGGATTAAAAATAATATACATTGAAATAAATTCATCTAGTGCAAGAAATCAAATATAACCAAAAATCAAAATCTACATTAAAATTAATGCAACTAGTGAAATCAATCAAATAGGATTAGAAATCATCATCTACACTGAAATTAATGCATTTAGTGCAAGAAATCAAATAGGATTAGAAATCATGTACATTAAAATCAATCCATCTAGTGTAAGTAATCAAATATAATTAGAAATCAACATCTACACCAAAACCAATTCATCTAGTGCAAGAAATCAAATAGGATTAGAAATCACCATCTACACTGAAATCAATGCATCTACGGCAATAAATATTCTTCCCTCTCTCCCCCATATATATCTATATATCCCTCCATCTCTCCTTTTTCTCTTTATCTCACCCCACCAAACACACACTCTGTCTCACTCCATATCTATCAATTTCCTTGTCCCTACCTCTTTCTCTCCATCTATCTTTTTTTCTCTTCACCTTACATCTATATCTATATCTCATTCTATCTCTCTATATCAACTCCAAAACATAAACTCTCTTTCTCCAATCTATCTATCTATATATCTATCACTCCCTCCTCCTCCTCCTCCTCCTCTCTCTCTCTCTCTGCCCTCCCTCTCTCTCGCTTCTATCTCTCTTCCTTCCTGCTACCCATTCTCCCTCTCTCTCCATCTTCTTTCTCACCCCCTCTCTCTCTCTCTCCATCTTTCACCCTCTATGTCTTTATTCTTACCTCCCCCTCTCTCCCTCTCCATCTTCGTATCTCTTTCCCTACCTCTCTTCGCTTTCTCTCTTCCTTCCTCTCCACCCCCCTCTCTCTCTCTCTATCTTCACCTTCCAAATTTGTTACCATATTCCTTTCTCTCTTCTTCTCTCCCCCCTTCTCTCCATATCCCCTTATTTTTCTCTTTATCTCACCCCAAAACATACACACTCCCTCTTCATCTCTCCCTTGTCACTCCCCCTCTCTCTCCACTACTCACTCTTTATGTATTTCTTCTTCCATCCCTCTCTCCTCATCCAACTCTCTCTCAATCCCTCCCTCTCTTCCCCTCCAAACACATATTTCTATCCCTCCCTCTCTCCTCCCCTCTCTCCTCATCCAGCTCCATCTCTCAATCCCTCCCTCTCTTCCCCTCCAAACACATATTTATATCCCTCCCTCTCTCCTCCCCTCTCTCCTCCTCTCTTTCAAGTCCCCTCTCTTTTCCTTCCTCTCTCTCCCTTTCTCTCCTACCTCCCTTTCTCTCCCCCCATCTCTCTCTCTCTCTCTCTCTCTCTCTCTCTCTCTCTCTCTCTCCATATCTCAATCCATCTTTCTCTCCCCCTCCAAATCCATAATTATATCCCTCCCTATCTCCTCCTCTCTTTCAAGTCCCCTCTCTTTTCCTTCCTCTCTCTCCCTTTATCTCCTACCTCCCTTTCTCTTCCCCCATCTCTCTCTCTCTCTCTCTCTCTCTCTCTCTCTCTCCCCTACAATCCTCTCTTCCCCCATCACTCTCTTCCTCTCTCTCATCATTCCTCTCTTTCTTTCTCTCTCTCTCTGTCCTCCAATCCTCTCTCTTCCCCCATCACTCTATCTCACTCTCCAACTATCTTATTGTTTCTCTCCCTTTATCCTTCTCTCCCCCCTTGTCTCCATCACTCCCCCTTTCTCCTTCTCTCCCCCCTTGTGTCCATCACTCCTATGTATCTTTATCTCACCCATAAGCATACACACTCTCTCTCCATATCTCCCTTGTCACTCCCTCTCTATGTATTTCTTCTTCCTTTCCTCGCTCCGCCTCCAACTCCATCTCTCTATCCCTCCTTCTCTCCTCCTCCTCTCATCCTTTCTCTCTCTCCCTTTCTCTCCTACCTCCCTCTCCCTTCCCCCTTATTTCTCTCTCTCTCACTCTTTACCCTCCAATCCTCTCTCCTTCTCCCTCCCTCTCTCCTTATCTCTCTCCCACCTCCATCTTTATGTCTCCCTCTCCCTCTCTTACCCTTCTCTAACTCTCTCACGCTTCTCCCTCTCTGTCTCTTCATTCCTCTTCTCCCCTCTCCTTCAATTTATCTCCATATCTCCCTTGTCACTCCCTCTATTTCTCCACCTCTATCATATATCATGATATATTAATATATATTACAATATAATAAATTTAATATTGTATTAATCTAAACATATTAAATTTAATAATATTAATTTTAAGGTTAATAATGTTTTTTTTGGCATGGTATTAATAATAATTTGGTCTATGGTATTTCACCCTTATACTTCATATATAATTAGATGTTGATTTCTAATCATATTTGATATATTTTTATTTATTTACCTTACCTCTTTATACCTCTTTTATATTTATTTATTTACCATACCTCTTTTATAAATATGCTATTTGGCCCATGGTATTTGCCCATGGTATTATTAATAATTTGTCCCATGGTATTTGGCCCATGATATTATTAATAATTTGTCCCATAGGCTTCACCTAAATAAAACTTTTTTTTGAGTTTTTGTAAATATAAAGTGGTTTATTGAGAAAATATAAAAAATGTTTTATTTATTTACCATACCTCTAGTTTATTTATATTTTTATTTATTTACCATACCTCCTAAGTAATATAAAAAGAGGTTTTATTTATTTACCATACTTATAGTTTATTTATATTTTACTTGTTTACCATATCACTTTTTTGAGTGTTAGTAAACTTGTTCATATTTTAAGTTTATATAGTTTAAATTTATTTTTAATGAATATTTAATTATTTATGTATATGTTTATGTAAGTTATTGTTCAAGCCGACATTTTTTTTTGGCTTCTGACATACTTACACATCGGGGTCATACTGGGTTGTAGAATGCGCCTCTCGGCGCAACTAGAACTATAAATTTCTTATCAAGAGTAGTAAGCCTTCTCTCAAACTACTACTTCTATTTCTTCTACTTCTTCACAAAGGCATTTTTCTCATAAACCAAATATGGATCTCAAGGAGTATTTTCAAGTATTTCTAAAAATCCTAAATGGGAAATCGCATATTGTAGGGGTTCGACCCTCAAATCTATCAATAGATTTGAAAAAGAAGAAAAAGTATAATGGGGGTATTCCATCCACTCTACACATTTTTCTGCATGAAGTAAAATTGGTTCATGGTGCCATCAAATTCCCAGGTTATGGAATAGAACATAATTTCGCAATTATCATCAAATTAAGGTTATGGGGTGGAGATCTAAAATTGAGTAACCCCTATTTGTTTCCTCCTATGAGGTCACAAGTTCAAAACCATAGCGGGTAGAGTATGTATGCCTTCGTAGACTTAGTAGTCAAATCATTGCACAAAGGTGGGTCCCTTTTCCCACAAACAAGGGGGTCTCATACACCAATTTGGTGTATGGCTTAGTCGTGACCTTAAAATTGGATAATAATAATAATAATAATAATAATAATCTACTAGAAATCCAAAGGGTCTATCCTTGTTCAATGATGTAGTGAAAGGGAAATTTACTACCCCAGCTGGAAAAAAATTAATTTTTTCAATCCCAAGTCCTTACATAGTTGAAAAAATGGAAAATGAACCTAATATGTCAGTAAACATTCTAGAAGGAAGTGATGTTTTCAAGTCCCTCCAATCCAAAGCTCTTATATGTCATTTTGGTGCTTTCTAGCCCAATTCAGAAGATCTACACCAATGGATTTTCACTAATTGGACCATGTATGTGATATTTACCTGCGTTCAAAGAGGTTTTTTGTGATTTAATTTGACACGCAAGAAGATTTGGATTTAGTTTTAAAATAAGTACCATGGTTTTTGGGAAGGGCGAGCCTCTTTGTAACTCCACGGTTTCCAAATTTTAATGAAAAAAAATGGTGGTTGTGACGATGTTCATATGGGTGAGACAACACGACCTCGCTCTTCCATTTTGGCACCATCAAGTTTTACAAGGTATTGGAAATACATTGGGAATATTTTTGAAGACATATCAAGAGAGAATGGAAAAGGGTATTATTACCTTTGATAGGATTTGTGTTGAGATAGACCTTAGTAAAGGTCTACGAAATCGCATACATCTAGTTCATGAAGATTTTAAGAGGACATAATTATTATATTTTAAAATTACAGCCTTTAGATGCCAGATTTTTCATCAAACAAGGCACTTTAAAAATAGATTCCCTCAAGGAAAAAAAGGACAAAGAAAAGATTGCAGAAGCCAAAGGGATTGAAATTTCTAGATCTTTCTTCAAATGATGATGAAGAAGAAATGGAAAATTGTCGTCAGCAAGTAAAAGAATAGAAACAAAAAGCTTCCCAAGTGGTGGAGGGTGAAAATAAGCAGAATGATTCTATCAATCATGTCAAGAAAGCAAGTGATTTAGCAGTGATTCAAGCTCTAGAAAAATATAAAGAGGAAATGTGCAAAAACCAAGAAGCAACTAGAACAAAATTAACACATTATCCTGAGTGTTCTGACTCAAATAAATAAGTTCCACTAAAATTAGAAAGAGAAGAGATGGAAGTAATTTCCAATCCAAATTTTTGGGGTTAGAAAAAGGTACAAAAGAGGAAAATTAAAAAGAGAAAATCAACTTATCTGGGTAATTGTAAGTCTGAAGTTTGTGCAATTTTCGCACATTATGAGTACAGGTAGGCTACTATGTTTTCTTTAAGCACATGCAAAATGCAAATTTATTTTTAACGGAATTACATTTTTTTTTTCGACAAAAAAAGACACATTGAGTCTATTTGGAACTATATGCTACCAATTACATTCATTGCATACCTAGTGTATCACTAAGCTCCACATGTAGATCTCTATGCTCCTTGGCCATATTGGTGAATATATCATGAGATCTCTTCATGTGATATGCTTCATTGTCCACAAACCACACCCATCTTGTCATGGTGCCAGAAGGACAATATACTAGAGAAAATTCCTTCTTGATTTTTTTCGCCAACTCATCCATCTATGAAAATGTAGTTTTTTCTATCTTCCCCTTGCCTTTCCTCTTATTTGTACACTTTCCAACATAATTACCACACTTAAAGCACTTGAATTTTCTCATGTATTTCCTCCCTTATGAAGGAGCTCCTCCACTCTAGTTATGCTTAAATTTATCCTTTCATTTCTTTTCTTTCCTAACAAGAACAAGTTTCTCCTTATCTCTATATTTATGTTGTTCACAAGTTTATGGATTCCTAACAAATATCCTTTTGGGGTATAGTTTCCCAAAATCTAACTCAATCAAGAATTTTATCTTTGGATAAAATACCTATCATGAATGTCGCCCAATGCTTGGTACACCCTTTTAGTGATACTTTTATAAGCTCCATTTCCTCCACCTCTTCCCCCAAAATTGAAATTTCATCACAAACCTTTGAAATACTTGTGAATTATGATGCCACGGTCTCGGATCTATTCATCTTATTGTTATTTAGCTTCTCCTAAGAACCATATTTCTATTATTTTATTCACTTTGGTAGCTCTTTCTCAGGGATGTCTACATCTTATAGCATGAATCCTTATTTCTTATGCAAGGGATTATGTGATACTTCCCACTATCCAAAATTATTCCCCTAGCTCGTATATCTTTTTTATCTTATGTTTAGATACTTGGGTAGTATCTTGAGTAACATGAATCTCTTCGTTTTCAATTGCCCACAAACTATTTTCCATTAAAAAAATGGTGATTTTCTCCTTCCATGGACTAAAGTTTACAAACCTTTCCAACATGTCTTCATACCTCATACCTAATGATTCCATATTACCATATTGAATTTAGCCACAAAATATCACTACAAAATAAAATTATGCTACAAAAAATAATTTGTTTCCATAAAACCTTTGTAATATATGATCTCCCCCATAGAGTTTGTATTGATTTGATACCATGTTAAACATTATATAGTAGATCTAATTTATTTTACTTCAACAATTTTATTAAAAACACATAAAATATTTTTCTTTGCTAATATAATAAACACATTAGTATATTAACTTAGAAAATACAAAGTAGCAGAAGTAAAATAAGGAAATAAATTACAATTCAACAACAAATTTGTCTCCAACATGATATTTATTCATATAAAATTACTTTGGAAAACGTGGGCCTAGACCTATAAAGAATACAAAAAAAAATACAATTGTTGGGAACCCAAAACTCGACCTTGTTAGGAAAAATAAGCCTCAACAAAAAAACACTATTGAAGAAACTCAATCCCTAGAAAATTTAGCTTCCCTAACCAACAATTTGGCCCCTCTGTTTCTCATAACACAACCCTTGTGCACTTGAGAAATTAACCCTCTGCATATTTTAACCCTCCTCTAGTATTTTTTCCCTCCTATTCAGCTGACTTGACATCTCTTTTTCCTAGCTTCGACTTTCCTGAAAGTTTATAATGAAATTACCTACTACAATTCTTATTTCTTCTCTTCAGTCTAATCATGCCTCTTTCTCTTCAAAAAATCTCTTCGTTAAATAATGTTTCATCACCTCTCCCTTAGGCTTATTTTATAATTTCATAAATCCAAAATCCCTAACCGTAACCTCCTAAGTGAATAATTTCTAGGATTAAATCCTAAGCCTCATTTGACATCAATGGTTGAGATTATATCTAAGTCACTTAAATAATTTCATTAGTTTTCAAGCTTCTGTGGTTATCAATTGATGAAGAAGAATCCAGATTTTCCATAGTGTCAGAGAATATATGTCGACATTTCGAATCTCCATGGAGATCCATCTTCAGGATGGTTGAATTAGTTATCATAGGAAATTTGGCCTAATATTCCATAATAATTAATAAAATTAATTAGTGTATGTTTCCTAAGTTAATCTTATGAAATAAATCATAGTCACTTACTCCACCAAGAAAGCACCTAAAGAGGAAATCAAATATCTTCTACATGCTACGCCATCAACCAATATAGAATACCTTCCGAGGCTACAAAATCAACAAGGGATAATGGTCTCGGTATACCCAATATTGAAATAGCTTGTATGCATAGGGATGTAAGGGGGAGGGGCCCTTGGGCTCTTATAAGAATTAATTTGAATGATATGCCTTTCTTTTGAAGAGGGATGAATTGTGAAGTACCTTGAGCTTTGAGCATGTTGATTTATTGCTAATATATGTGTATGTATTGTTAAAAATCTGTATATGCTAATATAATGAAATGGTTGTTGATTAGAAGTGTTGAAATACATGTTGATATTAATTTCACTAATAGTGATGTGTGAATAAAATTGTGTTTTCGGAAATGATGCAAATTGTTATCAAGAGTTTGATAGTAAAAATGACCACTTGTTTGAAGTGGGATTTGAGGAAATTAACTACCTTCATGCATTAAAAAAGTCCTAAGGATAATGACAATTAAATTTAAGGCTAGAGACGAAGATATATCGACCCCTTGAAGAATCATTAGCTAAATATGCATGGTATCATCAACCATGTAAATATGAAAATAAACCATATTGCACCAAATCATAAGTTGAAGGAATTGGGTACGAATTCCTTCAATTCCTTCAATTTGATTTTATATTACTTCTAAAATAATTTCAATAGAATGTATATATTGGATAAATTCCCAAGAAGGGTATGGTTAAGGCAAAGAGCTATCTACACATGAGATTTGAATAGAATATTATAAATTTGTTTGAATTGTCTCGATGGAAAATACTCAAATAGATGAATAGTACATTCACCAATCAAGGAGAATAATTATGGATGATCTAAGGAAAGTGTGTGCTTGTGAAACTATGAAGTTGTGAGAAAAAAATCTAATCAACCTGTTAGGTTGTGGGTGTGACTCCAAAAATGAGATCATTGAGAACCCATTGGGTCACAACAACTTGAGTGAAATTATGATTTGAAACTTATTGATTAAACTGATCAATGAATAAACCTTCGACCTTGGATAGGGTTGAAAGGAATTCATGGAACATTTATTTGATTAAGGCATGTAAGGCACTGGAAGAAGGAGACCACCAAGGGACTGCAAAATCAACGAAGAAATCCATTTCATGTTGTGCCAACCCTAAGTGGCCATGTTTTCTTATATTAATAAGCCCTGACTCATCACTTGAAGTGAAAAGTATTGAATACGATATATGAAGGTGAGAGTAATAATGACACTCTAGGTATTGAGTTAATATGAATTATGGCAGGAAAATTTTTGATTGCCATATGAATGTTTTTTTCTTAAAATGACTATGCTCATATGAAATGATCATGCAGTGCAATAATGTTTCCCTTCAATTTTCTTAGTATGCAATTGAACATGACTAAATTATTGACTATGTGATTGTTTTGGAACCAATTTAGTGGTTGTTGTAGTAATAATATATTGAAGGGATTTTATGCCCAAGAAATGAACACATTATGGTTGATCCTAAATTAGAAAATGTAAGTAAAATAGTTGGCATGGACTATAAGCTCATTATATAAATTAGAATATCACCACTAGTAAATAGCCAAATATTATGAGAAAATTCTCATGTTTAGGAGAATTGGTTTCTATATGAAGAATGATTGGAAAATACAATTTTTGATTTAAATTTTTGTGAGTATATTGCATGTAAATTGAATGTTGTGATACAAGTGAAATGATGAATCATCTAGGAAAGGAAGATAAAGGAATCAAAGAAAAGAGCCAGGAACAAGGCCATTGAAGAAACATTGGAACCTAAGACAACTAAACTATGTTAGAGCAAGTAGGAGGGATGCCATAGCTATAAGACTCTAACATTTCTGTCATTATTTCCATGAAATAAAAACATGGGTTAGGTATATTACTCAAGGATGAGGATTTCCTGGACTATTAGGAAGAGGAAATTTGTCTCACACTCACTAGAGAAGGTGTGTTTCTAAATCAAATAGTGAGATGAACTTGTTATCTATTGATGCACGTGAAGTGAAGAAGAAATTATAAACATAAGTATATCTTTTTCAGGCATCCCATCTCAGCATTAGAGGAAATTTTAGCTTAAAAGTTCCCATGAAATTTTCAAGTACAAAATATTTAAACCAATCAAAATCATTTAATTTTAAAAAGAGGTACATGTAAATATTCTGGAGGGAAGATTTTAAAAAAATAATTGTTTTAATGATATTTTTGGCTTATCTTCTTATAGGTTTACTCAAATTTAAATTGTAGACACTTGTTGGATGAATAATTAAAGTTTGCATCCAAAAAGTACCTATTATGAATACTTTTGATAAGACCCACATTGATATAAATTGAAGATATATTAAAACAAAACGTGCTCAAACATGTTTTTTTAATGTATCTTCATGTTTTATCAATGTGAGTCTTCTAAAATGTATGCATAATGGGTACTTGTTGGATGCATAATTTAATTCCACATCCAATGAGTGTATACACTTGAAAATTGAGTAAACCTATAAGGATATAAGCCAAAAATACAATGAAAAAAAAAATTAGTTTTCTTATTTTCCATCCAATATTCATAACACTTGTTTTATTAATTTCCTATTATTTTATTATTTTTCCTCAGGAGGCCACATTTAGGCTAAAATTTCATATAATGAATAAAAACCTTTCCACCTCAGGCTTTTCTTCCATAAATGTACTTATCCGCACCATATTTTGATTATCTTCAAAAGACAATTAAATCTTTCCTTTTGTCTCGATAACAGTGCTCAATAATTGTTTTTCATCCTTGCATTGAAAAAAATCAATGTTCTCCACAGCAGTTGCAAATCTTCTTGCATTCACACACCAATAATATATTTTAAAAACATAAGGCTCTATAGCCTCAATTGATGTATTTATCGCCATATGTTGATCTTCGAAAGACTTCTTCTCAACATCTTCATCATTTTCTCTTTCTCCTAGGATTGATCCCTACTCAAGTTCACAAATAACTTCCATCCCATACTCAACGGCTCTGAGTTCTTCATTCATCCTCACACATATCCTATGTCTCCATTTCTTCTGCAATGAAGTTCGTCTTACCTTCTTCTTCTTCTTCTTCTTATTCTTCATCCATCCATATCCTTGGTCTCGTAATAATTGTATAAAATTATTGAATTATTCATTCAACTCTATAATCTCTCTCTTGAACTCTTAATCGTGCATCCACCTTATGCCAGCTACTTTAGAATTCTTCTTTATCTGATTGGGACTTTTCCTTGAACCCTCTGCATGACTATCAATAACCATTCCTTTTTCTTCTCTAGAATATCCATGTCCACTTGTGAGCTGCAACATGCCTCCTCTCTCTCTCTATCCATGTCCTTTTCTTTGGGAAATTCTACCCATATTCATTATGGAACTTGTTATCACTCCAATAATTCTCAAAGGTTGTTTATATTTTGGTTTAAAGAATATTAGAGGTAACCACATACCTAATTTTAAGCCTTGGGATCTAGCCTTCCTAATGCTCAGAGAGGGCTCTCTTTATATGATTTATCTTTGTTGATTTTAGTTTATTTTAGGTTAGTTATGTAGGATTACTTGGGATTTGATTTTGGATTTGGTTTGGTGGTGGAATCATTGTTTCATATGGATAGATGTAGGGTTGAATTCCATTGGGCTAATGGAGTCAATGTATCAAGCAGTCATAGCAGAATCAAGGTTCTAAAGGGAAGTGTTCACACGGCAAGATAGTTGAGTTACTTCATATCCTTAAGTTGATGGTGAAAATGGTTTCAATTGGGATGAGAGAGAAATTAAGGGTTCTCAGATCCAGATAATGACTAAAAAGACAGAGGTCAATCGAAACTAGGGAGAAGTTAAGAATTCCATAATCTAGATATCAATAGAAAACATGTAAATGACATAGCAGTTCAAAACATAGTGTTTTTAAACATATTCTGAAATAACATTCGTGTTATGCATTTAGATTTAGAAAAAAACATGCAAGTATTGTGAAAAATTCAGATAAAAACAAAGAACAATTGAGAATACTTCACTAAAGTGGCCCAACACATGAATCCTGTAATATGATCTCTTTATTTCTCAATCCAGTCTGCTGACTTGAAAATGGTCCAAAGAACCCTCAGGTTTCAGCTTAGTACAACTATAGAAATGTTTAGCAATTCATCCACACTCAATACTTTGAAATGTGAAGTATTTATACAAAAACTCTTACAAAATATCCTAAAAAAACATAGGAATTATTCATGGAAAAATAAATATATTCATGCAAGAAGATAGAGACAGCTATCTAAATAATGCAAGTTGTCCCTGCTTTTATTGAGTTTGATGTTGTTGTCTTTGATTTGTTGTTGATTTGTCTCTTTGTTGTTTTCTCAATGAAGGCTGCAGTAGAGTGTCCTTTACGTTGGCTGGCTTTTTCTCTGATCTAACTTTTAGCCTTTTGACCTTCACCTTATACTCTTTAAACTCTAATACTTTTTTACTGTAACTGATTTTCTTACTACAAACTGTCACTGATGTTCTATAACTGTTAAAACTGCCTACTATGTTTACCTTTTACTGACTAATATGTTTTTCATTTTATTGCCCTGTTTTACTGTTTTGACCTTCATAGTAAATCAGTCAATTTCTCCCAATTCTCTGCCTCTGGTAACTTAATTTTCACCATCCTTCTGAATATCTCATCTGCCTTTGTGTATTTTGAAAATGTAGGCTTGTTGATAAATAGGTTTTTTACCTCATGTTGCAGGTAAAAAAGATTTTCAAAAATCTTATTGAGAACTTTCTCTGTTGGAATTCCTTGTGAAGAAGGAAGGTTAGCTTGATCCTTGGCCACTTCTCTCATTTTCTTATCATAATCCTCTTGTTTCATCAATTTTCATGAATAACCAGAGGATTTGGCAGGCTTTCTGTCTCAGAATGTGAAAATTCATCATAAATCTAGTTATGCCAAGCTCCATGTTTTGGCATTTTTCTTCAAGTTGAATCATTAAATTCCTTTTTGAAATTACCTTTTTGAACTAAGAATGGTATTTGTCTTATCACTAATTCCAATTTCTTCTAGTTCCTTTTTATTCTTGGAATTAAGGAATTTGATAATTTCATTTTCCTCTTCTGGCTTTTTACCAAGTTCTTCTTTGATTTTTTGGATAGCTTCACCTGCTGCTTTGATGAGATATTTTTGTTCGTAAATAACCTAGATTGATGGCCAAATATCATTGACATATTCAATGATATTGGCCCATAGTTGTTTTTTGGGTTGTGCCATTGGTTCTTTCAGTGTTAGATCTTTCTCTAATTTCTTGAATTTTTATGTTATTCTGTTTTCTTTCTGTTCTTCATTCTTGTCCATAATCGGAGAAAGTTTATTTTCATCCTCCAGAATTTTCATTTGTTCTTTAAGTCTGTTGATTTCATTTTTCTAAATAGACATTTCCTGGATTTCTTTAACTAACTTGCTTCATCAGTTGGTTGTGCTGTTGATTTAGATGAATCTGTTGTTGAAGTTGTTGTTGAGCTTACAAGAAGTGTTGTAGCCATTGGAACTGAAGGGGCCAATGATTTTGTTAATGTAGATGGAACAGCAGTAGTGACTACAAGAATAACAGTGACAGGGACTTCTTCTTATCTGACCTTTTTCTCCTTTACTAACTTGTTCATTTCATTTTCCATTTCTTTTATTTGTGTAGTTAATTGAAGGATGAGATTCATCATCTCATCTTCCTGGTTTGCATCCTTTAATACTTCCTTTTCCTGACGATGTTTAGTAGGAGGCGGTTTTAGTTGCTTATTTAATGCAACAATGTCTGCATTCTTCTTCTTTATTAGTTCATTTGCAACTTTGACATTATTAGGATCATAACCTACTTCAATAACCAAATATTACAATGACTTGATTATGTTATATTTAGCCTATGAAGATGCGTTTTCTAATTTGAGCTGATCTCTTATGTTCCCAAGAGTGTTTTACAGCTTATGTACACTCATGGCTTTATTTGTCATTGTAGAATACAACATTTCACCAGCTTGTTTGTGAAATTCAATTTGGTCAATTGGATGAAGATCTTCTGTTTTAACTTCATATGATGACTTTTTATAATCCGCTGATGATTTTGGATGCTTGATTTTTGGTTGTAGGAAGGTCATTTGCATCTTCGTATTTTTGTCGTCAAATGCATAAAGTAACCTACTCTAGTCACTGGGTGAATGCTTCTAGTACTGTGTGTATGTATAAGCGTTTAAAGCTTCATTTCTGATCTTTGTTTCTTTGTATTTCTGCATAATATCCATCTCTTTGTCTGTTGGTTTGCTGGATGAGGAGACTTCAATACTGTGTTGCTTCTAAATCATCTGAGTTTCTGATAGTGAAGGCTAGTGTGTTTCTTCTGAAACTACAAGAGGAGCATTATTTTTCACCACTGCATCTGTGTCAATAACCTCAATTGTTTCCACTTCCTCATTTACAGGATTTAATTTTTGTTTCTTCCTGTACATCAATTTAAATTTGGTTTCAGTGGTAGTCTCTACAGTGTGTGATCCTTCTTCTCTGATTCTTTTTTAGTTTATATCTTCTTGGGTTGGAGTCTGAAAGATTTGACTAGTATCACCTTGCTTCTCTGCTTCTGTAAAAGTTTTCTCCAACCATTCAGATTGATTGGAGTATTTTTCAATCTTTGGCTTGGACTCATGCACATAAAGAGTTACTTTACATTGAACTCTCAATTTGCTTATTACTCCAAGAGGATCATAATACCACTGAAAACTCTGACTGAACTTAAACTCTTGCAAATAATTTTCTGTCCATGGACCTATATCTCTACTGTTGCAAATAAAAGGGCCAACCTAATTTTTTATTTTGAATTGTGTTTTATTTTTGGCTGCCAAAAAATTAATTGCATCAGAATTAAGGATCTGCCTGATATACTCAAGGGAAAATAACCTCATTGGGAGGTATTTTGGCAGCTTATATGGAAGAAGATTAGATCCATATACCGTAATATCTATATGGTTTTGATACAGGTACTAATCTCCTGTCCTACTATGCTCTGATAATTGCAGGACCTTTTTAATCTCCTCACTGACTCTTGGTCGAGTGTTGTTGTTTAGCATGTTGACCATTGGATGGATGAAATAGTTAATGAAATCTATGTATGTGAATTTCGTGGATTCTTTCCTCAGTAAGGAAGTCCAAAAGACAATTGACTATTGATTACCTTCAACGTCAAGTTTCTGAAGGTTGATGGAAAATTTCTCAGACTAGAAGTATAAAAACATGTGGAATAAAACAAATGAATACTTGAAGACACCTTCTTCAGGCATTTTGACAAGTTGTTCATGAATAGTATCAGCAAGGTACTGGGAAAAATTGAAAATGGTAGCAAGAGGTTGACCAAGTTTGAAAGTAGACAAGAAAACTAGTATTGAAGCATCAACATGCTCATTTGTGAAATAACCCAGAATAAAAGACAACATGCTAATGATATGTCTAGTTCTCTCAGAAAATATTGCAAATGGGTAAGGAGGATTGGTCTTGGGAGTCTCTGCAGATGAAGGAATGAATGTCTGAAATATCTGGAACCTCTTGGGGAAGTCCAGATTCAAGTATAACTGTGTAAGAGCCTAAATAGACAAATGGGTTTCATCTGGTCTAGGTTGGATCTGCAACATTTTGTTAATTGAATCAGTTTTTATAGTAAACATAATTTATTTTCCAGGGGTTATTATGGCTCTCTAATCAGGGAAATAACAAGATTGACAAATTCTGATGAACGCAGGACACTGGAAGGTCTGTGGCACAACATACTTTGGAAAATTAGACTCCCAAATAAAAAATTCATCAGCTTGATCAATGGATTTGTCATGGCTCCAGCAGTGGAGCTCAAGAAGGTTAAATTCAGTGATAGGGTCACTAATTTTAAAGTCGCTATCTACTAAAGGAGTATGTTCCACATCTACAACTGGAGGTTGCAAGGGATTTACAGTTACAATACCTTTGGAAGCCATTGTTTAATACTTTTTATTAATTGATTATTCTTTTGATTTAGAAAAACATATTTAGGCCTTTAGGAGGACCTTTGAATGATTAATACAGTCTGCAGAAGGATTTAGGATGAAACAGGGGTTTATCCTTTGGTCTACATTACTTCAATTGATCAAATTATACTCTTTTGTGTTCAAAACGGTCTTAGGCCTTAGTAATTCTGTAAAAATATGCCTAGGGTCTACAGAAAAAGGATTGGAAGGCAGTAAGAGCTTTATTTTGGTCTATAGAGGTTTCTAAATGCTTTAATTACTGAATTACTTTCTTTTAGCTTTAGGAACAGGCCTAAGCATTAAGGAATACCTGGAGAAACTGAGGATTTTAGTTTGCAGAAGAATTCTGAGGCAACGGAGGTTCTCTGAAGCTTCAGGGGACTTTATACTGCTTCAAATTGTTTATGTAGTGGTTGTAGCAGCAAATGATTGAATTCTATTGAAATTTGGTTTAAAACAGGGTCGACAGCAATTCTTTAGGTCGGAAATGGCTCTGTTTGCGCGAGTTTGTAACAGAAATAATGGTAAAAGACACAAAAAGGGTGGTCTTATACGATTTTTTTAACCAACAATGATTAATATTGAATGCGCGGGTCATTTCAAATGGCAGGGTGGTTTGATAACGGGCAGAAATACTGTTGGGTGGTTTTCGCATGAGCGAAAGGGGTTGGGTGGTATTTTTTCTTGGGATGCAATGCAATCAAATCACGCCATGTTGTAGGGAGCGGGGATCTGAAAACTGCACATTTCACAAGGTTGGAGGTATGCTAACAATCGGGCAATCGGATGTGCAAAAGGAGATATGGGCCATCGGATCTGATCGATATAAATCTGATGGTTGGGCGAATGCGATGGATCTGACGGGATTCGATAGGTGTGGGATAGTGAGTGGGGCCCGAGCTAATTTCATATGATAGGTTATATGTAGGGTTTTAATATGTATCGGGGTTAAATGGTAGGACCAGGATATATTAAATGTAGACAAAACCATAGATTATAAAAAAATATGGGTTGGGGAAATAATATAAGGGGAATTAATATAATACGGGGTAAAGGTTAAATGGGAATTAATATATAATGATGGGTAATAAAACATACAATGAAATGTTAATAAGTGCGGGATTTTTTTTTGTTTTTTTTAAATACACTAAGGATAGTGTTAAAACTTAATATCGGGGTGGGATTTTCATAGTGGGGCCCAATATTAATATTTTAAACTTGAAAACTTACAATAAGTGTATTTTAGGGGGTATTATGGTGTATTTTTTAATAAGGGGAATTTAGTAAAGGGACTTTTTACTCTTCTAATAGATAAATGTGTTTTAAACTAAAGAAAAGGGATTTTTGTAAGGAAAAATGAGTGAAGTAAGGAGAAAGAATAAAGATGAAGGGGAAGGGGTATTTTTACAAGGGAAATGATTTTTAAGGGAAATTAGTAAATATGAAATTACAAATTTTTTGTTATCCATGCCTTGTGAAAACTGCTTCTGCCTACCCATCATCTATCCTAACATTTTTTTCTTCATTTCTTTGGGTGCATTTGAGCTTGCAGAACCTTATTCATTTTTCTTTTAATAGCAAACTATCTAATTATAACCTTATTTCTTCCAAGGGCTCAGATTAAACTGTTGAGCTCCTTATTATTCTCTACCTAACTATTGATCTGCCAAGATTAAACAGTTTGGCTAGATCTATATTCTCTATCTATCAGCATGAAAGGTCAAGATTAAGCAGTTTGGCCTTCATGGATTGTGGCAATTTTTTACAAGCTACACACAATCTTATTTTGCAAAGTAAAGTAAAAAGTAGTGGCATTTGAATCTGCATCACTTTCATGATCTATTTTTATCTCTTTTTTGTTGGGGTTCATTTCTTATATTCTTTTTTATCTTTTTCTTTCAGTCCTTTGATTTTAGGACTTTTACCCTCTTTAAATTTTTTATTTTTAATATGGGAAAACAATTTTGCAGAAAGAAAAATATGTACATATTACAAGACTAATTCAATTCAATTCAAAATTATGAATCCTATTATTATAGGACCCTAACAGAACTGTCTGCAACAACTTATACACAACTCTAAATGTTGGAATTTTTCCTCTTTTTTCGATCTTCTGCAGTATAACCTCTTCCTCTTCTTTATTTGAGCATCTATACTCCTTAGCTTAAAATGTTGTCAAGATGTTGAACATTCAACTTCTCACTTCCTCCTTTCAGAACTTATGTTGTCCCCACCTTCAAAAATTCATCTTGTTATTGGATTTGGTCACAATCCCCTTTAAAAAGTTTCTAATTTATGGTTTCTATCTCTCCTCAATCTGTGATTTACAAACAAAATTCATAAAACCTTCATACCCGTGCCATGATATTGTTCAATCATTTCTTTTGATTTTTTCTTCTTGGTCCTTTGTTCTCATAACATTCTTATTAGCTTCCTCTTAGGCCAATCCTACTCTACCTCCTCATACAATAAATTTGTTCTGCAAAACACTTCATTCCACAATCATCAATCTTCTATTCAAATTGAAAAACAAAAACAATGGCCTCAACTAACTTTGATTTTGCTGCAACACTTCTTCTACTTCTTTAATTTGAAATTTCATAGAATTATTGCTCTGATATGACATGATGCAAGCTCAATTTTGAGCTTGTTAACCATAGTCCCAGTCTTGTCTAAAAGGATGTTTCCTTAAGCTCTACTATAACAAGTTTATCGGTATCTAAATCCCTTGTAAAACCAAATTACATAGGGAGGAGCCAAAAGGGTTTGTATGATCCCTTTATTATTTTCTAACATAGGACTTTTGCAGTCCTTCAATACTGTTGGACTGGCCTTTGTGGCACCATCTCCAATTATCACAATATTTTCTTTGCATTAATTCCCCTCTCTAATGCTTTCTTTGTTATATTTATCATATAGCCCAACTCTTCCATCTTTTAACTTGTGTTATTAAGAAAACCTCAAATCTTCTGGTTTATGAAACTTTTGGGTAGGGCCCACATATTGGCCTATTGTACCCAATTCCTCCATTGTGGCTTTTCAACTATTCAAAGAGTAATTCACAATTTTCCCACTCTTGAATGTCTTCTTTGTGCACTTTCGTTGTGATCCCTTTTATAACTTCTCTTACTTCCAATATTCCAGGAATGGCCTAATTTCCACGTTGGATTCGAAACCTTCAGAAAACCCACAAGCCATGTGAGGCCACTTCACATAGCCTGCCCTTTTAAAGCCTGACGTTATTGGAAAATTCTTTGATAATATCGATGGTGTAATACCTTCGAGCGAGACCCACTCAATCCTTCACTTTAATGCTTCTGATCCACTCTTGTTTTCCTGACTCAATGGGGAAAGCCGTTTATGAATCCCACCGGGGTGGAACCTCCAGGTGGGATCCATGGTTTCATGTAAGCCTGAACCTTATCATATTGGGCCTCCTCCTTTGGCTACATGCCTTTTTTTTATGGGATGGAGCCTCTGGCCCAAGGTTGCTAATTACCCGAGTCTCGGCTCTGTCTACTCCCATATCCCGACGTTGTTAAGTGAAAACTCTCATCAATATTTTAAAATAAACTAAGTATGCATCCTCTAGAAGCTATAAATATATATGGATATGCTCCTCTTTGTATCAATTCCTTGGACTGAATCTACCTCTAACTTTTTTACGTGAGTTCCTTCACTTTATTCTATGACTTTATTACTTTGGACTCCATCCACGACACTTCTACAATCCCTCTCGTTTTGTAAACACTTATATTATTTATTATAGTAGGTTCATTGATAACTCCATTGATCAATTATCCATGTACCTAGTCTGGAAATATTTAAAGAACCTCGCTTCCTCTAACATTGTCACCCTTGAGGTTTTGTACCTGCATTCATCAAAGAACTATATATATATATATATATATATATATATATATATATATATTAGTGAAAGGTTCAAAAACCAATGATAACAAAAACTCGAACTCACATAAATCATTTATGTAAAATTATTCAAGGAAAATACATTAAATTAAACAGTTTCACACATGTAGGGAACCAACTCCCTTGGTAAATTAAAGACCCATATCCTAGTCAAAATACATTTTTTCTTGGAAGTGGAATGCACTTGAATCAGTATTGTAGGAATGCCCAAGGTCCGAGGTAAACAACCATTGCTAACATAATGGAAAGGAAGCATGGATGAAGATGACAATGTTTTGGATGTGGATATGGACACATCAAGGAAGTTGGTATACCTAAAGGAAAGTAGACCATATATTGTTGCAATGAACAAAAGGGAACCTAAGATGGTGTAATGTTGTTGAAGAGGACACCTGAAAGGGTATCTAAATTGAGGATGGTATTCCTTTGAGGGGGATGGGATTATAAGGTCACTAGCACCTAACCCCCTCTAATATTGTAATTGTAACTAAATATAGTATTGATCCCTACATGAGCATGTAAATATAAATGGGAGAAACACCCAAAATAATTTTAATTATAATATAATACTAGTTGATGAAGAGGTGGAGCTTTGATATAGATCATGAGAATCCATGAGAAAGGGGGAATCCAATAAATGGGTTTTTGGAATTAACACTTTCTTATATATTATTGGGTTACGCCAATATTATAAGATTGAAATTTTTTCCAAGAAAATATCAATTTTGGAGGTGCAGTAATAATTTCCAATAGTTATGATAAGACTAGGAATATTCCCCAAGTATCTTATCTAAGACATGGGAAAGTGGTACTATGTTTCCCAAAGGTATCGGCTACATAACCTCCATTCTAGAGACTTATGGTTCACACATAATACCATCAAGGGAGAGAAACAAGGAAAAAAATAGAGGAGAATTATCTAGGAACTTGGGTGATCCAAACTTATGTAGGAACGGAACATAATACATATATAAGCATAAACATAGAGATGCAGTAGAAATAAATCGTCATTTCATTAATATCAAAGAACTGAAATATGCTTACAAACATATTGGAAATAAACTAGAAAACAAATTAGAATGAGGCTCAAGGGATTTTTTTTATTATTGGAATACAAGGTAAAAGCCTAAACTACCAAAAACCTAACCACAGGATATGGAACGCTAAGATTTTGTGGGCCCCATTGGGGTTAGTTGGGCAACCAACTTCCCGAGCTTGTAACTTGGTAATATGATATATGTTTTCCGCATACGATACCTTGTTGGAAATATTTCTCCGACTACTACAAGAATTTTTGTAGGTCCCTGCTTATGTATGTGGACTTGTTGTGGACCTATTGTGGAACTCAAAAAAACGTCGTTTAGGGGGTAAAAAAAGGCTTTGAAATTTTAGGACCTGAAAATTGCTAAAAATAGTAAATGATACTATAATCGAGGAAACAGATGAAATTGACTGGCGGTATAGGTGAAATAGGCATGTGGCCTCTAATATTCACTTGGATCAATCCTCCCCCCTTAGGAAGCAATGGTCTCCATTGCATGCAGAGCCTCCATGAGATGAGGAAATTTCGATTCAACCTAGTTCCTAGTGAACCACTTAACCTCGTGAAGTATTTTTTTCTACTTTGAAAACTCAATATATTTGGATCCTCTACTAGTGAGTGTTATTGATTTGTGTGTCCATGCTCTTGTCAATTGTGGCCTGTTCATTTCAGCTTTGGTTGAGCTCTGTTGGTGTCAGTTTCTAAGCAACGTTGGATGTCTCCAACAATGGGGGGAAGTATGGTCGCAATCGATCCACATTAAATATTGGGTGCAAGCCAAGGAACGATGGAATGTTGATATCGAAGGCATTGTCCCCTACAACCTTGGTGATGGTGTACAACCCATACCAGAGCTGGTGAAGCTTGCGGTGGGGCCAAGCGAGGAGCTCGTTCTGCAAATGTAACCAAACTTTGTCATCCACCTCGAACTTGTGTGGCACCCGATGTTGATCATGACACTACTTGTACTTAGCATTGGCTCTATCCAATGTTTCATGGACCTTTTGGAAGATGTGTTGAACACACTCAATGAATTTGTTAGCCTTGTTGGCTTCAAACTGGACATGAGCCGAATCGACCTGAGTAGTTGCAAATGGTATGGCCACATCAATGGGACATAGTGGATGGAATCCCAACCCCACTTAAAATGGGTTGTGGCTAGTTGAGCTATGGAGAGCCCTATTGTAGTTGAGCTAGACATAAGGAACGATTTCATCCAATGTGTTTGGATGCTTCGAGTTGTACATGCACAGAATGTGCATGATCATCGTGTTGACGACCTCTTTTTGGCCATAAATTTTGGGGTGGAAGGTCATGGAATTAGTGACCTTGGTATCCAGCATGGAATTACTTAGGAACTTTTTTTCTCTATATGAGATAATGGACTGTGGGATCCCAAAGTGTACCCACACTCATTCAAAGAAGAGCTTAGTAGTGACTTGTGACGTGATACTCTTCTTGTAGGTTGCCAAAATGGTCATCTTAGAGAACCTGTTGACGACCACGAAAACACAGGAATTTCCATGCGTAGTAGAAGTAAGGCCTAACATGTAATCCATGGAGATGGATTCCCAAGGATAACTAGGAGTAGGCAGAGGAGTATATAGGACTTTATTCTTTAGTTTCGGTTTGGAAATGGCACAGGAAGTGTAGATTTTGATGTACTTGCCAACATCTCATCGAAGGTACGACCAATAAAATAAATTCTGTAGCATTTCCATTGTTTTCTCTATTATGAAACGTCCACTGACTGGATTGTACTATGCCTCAAAAATCATCTTAACAAGCTCGCTTGAAGGAACATAGATTTTTCCTAGTTGGCATAACAATTTTCCCTGGAGGTGAAAATCTGGAACTTTATTAGCTTCCATGACCATCTGGTATGTGTTACTGAGTTCTGGATCACTCTTATAAAGATATGACCACCCTGAAGTCTTGTGTCCACAAGATTCGAGAAAAGAGGTGAACACCATAACTAGTGGTTGGATGAGACAATATGCAACATTATTGGTGCCTCCCTTCTTGTACTTGATGTTCAAATGGAATTGTTGCATATATGTGGACCATTTATGATGGCGACCATTCTCCAAGTTTCCTTGTGTTTGTACAAACTAAAGGGGTCAATCGTCTCTATGGATGATTGTTTCCTTCCCCAAAATGTAATGCTTCCATTGTCAATAGGGCTGCAAAATGGAATACATCTCTTTGTCATAGGTGGGATACTTTCATACTATTTCTAAAAGTGTCTCATTTTGATATGCCACCAAATGTCCCTGTTGAGTAAGAACTACCCCGATAACATATTCAGAGGCATCTATCTCAATCTCAAATGGTTTTTGTAGGTCTGGTAATGTGAGCACTAGTGCAGAGTAGAGGCGTTGCTTCAACTCATAAAATTCCTTCTATTGGGATCTGTACCATAATAACTTTTCTTTCACTCTACCCTTGGAGACTTGACTCAAAATCCAAGTGATATGAGAGAAACCTAACACAAACCTGCAATATAAACTGACAAGTCTCATAAATATGCATAGCGTTGTTAGAGTGGTTGAGGAAGGCCAATCTCGAATGACTTGTATCTTGGTTGGGTGCACTTGCACCCCCCACTCATCAATGATGTACCCTAGATATTAAACATGGGTCATACCAAAAGTGAATTTCTCTGAACTGGCACACAACTTGTGTTTTCGTAAGGTTTAGAGGACCTACTAAATATGGTGTATGTGCTCTTACCAAATTTAGCTGAAGATCGTGATGTTATTCAAATACACTACCATGAATGAGTTAGTGAAGGGTCGCAAGATGTCATCCATCAGCCCCATGAAGGTTGTGGGGGAATTCTACAACTCAAAAGGCAATATTAATCATTCGAAGAGGCTGTCCTTGTATTTTAAGGTAGTCTTCCACACATTAGAGGGTTCGATTGGCACATGGTGATAACTAGACTTCAAATCAATATTGTTGAAATATTTGTCCGCCTTGAGTTGGTCCAAAAGGTCATCAATCTGCGGGATTAGGTACATATTCTGGAAAGTGATATTATTTAGTGCTCGATAGTCAATACAAAGTCTCTAGGTGTCATCTTTCTTCTGTACCAACACGACTGGGCTCCCAGAGGGTGATGAACTTGGATTGATGTGCCCTTTCTACAACAAATCATAAATATGCCTCTTAATTTCATCATTCTCCATAATAGAGCGTTGGTAGATTTGT
Organism: Pinus albicaulis; assembly: GCA_034641835.2. Lineage (NCBI taxonomy): Eukaryota > Viridiplantae > Streptophyta > Pinopsida > Pinales > Pinaceae > Pinus > Pinus albicaulis. The sequence goes on from CM076570.1 coordinate 601,066,172, forward strand.
TCATTAGGTAGTGATGCCCCTAGGGTCATATCGATGGAGTGATTAACCTGACAGCGCAGGGGTACCCCTGTGGGTGAGGTGAAGTTGTCCATGTATTCCTCCACAACCTTTTCCATCTACTGCTCTCGTGCGGAGGATTCCTACCTGGAGGTTATGGATATGGCCACAGTCTTCTTCTTACCCTGAGAGAGAATCATAAGGAAGAAAAATTTCCCAGTCTAGGAAATGTTCTTACTGTATTTCTTTGCAGAGATCAAAGAGATGGAGGTAGCTGATGCTATCTTTGGTATCTTGTATAACTTATTTCCCAGATAAATAATAGTATTACAAGGCCTAGACTCATGCACAACATGACACTTCCATTAGGATGTTTTTCATATTAATACATAAAAAACTTCAAGAGGAGAAACATCACATAGTACCTCATCTATGAAGGTCTTGATGATATAGGGAAGGTGACACTATTGGATGACGCAGTTATCTCGTCCCTGGTGAATCCACTTGATGGTGTACAACTGTAGGTGTGGTATGGTTAGTAGGCCCAACTGCTTCACAAGCTCTACTTATAGGAGGTTCTTTTGGCTTCCGTTATTCACAATGAACTACAGCGGAGAACCCTTCACCCACATCTGTGAGTGGAAGAGTCGCTCCCCCTCCTCTGAATCTTCGGGCTTAATCTTCTAGATTTTTGTGGTGGAAACGATGGCACTGGGATCTGAATCAATAATATATTTCCTTTTTTCATTCCCCTTGTCGGGTTCTGGCACAGAATCGAAATATGCATCTGATTTGAAATCCTTTAGCTCAACCACCAGTGATTGCTTGGCTTAGCACTCACTTATGCTCTAATCGGGGCTGTTATGGAACTCACACCATTTCCCTGTTACCTTACTTGTCTTCGGGGTGTTTTTTTTTTCTAACAAATTTGGAGGGTTGTCTTGGTTCGCCCTGCCTTGGATTTTTCCTTTGTTCTTTAGTTTGAGGGTGTCTTTTCCTTGTTTTGGATTCGCAGATCCAAAGTCTCACTTATTCTGCTTAGATTTCTGCTCAATATTGGTGGCATAGAAGTATTCTACACCAAGTGAGGAGATCTCTAGGAACTTTGTTTCGTCCTGAATGTATTTGTGTAAGAAATTGCAGTACTTGAGCACTAGATGTTTTTTTGAATCTTTGATACCAAAATTTGTGCACAGGGTATGGAAAAGATTCATCATTTCATGCACATATTGATCACTTTGTTGTTGGAGCATCATCCATTGTATGTACTTGTCCTCATAGCTCCCCATGGGGTAATATTGTTCCTTGATGGTGTCTCGGAAAAGATTCCAAGTGAGTGTGGCTAAAATCACTGAGGTTTCTCTCTCATATCTCTGTTCACAATAGGTTTCCTGCTAGTCCTTGACATGGTGGGTGGCTTTCAGGAGTGAAAAAGTAATATTTTATCGATTGGAAAATTCATGAACCGAAAAATATCCTTCCAAAAGATCTAACCATCTATTTATGACGTCTACATCTATATGGCCTTCAAATATGGGAATGTAAAAGTTTCCTTGTACCTTAAAGGGAGCGGTGCCTCCAGAGTGGCTACTGGATGAAGATGTGTTGCATGTGGTTATCCACTGAAGGATCTAGTAAATGTTAACCATCATCGCGTTCCTCTATGGCTCGATGGATTGCGCGAGCAATATTTTGAAAGGATCTCCTGCTCCCTCGTCTTTCTTTCCTTCTTCCTTGGGAGGTCATCAGTGTTTGTGAGGCTGGTCTTGAAAAGGTTCAAATGGTTTGAGCCCTAAATCCTTATATCCTGACCTTGTTGGGTACATGAAAATAAAAACAAAGAAAGAACAGGCCGCTATGATACCACTAATCCATAATTATGCAGGAACACAACAAAATACGGATATAATAATAAAACAAAGATGCAACAAAAATAAATATTCATTTCATTAATATCAAAGAACTGAAAGATTCTTACCAACATAATGGAAATAAAATAGCTCAGGAGATGGTAGCTAATCTCTAAGGTGATATTTGGCAGCTACATGCCTCTGAAATATGTTACAATGAGGCTCAAGGGACTTTTTTATAATTGGAATACACTGAAAACCATAAAAAACCAAAACCCTAACCTCGGGAGATGGAACACCAAGAGTTTGTGGGCCTCGTTGGGTTTAGTTGGGCAACCAACTTCCCGAGGTCGTAACTTGGTCATATGACCTTCGTTTGGCACGTACAATACATCGTTGGAAATATTTCTCCAAGTACTACAAGATTTTCTACATGCACTTTATTATGGCTATGGGTATGCTATGGACCTCAAAAAAACGTCATTTAGGAGTCAAAAAATCTTTGGAAGTTCAGGATCCGAAAAAATGCTAAAAACAGTAAATGTTGCTATAATCAAGGAAATGGATGAAACTGAATGAGGGTCTAGGTGGAATAGGCAGGTGGCCACCAATATCCACCTAGATAATTGGGGGAAGAGTAGTGAAAATAAGGAGGAACGTTTTTGCAAGAACAAAGAAAGTGCAGCAATTAAAAAAGACCAAAGATAGAAGAAATCATAGAGAAGAAAAGTACTAACACTAATGACAGTGAGAGAATAAAGAAGAAATATAGGTAACATCCTAATGACACGGTTGGATGAAGGAGATTAGAATCATAACTTTGCCATATAATTTTGAGTAGAAATACCCTCATGTCTTCCTAGTCTAGCTTGAGGGTAGCTAGCTACAAGAAATATTGTAGTGCAGTTGGTCCTATGGTGGGGTGGAACATGTATCACCCTTCATCATTTGCAGGAAACATTTGTTATAATTAGATAAGTTCCCTTTTGGAATTAAGTATATATTGTTATCCATAGCAAATGAAATAAATATTATGCTGATAGAATGTGTATCTATGATTTTTGTGCTAAAATAGTTATCATAGCATGTGTGTTTCTTGTTCATGATATAAATTCGTAAATTTGCTAGTGATGCCTATGAAGGACTAAATTTGGACTTAAGAGCTATTGTTTCCTTGTAATGTTCATATGCCTAATTCTGTATAATTTTTTACTATTATGTTATGCTTGAGGAGAATAACACTAATAGCTCTTGTTGTCGTTGCTACAACACCCTCCAAAATTTGGGCTTGCCCCAAATTTCAGAGCCTACCTTGGTATTGTATATTGTCATCACAAACATTGAAACCCATCGCATGTCTTTTATCTAAGTGTTTTGGTCCCTTTTGCGAGAAAAGAAAAATGTCGTATTTTTGCATGTTAAGTGTCACACAACCTGTATAAGCTTGTTTAGGTGGTCTCAAGGGGTTATCTTTGTGAAAATGATTTGATGCTACCATGTAACCATCTTTTGTACTCATTCAAAAAGTTTTAGGCATTGTTGCAAAGTGTATCTTTAGCGTCTCACTTGTCATAAGTTGTCACAAAGTTTTTGCACTAGGGAAAGTATGTTTTTCATATGTCTTGGATGATCTATGTTGTTGTGTCATCAAGTATTCTAAGTGTGTGATCATAGTCTGTCTTATCACTATTCACATCAACCTCACCAATCCCACACTTGGTCAATTTCTGAAATCTTTCAGACCAAGCAACTTAGCCTCATCCGGCCCTCTTGAACTGCACATTACATAGTCTCAGCCCTCTAGATGTGACCCTTCCTCTTGACTCTACAAAATGCGCAGTTTGTGCCTCTCAGTATTGTGCACTGCACAGTTCCAATGCTCAAGTTTGGCCCTTAGCCTCCGAAATTGCGCAATCCATCCCTTCAACCTAGAGTCAACTACGCATTGTGTAATATTTGACCTCAAGCTCAACCCATGAGCTCATGATATGTGCAATTATGCAATCACCCAACCCCCCTCTGCCTTCCATAATTTCACAATAGGATGAGCCATTTCCCATCCCCTCAACCTGCCACATTGAACTCCCAGATTGCATAGTTTTCTTCCTTATTCTAGCTTGAACTGCGCATTGTGCAGTCTCAAGGCTCAAGCTTCACCCCTGACTCCTTGGGCTACACAATTGCGCAATCACTGAGCCTCTCTCACATCCTATTACTTGGTTTTGGCTCCATCAATGGATCAACATGCACCATTTTAGACTAGGGGTTTATCAGACTGATGTCGTCTCTTCATGAGTGAATTGCAGATACAGGTACCCTATCATACCATGATATGATGATGAAGAAGGAGATTAAGAAGGGAAACATGTTGAAATACATACTTGTAGCGGATTATGCAAGTTTTTCAATTAAGAGAAAGCAAAGGGACACTAATCTGCGACCACAACTCAAGACTTGATCACATTGAAGACTCCTTGCCGCTAAGCCATATGGAGGTGGATAGAAGAGAATCCTCATGGAGACACATAGAAAGGAGAAAAATAGTGGCTTGAAATTTCCATATCATTAGGAATTCCATGTTAGCATTTTCATGTCATGTTACGTCATGAGTCGTCACATGCCACATCATTATTGTCTATTATGTAAATTACGATTTGAAAATGTATTGTAAAGTGAAATTACAAAGGACATGTATAGAACATTAAGAGTCATGTAAAGTTGGAAAGTCATAGGAAATCAAATAGTCATGAGGGTAGTCAAAGAGTCACAAGGAAGGTGAAACATCACCTCCCCATTGGTTATATATACACCCTTAGTGTATGAGCAAGGGAATTTTCACCTTGGCTCCTCCTGCAAGGAATTACAGAGACAAGCTAGTTCTTTTAGGGAGCAAGGAGTGGCTCCAATGCTCCACTATTGGAGCTAGTGGTGTTTATTGTATAATTTTTTCTTGGAAATTTTACTTAATATTAAAAGCCTCATGGCCAACATGTTCTTCATGCATGGATTATGAATATTTGTAAGACAATTTTGTGGATGTTTGTAATTCATGTTTGATTTCATCTATGCTAAATTAGTTGAAATATTTCAGTTATTTTAGTACTTATCACATTGAAAATGTGTTGTAATGGTTGTTATATTTTTCTCATCCTTGTGGACTATTCCGCTAGATTTTAAACATATATTTCTTGTTGTACTAGTTGTAGTGAATGTGGCCTCTTTTTGGAGAATTTTGCTAGGCGTCAAACAAACCATTCTTGTTTGTGTGTTTCTATAGTAGGGTGGTACTATTACCTCTCTCTTAGAGGTTTAATTTTCCTTTCTCCTCCGCAGTAGAATAAACTTAACACACCTACAACTGAACACTCACCTGGCATACTCACTTGCTTTTTAAATTCACAATTGCACTCCTCTCCCTTGTTGATAGTTAGAGATGAGTAAAATATTTAAGAATTTGGAAACCAAGCCATATTTCGGATGGGGATCTTATCCAAAATGGTGTGAGGTATAATTCAAATCACGTCTCGAGGAGACCCCTTTAATGTTGGTAGGTCTAGCACCATCAACAGGTCTATAATCGTGGTTATTGTTAAGTCCCTCGTTGATACTAGCTTCAATCAAATAATCTATAAGTTTAAGAAGAAAATAGGAGTTAAACAAACTTAATATTTTTTATTTATGTAATGTTTGGTTGGTTGTAAAGATATATTAGGGAGTCTAATCAATAAACTTGGTCTGCTTTAAACAGGCCATAGGACCTCTATTTTGGTTATGGAGAGAAAAAGGTCTTTTTGTTGTTCTAGATTTGGAATCAAGGGAAATTTCATTGACATCAAGGTGAAAAATAAAATGAGAAGTGTATTCATATAACATTTGGTGAAAAATATTATAAAGTTCACTAAATAATTCCTAAGATATTTCGGTAGTATGTTGAAGGGCTTGAAGTAGAATGGTGAGGTTCTTAGTGATTGTGTTGGCATTGCTATGTTATCTAAAGAGATTTGGCTATAATAATTTATGTGTGTTTGGATAGATGATTTGTGAAAATGGTTCCCTAGTTGGGATAAGATTTATAAAGCCTTAGAAGAATAAAAATGTATAAAATGGCCTCTCTAGCTTCATGAATAAGTAACTAGTTACTCACAGTAAGAATAAAGTGGTTGGATGCCTTCATGGTTGGTGAAGATATATATAGCTTCAGACATCCTGTGGGAATTTCAATGCCATGTCAAATTCTCAGTTACTCCTTATGAATTGGATAGAACCACTATTTTAGAAACATCATAGGTTTGAGTTTCATGTTTAACTCCTTTTTTCTTTCTAGCCATGGACAAAATTAAGGTTTGAGGTCTTTAGCCCTAGCCCTTGGCTATATGGTGCAACAAAGGGGACATAGCCAAGAGAAAATAGATTAGGACTAATTAGGCTAATGGTATGAATATTTATTCATATTTATCTTAGCCCTCAATATAGATCGAACCCAAATTTTCCATTACTTAATGGAGATGGGCGAATAAACCTATTAATTGATGGGAAATTTAGTGTTAGCTTGTCATCTTCCAAAAAGAGAAGTTTATTGATGTGAAATCCTAATGCAAATAGAACTTTACAAGCCATAAAATAATGAAATTTTACTTTTGTCAAAGGATTAAATAGGGTTATTGGGAGGTTATAGATCAGCCTTTTGACCTTCGACGTTTTTAAGTGCAATGCAGTCTATTAGGTCATGAAAACTTTTGATTCTAAGTATAACCCACATTATTCGACATATGATGTAATTTTTGGAGTCGTTATTTGACATGAATGATGTTGGGAATTTATAATCCAAATAACAAGAATTTCCTTCATATTTCTAAAGCCTAATAAGGGCCCTAACATGGAAAATACTAATAGGGTAGATGATGATGTGGGTTGACATGGCGCTCAAAAGAGCTGGATGTAGCACAAACATAGAATGAAATGGTTTTAGGGTCCTATATTATAGGAATCTTATTCATTTCATTTTTTCTATGCACTTGAGTTCAATTTGTAAATTCCAGTCTCAATTTCATGATTATTATGGTTTAAAGGGGTCTTTTGTAAGTAAAAGGTTTAAGTTTTAGGATTGAATGTCATGTAAAGTCCCTAAAGTCGAAAGGGGCCTATTTGGTAAAATGCAAAGTGAAGTGTCATGAGGAGTCATCATGAAAGAGTAATAAAGATGTTATGTCAAGGATGGTTTCTTTTATCATTAGTCAATTAAGGTAAGTCATGTCAGTTATAGTAAATCAACCATGGTAAGTCATGTCATGTTCCAATCATTTCAACAAATTCCACTTCATTTTGAAATGGATCATCATTAACATAAAATAAGGCTCTAGAGGTGGATGAAATTTTAAAAATTGCATAGGCCTTTCCATTTCACTCATTCAAATCCAATTATCTAATCTAAAATGCTTTGGAGGACGAGAAGAGGAACAATACTATTTTCTATTGATGTTACTGCAAAAGGTGGAGTATGTTGCGTAACTGAGGGTCTTGTTGCGCATTTCAAGAAGTCATCAATCCAGTTACGAGTAAGCACTTTTCTCACTAATATGAGCTTATTGATGTTTTTGAGGACCAAATATACCCTAGCAAGTTGATCAAAAGCCTCAATAGTCCCTCCAATCATCAGGAGCTATGATTATTGTGTTTTATGTTGCACAAGCTCTTGCTTCCTACCATTGTGCATGAAACTTGTTCCTCTACCACATTCAATGTTGCTTTGAACCCTACATATCTCTATTTTGAACTTCAGTTGAATATCATCTATCAGCCTCTTGTTCTCTTATCTCTCTCAAATAACACTAGTCATAATTGATGCACATTTTCTCAGCATGTTGCGCATATTCCCTGTCTCCACCATGCCGCAAAGTTTACCTTTGAAAGACACCTTAAATTTTTTTGAATAATACTTTAAAGCTTTCACATATAATTATGGATACCCCAAATATGAAGAAGAAGTTCAAGGGAAGATTGTGCAGGAAGAAAATCAAACATGGTTCAATTTGGAGTACGCTACATGTGTTGTGCAAGTCTCTTGCTCGTTTGTTGTAGAAAGGAGTTAGATGATCAAGGGGTGTGCACTTAGTTTGAAAGTTGTTTTAGGAGTTCAAAACCATCTCAGACACATTTCAAGCCAACCCATCAGTTTCATTTTCTCAGAGCAAGGTTGCAAGTATACATAATGTTGCACAATTTGTTATGCAACCATCAAAAGAATTAGGGTTTAATTAAAACTCAAAATTTTGGCATTATTTTTATGTTTGGGAACATCATAAATCATCCATTTTTTCTCATCCAAAGTTCAAGAATGTGACTAAAGCCATGCGAAGACAGCTCATTGCACAAGTGGTTGCGCAAATGTATTTTCACCATATCTCTTAAACCCTATACCCGTTTTCCATGATATTTTTATAGGAGATGCATGGGGGTAAGATAAATGCACTAACTTAATTTCATGTCAAAATTCTTCACTTTTTTCGATAAACAAGCTATTGTCAACTACAACCATTTTTGGATTTTATCAAAATATGTGGGTTCGATTTGGCTTAAAATTTTTGTGAACATGAGGTATGATGATAGTAACTTGACGTCAAAAATTCATCTCTATTGGACTCGTCATTTGGGAGATATTCGGAAAATACAATATGCTATGCAATTGGCACACATGTTGTGTTTTTAGTTATTCAACCTTTTGACTAATGAATTTGACTCCAAAAACTCTACAAATGGTGTTTATGACTATGAATATGTTCTTACCAATTTATTCATTCAATAATAATATTTTTGGAGTCATTTAATGCATTTTGTTCAAAAAATCCAATGTAATTAATGAGCCAAAAAAAATTGTGTTTTTCAGGGAAGTATTTTTTTATCATTTCCATTTTGATGTAATCAATTTTTATCTATTGGGGGAATAGGTGGATTTCAACCCCCTTTGACTTAGGAAGAGGACATTGTATATAATTCAAGAATTTGAATGTAGAAAGGGTTGGATTCAGAAGTGAATAGAGTGTATCTTTTGAAAACTTTGCAAACAATGGAGAAAGTTTTAAAACAATGATCAATGCATCAATACAAAGGCAATTTTGTTCTAGGATTCTTGTGTCAGACATAATGGTGATGTGCCTCTCTTTATGATTTTTCTTCCCTTCTATTTTTCACACATATTTTTCTTCTTAATTGTTTGAAAGAAAATTATGTTACATAATTTACATTGGTACCCTGCTCATGCTTGTCAAATAATTTCATTGTTTTGCTTCTGAAGTTAGATATAAAATTTATCTACACATGATTTATATTTAATGTATCCTTACTCTCATTTCATCCCAACCACACTACAACAAATTTTGAGATCTAGGAGTCTACCTACCTCACCCTATTTCAAACTGGTCTATTGATTATGATTGGTTATTGAACATTACTTTGACTCCATGTCCAATGTATCTCTCTTTCACCTTGTAGACACAAAAAAATAATCTCACTTTGATGGCCCTCATAACTAGCCTAAGATCAGAATCATTCAATCATCCAATTGACCAAGAAAATCATAGTGAGAGAACCCTCTCCAAGGCTATAAGGGCTATATTCTAGCCTAAAAGTGGTATGGGGTTACCTTTGTAATATTTTTTCAGCCTAAAGGAAATTATTGAGTGCTAACACATGGAACGCCCACATGGAAGATAACATGTCATTGTCATTTGGTTCATTGATTTTGTGGCACTGAAGTAGAATGATGTGGCACACCCATGTGGTAGATGCTGTGTCATCATGACATGGCTCATTGGTGATGTGGTGATGACATGGTGACAAAATTGCACTAATGTGGCATTGACGTGGAGGGGAAGTTGCAGGTGATGTGGATTTGGGCATTAACCTATTGTTATACTATGATGTCGAGGAATTGGTTCCTAGAAATTTGGAATCTTGTATTTGGCCTATCTCCCAATATTAATAGAACCTAAACTTTTTCAGTTGACAAAATCAATGGACTCTTTCAAATCACAACCTAAAATCGGATAAGAATAACTTTACTTATTTTGCAGGCCTAGGGTTATTGTTGGAAAATCCCAAAGTTCCATCAGGTGATGGAATGGATGGAGAAGTTGAGCTCCATCACTTGTTGACCCAATGTTAGGTCGGGTATAAAATGGGTTAGGACCAATTATATGATGAAAATATCACCTCGGGTGTTGAAAGGTGATATACCCACCAATGGTCTTAGCTAGAAAACCTGGATCGATGCAAGAGTGACACATGGACAAGGACTTCCACGTACCATCTACATGGTCTAATATGGTTGTTGATGTAGCTTTGGAGGAAAATATTCAATTTTGCATAACTTTGTGCCCAAGGCTCGGATTTTGATAAAATTTATATACTTGGAAAGCTCTCAACAAATAGAAGGAAATGACAATATTAAAATTATGATTTAAGGTGAAGGAATAAAAATGAAATTTGATAGCACCATATTCATAATTAACCTTGAAGGTTGGTTTTAGATAAATATTGCATCCATAATCATGCATTAGAAGATTGGGTACTTTACAAAGTTGACTTTTATTTTGGGTAATTTTGGCCTTAAAATTATTCAAATAGCTAAGACATTTAGAAATATTTGTATAAAATAATGTGAGAGTTCAATGTGAAGGGGTTGAAATTTTAAGGGATAAATTTTATAGTTGAATAAATTATAAAGGAAAGTCGGGACTTATATTTCTCAGTTTTAAAGATTCACTCTTTCAGTTTGTAAGAGTCTATGAATCTCTATATTATTGTCGTCTCTTATGTTTGCGTAAACTTCTAAATCCATGTATTTGATGTTTCAATTCTAAAAATTAAATATCGAAAGCACTAGTTTGGCTATAATTCCCCTATGTTAATGTCTTCATTGTATTTAGAAATGTATGAGATTTCGTAAATGATATTGTTAGTATTTGATATGATTCTTTGATGTCTTTAAATCATTTGGATTATGATTGTATCTCTTTATATAATGCATCACTACAAGGAAAAGACCCTCTAGCGGATGTTTTTGAGGAACCCCTTATAAAAATACCCTAGACATCCGTTTCTAGTGGAGGTTACTAGAGGAGGTTGGCGGATGGAGGTTTTTGCAGACGTTTTTCATCTGATGTGTTTATCATCATCAACCACACCAGTGCGTTCAACAAGAGAAAGCACCGGTGCGCACAAAACATTGGCACACCAGACACCGTGTGCTCTGTACATACCCACCTGGTACGTTGTATTACTGTAGTGCACCGGTGCTTTACGACTCTTCTGCATCGGTGCATCATAAAAAAGTGAGCCAAAACAGAAACCGCCCAGTGCAATATTAAGAAACCGCACCGGTGCGCCCATAAAACCCCACACACTGAAATAGGGTTAAATAATAAAAAAATTACGACCAAAAAACCACATTTTTCACTTTTCTCAGTGCTCCAGAGCTCTCAAGCACCGGTGCAATTATCCTTGTCTAAGCAGTCCTGATATTGGTGCTCCCATTGCATCCATTGCACGCACTGCTGTTGTGCATTGCCCACCAATCTCCAGCTTGAATTTTTCAAAACGGTGGGCAAATTTTATTTTGCAAATTCTACAGCCAATATGCCTTCTCAACAGCCAAATGTACAGATATTTTTCTTGTTTTTCCATAATTAAGCCTTTTAGCAGATTATAATTTCAAATAACCTTAAAATTAACCATTTAAAAGAAAAAATAATAATTTGTTGCGCGGTGCGCTCAAGCTGTTAGGCTCACACCGGTTCGCGGTGCTTCCTGTAAAATTTACAGGTCACACCGCAACTGGTGCTAATGGTATCCGCACAGGTTCCGGGGTGGTACCGAAAGGTGCACCGTGTTATTTTAAAAAATTTTAAAAAAGTGAGGTGCGGTCGTTTACCCTGCCACACCGTTGACAATGTGGAATAGTGACAACACAATGCGTTGACTGAAATATACGCCCCGGGGCGGGTAATGTTGTCAGCATAGCGCATTCCGCATTTCTACAGGGTCAATGGTGCAGCCTGGTAAACCGGTGCTAATGGTATCCGCATAGGTTCCGGGGCGAGTAATGTTGTCAGCGCACTGCATTCTGCATTTCTACAGGGTCAATGGTGCGGCCTGGTAAATCGGCGTTAACAGTATCCGCACAGGTTCCAGGGCAGTACCGAAGGCGCACCGTGTTATTTTAATTTTTTTTTAAAGTGCGGTGCAGTCGGTTACCTAGCCGCACCATTGACCTAATGGAATAGCGGCAACGCAGTGCATTGACTAAAATATCAGCCCCGAGATGGGTATTTTTTTCAGCGCACCGCTATCCGTATTTCGACAGGGTCAAGGTGTGGCCTAGTAAAAGACTGCACCGTTGACTATGTAATGATGGCAGGAGGTCAGTCCACTGACTTAAATATATGCCCTGGGGCATAGATTTTAGTCAGCGCACTGCACTCCTAACATCGTACATAGTCAACGATGCGCTAAAATTTTTCGGGAGCACCACCGCCGGTGCATTGCATATTATCTGGTGCACTGTCGCCGGTGCGCTCCATAAAAATACGCACCAAGACCGGTGCATGACTATTTTTTTTGGCACATCGACTGTTTTTTTTGTTTTTCCAAAAAAAATTATATATGTATATTTCTAAATACATGTATCATTTAATAAAAAAATTGTATTTAATATGTCAATCATTCAGAGACGTGAAAGGAGAGAAAAGGGGGAACAATAACAACAGTCGGAGCAGTATAACATGGCTCGCCTGTGGGAGGCACGAGAGAGGGAGAGAGATGTGTAACCTCGCCCTATTACAGCAGCTACCTAGGGGCTCCTAAGGTAGGTAGGCCTCCTAGAGTTCTATGAGGAGGTTACTTCCCTAAATGGCCATGGTTTGTTTTTGAGACATATTATCCGAAGGTGGAATGCCCACCAACAGGCTTTCCCGGTTGGTTGTAACTAGTGGTACACGCCCACTAAGGAGGATATATATTTCATTACATGGCTATCAAGGAGAGGGTGGATTTTCCCTCGTTCCCAAAGTTTCCAGCTAGCTATGTAGCAGGGAGTCAATTAGTGTACTCGTGGTGTACTCCCAGAGATACATTGAAGCATCGGTACTGTCTCCTTTACATTTTCAGGTCACTGGAGGTCAATTACGTATTCATGCATTTGGTAGTGAGGAGGTGGAGTGCCTCTCACTTCTAATTTCGACCATTTCACACAATACAGGTGACGGGAAACGCATTAGTTGCTTGCTTCTATATTATGTTGATTATTTAGTACAAGAGCCATGACTTGTCAGGTGGTCTGCCATTTTTTTGCGGCAGTTCTGTACAACCTTAGATAGATGTCATGCTCATGCGCAAGGGAGGGTCAACTTCCCTTTTTCTTTAGAGATTTTTTGTTTATTTTTTGAGAGGTTTCCAGAGATGAGGCCTACTTTTTTTCGACATCCTCGTAGGCTAATGTTCAAGGCACAGATGCACATGTGGGGGCAGATGATGCCCAAGATGGGCGAGACTCTGTTTCCAACGAGGATATCGAATGATGCACTAGAGTTGCTAGCCAGTGTTGACGATCATCCCTTCATTATGGTCCCCTGTCCTTATGCGGGTTTGGATTGGCAAGGGTGTTCCAACATCCTCTTCACATCTGATGAGTCACTGAATGATAGAGGTAATATACTATTTTATTTAAATTTATTCTAACATGTTCTTTAACTTGTTTTTATTAAATTATGTAATGAAAATTTCTAATTATTTTTGTGTACTTGTATATATTTTGCAGACATTGGGTATTTTGATGGAGAGGACATGCCATCACCACCGCATGATCCAGGTGTGGACCCTGATGATGATCAGGCATGCCAGATTTCGAGGATCATCAGGAGGCCGGTGCAGAGAGACTTGCTCCTACTGGTGCGCCGGTACCGCCTTTTGCTAAGCGTGGTCGACTTGATAGCATATACAGAATGGAGTTGGGAAACCAAATCACTACATTGGTTGTTGAGGCAGCATTAGGCCCACTCATATGAGAGACATACAGGCCAATGGTAGGTTGTTACAGGTTTGGAGAGGCATGTTGCGTGACATGTACAGACTGATGTGGCATGTCGTAGGAGCCATGACCTTAGTTACGCAACTAAGGAGGACCATTGCACGTTATAGGCGTGGTCAAGATGCAGCACGTGATCGAGTCCGCGAGCAACGACTCATCATCTCATGATCGTTCATCTCGCTTCGCGCCAGATGAGAAGCCTCCACTAGCATCTAGCAGTATTCATCATGGAGATTAGGCTAGACCATCGACCACGTCTAATCAGCAGCCTGCAGCATCCAGCAGTACTCATGATCATGAGTAGGTTGGACCATCGACCGTCGACACTACACCATTGACTGAGTAGGCCTCAACTAGTACTATTATATTTGATGTTGTACCACGACCTAATCCATAACATTTATATTACAGTTGTATATTTTTTACATTATTCAATATTATATATATATATGGTCCATGCATTTTATGTTCATGTTGCAGTTGTACTTAATTTACATGTTGGTGATCATCATGATGTGTATATTGTTAGGTAATGTTATATATGTTCATTTAATGTGCAGCTTGCAGATAGATGTGTATGTGATAGCATGAGTTATTTGACATGAGATGTATATTTGATGTTTGCATTGTGATGATGTTAATATCTAATGTTAATTGTGTTTTGTTAGATGATCATGATCACGATGATGTTAGTGATTTTGAATGTGTATTTTAGTCAAATATGATGTTTGTACGATGGTTATCATGAACGTGATGTTTATTAATTAATTCAATATTAAACGATCATGATATTGTAAAATTGCAATATTGTAATTCTAATTGTATGTAAAATTATAAAATTGTAATTTTAATTGTAATTTTTTAATTTGTAAAATTGTAATTGTATATATGTAAAATTCTAAAATTGTAATTGTAATTGTACGTGAAATTGTAAAATTGTAATTTTAATTCTAATTCTAATTCTATGTAAAATATTTGTAAAAAATTAATTGTATTGCTGTAAATTGATTGTATTTGTAAAATTCTAAAATTGTAATTGTAATTTTAATTGTAATTGTATGTGAAATTGTAAAATTGTAATTCTAATTCTAATTGTATGTTAAATATTTGTAAAATTTTAATTGTATTAATGTGAAAAATTTAATTATATTAATGTGAAATGATTTTATTAAAATTTTTAAGTTTGTAAATTTATAAAACTTTAAATAATTGTAAAATAATAAATCTAGAATAATATGAATTATTGTAACATAATAAAGTTTAGAAAATAATGCAAATAAATTCATGTACTTTAGAATTATCATTATTTTATTATGATCTTAGATACAAAAAAAAGAACTAATTTATACAATACGCCATTTTTTTTTAGATCAACATAACTGCAAATTATAAAGTGAAATATTGATTTTAACATTAACACAATGAAAATTACCAATTAATTCAAAATACATATTATAATGTTTCGAAAAACCCATCTTAAAAAGTATAAATATCGATGAAATAACACATTTACCATATCACTCTCGGTTCTCATGATCACCCTCATTATCTTCCAGCTCGCATGGCATGATAACACTATTGTTCTCAAAAATATGTTTTGATCTAGGGTCATGTGTCAATACGAACCACCAATCCCTATCCAACACATATCGATAAAAAAACACCTGGTTGCAGTGTTTGTGGAAAACATAGGGCTCCTTAGCTTCATCCCACATCTTTCTAGAGTTGATACATATCAGCCTACTATTGTGATCTTCCTTTACATTATTCCGATCAAAGGCGTCCCACCACTTGCACCTAAAAATAACACATTGGAAAGAAGAGAAATCCACTTCAATGATCTCTTGTATATTTCCGACGTAACCTAATGTCCCTCGTACTAGGTTTTGATTACGGTGGCTAGATCAACAGATTGATCGAACTCGACTTCCACTCCACAATCTTGTGTGATGTTTCCAGCATCGGCATTTTCTGTTTGAAAATGGTGTCCATATGCCCACATAGATGGGAACAAATGCACCTATTATAAAAAAAATTAAAAAATCATAGTGTCATGTGTCTTATAATAACCCAACAGTTAAAATATGAAATACAGATGGCTTATAAGTTTCAAATTTACATATAAATTAAAAATATTATTACCAAGTTGCTGCACCCAATCCCTACGTTTAGTGCATCCTCTTCGACACACGGGTAACGACCTGTTGCACCGTATTTCTCTATGACTTGGTCAACAACCCAACTGTTGGGGCATATTTTTGGCATATTTTCTTTTAAATGATCAGGATAAGGCACACTTCTACCATTCAACCATCTGAATTCTTTCTTGGCACTATCCCATTTCATCCTCTTTTCTTCGTACAATGCGACTCACAGTTGTGTCGCTTCAAAATTGTAAAGAACGAATTTATTGATTGCTTCAATTTCTACATTCGTTGATGAAATCAAACTGAAATTATACAGAACTTAGAGATCAAAATATAAATTATATTGAAGTTCAACATGAATATTAACTTTGTGTAAATTTGAAAAATTACAAGTTGCTTACTCTTTATCAAGCGCTTTTTTCCACTCGTTTGGAGAAACTCCCCTTCTCTTTTGTCTTCATCCCTTTCATCGTCCCAAATCACCACATCTGGTTTGTTATCAATCTGCTTGATGTACTCACTAGCATAATAGAAAGACTCATACAATATGTACCCCTCTGCCATAGACCCCTCGAGTTTTTCCCTTTGTCGAACAAAACCTTTCAATTTCTTCATGTACCTCCCTAAGAAGAACATCCAATGGCAAGAAACCACCCCAACTAATTCGACCTCATCTACTAGGTGGTTTAGAAGATGAACCTGTAAGTCCATGAAACTTGTCGATAGTTCCTTCTCAAACATACAAACAATCTCAACTATCTTTTGACGCCACCATGCAATGCTAGCCACATGAATATCCTTTGACCTGATCCAACGTACAAATGCAGATAATTTAGATACGGCATGTCCTAGGTCTTGAAGGAATTCATGTTTCACACACCCATGCACAAACAAAGGATAATGACACTGCAAAGTTATAAACACGTGCAATATATACAAAATTAGTTATGTTTTATGATCTCCACATGGGATAAAATTTATTTATATAACAAATAACAAAATCGTGCTTTTGACATTATACGTACTCTTAGAAGATTCAAATGGTCATAAGATTTTGATTTCAACCCCAACAAATGGTCATCCATGGTGAAGCAGAACCGTAGTGAAGACCTGTATGAAGTCGGCACACTCACACCCATTATAACTTCATTTACCAAAGAAATATCATCTTTTTTTTAAATCCATGGGACATCACCTTCTTTGAAAAACCATGAATTAGAGGGACCAATGCTTGCCTCTGATCTCGTACTTTCTAATTGTCTTGGCCAATATTTTTAGTTTCTGGAGTAATAAGCTCTTTCCTAACAGCCAATGTGTCACTTTGTTTCGATGATATGTGCCTCCATAAAGAAGATGAGACATTTTTAAATATATGCACGAGATCTAATAAGTGGGTAACCTTAAGATGCTCCCAATATGGGAGGTTATAAAAGATAGATTTCCTTTTCATCCCAATGGGCAATTTCTCAACATAGGTGTCGAATAATTTTGGATCATCGAACTTAGGCTCCCCATTTGAATCAAACATTTCTATGAACTCATTCTTCTTCTCTCTCTCATATGCTCTAAGCATTCAGCTGGTGTCGTTATTGGAGGCCTTTGGGTTATCTCTCGTTTACCATTGAAAGAGGATGTTTCTCTTCTGTAAGGGTGTTCTTCTAGGGGGATTACCCTAGAGAAATCATACACTAGCTTTCGTAGGTCCTTGGACCATCTAGATTTTAGAGAAGTTCTACAACATTTACATCCAAAATACCATTTTTTACAAGACCTGCGAGATTATTGTATACAATTAATATGCATGGCACATTAAAGAATATCATGAAGATCAGAACAAATATTGCAACGAAATAAATAGCTAATATGTGAAAGAATATTGTTACTTATATAAAAAAATCAATAAATTAAACATGTAATTTACTAGATCAAACTCCTAAGCATGGATAATCATGTATCATGTGAGCACATATGCCATACAATGTAAAACTCCTCTCTATTGCAATGGGTCTTGATACATCATATACATTTATCCCATCCCATAATTCCTTCAATTCATCTACCAGTGGTTGTAAGTAGACATCCATATTCTTCACTTGTCTTCTACCAAGGACTATGAGAGCCAACATAAGACGTTCATTCTTCACAAACAACCATAGGGGGGTATTTTTATTGATAACTACTACAGGCCAAACAGAATAGTTGGTATTTTGGAGGGAATATGGGTTGACGCCATCCATGGCTATGCTGAGTCGTAGACTTCATACTTCATCCTTGAATTTTCCGGGCCATGTATCCTCTATATGCTTCATGGCTATTGAATCAGTTGGGATTCACATAACTCCCAACTCACTTCTGTGTGAGGCATGTCATCCATGCAACATAGCTAGTTCTTTTTAACGAAAGAGACTTTAAATCCTTGGGATTATAGGCATGCCCCTCAATAGCTTAAAAGGAGGACCAGTACGTGATTTACCTTTCTTTTTTTATTTATCATACCTATCATGCCCACATTTCAGACACATATCTTTGTCTGCATATTCTCCTCTATATAGAATACAATCATTTGGACATGCATGATATGATATGTACTCAACACCCAACATCTTCAACAATGTCTTTGCCTCTTCGTAGCTATCGAGAAAGACATTATCACTAGGAAAAACCTTATCTTTGAATAACCTATAGTTGGTGATCATGGAAAAATATATTAATAAAAGTACATTAATGTCGATATAATTATTAACGTTCATAAAATTTACCATTTGTAATGTTCATTGTAGTGTACTGATTATATTTCAAATTTATATAACGGAGTACTTTATGATAACTT
Source organism: Pinus albicaulis (assembly GCA_034641835.2). Classification (NCBI taxonomy): domain Eukaryota; kingdom Viridiplantae; phylum Streptophyta; class Pinopsida; order Pinales; family Pinaceae; genus Pinus; species Pinus albicaulis. Next base: position 601,085,078 of record CM076570.1, read on the forward strand.
ACCTCAAAAGTTTCGAGAAACAGGCATTCGACAAGCCAAAATTTTCTTTCAAGCTGTACAGCAACATCGTTGTCCCCAACTGGGTAGAATTTGACTAACCACCAGGTCCAAAGAGAGGGGTGGTGGAAGTAAATTTAAGGCTTTCGAAAAAGGTGTCAGTGATATGAGCATCATCCCCTAGCTGATTATCATTTCGGAATGCATCTAACAACATTGTCTCCATGGCGGTCATATCCCTTAAGTAATCATCCATAGTAACCTTTGTTTGATTGCCTCCATTGGCAGCTTGTGAAGAAATACTATTGCTGTAGTCATTCCTAATTGGTGAATCTGGACGTAGCAGGAATTGAATCGATGGTTGATTCAACCATTCTTGGTATCGTTCCTCTCCGATTTTTTCTCTTAATTCAGTCTTCTCTCGATTTGACATTGTCATGGGGTGCAACGGAAGATGGTAGGTAGGTCTCTCATCATCACTAGAATCCTAATACTTTAAAAAATATATATTTGAACATAATTAGTACAAAATATATGATATCAATTAGTAACCACGTTGACAATATTGCATGATTATAAATTGGTTTAACATTGAAATAATTACATTAATCAATATACCAAACAATTATATTTACTACCACCATTGTCCTAGGATTGTGGTTTGAAGATGCAATATTGTTACAACTAGTAGGGTGAAGCAGCTGTCCATTTTCATCTACCAAATGTGCCTTGCGGTATGCAGCTCCTGATAAGAGCTTCCAACATTTTGGAGTTGTTTCAATATTTTGTACATCTGAACTCGATGTTGAATCTGCATGAACCTACAAATTTGTATACATTATAAATTTAATTAAGTTGTGCATGATTAACATGGATAAAAGACATAAATTAAATTAGATAATGAAAATATAAATAAAATCTGAAGTAAATATTACGTCTCGAGATGGATAGGGAGAACTCTGCGATAGATTTTGAGAAATATTATGGAATGAGCTGGATTTTGAAGAATTGTCCATTCGATATAATTATGATATATTCTCCCTGCATTTGAGAAAAGTGAACAATAAATTTTGGTGCACACACCTAAAAGTAATTTCGGTGCCTTAAAAATGGACTTCTTGTTATCGGTGCTAATGTACAGATCACCGCACCGGTACGTTTTTGGTACTGCGCACCGGTGTCGTTTTATAAACAAACGCACTGGTGCGGTGCTATTAAGTGACACACTAGTGACGAATAATCACAAATAAATAAATAAAACGCAACTCTGTTTTCTTTAAGTGAGAAAAAAAAAATTGGTAAATTGAAAAATGGGCGGCAAAATATTTTTGAAAACCTAATTTCATAGAACATTTCTTTAAATACTAAACACTTTTCATTATTTCACTATTTTTGCAAAAAATTTCAACCAGAGATTTGAAGGAGACATACCTGGAGCAAATAGAGCACGAGACCACTGTGGAGCAGAGAAATATGTTCGAACAAGAGTATTTAGACAATCAGAATTCCAAACCTCTAGTGATTCAAACCCTGTAGCATAGAATTTCAAACAATCTCGTGATTAAAGTTTATTGTTTTTTTACTTTTTCTGTTGTTTTTTTAATTTTTATGCAGTTTTGTTTACTTTTTCTGCAGTTTTAAGAAACAAAATAAATAAATAAATAATCCATTTTTAGAAACAAACCCTAGATTCTTTTTTTTTTCTGCCCTTTCTTCTCCCTCTTTCTGTGATTTCAGAATTAGGGCTTTTCAATTTTAGATTTATAGGGTTTGTATTGCTAAATATAGGCATAAGACATACAACCCATGGGATGACTTGCATAGTCGGATCTTAATCCATGTCCTCCCTTCCGTGAATTTTAAAAAAAGAAAACAGATTTTTTTTCATCGATGCGCCCGACATAACCTAGCGCACCAATGCTCTGTATTATCCTAGTGCACCGCGAAAGTACTATGAAAAAAATAAAAAACAAAATATTTTTATACCAGTGCACCATATGTAAAATATGGCACTAGTGCGCTATTTCATTATGGCGCACCACGAACGTGCTATTTCACACAAAAAAAAATCCATTTTAGAAACAAACCCTACATTCCTTTTGTTTCTGCCCTTTCTTCTCCCTCTTTCTGTGATTTTAGAATTAGGTCTTTTCAATTTAGATTTATAGGGTTTGTATTGATAAATATAGGCCTAATAAATCCAACCCACGGGACTGCTGAGTGTGGAGCCTGATTATCTTGTTTATTTTGTATCACAGCGTTGGACCCCTGTACCTTAATGGGGTGGCAACACCGCCTGTAATTAAACGTTACCTTGGGGGGCTAGGGTTGGCGAGGGGATTCAGGGGCAAAGCCCCCGAAGCTAAGAATAGATGTGAAATTGCCTTGTAAAAGTATAGTGATTTCTAGTCAATCTGGGCCATTCATTAGGCAGATGATCTGACGGTAAAAGTTATGTTTAGTTTAGGGTTTTTTTCCCTAGAAGGCAACCCCTCGCTTTTATGAGGGTATTGTATTGCGGCTATGGAGAGTGTGTGTATTCTCAGAGCAAGAAACATATAGAGAGACTGTGAGAGAGAACAGAGGATATTATAGCGGATCTGTTGTAGGTTGTGTCTCTTCTTTTTTGCTGGATAGTAGAAAAAAAGGATTGGTTGTTCGGGGTGGACGTAGCCCAAACTGGGTGAACCACGTATATATGTGTCTCTCTGGTTTTATGTGTTTTGTGTGCTTGTGTTTTCCGCATATTTTGTATGTTGCATTGCTCTGTAATATTTAATTTTCTAACAGGGACGACTTGCATAGTCTGATTCCAATCCATGTCGGCCCTTGCATGAATCTAAAAAAAAACATATTTTTTTCATCGATGCACCCGACATAACCTAGCGCACCGCAAAAGTACTTTGATAAAAAAATAAAAAATAAATATTTTTTTCTCAGTGCCCCCTATGTAAAATATGCCATTGGTGCGCAATTTCATTATGGCGCACTGCAAACGTGTTGTTTCACACAAAAAAAAAAAATCATTTTAGAAACAAACCCTACATTTTTTTTGTTTCTCCCCTTTCTTCTCCCTCTTTCTGTGATTTCAGAATCAGGGCTTTTCATTTTATATTTATAGGATTTGTATTTCTAAATATAGGCCTAAGACATCCGACCCATGGGATGACTTGCATAGTCGGCCCTTGGGTGAATTTAAAAAAAAACAGATTTTTTTTCATCGATGCTTCGGGCGTAACCTAGCGCACCTGTGCGCCATATTGTCCAAGCACACTGCGAAAATACTATGATAAAATATTAAAAGACAACAAATATTTTTTTATCAGTGCGCCAAATGTAAAATATGGCACCGATTTATGCTACAAAATCTAACACTCGACGATTTTTATTATTTTATCTATGTTAATCGGTGCAGTGGTTAACATGTAACGCACCGGTGATCCTTGTTGACATTGAGCATCATATGTCCTATTATACGGTTTGTGTAGTGCATTTATAATACCTCCATGCACCGACGTCGATGTGTACATAATAAATGGCGCATCGGTTTCTTGAGATTTTTTTTTTTACCTGAAAAGTTGACAATTTATTTATAAATATATTAATGAATGACATGGTACAGGTTTCAGATTGATAAAGAAATAACAGACAAGAGATCAAGTAACAAAAATACTGATAACACATCAAGAAAAGCAAAAAAAACAAGTTCTTTGTAAATTCTTTACAAAAAATATTATTTTTGAACTATAATATGTAAGTTTAATTAATATGTATTGTTTATTGTGTATCATGCAAAGCCATAAAATGATGAAGCTCGATAAGATTATTTCTGATCTAGGACCAGAAGAGCGTAAAATCTTGATGGAAAAATTGCAAAAGGATGAATCAGGTGAATGAAAAAATAGTATCGATCCAATATGAGTTTCTTTTTTTATTTTTTATTAATAATATACTTAAACTTATTAGATAACATGTGTCAAAAAATATATTAATTCACATATGTTTAATGTTCTACAGGGACCAACAACTCAGAAAAGGAATGTTGTTCTAAGAAAAGAAAAAAAATAGAATACACAAATGAAAATTAATTACTCCTTAACTCATCTGGAGTGGTGTTGGAGGTTAACGAAATGGGGAAAAACTTTTACAAAAGTTTGAGGGATCTAGTGGAATGAATGTATAGACGTTCTTTCCACTTACAATACAAAAACAAATCTAATGATTCTAAGAACCAAATTTTATCTAAACTACAAGAAGAGTTTCCAGAGAATTGGTCAATGAGACATGTCAGACTTTTAATAACAAAAACGTACAACAACGAAAAAGAAGGAATGAAAAAGTAATATTCCTTTAAAGGTTTATCTAGAATTATTTATAAATATCACTTTTGTTATATTTACTTTTCATATATCAATATAAAATTAAATATTTTACTGTCATGCTACATTTTCAGGAATATTATGAAAATCTCAAAAGATGAACGAGCTGATATCAAAAATATGCTAGTAGGAATGTCCAAAAAGGTGTACAATGAGATGGTCAAAGAAATGGACAAAATTACATCGCAGGAGGAACCATCTCAACAACAACGTGCTTAAAATATAATATGTAATCATTGAATTTTTCAATCATTAGGTACAATAAACAAACAATTTAGCATTAAATATTAATTTTCAAGTACTTTCTTGCAAAAAAGAATAGAAAATTGAACCCATTCAGCACATAAAACAGGACGACAAGGAAGAAAAGGGTTGATATCTAAGTTTGTGAGTAATTGTTACTTCCTTATAACAACTTAACTAGATTTTATTTTTATATTTTTTAATTTGTTTTACAAAAATCATCATTGAATGTCTTCAAACAGGTGCTAACATACAAAGAACAACCATCAAATGAATTGATTGAAATTGGGTTAAATATGGGTTGTGAGTATATGTTGGCATATCAAAAATTAATTGTGGAATTTGTAAGCATCTATCGATCTTGTTTTACTTATCTCCGTCTATAATTAATAGAACAAAAAAATATTTTTTATTAAATATATGATTTGTTATAGGGTATAAAATTTGTATGAAACAAAGTAGGGAACTGTGCCAACAGATGAAATCTTGAAAGATTGCATGTTACATGGTTTTGAAAGAATGTGTATAGTTTATGAGTCAATTGTTGCAACGGTACGTCATTTCTTTTCAATTTACATTGATGTATATTATTTAATATTACAATTCTCATTATTCTCACCAATGTATATACATTCATTACAGTTTATTTTTATGTTTGTAGATGGAAGGTGAAGAAGAAGAAAACAATCAACTCCATGAACAAAACATTCATGAAAATAACCCAAGTCATGGAAGTAGCTCTAGCAATGACAGTAGTTCAAGCGAAGAATGATGATCACTATGTTTGGATATCAAAGCAAGGCGTTGTATTTTTTTAAATATTATCCTGTGAAATCATACATTTTTTTTAATGTAATGGACATAGTGTCCCAATTGAAAGACAAAGGGATACCAATAATTGTCCCATTTTTTATGACAAAGACTGCCTTATATATATATATATATATATATATATATATATATATATATATATATATATATATATATATATATATATATATATATATATTAATTTATTCTATTGTGTTCTCCATTATCGCTGTGAAATGCAACACCACTAATTAAATTTATGGATGATTAAATATTATAATGAAGAGATGTGAAATTTGATGATATGATATAACAAATTAATCCAAACATCACATTCAAATGCACTAATAAAAATTTAATTCATATGAATGTTGTTATAAGATATATATGTGTCGACTTTTGATGAATAATGAATTTTAAAAAATCACAATAATTATGATATGATATAACAAATTAATCCAAACATCACATTCAAATGCATTAATAAAAATTTAATTAATATGAATATTGTTATAAGATGTGTCAACTTTTGATGAATAATGAATTTTTAAAAATCACAATAATTGCACTGTCACAGGTCGATGTTTCTAAAAAATACAAAATGAAAACTAGTGTGTGTCAGTTACTGTACACTGGTGCGTTTGTATTCTGAAGCGCACCGGTGCATTTCTACGAACTATGGGCACCGCACAAATACCAAAACCAATTAAAAATATCGGTGCGTTTGTGCAGTACTGCGCACCGTTACGTTTATGTGGAATTACGCACCAGCGCATTTGGACGACCTCTAGGAACCGACAAATACTGATACCAATTATAAATCCCGGTGTGTTTATGTGATACTGCGCACTGGTGTGTTTATGTGTCTCTACACACCGATGCATTTGTATGACCTATGGGCACCGCACAAACACTGATACCAATTAAAAATCTCGATGCATTTGTGTGATACTGCTCACCGGTGCATTTCTATAAGTCTACGCACCGGTGCGTTGAGATGACCTATGGGCACTGCACAAATCCCAAGACCAATTAGAATGGCCTCGTGCATTGTATCACCAACACTACGCCTGGTACGGCAGTGCGGTTTTATACCTTAACGGCCCAGTGCATTCTCCTTCGACCGTCTCGGGCCACCTTCTAGATGTACGCACCAGTGTGTTCAAGCCTGAGTAGCGCACTGATGAAAAAAACATCCATAATAACCTCTGGCCACCCATTTTCTTTTAGTTGTGTTTAATTTCCGTTAAAATCTCTACCAAAACCTTCGTAACCATAAACGGATGTTGTAGAAAATGTTTTTTTGACAATTTTGGCCAATTTTAGAACACTAAAAACCTCCTTTTTAACCTCCGCTAGAGAGTCTTTTCCTTGTAGTGCATCCTGTATTGCTAATAATTTTTTTTTCTTGATAGTAATACCTTATAAAGAGATCTGAATATTTATTTGTCAAATATCTTCACCTTGCCATTTATATTTGTTTATATTCTTCTTAGTTATTATCTTATAATTTTAATAGTGTTTGTTACAATGTAATTAATTCCTATGAGATTGAGATTATAATATCTTATGTCGTGAGTTGATCTTGAGAGTTTCATTTAAAATCTCAAATTTTAAAGATGAGTGAGAAATATATGTGTTTATAATGCCTTGGCATAGTTCCCTACTAAGGAACATATCAACGATACAACACACTCAACATGTATATGTTAGTTGTGTTTAAGAGTATTCAATGTTAAAGACTAGATGAATACAAAAAAATTATTTTCTTGAGAGTTTCATTTAAAATATGAAATTTTAAATAAAAGTGAGAAATTTGAGCGCTTATGGTGCCTTGGTGCCTTGGAATAGTTCCCTAGCCAAAAACATCTCAAGGATGCAACACACTTAACATGTATATCTTAGTTGTGACTAATAATCTTCAATGACAAAGACTAGAAAAATATAAAGTATTTATTATTTAATATTTTTATAATGGTACAATAACAACTATTAACCCTAGAGACATACACTACCATTTATTTATTTTAAAACTAATGCTATCCACCATTTAAGAATTTAATTGGAACCATAGTTATCAGTTAGATATTTGACCAAATCACATCTTGATGAAAATTCATATAGAGATAACTAAAATTTAATTTCATCAACAAACTATCTATTGTTATGTGTTATGGGCTACATGCACTATAAACTTAATCACATGAAATGAACAATGTTGTTTACACCACAATTCGTATATCATATAAAAATAATGTCATAAAAAGGAATGTAATTTTTTTACCCTATAGATTACATTTCACATCATTTATATATCCAAATTTAATGTTAATTGTAAACATAAAATCATTATACTATCAAAGCATCCATATGAAATTGTTAGACTATCCCTGTTTGACATGAAATTCCATACCATGATGTATCTAAAGGATTATATTATGCCAATATATAAGTATCCACTCTGCATACATTGAACTATCTTGGGATTACAATGTAACCACTTTATTTTCATTGGTGATAAGACCACATTAGAGAATATACACTCTTTAAGATAGATGTTAATACTCACATTACAAAGTATCCACTATATATTCATGGATGCTATATTTGTATCACGGAGTATAAAACTCTATATTTTAAATTTTAAAAATAAGTCTAAGTTATAACCCTTCACCATTGAGTTATGATACAAAGTATAACTCTATATTCATTTAAAAAGAATACTATTAACATAAACATCAATAATGAGTTGCAATTCAAAGTATAGCTCAATTCTTTTCCATTTCATGTAAATATTACACTATATACTATAGGACCCTTCACCATTGAGTTATGATGCAAAATATAACTCTTTATTTATTTAAAAGGAATACTACTAGAAATTGCACCGGAGGTTGCAAATGAAACGCTGTAAGGCATAAATTTGAGAAGAATAGTGATATATAAAAATTCATTGAAGATAAAAAAATAGCAAACAAAATGCCACTCAAGTTGGAAGATAAAGATAAATCACTTACATTATGCCAATTTGGCATATTCTATAACCTTTCCAACATAGATTTCCTCTTAATATTCAAAGATGGTCTTTCAAGTCCAAATAGAAAATATTTGATAGATTTTGGAAAAATATAGTTAGTATATGACATCATATAATCTAAATAAAACAAACTTAATTCATAAAAATATGATTCCTATTTTTCCAAATCTAAATTTGTATCAAAACCTCAAAAATTTCAGACATCATCATGTGTTAGTTGACAATGAGCCAGACACCAACTCCAAAATATTCATAACTTTTGGTGTAAAATCTACGACTTTGATGGGACAATATAGTGAAATACACTTGATGATGTTCAATATCTCCAATGTTTCCTCTAAGAACATCATCTCTGAAAATTGTAAAGGAACATTTTGAATTACAAAATAATGTAGATTTTTTATATTAACATAGGGTTAGTTTTATTTATTTTATTTTATTGTGAGATAGCATCTGATTCGGAGATCACCTTTCATTGATTTTGAATTTATGAAAACATTGTCCTTTTTTTATGACAACTTTGTTTATTTCTAACAAATAGTTCTCCCTTTCATGACAATTTTGTAAATTCTTTTATGCTGGCGGGGATTACTGTCATCTATGTAACATTCGTAGCACTTCGATTTTAAACATGATTTTGAACCAATTGCATGAAAACAATACTAATGTGATTGGTACACATTTGAGTAAGTCTTTGGAATTGTGTGATTCACATGAACCCTAGAACATTTGGACTCTTTTCAACCTCGGGTTTGGTTTACCGATTCCTATAACACATCCACTACTTTTGATGTTCTTCATCAACATGCAATCCTCTATTGGAAGCTCCTATTTTCTTTCCATGAATTTCTCGAGGAAGAGGAATGAAATGAGGAAGGACTTGAAACGCCTAGGTTAGTGTACTGGAGAAGAAGGATGTTCAATTGAATTAATGCCCTTGTAGAGACTTTACAAGAAGGATGTTAAATTGAATACATGCCCTGTACAGACTTTACCTCGATAATTTTATCAAGAACAATACTTCCATTTGGTCTAGATGTAGACCAATAGAAACTAACTACAGCTAATTGAAATTTATTCAAAATTAAATCTTGTAGGGAATTTTGATCCAGTTCATCACTTCCTGGAGTAGAAAAAATACTAACTAGCATTCCTATCCAATCCAATGAAGCATATTAGTGGTAAAGTAATCTATCCAATTATGTGAAATGGGCATGTAACACTAACAGAGTGCTTGTCCAATTTTTTCCTCTCTTCATCTCTTGTCTGCCAAAGGTTGAAATCTCCCATCATCTACCGTTGGGTGAGTGTAAGTGGCTACTTATAGTAATGTAAACCATGCTTTGAGTGCTCCTACGAATGTAAGAAGCAATTTATGAGAATCAGTGAAATACAACACTTATGGATTCTTCTCCAAATCTGCAGTTTAAAATGTGTAGTTTTGAAAGTGTAGGAGTCGAATAATAATCACATGTAGCCTCTTCCTTTCATAGTTATGTCTGAGTATGTACTATGGGCCACATGGAAGACGTGTAAAATGGAACCGATTTGCAAAATTTTAGGTGCACTTGGTATGCCTAGATTCTGAATTAAGTATAGAACTAGTTTCAAATGAGTGGCTTTGTTTTGTTATTTTAAGAAAAATCGTAAAACTCATGTTTTCTGTATTTCTAAATTAATTCAAGAATTTTGAGTAGTGAATTCCCCCCTGGAAATGCTTGTTAACGACTATAAGTTGGAAGAACGAATTCTAAGAAATCGATTTAATAGTGATATGCTTTGTTCATTTATGAGTGCTCGGATTTCACTTAGTGGCTAGTGGTTTGATAATATATTTTAGGATTTCAATGCAATAAGATTCTATTGAAACAATAAATTGTATATTTTCAAATTTTAGAAAGTCTCCAATAGACAAACAAAGTCGCCTCTCAAATTATGTGTTTTTATTGACTTATGTGTTTCATTGATTCCTGTGCAATCTTATCATTCCTTTGGCATAAAATAGAGTTGATTTTATAAGATAAAATTTCCAAACATAGGTTGGCACAAAAAAACCTTTTCGCTTATAACCTTTGTAGCCATATATAGATGATTAAGGAAATTTGTCTAATTCGAAGTAAACTTAGAGCAACTCGGTATCACAAACCTGGAGGTAAACAAAAAAATGATGCTCAAATTCTTTAGAGGAACCTAAAATCTAAAAATTAATGTCAAATATTACCTTTATGGATAGACTAAAAGAGAACAAGAAGACGAATAATAAAAATAAAAAACTGGAAGTATGCCAATGTTCCTTTTTCTAATTTTTCCTCATTGTCTTTTTGGTTCTTGCCTCTTGATATTCCTCTACATATAGAAAGATAAACTATGCCATTAGGCTAAATCCTCAGGTCGAGCGCTCAAATCTGGACATCTGACTGGTGTCTCTACCTTTTCCTCCCATCGAGGGAGTGCCTTCAGGAATCGAAATCATTGACAATGCCCCCGAGAATTTTATCCATGCAGTCTTTGCTTAATCCCACAAGATGTCTAGGGCCTTTGAAGAATGGTTGAGTTAGAAGATGGTTAGTTATAATGAGGAGGCTCATAATTTCTCTCCTTCGGCTCCTCTTCCAGTACAAGATGGGCTCAAAGCTCCGGAGCCAAGTTCATATCCCTACAATGGTTTTGTACATGACCGAGGCCTTTTAGCATGTCTTTCATGCTCTCCATATTTAACCACATGCAACAAAAAATTGTGGAGGGAGATGAGTTCTTCAAGGTCCCCAATCTCAGCTTCACCTTCAATCTATGCAAATAGCATATGGTTGTGACATGGTGGGATCCAGACTCTCATCCCCTGTGGGGTTTCTTCAACAACATGGTGCCTGACAGAAAATAGGTCTATCCACCCATTAATTTGACATTATATATATACACCCATAGTGTAACAAAAAATGGGAGCAGTGAGCTAAGAATTGGAGGTTTAGCCGATCGAGGGGAGCAAACAAATGAACCGATCGAAAAATGTGATGCGATGAAGCGCTGACTGTTGATCTAAGGATTAGATCAACGGTGGAGAATGAATCGGAGGTTTGGCCGATTGGAAGGAAAAATCAAACGCAACGATTGAACAATGCGATGTGATTGAACGCGGGCCGTTTGATCGGCTTACGATCAACGGTGGAGATTAGTTTTTAGAACGAACCGTCGGAAAACCCTTATACTTTATGAAAAACCCAAAATTTTAATAAACAAAGGTTTTGATGGATCGGAGCGGCATATTTATATATGAAGTGGCTGGTGCCCGATTGCGGGGCCGTTGGATGTATGGAATACAATGGGTCTAGGGCTTTATATAACAAGGGCCAATCACAATCGGAACTTCGGGCTCGGTCTTTCAATCAACCCATTTGGATTTCTCCGATGCGATTGCGCATCGGGTCTTTTTAATCTAACCATTTTCATTTAATCACATGACTTTGGTTTTCCAGATCAAAACTTTGGATAAATAGGTTTTATGACTTTACAAAAGAAAAAGGTGATTGGGAATGGATTTTTACAAGGTTTTAAGCGCCAAAGGCGGGCCCATGGGTTATATGAAAAGATAATATGATTGGGGTTTATAAGCACGGGGCTTAATCGCATCGAAGTTTTGTAATGGTAAAAATATTTTGTGCACTTGAATGTTTGCGATGCGATTAAGCTCCTTGTGGGCCTAGCACCTGGTTTTTATGGCAAGGGCACATGTGGGGAAGTGGTTAGGGGGTTTAGCCGAAGGGGGCTAAAGCTTGAAACATAAAACATGGATTTTTTATGGTTTTTCAATGTTTTCAAAGGGATTCGAGGTTTTCGGTAAGGCTAAAAAGTGAATTTTAAACCTTACAAAATGGATTTTGATGAATGGAAGAAGGGAACTCATGAAAAATAGAGAAATTTTATGGAAAGAAAGGAGTAAAAAAGTGAAGGTTAGTTTTGTGGTGGGAGGAGGGAAAAAGATCTTTGCAGCAGTATTTTTACTTATGGAAACAGCAGAATTTCAGAGTATGAAATGGAAACAACAGAGAAGATTTAAGACTAATGACCAGATGCCTTCATGAGTCTTCAAGCAGTAACACTTTTTTGCAATAAAATCTGTTCCTTGAAGGCTGCAAAATCATTTAGCCATCTTGTGGTATAACAAATTTATAGGTGGCTAACAGTGGCTCCACTTGGGGATGGTGCCTTCTTGAAAGCATCAAGAACTTCAGACTTGCTTTCTCTGGGAGGCTGATTAGTGCCTAATCCATTGGGCTTCCTTTCTTTGATTGAATGATCTTCTTTCGCTCTGGAAATGCTAACATCCATGGAAAAAAATGGATCTTTTATCAACAAGCTTTCTATCTACCCAATCCTGTTGATCTAACATTTTGTCTCCCTTAGAGTGCACTTGGATTGGCAAACTCTCTTTCAACATTTTATTCTTTTTTGAAAGCAAAAAGTCTAATCTAGTTCTACTTCTTATTTCTCCATGGACTCAGATTAAACAATTGAGCTCATATGCTTCTAACAGATTTTTATTCTTCTAATTTCTAAAGCAGAAAATTAAAAAGCATACAAGTCAAGATTGAACGGTCTAACTTGATGTTGTTCTATGGCATAAAAACAAGCTACACATAGATTATTATTTGCAGAAAATTAAATCAAAATGAAGAAGGCTTTTAAGATCTGAAAGTTTTAAGAACATCCTTCTCTTTTCTTCGGCTTTGTTTTTAAGCTTGTTTGAGTTGTTTTTCCTTTGTTATCTGGTTCAGGTTTTGAGATGATTAGAACCAGTTTTACCCTGTTTTAACTCAAAAATTTAAAACAGATGTGAGTCATTCTTTGTTTGGGAACTTAGGTTCAGATTTTGAGCATGTTTGAACCTTTAATTTCTAGCCTAATCTACCTATTGATAAGCCAAGATTAAATAGTTTGTAAAATCGAATTCACTATCCTATCAGCAGAAAATTTAAAGCTAATTAGTCAAGATTAGGTTGTATGACTAATTAGAAGTGTGTTTTTTCAGGAGTGGCATTTGAGCTTGCACACTTTCAGAATTTGTTTCTCTTTTTGGCATGGGGCTATACATTTCTTGTTTTCACAATCTGACCTCTTTTCTCTTTTCTATTGCTTTGGTATTTTTTATTTTTTATTTTTCTTCAAAGAATAAAACAACAGCTAACTATATGCTCAAAGGTAGAGCTTTTAAAGACATTCCTATCTAACCTAATCTAATCTTGGAGTATTTACATGTTTAGCTGATGAACTCTCTTTTCCAGTACAACCAATCCAGTAAATGATTCCACGATTGGTCCTTTTTCATCTCCTTGGGTAGGCTGGACAAACAGGGCCACTCCCATTCCTTTTGTTTTTTATCAGCAGTGCTAAATAATCTTCTTTCTTTTGGTAATACACTGCTCCTAATGACCTTGATCCCTTCTTCAAATGCCTTCAAGAAGTGAGCATAGGGATCTTGAAATAATTCCTGGTTAAGAGTATTTGGAAGATGTGTTTCAACTAGGATCATCCCTTCGTTCTCCGCTGGATTAAGGCAAATATTCTTTTGAGGAAGACAAACTTCCTCGTCTTCATTGTTATCTGAACTGGAGGACTCATCATATATTACAGTGTTGTCCTCTTGTAGTTGTGGTATGCTCTGATTCCATGGACTGTGCTTTTTGAAGAGATCATCATGTTCTTGAACAGGGGTATCTCTTATTAACTCAACCTTTTTAGGAGGAAGCTCCTTATCTTCATCCTACTCAAGAAATTTCTCTTTCTTCCCAACCTCAACATTACAATTAGTAGATTGTTGATTCCCAATTATGTGAAAGCTATTTCTGATGAATGGGACTGGTTGATTGCTTCTTTCAAGCTGATTATAATGAAATTCATGACACCAATCGACTACTAGTTGCCCTGCATGATTAGTTTATGTTTGGAGCTCATCATCATCATCAGATTTATCAAAAGTTGAAAAATCATTAGTATAAACAATTTCACCAATCAAGCATATTGGGTTATCAGTTTGTTCTTTTAGTTGATCTACAAGTTTATTTTTTGATTCAAGACAACAAGATTTAGTAGGTAAATGAGCAGAAGTGTTTTGTTCTAATAAAGAATTGAGGGCTGGCTGTTTATCTAATATCTGATCAATTTCTTCCTCTGTAAGAAGAGAAGGAATTTTCTCTTTACTTTGGACAGAAGAACAACAGTCATCTCCCTCTTGTGTTAACTGGTTTTGAGGCTGGATGTCTTCCTGAGCCTCTTCTAGGGAATTATTACTTGGGCTTGTAGGGGAATTTTGAGGATTCTCTTCCTTTTCCTGATCTATCTCAATTTCAAACAAAACCTCATGATTTTCATGGCAGTCACTTTGACTGTAAGGTTCACGAGTTGTTTCAAGTCTATTGTCAGGATGCCATCCTTGTTTAATAATCTAAAATGAGTCATAACATAAAGGAAGAGACTCTGGTTGTGTTGTCTCTTCTCCTATTTCAGATTTTGTCGGTTCAAAATGGCTTATGTTTTCCTCAAGGTACTGCTTACTATTAGTTTTTGCAATTTGGTCATGAAGTTCTCTTAATAGCATTGTACAAGATATAGGTAGGTAATCAGGAATTTCCTGACAACCTTCTTCATTGCTTTCTTTGTAATCTTGTTCATCGTACATATCTTGTAATGTTTGGGTTTGCTCTTGATTTGAAAGGAGCATGGGCTGCTCTAGATCATCAATATTCAAATTAGCCTCATTCCATTTAATTCTTTTCCCAAGCATATACATCGTTTTTTCCATCATGACCAGCAATTTTTATTTATTATTTTCTCTATAGTCTTGCTCACCTTCTTCTATAAAGTCTTGATCATCATCCATATATTGCTCATTATCTAGGTCTTGTAATGGTTGAGTTTGTGTTTGATCTAGGAAAAATATAGGTTGCTCTGGATAATCGACATCTATATCATCCTCATGCTTTCCCAATCTTTTATCAAGTATGTACACTATTTTCCCAATTGGGTCCAATAATGTGTTTAGTTTAGCTTCTCTGTCCATACTTGGATCCATGTTTATAATAAGAGGTCGTTGTATCTTTCTAACCAGTTTAGAGTCCTTTACCAGTGGAGTTATTAGGTCTTTTGGGATTGTGGAGTCGCCAGGTGGAAGATTTTGAAATTTTTTGTCCACCAACAGCATGATTGGGTTTGCTCAATGCATTCCCAAGGGAGTCTACAAGGACTGGAAGGGTAATAGGGCTACTAGAGGCCGGTGGAATCACCAGGTGGAAAATTTTTAGCTTTTGTAAAGGTAAAATGTTTTATGGTTCCACCACCATGTTTATTATGAAGCCAAACTGAATTATTTTTTGGGTTTTTCCGAGTTTTTATGGTTGTTTGAAAGACTAATGAGTTTATAAGAGCTTGCCAGGCAACTATGAACTCAGTGGTCCCACTATGATTGCCATTATTTTTGCGATGCGATTAAGCGCCTTGTGGGCCTAGCGCCTGGTTTTTATGGCAAGGGCACATGTGGGGAAGTGGTTAGGGGGTTTAGCCGAAGGGGGCTAAAGCTTGAAACATAAAACATGGATTTTTTATGGTTTTTCAATGTTTTCAAAGGGATTCAAGGGTTTCGGTAAGGCTAAAAAGTGAGTTTTAAACCTTACAAAATGGATTTTGATGAATGGAAGAAGGGAACTCATGAAAAATAGAGGAATTTTATGGAAAGAAAGGGGTAAAAAAGTGAAGGTTAGTTTTGTGGTGGGAGGAGGGAAAAAGGTCTTTGCAACAGTATTTTTACTTATGGAAACAGCAGAATTTCAGAGTATGAAATGGAAACAACAGGGAAGATTTAAGACTAATGACCAGATGCCTTCATGAGTCTTCAAGCAGTAACACTTTTTTGCAATAAAATTTGTTCCTTGAAGGCTGCAAAATCATTTAGTCATCTTGTGGTATAACAAATTTATAGGTGGCTAACAGCAAACACTAAAAAATTTCAATCGTCTAACATTTGATCCAATGGCGCATGATGACCTAAAATATTTCAGTCGTCTAACAATTAATCCAATGGCACAAAAACTAAAACATTTCAATCATCTAACATTTGATCGAATGACACAAACACTTAAACATTTCAATCATCTAACATTTGATCCAGAGCCGATGGCGCAAACAGCGACACAGTGGCAGTGTGGGGAGTTGTTTTCAAAGAGAAACCCTAGTTGGGGGAGTTGTTTTCAA
Organism: Pinus albicaulis; assembly: GCA_034641835.2. Classification (NCBI taxonomy): domain Eukaryota; kingdom Viridiplantae; phylum Streptophyta; class Pinopsida; order Pinales; family Pinaceae; genus Pinus; species Pinus albicaulis. The sequence goes on from CM076570.1 coordinate 601,101,785, forward strand.
AGAAGAACCATTACTACGTAAAAATTAAAAATTTGATTAACACTTAAATGATTGTTAATACTTTATGTAAATTTTAATTCAAAGAGAATTAATATCTAAAAATAATAATCAATTTTGTAATACATAAATTAAGAAAATGTATATTTATTTACTTACTTATTATATCATATTTTAAAATTTTAATTTATTTTATATTTTTATTAGTTTTATTTGAAATCTAATTAAAAATTATTAAATTTGTATATTTAAATTATTTAATTTATAGAATAATGATAATAATAATAAATCAATTTTAAAATACAATTAATTTAATTTAGTGAGATTTAGTTAATATTATCAAATTCCATTAAAAAAAACTTAATCCCATTAAACCTCCAACATGCTTTTGAAAGAACATATTTTTTAAAAGAATAAGCCTTCTGGTAGCTATTCCTTCTACGAAATATGAAAAGAGGAGTCATTGTATCAAAGAAAGTGAAGTCATGGTATCAAAGAAAGAAAGCAAGAAAATGTTTGCCCTTACTAAGAATTACAGAGTTACAAAATCACCTATCTTTTAGTAAAAGCATGATTCTCGACCAAATGTTTGTAGCAAAAACATTATCTGCAATCATATGAATGAAATATTTTGTTTTCAAGAAGATATTCTGACGATGGTGTTCTTCATCCGACAAAATGATTTCCAAGTTTTTACCACCGCCTTATATTGAGACTTGATTTTATCCTTTATGCGCTTGAATGCGCCAGTAGAACGCTGGAGATCTTCGTTGCGTATGATGTCAAAAACAGTTCGAGACCGGGTTTTATCCCTTTCGTCCACCTCCACGTTGAATTTTCTCCTCTTCTCTGATGAAATCCTGGCCAACAAGAGAGTAAGAATGAAAGATCGCTTTATATCTAGCACACTCGAGAATTCAAGGATACTGTAAATGACCAAAAGCATAGAAGTCGTTAACATTTCCTCTACTAAATTCAGGCTTCGACTACTCAACTCCATTAGCTACGCTGCAACATCCAGCTCTTTGTCTGTCAAAAGTTTGCCATTATTTGCAAGTTGTGGCTATTCCTCACTGCCACGGCCCTCAGATTCACTAAGGAACCTTAAACACACATAAATTTGAAAAATAATTAATATTCATAGGAGGGAAGTTCAAAATCTAAATATCATGACTCAAAGAGTTCAAGAATAGAACTTGAAGTAAAGGGAATAAAGAAAGGAAAACATAGAAAATCTTAAATCTAAAACAAAACTCTACATATCTAAAATTTTCTACCATTTCACAATTTTCCAAAGTTTATTATATCTACATGGAAGAAACAAGAAAATTGAAAGAATTTTTTCTAGAACTTTTCATGAACTTGAATAAGTATAAAGCTTGAAAGAAATAAAATAAACAAAGAGGAGATAAAATATTCACTGACTTGTGATTATTTTTATGCTTGAAAGCAAGAAAGTAAACAAAGAGGAAAGAAAATATTTACTCAACTGTGATTATTTTGATGATGTTGAGAGATAATGGGATCAGATGGAAAAGAAATCAGAGGACAAGATGAATTAAAAATGGAATCTTATCAACACTTCAAAAGCTTGTTGTCCATTGATCTTGAACAATCAAACAGTGAAAATTTTATAAGGCACATCCCAAATAAGATAACTATAGAATAAAATGAGGAAATAAGGAAAGCAATAGAAGAAGAAGAGCTTAGAACTGTGATCTTGTCCTTCCAACTAAATAAGATGTAAGGGCCAGATGGCTTATCCCTCTCTTTCTACTGATCATTTTAGAACATCATTAAAAAATACCTTTTAGAAATAATTCAGTGGACCTTCAAGAAAAAAGAAGATTAAAGATTCACTAATTCAAATTTTTTTTCCTTAATTCCGAAGGAGCAGAAACCGACCTCCTTCCAACGCTTCATTCTTATTTCTCTATGCAACTCTTCATACAAAATAATCTCAAAAAATCCTGGCCAACAGGATCAAGCCTCTCCTGCAGGGGTTGATATCAGAAAATCAAGGAGGATTCATACCAAAGAGACAAGTTATAGACAACATATTAGTGGTACAAGAGGCCTTGCACTCAAGCCTCTTAAAGGGAGAGAAAGGATTCATTTTATAGTTGGACATGGAAAATTCCTTTGACCGAGTGAACCTAGAATTTTATCATCAGTTTTAAAAAATATTGGCTTCTCTAAATACCTCATTGAAATGATTCAAGCATGCATTAAAGCCCCGTGGATCGCTCCTCTAATAAATGGAAGACCAAGTATTTGTTTTCAAAGCAACAGAGGTGTGAGGCAAGGATGCCCTCTCTCCCCGTTTCTTTACATCTTAATGGCAGAAACACTGAGCAGCAATATTGATCAATGTAGAAGATCTGGATCCATCACTGGTATATCTATTAAAGCTGGAATAAATTTCATCAACCACTCTCTTTTTGTTGATGACACTCTACTGCTTGGGGGTGTACATGCATAGTTGCAAGAAGATTTTAAAACATTTGGATGATTTTATGGAGGTGTCAGGATGTCTAATAAACCACTCAAAGTGTAGCATTTATGGTTGGAATGTGCCAATCAGAACACTTTAGAGGATTTCTCAAATTTTCAGCATTGCCTTTCAAAGCAACTAGACACATTTCAAACACCTAGGATTGCCAATTATGAAGAATAATATGAAAACTAAAATATGGAAAAACATTATAGAAAAAATGAAGAAACAACTTCTCGAGTTGGGAATTTTATGGCTCAACCTATCCAGGAGAGTTATATTAATTAAATTTGTTCTATCAACGCTTCCATATTATTAGTTTTCAATAGTATAGGCTCTAGAAAGCATCCATAAACAGATCGAGCTAGTCATTGGAGGTTTCCTTTGGCAAGGAGGAAAAACAAAAAGTAAAAAAATCAGCTCGGTTAACTGGAAGCAAGTTACAACACCTTATGAGCAGGGAGGAATTTCTATAAGGCTTCCTGGCTTGATGAATCTTGCTCTCAGAGCAAAAATAATATGGAGAATGATCACTGGTAATCTGAGTTGGTGGAAGAAAATCTTGGAAGCTAAGTATATAAACTCCTCTAGCTTCTTTCTTCTAAGTAAAAAGTTCCCTTTAAAACCTTGCTTGCAGTTATGGAAATTGTTAAAAAAGTAATTCCAATAATATATAAGAACACCTAAAGAATTCCAAAAGGAGGTCAAGATATACACATATGGAAGGATAGTATAATGGGACAGCCACCAATTTCATAACACAAATAAATTCAACCCTTGATGGAATGGTTGAACAAAAATGGAACAACACAGTTGGAGCAAATCTCTAATTGGTGTCAAGAAAACTCTGCTTGGACTAGTTGGAAAGCTCCTCCTATTCCCTCGACCCTTTTTCTCCAACAGGAAACTTTAACTTGCATTTTAAAAGGTGTTTCCCCACTCAAACACGTTCAACAAGACATATTTATATGGAATCCAACAACAGGAGAATTCAGTGTTAAATCATGCTACACTAAGCTTTAGGATCAAGGTAGAAATCAGTTTTGGCCCATCTGGAAAATAGTGTGGAAAATGAAGTCTCTTCCAAAGATAAGGATCTTCATATGGACTGTCCTAAGAGGTAAGATATTAACAATTGGTAATTTAAAAAAGAGACGCATAATTGGACCTGTGAGATGCTCCATGTGAAATAGTGAGCAAAATCATAAATCACCTATTTTTCAGTAGTAATTTTGCAAAGTCTTGCGAGAAACTCCTCATTAGTGCTTTGAACATTGACTTAAATTTCAACCAAAGCACTGAGGACTTCTACTCAAATTGGAGGAACTTATTCCCATACTCTTTCAAAAATAAGAATACTATTAAGAGATTCTGGCTAAGCTTACCTTCTTTTCTCATCTGGAAACTATGGCTCGCTAGAAATAAGCAGATCTTTCGAGAAATAAAATCAAATCCAAGGAAAGTCACTTCCATGGCTTGGGCACTAGCAGCTGAAATTCTTTTTTAAAAAGGAGGTAAAAAAATTGACAACTCTCTTCTCCAACATGAGGGAATAATTTGGATATCTTTAGTTGCCGAAAGGTAGATATACCTCCAAGCACAAATCAGAAAAGTCATCCTCAACAGCAAGTCTTGGAAAGTAAGGCTAAAGGAAAAATAATTCCTCAAGTGGATCAATATTCTCAAGCGTTCTTGTATGTTCTTTAATGGGGCATCTAAATCTAACCCAGGCGGAGCTGGTGTAGGAGGCTATAATCTGAACAGTGAGAAAAAATCAAGTTTGGAATTCAAATGGGGCTTAAGCACTGAAACAAATAACAAAGTAGAAGCTTATGGAATTTTATTAGGTTCTCACATTGTGATGGGGGAAAACATAATGAACCCTGTCATTTTTTGAGACTCCTCCATTATCATCCAACAAATGGTGAATAACACAATTCCGAAGAATGCAAAGTTGGCATAAATCATTCTTTCTATTAGAGAAAATTTGGTTAATTTGGGAAAAGTCTCTTTTTATCATATATTGAGAGACTAAATTATCATTCTTCCCAAATTAACTAAATTAACATTGCATTCTTCCCAAATTAATCATATTTTATAATGTTAGAACCACATTAACTAGAGAATGAACCACATTAACTGGTTCGAAACGTTTTATAAATCCTAACAATGTGATTAATCTTAGATCTAACATTGCATTGTTATGGTATTTTTCCTAAAAATCTTAAAATTTTATAATGTTAGATCTAACATTATAAAATTTTAAGATTTTTAGGAAAAATACCATAACATATAATTAAAAATGGTTAAATTTTATATTAAAAAAAAACAAAAAAAACAAAAAACACCACCTTTTAAATAGAAAATAAAAATAATACCACTTTTTAAAGAAAAATACAGTTCCAAATAAGTTAAAAAGGGTTATATTTTAATTTTAAAAATAAAATAAAAATAACAATAATACCACCTTTTTAGTAGAGTATAAAAACCCACCTCTTAACAACTCCTAAATAGATATTTTAAAAAAATAGCTATGAAAACCTATGTAAATGTATAAATCCAAATAAATCTAAGTGAAATTATCAATTTTAAAGTTGCATTCTTTAAAAAAAAACACACAATAAAAGTGGGCAACTTTTCACAACACTAAGCCAAGTCGTTCATTTATGCACAATACACTCTTTTTTTTAAGTTGTGTATTTTTCTATAATTTATTTTTCAAGGCTATCAATATTTGTGGAGTTATAGGTTGGAGCAATATATACCAACCCTTGAATTTAACCAAATACAAAATCCAATAGATAGTATATGTCCCAATACATTAATAAAGCCATAATTCCACAAATATTTAGTTATCATTTTCCAAAGTTTACTCTCTATAAAAGTGTTAGTGGAAAAAAAGTAACCTGCCCTCTAGGGGTGTTTGGAAAAAAGTATACTTTTAATAGCAAGCTCTTTAATAGCAAGCCCACCCCTTTGGTGTTGGTGGAAAAAAAATAAGCCTACTCTCTAGAGGTGTTAGTGGAAAAAGTATACCTCTAACAGCAAATATAGTAATAAAAATAGTGATGTGTGGTTTGACGGAAAGTTTTCTTGGGTGAAACCCTAGAGACGGCAGTTCAAATCTCATTGAGTATGTGGTTTGCTATGATCTTGGCTCAAGGAGTAGGCTCCCCCTTTCCCAAGGGGTTTATCTGACTTTGCAAGTTGTTGAATATATCCTGGTGTTATAAGGCGACTATAAAGATTGATCCTGGATCTCCCTTAGATTACTCTCACTGATATATCCTGGTGTTATAAGGCGACTATGAAGATTGATCCTAGATCTCCCTTTGATTACTCTTAAAAATTACGGATTCACCATATATTAAAACATATATTAAAATATATATATAGTAATAACACGTGAATAAGAAAGTTCTCAATCAACGGGGAACTGATCCATTAGCAGAATCCTGAAATTGTCGAATTTGACCAACATGAATTGTGCATTGTGTTTTCGATCATTTTTACCCATAAATGGAGATGGGAGTGATACGTGTTCCACAAAACGTTGGCTACTCATACCAGCACTTTCTAGATTAAGCAAATGCCGGGAACTTGTTAAAAATCATGGTAAGCCAGACTCCAGAGATGCGAGAATGTGGAGCTCTGTAGTTCGTTAAAAAGCCAACCTTAATCGTCCAATCAATCAACAAATTTGTTCGCACGCACGTTGAACCGGTGGTGATGTGATTATTAAGTGCTTTGCATTGGGCGCAGAGCCATTAGAAAGATGCAATGCAAACTGTAAAGTTGGGTATAATGGCAGCCAGACAGCAGTAACACATGGGATGCCCTTAGGATAAGATAAGCTTCTTGAAATCACACAGCTGTTACTGCGAACACCCCGGGGGTTGTTGCTTTCGGGAGCACTGTGGAACCATTCCCAATGTCTCTGCCAACTCGCCCGTTTCCTAGAGGGGAGGGGTCCGCCTGCTGCCACCTGTCCGTTGCTCTCTGCGCGTGCGTGCTTAATAAATGCGTTATGGGCTTCTATTTTGACTGCAGAGATCTCTGGTGTGCCCGGTAATGACAGAATTGAGGAGAGGGACCTGTTTCTCTAGGGTTTTCCCAGTCCCCACACGGCTGTCCTGCCGTACTGTGTTGTCGTTGCTCCTCGTAGTCTGTACCTACTCTGTAGGCCTCGGGACCATGGGATAAGGAACAAATTTCTCTATGGGACCGCTTTCCACGGGATAGGAAGTCAAAGTTTTCGTTTTTTGTTTTTTGGAACTTTGCTCGCAAAATGTTTTTTCAAAGCCAGGTGTTTCGTCCAGGCCCTACGGTTTAGCTTTTTTAATTTATCCAAATCTTTAATAACCCCATTAAATTTAGTTATCGATCACATCATTCAAATCCAACAAGTGTTCGATCGAAAAAATATATACGATGTTTCTGCTTTAAAGTTATGTTCGTTCCAAATACTTTAAAACCCTAATCACGGACACGATATCTAATTAGTCCGTTTTTTTTTATCACGATGGATTGTATTGTAATTTGGGTAAGGTTCAAGATTAAATTTTTCAACGGTCATTATAACATTAAGATTATATTCACTAAAGTGTTACTCAAATATATTAGGAATATATAACTTAGCAATTTAAATGATCAAATTTTCCTATTATTATTATTATATATATGACTTATTCACCAAAGTGTCAGCCAAATATAGCAAGAATATATGACTTAGCAAACCAAATGATCAAACCTACCTATTACCATTATATATGACTTATCCACCAAAATGTCAATGAAATATATCAGGAATATATTATTTAGCAAGCCAAATGATCAAATGTTCTTATTGCCATTATATATGACTTAGTCTTCCCATGTTGACCACACTAAAATTAAGCCATATAACTTAGCAAGACCCACCATCAAGCCTTCCAACTGCCACTATATATAACTTCGATGTCTCATATTGACCACTAATAAAATCCTTGGGATCTCTATTCCTCTAACCTCAACAATGGTGGTGAGGGAGTTAACAACCCGCCTCAACCACTAGGTCTATCCTTACTCTACAAACTAGCTTTCTCCTTAAAAACCCTAATCAATCCCAATCATGGGGGATCATCCCAGACTAGCTTTCTCATTAAAAATCCTAATCACTAGCACTATTCTAAATTAGGTAATTAAAACTTTGAATTTATCATATCTCTTTTCACTCTAAAAGAAGTTTACACCTCAAGAGATGAATCTATCCGATCTCTTTTTATTCTAAAAGAAGTTTGCACCTCAAGAAATTTGATCTCTCAAGTCGTTTGATTTTGAGTTAAGCTGCATCTACGCTGAGTTAATTTCACCCTTTAAATATGGTATACTTCAATGAGTCAATACTATTATACCATGATTGAATAACATAAAGTTATTTTTATTTAACATTATTTTTTTAATATTTTTATTTTCTTTTGTTGAAGTAAAAATATTTTCAAGTAAGATTTTTTCTTTGAAAGTTAAATAAGACAGTACATTAAATGACAAAACATTACATTACAATATCTCTAAAATATTGAGAATAGTACAGCTAAACCACCACCATTCCAAACTAGATTTTTTCTCAAAATCCCTTATCACTATTACCCGATCACCATTCCAATCTGGGGTTCTCATTAAAGTTAGGTCAAAAATCTCAACAGAAATCATAAATTTTTTCTAATGTCGAGGTCCAGTCCATGAATGGACTCTTATCTCCGGGTTTGGCCCACTCAATATTGACCCGGATTCTTAAAAATCAGGTAATCAATGGAAAAGTATGCCTGTAATCTTTCACGGGACTCAGACATGGACTCTAGTGTTGTTACTTATCAACAACACGCCCTCATCGCTGTGAACTTGACACGTGTATATGAGAATTTGATGTCGTGATGAAAATGATGAGGATGATCTAAGGATTTGTACTTTAGTCCATGTGCGCCTATTGTCTGGTCTGTGAGGGATGCTTGCGTGTCCTCTCGTGGTGAGGCCACCATATTCATCCCCTCTCTATATATATGTTTCGATTGCGTGCTCATTCCCACTAATTCCGAGATTTTGTCTTTGCTTTTTGCAATTTCGGACTGGTATATACATGTATGCGAGAAATTGGAAGAATGGGCTGCAAATCAGGACCAAACTCTGAGCAGATCAATCTGCCCCCAGGTTTCAGGTTCTATCCTACGGACGAGGAGTTGATGGTGCACTATTTGTGTAAAAAAGCGGCTTCACACCCATTTCCAATTCCTATTATTGCAGAGATTGATTTGTACAAGTTTGATCCATGGCAACTACCCGGTATACAGTGATATTCATATAATAACTCCATTGTTTTTAGTATATTAAAATTTATGTTTTCTGATTGGGGTAATTCATGGGATTCTTGTGCAGAGAAAGCATTATTTGGGGAGAAAGAATGGTACTTCTTCAGTCCACGAGACAGAAAATACCCAAATGGATCCCGTCCCAACCGAGCTGCAGGATCTGGGTATTGGAAAGCTACTGGGACGGACAAACCTGTTACGGCTGGAGCTAACAAGATTAAGGTTGGGGTGAAAAAGGCTTTGGTGTTTTATAAGGGTAAGGCTCCTAGAGGTGTGAAGACCAATTGGATAATGCATGAATATCGTCTGGCCGATAGTGCCAGTAGGGCTGCAAAGAGAAAAGGAAGTATAAGGGTAAGTGGACTGATTCTTAAGTTTCAATATATCATGATCTATATTTTCGATCCAAAGGATTATGTTTCCTCTCTTTTCTCTTCTCTATCTTGTTTATGTTTATACATATAAGTGGTCATTGTTATTTGGATAATAAATCTTAATTATTGGGATGGAAAGACATTCATATTAAGGCTATATGATTTTTTTAATGTATAGTAAAATTTTTATAACAAACTGCATACTTGAATTGGAACAATTTCATAGTCTTGAAATGCCATTTCATTTCTAGCAAGCCACAAAGCCCAGGTCAGAATGAATGCATGGCAATGCCATATGCTTAGAAAGTGATCTATTTTTAATACCATCCTTCAAAGCAAGCCAGTAAAGACTACCCTATCCACTTACCTTTACCATCGGTCAACTTCCTTCATTCAACACTTCTTTCGAGATTGAACAGTGATCAAGTTTTTTTAATCTCATTTTAATTTTATTATTGCCAATTTAAATCTAAAATATTTTCAAAATTAAAAGAAATTAAATATATATATATATATATATATATATATATAGATATAATTTTATTTTATTATAATCTATTTAAATTTGAAATATTTCTAAAATCTATAATAAATTAATAAAAACATTTTATTTTATTATAATTTATTTAAATCCAAAATATTTCCAAAATCTATAATCAAAAACATTTAGAAATAACTTTTAGCCATAAAATTTCCCTTTATTCTTTTATATTAAAACATTTAGAAATAACTTTTAGCCATAGAATTTCCTTTTATCATTGCTTTGTTTTTAGCCTTAAATTAATTATCCCCTTGGAATTGATGTTGAAATTATTGGAGTTGTTGCAGTTGGATGACTGGGTACTGTGTCGAATATATGAAAAGCACTACGCCGCCCAGAAGGCCGTGGCGAAAGAAAGCAATGAGTTATCATCCTGTGTGGATCAAGCTGAAGAAGAAGATCAGAACATGGTGGGCGCGGGCGCTGCAGACATGGACGACAGCAAGTTGCTCATCAATCTGCCGCGAATCAATTCCCTGAACAGAATAAACTCTCTTCTGAAATTCCCCACCAGGGAGGTCATGAAGATGCCAGACCCCAATGATAACCAGACAGAGCAACAATATTCCAGCGCAGAAACAGATGCCGGTGCCGGTGCCGCTTCTAATTCTGGATGCCAAGCGATAGAGTATGATCAGAATTCACCATACTGGAGAAACCAGCAATTCGGATACAACTATGATCAGATGGGGCAGAACCCCTTTCCTCATCAGTTAGAGAATGTTACATCCTTCGGAGGCGGCAATTCTAGTGCCTATTTTGCAAACCTGGCTGCACAGCTCCTTTAGAGATAATTCATTCATTCTGCTCTCCTTTGAATTACCCATCAAGCTTCGGCCATTGGCAACGCAAGCTACCTAACAGTGGCGATTCTAACTCGATTTAAACTCTTCCTTCCCTGCAATCACTTGCACGGGCCATGGATTCCGGCTGCTTAAATTTTATATTTCAATCCTTATTATCTACATTTTGTACGCTTGTTACTTATTGTATTCTCCATGGTCCATTTGTTTGGCATGAGATTCTAGGCTTTGTATTATACACTTAAAATTATTTTTGAAGGTATTCCTTAGATACCCTCTTAATTCAGGAGACATGAAGTTTTGTCCATTTTATTTTGGTATATTAAGGAAAAGGTTTAAATAGATTTAAATTTTTTTTTAATCAATTTTTGAATTGATAGTAAATGGGTGCACTGGGAAGGTTTTTTTTACAGTTATAAATATTTCTAGAATGATTTATCTATTGATACATGGGGCAATATATGCTATTAGTTAAATTTAAGATATACTGCTCAATATATTAAAGAATAGATTGCTCCAGAAATATTTGTTAGATTTAAGATATACTGCTTTAATATATTAAAGAATAGATAACTCCAGAAATATTTGTTGCCATTTTCTTATTCTATATCACACTCGTAAGTTTAAATTATTTATAAAAATTCTCACTTAATTAGTTTTTTTTTTAACAATCCACCTACATGTTTATCCTTAAAAAAATTAGTTAATTAATATTATATAATAGATAGATTTTAATAATAAAAAAATTAAAATAATAATGAAGTTGATTGATATCTATTTATATAGGATTTCTTTATTTAACTGTTAAAAAGTTAAAAAAATTATTTGAATTTTTTCAAAATTTTATTTTTATGCTCAAGAGAGTTTTAAGAGGAGTGTTATTAAATTACTATATTTTTAATAAATAAAAATACTATGTTAAAAAGACTAGTATATTTGGAAATTGTGAATTAAAGTAAGTATATATCAGAAATTTATGAGTATTTTTAATTTTCAATATTTTTAGTATTTTAAAAATAAAATAAAAAAATTAATCCATAATATTTGTTTTAGAAATTTTTGATTTTCAATTTTATTATGAATTTCATAAGACTTTATTTTTTTTACCATATTGATTATGTATTTAAAAAATATTTTTATATTTTAAATTAGTATTAATCATTTTTATTTTATAAATTTTTATGTTATGATACTATAATTTCTCCTTAAATTTAAATATAATAATATACTTAATATTATAGTTTATGAAACTTCTTAAAACTTAACATCTTTATACTACATTAAATAATTGAACATATTCGTAATAAAACAAAGACTCGTTTTTTTTTTTTTTTTCCTTTCTTTAATTTTAACTTTAAACCAATCAATATTAACAACAAATTAGTTTTTTACATTATTTTTTTAATCAATTTATCCTATCGCAACACTTAATAATAATATTATTTTATAACACTCTGCTCGTACTAGTATTATTATTTTCCCGCGTGGCTTTAAAATTAATAATATACCTCGTACTAAGCGATGTTCTCAGACTACAAAATTCCAATTTATCCCTTTTATTTTTTAAAATTTGAAAGTCAGTTGAAAAATCTTTTACATTTAATATCGGTAAGGGGTGCTTAGTCATCAACGGGAGGTGGTTGCTTAGTCATCAATGGCGTGTGAGGTGGAAATATTTACGTGATGCATTGAATGCATTGATTAATCTGCAAAGGTATGCTAAAAATTTAGATCATGAAGTATTTTAAGGAGTTATAGAGATATTAACAAAGCTGGTCAATATTGTTCATGAGAATGAAATTTTGACACGCAAATTACTTATATGGGAAGTTTATTAGTTACATATTTTTTTTAATTAATATTCTTATTAAAAAGGGTTGGAATTGATTTTAAAGTAGTGAAAATTATTAAATCTAAGCAATTTGGTTTTGAAATACCTTATATTAAGATATACCTAAATCTAAACAAAATATTTACTATTTGTTAATATATATTTATTTATTAATTTTTAATAATATTAATATACATAAAAATTAAAAATAATGAAATGATTAAAATGATGGTTGGTTATGGATCTTTATAAAAGATGTGATTGCTCCTATGTTTTGAAAATAAAAATAAAAAACAAAAACTTATTTTATTATAATATGAAGTGGCAACTTTAAAGTGCACATATCTTAATGTAAAAAAACTTTCTTATGGCGCCAGAAATACCACTTACTAACTTTGATTCCTTTATGTGATATCGTGTTGGTGAGAGTTTGTTTAATTCCATTTATTCGAAGAGCACGTAGTCAATCTAAAGCACGGTGGGGGTATACTGTAAGATACAAGCAATTTTAATTTAAATAATATTTATAAAGAAAGTTAATCATAATGTCATCATTAAGGTTATGTATTTTTAAGTAACACCTAACCTTTATACCATATTAAATATAATACTATTTTTTTGGAAATTTATTTATTTTTATCAAGATTTATATATTTAAATATAAAATTATGGGCGTGGCAGCACCGTGGTAGACTATGTTACTTTCGATTTATACAAAGAAATACTAAATTTTGACATCTTAGACGACCAGCCTGACTCTGAACATAGGCCTTTACTCATAACTCTCAATTTTTTCATGCATAGAGATCCCATTGAAGATAATCCTTATAGTCAAAAGAACTTAATCTTTGATAGAAATAAAAACGATCTCTTTCTAAATTAATTAAAAACTAATTTGCTTCCTTTATCTAGTATAGACAACATAGATGACCTCTATCATAATTTTACTACAACCCTTTCATATTCTATTAACAAGTTCTCAATTGAAGTCTTAAGTAATAAAAGAAATAGCAAAACCAACCCATGGTATGACAAAGATTGTAAAAGTGCGAGGAGAGCAATTAAGGAAGGTGTTGATGAATCTCTCAAAATTGACAAGATAAAAATCTACAAAGCCCTAACTAAATGGAAAAAAAGGCAATATATTCGTAAAAGACAAGAGAATCTCTTACACCTCTCTAAGGTGGCTCCTAAGAAATTCTGGAGGCGGATTCTAATTACGAAAACTAAAGATAATAATAAAATTGCTTTACAAGACTGGAATTCCTATCTTAAAAAGCTTTGTGAATCTCCAAATGCCAGGGATAACTTTGAAACCCAGCTCACAATGAAAGAAATTTTCTCATTAGAAGACACTGATTTTGGGGTTAAACGCCTGGAAAATGGGAAAGCTAAAGACATTGAAGGTTACCAGGTGAAAATCTTAAAAATTGGAGGTCCTGTCCTCATCCCCCACATCCATAAGCTTTTCAACCAAGCGGTCAAGCAAGTGTTCCCTAAACCTTGGACTCAAAGCCTCATTATTCCTATTTTTAAAAGTGGGGATACAAATAACCCCTCTAATTATCAGACAATTATGATCAACCCTCTCTTGGCCAAGTTATATGGTATTATTTTGGAAAATAAGTTGAGCATTTGGCTTGAAAGTGAAGGTAAGCGAGTTAAAGGCCAAGCGGGTTTTAGAAGGCAGCACTCAGCAACGGACCACCTCGTTACGCTTAGGATCATTGTGGAGGAATGTCGCAATGATAAATCTAATCTCTTTGTTGCTTTGTGGACTTTAAAAAGGCTTTCGATACAGTTCCTAGAAACAACCTATGGAATAGATTAGAAGAGCTAAATGTTCCTTTCCAGCTAAGAGCAGCCGCTATAAGATTATATGAGAATGTAATTGCCAAGTTAAAGAGCAATGAGGGGTGGTCGAAAGATATTAAGTGTAATATCGGAGTTAAACAAGGTTTCCCCCTCTCCCCTGCCCTATTTGGCATTTACATCGACAAGTTAGAAGGTTGTTTAGAGGAAGCAAGATATGTTGGCACGATCTTAGCTGGGATAGTCATCATCATTCTTCTCGCAAGGTGCCCATCTGATCTTGATAAGCAACTTAGACTTCTTAAGGATTTCTGCTCTACCATGGGTATGTCTATTAACACTGACAAAACAAAAGTTATGATTATCAAATCGAAGAATGACACTTACGTGAATTTTATGTATGACAATAGTAACTTAGAGGAAGTGTCTTCTTACAAGTACCTAGGAATTGATATTCATCACAAGCTCAACTGGAACTATAGCATTCAAAAAAGGATTAATGGGGGGTGGAAAGCTTATTTTGGTCTTGAAAATAATTGTAAAATGGAAAACCTCATAATGTGGGATAGAAAGAAGTTCCTCTTTGAAACTTTAGTCACTCCTGTTATCTTATATGGATGTGAGGTTTGGGGTTGCAACATCTCTAGAGAATCCTGGAGAAAGATTGAGCAAATCCAGAAGCATTTTATAATGTATAACCTTAAAATTAAAAGTAATACACCCAATCCTATTTTCCTTATAGAAGTGGGACTTTCCCCTATCGAGAGCCTAGCTATGACTAGGCTTTTGTTGTTCAAGCACAAGGTCAATAGCATAGGAGACCATAGACTTCCTAAGCTAGCTTTAAATTACAACCAAAACCACCTAAGGCTTAAACGAGGTTGGTATAAAGACACCAAGGCTTGGTTAAACCATTGGGAGATCGACGAGAATGTTGCATTGCAAAACATTAATAACATTAAAAAAAAAAAATTACTTCTAAGTTGAAAGAAAAAATGTGGTGTGAGAAAGATCTAGCAGATAAAAGAAAATTAAGATATTATAAGGAGGTCATCAACCCCACCCTAGAAGATCAAAAGTATCTCTCTGTTTTAACTAGCTCAAAGAAGAAAATTAATATAGCCAAGATTAGAACGAACTCTCATGAGCTCCATAGTGAAACAGGTCATTGGACAGTTCCTAAAACACCATGGATGGAAAGGATCTGCCATCTTTGTGAGAATATGAATATCAAGGATGAAAATCACTTCCTCTTAAAGTGCCCCGCGTACAACCACATTAGATCTCAATTTCATAATCTTTGTTGCAATACTGACCTTCCTAGCCTTTTAAGATGTCAAAATTATAGTGAGTTCGGGAGGCTTCTCTCCAAGCTTTTTGAGCATAAGAATAAAATCTTAAATCAAACTAAATAACTTTTTTCCTGAGGTCAGATAGACCAAAGATTGGTCTTACTGGACGTTAACAATTATCATCATCATCAATTTAATAAATTTTTTTATTTATATTTACTTATATAATATGATTTTATATGAGATCCTAATTTTTTATTATTAAATTACATATTTAAAAATAATAATAAATTTAATACCTAAAAAATAATTATAAAAGATTCGAATCGTGAAAATTCACAATTAAAAATTAGAATTTTTTAAAATCTTAACAAATTTTTAAATAAAATTAATTAAAAACAAAAAAATCTATTATATTATTATAATGTAAAGTTACATTAATTTTTAATTTTTTTTTGTTAATAAATAATTAGATAGCCACTCCCTTTCTTTTTTATTTTTTTTACTTGTCCTTTTGTTAGTTGCTTTAAAGTACCATGTACTTTTTTGAGAAAAAAAATTGACTTTTTTAAGAAAAAAATGATTCCGATAAATATGTGGCTATAGAAAACACATGTATACCATCATTGTCCTTGCCATTCATATGATAATTAATATTTACAACAATCACGGTATACTCAACCCACATGTAAAACAACAACAACAACAAAAGTACAAGGTTTTACGAGGTCGAACTTGTGGAGCATGAATAATGTATTTTTCACATTTTTAAGAGTTATTCATATACTGAGTATAAGGATAAATGCATGTATGTTTAACAATGCGTTTACACCTCACCTTCTTCTCGTGGAACATGTACGTTACTCAATATGGTTAGGTTACTCTTATCAAAATTGTAGATTTTATTTTTCTAATTTAGCTTAATACTTTTCATTCAATAGTAGAATAGTTAGCGCAAATCTAAATAATTAATAACTTGTATTTTTTTTCGTGAAAATCACATTTTTCAATTTCCAAATGGTATACTCTCCTAGTTCAACAACTTAGAATTTATTTTATTATAATAGAATTAGTACAATCATATTAAAAAAAAATGTATCTATTATTAAATATATAACCAAAAAAATTATTGTAACAATATTTTTATTATTAAGTTTTATTTTACTTAATTCTTATTTTTAGTTGATAAGTATTTAGGCTAAGTATATGCGGAGCTTATTTTTTTAAGAATTAATTTAGATAATCAATTTTTTATTTTTTTTAAATCAACCAATCCTCATCCACTTTAAATTGAAATAAAAAGTTTTTAGCTAATAAGATTTTTACATTTATCTTTATATAAAACTTATTTAATTATAATAAAATAATGAGATTTCTATTTTTTTATTCTAAAAAATGATGTTATAAATTACATTTATTTAGTCGTAAAAGAATAAGATATCATATATAAAATTTATTATCAAAATTCATACTTAGAGTAGAGTAATATTTTTACATTTCTTTATTCTAAGAGATGATGTTAGATTTTGGAAATACTTCTTTTGGTTATTTATTCAAATTTTAGTTTAAAATGTTTGATAAAATTTAAGTTTAAATGATAATTTATAAATTGTTGTATTAATTATCATGTTTTTACAATAAATGAGAAATGATTAATAATTTATAGTTTTTAAACATAGATTTTATATTGAGGTCATCAACTTTAATCTTAATTGATTTGATGCAATTTGTTATTCATCTTTTTCTTTGGCATTTAAGAGCAAGTCTTGTCTAAAGATTCTGCAATAAATAAGAAAGTTGCAAAACAAAAGATTTATTATGAACTTGATCCACATATTTGCAGTAATTAGTGAAATATCATCAAACACAAACTTTATATGATTGTCACAAAAGCATGAGTGAAAATATCAACTCCAATAGGTAATTGAGATGATTATACAACAAGAATATGATTAGTCACAACCCTATCACATTCAAATGGCTAGTATAAATAATATTACAATGCAAGGGAATAGGAAGAAACATAATAATTCACATCCCAATTATCTATATCTTAATTTAGTATACACATGTTGGGAAGATAGAGAGATAAATAAAAGATATTAAATGGTTTCTTAATATAATTGTTCTTCCTAGTAACAACAATAACGACCTTGAATAATAATCCATCCTTAATTACGCACATCAACATTGGGTATATGTAAAAATATCCAAGCAATCACACCATGCTTGTATTGTACTTAACCATGGGTTTTGAGCACATACATAGATAAATTAACTTATCAATCTAAGTTTGTAACATAAATTCACTATTACATGCTCTCTAATACTCTAAGATGAACATATCTTTGTGTGTAGCTGTCAAAATATTATTTGACCATTGAATCTTAATTATGAATCAATGAGAGATATGATATTTTTTGCATTGTTATTTATTCTTGTCTATAAGTGTTTCATAAAATTTCTTCTATTTTTCATTAGACAACTTATTTATACTTAATAAAGGAGGTAGATTTGTTCATTACTCTTTATATAGTGACGAAAGTACCTTTAGAAAGAGGAGCTAGATAAGTAATGCACAACATCCATCATTGTTATAAATCTTAAAAGCTAAAGAAAATATCAAAAGGGATACATTATTTTGTGTTCTATTATACATGGTTGTAGTTGTGTTGCAAAAATGAAAGATTATCATGGTAGATACATGATTAATTAGGATTTTATATTCAAATGGGATGGAAATGAGTTCTATCAACAACTTAAGTGTGACTTCTAATATAAGGTTGAAGTATTATGTGTGTATTAAGCTATGTGTCCAAAAAAGTAAAAATACTTTCAACAAGTATAATTGTAATTATGATTTTTATCACTAATTATAGATGTGGGAAATTTAATATTGATACATATATGTGTAAAAAAATATTTTTCATTTAGATAAATTGAAATTGTGACAAAGGTTCATGATTTCCATCTTAAAGAATTAGTTGACTATAAAAAAACCTACATCATGGTTATGATGTGTGGTTAACAACCTTATTATAGAATCCATGGAGATTGATTCTCTTGGATGCAAAAGAATGGGATGGGAATATAGATACACTACGTCTTACTATCTAATTTAGAAATGACATGAGTGACACAAAATTAAATAGAAATTTTGTTGTAGAGTGAAAAAAGTCTTTTATATGAAACCTAATTTCTAGTCTAAAGGTGAAGATATTAATTGGGGGACATATTCTGCCAAAGTTGGAACAAAAAAAAATCATGCAATTGGAACTCTATATATTAGAGAAAAAATATGAGATTTGATTGATACCAATGGTGAATATCAAAAGTGGGATTAATCACCCTAAATACACAATCCTTTAAAGTTGTGGCAAAGTTAGTAAGTTTTATTTCTTATGTTACACTATATTTTAAAAGTATGAATAACAAGATTATTTTAACTAAAACTAAAATTATAAAACTAATAAAATGCAATTGAATATAGGTTAATCTTTTAGGGTTATCTCAAAGATTTATTACTAAAAATCAAAACACATACTTCAATTTGAACACATGCTAAAATAAATGCAATAAGAAACATGGGTGTCTTGTAAATGGAATACTAATAAAACTTATTAGAATTGTTTTCATAAGTGCGCTAATATATGTGTGTTATTATAATCTTAAATAATAAGAAAAAATATTTATATTTTAATTATTTAATATATTTAATAAATAATTTAAATATTTTTTTTAAATTACAAATTTTCCACCTAAAATTAAAACTAAAACAATTATATATATATATATATATATATATATATATATATATATATATATATATATATATATATATATATATATATATATAATTTTATATATATAATAAAATTATATTACTTAAATTTAGAAAAAATTAATATAGGTTTGTTAAATTACATTAAATAAAATTTTAACATTTTGGTAACCGATATGTTAATTATTATTAATTTAAAAATATATATATATATATATATATATAGTTTTTATTTAGGCATCAGTACTTCATAATATTATTTTATAAATATTTGGCAAGAAACAAATCAATTGATGCAAACTTTAGATTAATATTATTGGATAAGTAATAATGTACACCAAATATATCTATATAGATAGATTTATGCATATTTTTAAGTGAAATTTGAATTTTAGTTAAAGCTTTAGCATCATTTTTATTACTGATTAATTATTTATTATTGAATGTTATTTTTTATTTATTTTTAAAATTCATTTACTTTTACGTGGAATGTTTCACTATTATTTATTAATTTTTCATATAAAATAAGTATACGTGTTATATTGAAAATGATGAATTACATTACATATTAAATACCATATGGAACCAAAGGAAGGTTAAACCCTCTTACTAACAACCTAAATCAACAAATGACTACATCCCAAGTTCTTAAAAAGGTGATAGGCTAACAAGCCCTATAACAAAATGACTTCAGTATTCTTAATGAAAAACCAAACCATAGACATAATATTAAATTCCAAACCCATATATATAGAGAGAGAAAGAGAGAGAGAGGGAGAGAGAGAGAGAGAGGAACTCATATGCCAACTAGAGGAAATAATATGGAGGAGACATGATGGTGTTACCCTATCTCTCCTAAATATTCATAACGCTCACCTTATACACACCACTCTTTGAAAATTGATCAACTCCAATTTTATGTTCATACAAGACATGCATAAAATATATCATAATACACTTGTGACTCATAACATAAATATGCCCTATGATAAATAAAAATCCAAAATTTTAAAAGGGAATTGCACCATTCCTTCAATACATTGACAATTTGGAGTTACTAAATATCGAAATCCTTTTGACTTGTTTCTTAATATAGCAATTCTCATAATCACAAATGAGGCTCAAAGTTTAACCTAATTATTTATTCCAACCCCAAGCACCAGGAGAAGAAAATGAAACCAATAGAAGAGAAAAAAAAAAACATCCTTTAACTCCACCCTTTCCCATATTGTCTCTTAATTCTCCATTACAAAATCATCATGGTAAGGCTTCATAAATCACTAGATCTTAGTTGATGTTGTGATTTCTCCTTCACCTTAACCCTGTAAAACATAAAAGAATTTTATAAAAGACTTTTAGGAATAAAAGTTGCATTCTAAAAAATAGTCTCATTTGTAAATGTCTCTATAACCTAGCTTCTACAATTAAAAAAGATTTATATTCATTCACTATTATATTTTTTACCAAAATTTAAAATCATTTTGATAGAAATATTCACCCCATCTATCTACTCAATTGAATAATGTCCTGAACATTATTTCATTTACTTTTATTAACATGGAAAGTCAGTATTCATTATCAATCCTTTAAATTCATTTATTATTATATTTAATGCTTCACTATTATTAATCCCAACCCACCTTTAATCAATTTGTATCACCACCCACCTTTAGCATGGAATATAGTAATCAATTTGTATCACATGTGAGATTTTAATATCAATCTCTCAAAATTTAACTCATTATATAATTTATTTTTATTTATATAAAAATCTCCGAAGTTTAATTTAAGTATCAAATGTTTTGCTACATGAATCAATACTTTAATTTATTAGTGTTTGAGCTTTTATTATTACTTTCAATTAGTATAAATATATTTTTATATTTATATAGAACCTTTGGTCAAAATTTGGCTCGTGAATTAAGTTAGGTGAGAAAGGGTTTCATTAGTAAGATAAGAGATATGGTTAGTGAAAATATCAAAATCGAAACTAGTTAAAAAGAAATATTCCAAATGACTAAACATGTGTATGAAAAATTTAAATATTTGAAAACATTTTCCAACATTTTAAATTTTGTGAGATTTGTAATATCTCTAGTGTAATATTACCTTAATTTAATGTCAAAATGTAAGTTAATAGTGTATTCATACTATTCCATTTGGTTTCTTCTTTGCACCTTTGATCACCATGGCTTTCTCTAAGTTTCCTAAGTTATACTTTTAGTTACATGGTTTGAATAACATGCATCATAATTATGAATGGATAAGCCTCCAATAAAAAACATCCAAACTAAAAATCATTCTTTAACTTATTGGAATTCAAAATGCTAAATCTTTGAATAAAGAAAAATATTCTAATTATTTTATATTTATTTTTGTGAATTAAAACAATATATATAACAATAAACTACCTAACTAATACTAATATAAAACTGCCACCATAATATTTCAATTAAGTATCCTTTAGCCAAATACCCTCAAATCTCCATAGTTTTTCCTTGAATATGAAGTTTGCAACAAATATAAACCCAAAATCAATATTCAACTCCAACAATCTATATTCTCAAGAATTTCATAAATAAAAAGCACAATCATGGTAAAATAAATTCCACTACTACCCATAAGCACATCCGTATATATTTTGATTTTAGTTAAACATGGGGTCATTTGGCTCATTTTAATTTTATACAATCAATTGGAAACTCTATAACAAATAGATAAGAAAGAAGAAATAAAGTATTTTTAACGTCCACGAGGCTAAAATAGCCTATGGGACAGATTGCTTCTCCATATGGCTCTTGTATTCGGCCCTTTTCCTGTGAAGTTTTACAATAACCGCTCCCATCTTCTCGACAAACTCTTCGTTGAATAGATTATCCCAAGAACTAGCTGCCAGGATACTTGCATAATTTTCCCTACTGTCTTTGAAGGCCTCGCATTCTAAAATGAAATGTTTTTCTATTTCCACTTTTCCGGAAGAGCAAAAAATACATACTCTTTCCTCCCACATTTCTTTTGGCCTTTTCCAGTGCCCTGTTTCACAACGAAGTTGATGAGAATTAGTCCTTAATTGAGCAATAAGAATTTTAGATCTCCAAGAAATATTAGCCCCTATGTATGCCTTTTGCTGATGGTTATGAGTGGGATTAAACTCTTCAATGTAGTACTTCTTATTTCTCCCTAGCTCTTTCTCCCAAGTATGTTTGTGGAACTTATCCATAACAAAAGTTTTTATCTCTTTACTATTTGTAGGACACATGCTCAGGAAAATACCCCATTTACTAAACCATTTGTTATTTTTCCGCATCCAAGTCTTCTTTATTTTACACAATATGTCACTAAACACAACCTTAGGTCATCTACCCTCTTCCATTTGCTCAATTTTTTTCAAATACCTTATGACTCGCACCATAGCAATTTCTTCAATAGGAGCAGCCCCTGTTTCACTTAACAAGATAGCATAAGGAACTACACTTTTAATTTTGAATTTGTTTGTAATCAAACGCTTCTAAATTTTCTCAATTTGTTTCCATTGCATCTCGGTTTTATTGTTGGCCCACAGTTCACAACCGTAGAGAATCACTAGAAGCCCAAAAAGAGTTAGAGTGGTTTTCTAGTCCCATAGCTCTGCCTCTCTACACCTGTTTTGAAGAGCATAAAATGCTTTCCAACCCCCTAAAGTTCTTTTCTTTCTACAACCATCCCAACTTAAATTTCTGTTGAAGTCAATTCTGAGGTATTTGTAGTCTGCAACTTCTTCCAGAACGTTGCCTTCAAAGTAGAACTTATGCTGGTTATGCTTTCTTTTGTTAGATAAAACCACTACTTTCGTTTTGCTAATATTGACTTGCATCCCCACCCTTCTACAAAAATTCTCAAGGGAACGTAAGTTCTCTTGCAAACAAGAGACGATTTAGCAATCAATATAAGGTCATCTGCGTACGAAAGAAGCCTTATAATGAACTTTCCCAAATGGATACCATCACCCCTTGCGAATTTAGCCACTCTTCAAGCTTGTCAATATATAACCCAAAAAGGGTAGGAGACAATGGGCAACCTTGCTTGACCCCGATATCGCTTCTAAAACTTTCAGAAATGCCTGCTGAAGTTATAATTTTGACTTTCACCTCTTCATACAGCCTATGCACAACTGCTCTCAATTGCCTAGGAACCCCGAGTTCATCCATTTTTCCCCAAAGCTTATCCCTAGGAACCGTGTCAAAGGATTTTCTAAAATAAAAAAAGAAACAAAAAAATTCTTCCCTTTTTTCCCAAAATTTTTCAATGATGTGCCTTAAATTTATACAATGATCAACTGTGGAATGTTTAGGTCTAAAAGCTGCTTTCCCCTTGGCATGTTTATCTCTTTCTTCTGCCCACTTGTTGATTTTATTTTCTAACATGCTTCCAAATAACTTTGCAAACAAGGGGTTTATCATTATGGTTCTATAATTGGAGGGATTATTGACGTCACCACTCTTGAAAAGAGGTGTTTCCATACTAGTTGTCTAATCTGTGAGGAACCCCTGTTGTATGATGTTGTTGAAAATTTCTATGAAGTGAGGTGAAATAATTTTTAAGCCCCACTTTAGATACTCCACTTGGAGTTCATCTAAGTCTTTTTCTTTTTCCAACGCCCAACTTCTTAATACCCATCTCTACCTCTTGCACCGTGAAGAGTTTTGTGTCTGTGTTGACCAAGGGAGGAGGGTCAACCTTGCGATCATGCTCATAAAGTTGTCTTGCATAGTCACAACCATTTAGAAGCTATAAAGTTGTTTTCAGTTTGCACCTTTTTCGGTTGTAGCTCCTTCTAGAATAATTTGGGGTTATTTTTCCCAAGGAAGATTAGTTCTTCTCTCCTCAAAACCATGAAATCAACCTTTTTATTTTTTACTATCTGCTTGTAAGATTTGAGCTTTATGTTATCCTTGTCTAATTCCTTCCACCTTGTCCTTGCCTTTTTTCATTCCTCGTCAAACCAAGCATTAACCGGAAAGAAATGTGTTTCAGACCTCTTAATTTTTTCTCTTTTGCACTCAACAAGTGCGCTTTGAATTGAAGGCCATGAAAGGATATTTCCTCGTTTTCAAAGAGCCTCTCTAGCGTTATTTCGAAGGTATTACATTTCTCTGGAGTCAAAATAATTTTTCCCTTTGGGGGATTTTGTTGAACACACTTAGTTTTTGACCCTCATTACTTCTTTCCAGTCCAAGAGAAACTTAAATAAACTAGCTTGTGATCTGATTTTAAGTCTCGAATTTGATCTCCAATCAACACTTCCTCCATTTTCTCACACAAAATATGCAAGCAAATTACGTAATCTACTACACTTGCTCCATTGTAAGTATTGCAAGTGAAATTACCAGACTTTTCCCATCTAGTCAAACCATTAAAAATGACTAAATCGAAAGCCCCACATAGCGTAAGCAATTGTTCTCCGTAGAGATCGCAACCTTTATCCTCTGAAATTCATTCCCACTGATGATTACTCTCTTTTGTAAGCAAAATAGGGTCACAGTATTCTTTACAACAAAGAATGCTAGCTTGTTCACATGCAGTTCTAGCATTGAAATACCCCACTATAAGGACTTCACCTCGCTGATAATATATTGCAATATCTGCTTTTAAGGATGTAAGGGAATCTTTGTGCTCAATTCCTCTACTTTTGTATATTTTTGAAACTTGCGGCGCAAAATAGCATGCTGCAATTTTGATGTGATTTCCATTTTCTGATATTTTAAGCCAGAAAAATTGCTTATTTAGGTCTTCTTTTTCTAGCTGAATGAAATGGCCTTATTTTTCTCTTACTAATACCATGATACCCTCGTTCCCTTTGTCATTCCCTGTTGCCTTGTTCGACACTGCTATCTTCCAATACCCTTCAAACAAAGGTTTCTTGCACCCTTCATGCTCATGTGTTTCTATGAGGAAAATTATGTCTTTACCTTCCACAATATGCCCTAACCCATGTCCTCGTATCCATGGGTAACCTCTGTAGTTCCAACAAACTAATCTTAAGGAAACCTGGGTATGACTTGATTGATATTTTTTTTGACATGCAAGACTCATAGTTGAGCCTTTGTCCCTGCTTGCCCATACTGACCTTTCTTCCTCATTTATTGTTGAAGAGTTTGCTGCCTCTTCTTTGTTATCGCTTTGCTGCCTTGTTTTGGAAGGAGGTCCAAATTGCGCTATCACAATTTTACCTTTATAAATCCATGCTCTTTTTCACTCATCTCTTGCTGCCCTAACTTTTTTCATTTCGTCCCTCCTTTCCTCTTGTTGTCTTACAGTTAAATCTTCTTCTAGAAAAAACCAAGAGCCCCTCAAGAGTTGCTTCTTGATTAGAATGGTATCTTTATCATGCGAGCTAGGCATGATGACTTTTATGGGCCTGGCTCTCTCACTGTTAAGCTTACCTACTCTCCATGCTTGACATATTTGTCCTTGCCGTTGGAGCTCTCTTGCAAGGTCAAGAGTACATTCACTTTTTCGATAATCTTTCACCCCTTTAATAATTATGTTTGTTGCTCTATCTTGTCTTTCCTTGCTTTCTCTATCTTGCATGTTGTCAACCTGAATGTTTGTTTCTCCTTCCCTCTTAGCAAAATTGCTAATAACTTAAGCCCGGGCTTTGGAGAGTTTTACGAAATCTCCTTTCCTCTCTTCTCTCGATGTCTCTTCATTGTTGTCTATTTGGGCAACTACTTTCCCCATAATAACTATGTCATCATCATTTCATGCATGAACAACTCCACTATGTCCCACTTGTGCATATGGAGCCTTCTAGTAACATTAAGATAAATATACTTGAGCTTTTGCAAGCCATAGAAAAGGAAGAAATAAATCGAAGAAAATAATTGATTCGAACATGTAATCATACAGTTTTGTGGAAGAAAGGAAGAGAAAATGAACAAAATTAAATAATCTTGGAAGTGAAATCGGAGCAAATAATTGATTCGAACATGTAATCATAGAGTTTTTAGGAAGAAAGGGAGAGAAAAAAAAAATTTATCCCTAAATGAAAAAGTTTCTATATATATTTATTTTATTTTTTTAAATACATTTAAAAATATAAGATTAAAATTGATTTATTTTAATTTATTTGTTTAATATGTTGGTACTTTCTTTTAATTTATGTTAATTTATTTATTTTAGTAATATTATATTGATATTTTGGAAAATAAAATATTCATTATTTTGTGTTACATACACATATTAAATTATGTTATTTTCATATATATATATATATATATATATATATATATATATATATATATATATATATATATATATATATATATATATATATATACATACATATAATTAGGTAATTTTGTAGTAGAACTATTTCATAAATGTCACACGGGCCAAAATATCTCTCGAGACTTGAACTCACGCTACTTGGGACACAAATTGTGAACCATACCACTTGAGCTAAGTTCCTTTGACAAGATGGAAATAATTTTATCTACCAAGATGAATATAATTTTATCTACCAAAAGGTTGTGGATATAATTCAAATCATAAAGCCAAGTTACAATGTTGAGAGATATAATAGACTTTTTGATATCCATTTTTCAATTTCCAATTGAACTTTATTTCTTCGAGTATGAGCTAAGAAAATTCTAAGAAAAGTATCACATAACAAAATACAAAAAGCAAAACATTTTTTATTTTGGACATCATTGCTTTACTGGGGATTTAAGTACTCTTTCTCTTATCAAAGTGTTTTTGATCTTATTGATTCTTCTAATCATAGGTCAAACTCTTTTTTCCATTTGATCTTCCCAATATTTTCTTCTCTCATGTGTTCCTTGTTAGGAGTGGCATCAATTTATTTAGGGTAATTTAGATACACCTCATATTTGTTTTGATTTTCTTTCCCTTCATCCTCAATGGAGGTTTTAATAGAGTAACTTGTTAACCTCCCACAAGGGATGGGGATTCCATTACCTCAATAGCATACTTGATAGTCTTTGAGATCTTGTTAAATTTATCAAAGGCTAGATTCTCTAGGGGATTTTAAGGATTTACTTCCTTAATGAGGGAACTAATTAGAAATGGGGCCATTATAGGTGGATTAGTCACTTGTCCCTCCTTTTTGGTCCTCTATTTTGCCTTATTTTGACACTTGGCCTAGGTATCTTTTTGAATCCAAGGTTTTCTCCTACCACTAGACACTTTCCCAAGCCTTCATTCTTCTTTGGGTGGGTAGAAGCTATAAGGATTTTTTCTCTATAGATTTAACATCATAACATAGTCTTCTCATATAGAAGTTCTTAAATCCCTTGTGATTCTTCTAATTTTAGTAAGAATCTATTGAGAAGTCCCTTACTTAGATTTATCTTTATACAAATTCAAGGGAAAGAGAGCAAACCATCTTCACCTTTATTGCAATGATAGTTGATAAACTCTCTCAATGTTTTCCTAATTTGGGATAACACATTATCCTTCCAAAAATGCATGAGTATGTTCACGAGTACCAATGTTAAATAGATTGACAACATTATGAGGTTAAAATGTTATCATCTATGGAGCAAGGAAAAACCATCCTTACTTAGAATTGGGGATTTTGTTTTGAAATCCTATGTTTCTCTTCTTTACTTGAGCATACCATTGCAAAAAAACCTCTTTTAAACATCATTACCCATATCATCAAACCAATTTTTTTTAATACATTCCATAAATGATTTAACAGAGGGGCACAACCCATTGAAAATATAGGCCATGGCCTTCTTTAACCAACCTTTTATTATCATTTTTTTAGGTTGAATGGTTCTTCATTGTGTGAGTTTTAGAGTCATTCTCAACTATGAACATATGTTATTTATCTCTACTAAAGACAAATTTGACTCCTACAATTGTCAAGGAACATAACTCTAGTTCTTTTGAGCTACCAAAGGAGGCCACAACAACATTCTTGTAAGAGAAACTTGGTTATGGCTTCGTTGGACGATACATCGGCCCCACTTTTCCTCTCAAAATCTAGATCTAGATCCTTATGATATGTAACTTATATATCATAATCTATGGACTCAAATTCATATATAGGAAACCCTAAACACTTCCCATTGGTGCTCCCCTATGGGTATTGTATTTTTCAAAGGTTATGGCATAGTTATCATTGCAACAAAGAAAGAATGTTCAGAGATACGATGGAACTCTAAGATATATTATGGTCACTAACTCCAAAGACTTGGGAGCTAGTTAAGAAATTTATACATTCCCAATTAAACTTCATTTCCTCCAAAATGAAATGAAAAAATTCCAAGAAAAGTACCACATAAGATAATTCAAAATGAAACACTCTTACTTTGGGCTTTCTTTCTTATGGATTTAAGTAATTTTCCATGATTGTGGTGATTTTAATATTATGAATTCCTCCATCGATAGGTCCAAATCATTTTTTAATTTGACCTCCATGATGTTTTATTTTCTCATTCATTTGCAATACATCTTTCATATCCATGACATGGGATTTTTCTTGCATGCATTCCTTGCTAGTAGTAGCATTAATTCTTTGGTCTAATTTGGATGCAACCCATTTTTGTTCCAACTTTATTTCTTTTCCCTAATGGGGATTCCAATATTTTGTTAGAATACTCAACAATATTTAAGAATGTCTCAAAGTTCCCAAAGGATAGATTGTTTGTGGGATTTTTATGCTTTTCTTCCTCAATGTGATGAGTGAGCATAACTAGGGCCACTAGAGGTGGATTAAAATTGATTGTCCCCCAATTATTAGTTTTCTTCTCCACTTTCTTTTGATGGGATAGAAAGAAGCTTGGGCCTCTTTTCTATTTAGGGCTTTCCCCTCAATATTGGATGCTTACCCAGGAATTTATTGTTCATTGGGAAGGCATTGATTCTCCCTATCCAACTTCCGCTGAGGCTCCTCACAAAGGCAACCATAGCTACGTTCTTAATGCTCGACCTTGTTAGCTCCTCGTAAATTCCAAAGGCTGAAGACAAAACTACGAAGGGCCAACATCAAACCGCTTTGGAATCTAGCACCTAGCCTTCCTAGACTCAGAGAAGGCTCTCTCTGTTAGATATAGCTTTGTTGATTGGGAATTTTAGGCTAGCTATTAGTGCATAGGGGTTTGTTTGAGAATTTTTGGTTGAGGCAGCAGAATAGGGCCATTGGGCTATGGAGTCAAATAGGTGAAAATAGATTCAAATGGATGAATAACTGAGGTCAAGTGCAACCATGCAAGCTAGCCATGTCAATGGATCTGAACAGCTTGTGAAATGGAAAGGAGGAGGATATTGAGGTTCAACATAAATGCAGAGCAGATCGTCTTTGAATTCTGCATTCAAGTCTCAGAGGAAAACTAAAAGTATTGTTTCAAGACTGAGTAGGGTACCCCATTTTAAATCCTACACAAAAATTTCTATCCGCAGTAAAGAAAATAAAACATTATGTTAAAACAATAGAATGACAAATTACATGAGGGAAGCACTTCACCACAGATCATAACATAAGAATATGGAAAACAACATCATCTTTCATTCATCCAAAGAGTGTTTACAACCAAATGAGCCAATTAAAATGGTTTTCTCCCTTTCTGGCCTCTTTCGATACTGCAAATGCATGCAATATTTATTTAAAACTTAAGTCAGTTAATCTATCTATTGTAGTGATTACATTCAAGAAGAAAATGTACAAATGGAAACATGCAGGCAATGATAAGATGAGCTTGGCCATAACAGTGGCTTTAGCAGCTCGTTATTTATTACAGAATAAGGAAGGAATTTCCTCTTAGGATCCCGAAGAGGCTATGATGGAGTAAAACTTTGATAAGTGGAAACACGCAGACGGTGACAAGATACTTCTGGACAAGAAGGTAGAATTCCGTTATTAATTGTGAAATGATCGGAATCTGACTTTGTCTGATGCCGAAGAGGCAAGGAAGGCTTATACACCTTGGCTCTTCCTCTTCAGAAAATCGTTGCTGGATTATTAAACTGATGAGGTGCTAGCGTTTTTCGTGGATCAGTGGTCGTGCGGATGTGTTTGCTGCCCCTTCTGTTTCTGTTGTTATATTATAATTAGTTATGCACAAACACCTTTGCCTGACTCGACCTTTTCTGTCTATCTCCTTGCTACCGCGACTTTTAGCCTTACTCTGCCTTTTGCTCCTTGTCAGGTCCTACCCGAGTCCTTCGGCTATGTTATCTCTTTGTTCATGAAACAACGTATAAAACCCATAAACCTGGACTTTAAACTCAGTAGGTTTTAGCTTTTAACTTCATCGCATCCATGTCAATATTGCACATCGTGGGTTTTAATAATTGTGTTATGAGGAAAGGGATCGGTGATACGATGCGAAGTGCGGAGGTGACGTGGTGGGAGGGGTGATGGTTTCGATGATGTGGAGCAATGGAGCGGGAATAATAGTGGTGAGCAGAGTATAGCAGAGGGTAGTTGTGGTGGGCCAACCGCATTGCAAATCGCAATCAGGACTGGATACAATTTTGCAACATGGTTAAACAAAAAAAATTGCGATGTGATAAGATATTTGCGATGCAATGTGATAATGGAAAATTTAATATTTGTGTGCAATGTGCGATGAGTTTTAACGGTCAGGTGAGTGGTATTTCTTATTTTTGAGTTCGGACCCCCCAGTGATAAGGTTCGGGTCGTGAAGGGGGCCTAAAAGGCTGTGAGATCCATTAGATTTCGAAGGATGAGGGAAGGACTATTGGACAGTTAAGGTGGGGCCAACCTCATCACAAATCAAAATCAGGATCGGATAAGTTTGCAATATGATCTAAACAAATAAAGTTGTGATGTGATGTGGGGAAAGGGTGACGTGGACTTGTGGTGTCGAGATTTATAAAATAAGGAGTCGGGGATGATATAAAGGATATGGCTTAGGGATATGAAATGAAAAGGAAATAATGTGGAGTAATGTATATAAGTTTTGCAAATTAGGATAAGAGTAAAATAACCTTGGGTATATTAACATCATAAGCAACACATAACCCTTTGAATAACCTTTTCCTTTGGTAACTTCTTCATCGCACTTAATCATAAGTACTTTCCTCTTTCAACTAAACTGAAAGGCATATTTATTCCTTTGATGTTCTAGATAGTCATGATTTCCCTTCTTTTCCTGAAAATAAATGATAGCCATGGAATATTATTTTGAGTATGAAAGACCTGAGAAAATAATCAGTCACCTTGTGATACTATGAAATATAGGAGTCTAACAGTGGCTCCAGCTGGGGATGGCATCTCCTTTAGGAGGTGTCAAGAACATCGTAGACTAGTGTTCTGATCCTTTGGGTTGATCCCCAATCTACAACTTAATATGCTACAAAACCTATGAGGCTGACAATCTTCAAGCTGAAATCAACACTCTCTGCGAACTAAAATCTAGAACACATTTGAGCTGAAAACAAAACAAAATTCTAGAACTAAAGCTGAAAAATGCTCAGAGTACTGAGATTATTTTCCTACCTACCTATCCTAATCTAACTTGGAGATGATATATACACTAAGTGGACTCTTTTTTCCAATGTAAACAATCAAGTAAATGACTACATGATTAATTCTTGTTCACTTTTTTTAGTAGGTTGAGAAAACAAAAGGACCACTCCCATCTTACTTGCCATTGAACAACAGTGTTCAAACTTTTCCTTAAACTATGCAGCAAACCATTCATGGCATAGCATACTCCTTCCTTAGACGATTCTAAAAGGCCAGCAAAAGGATCTTGGAACAATACCTGGTCCTACGGATTCAAATAACAAGCTTCATATAGGACTTCTCTTTGTTCCAATTTGTCCTGGTCAGGATCCTTCTGAAAGAGAATGTCTACACATTCTTCATGGTCATCTGACATGGCATCCTCATTGTATACCAATATGTTGTCCTCAAGCAAACCTGGTATGTCTTGACTGAGATTGTTGAATTCTATTTGAAGGCCATCATTTTGATGAACATAAGCACTTTATGGAAATAAGCCTTCTTGAGAATGTAAAATAGCATCAATATAAATATGTTCTACATTTGTTTCTTCATGAGGAATTACTTCAGTACATCAATCAGTGGTATAACGAATATAAATAATCTCCTCATTATATAAAAATTGAGAGGCTGGTTGCAGGCTTATAATCTAATTAATTTCTTATTTAGTTAAACGAGGAGATAGTCTTTGTTTCCTTTGGATTAAACAACAATTGTTTTATTTCTCTCGTGAACACTGATCATGAGAATGAATGTTTTCTTTAGCCTCATACAAAAGAGCAGATGAATTATCATTTGTCTCAACAGAGAGATCCTTCAGATCTACTTTCATTTCTTGGTTGCTTTCATTTTCAACTAACTTCTCTTGGTTGTCATGATAGTGAACTTGAGAATGAAATTCATAAATTTATTCTAAGAGATCCTCAGGATTCCAATTTCCTATATCTTCATCAATATTTACAAGGTATTGTATGATATCCTCAGACTGGTCACAACAATTTTCAGCTAATGATAAAGATGGAGAATTTTCTTTATAATGCTCATAAAACACCTTGTGGAAATATTTTAAAGAAAACAAACTACCAGGGTTCAGATCTTCATACCATTCCCTCGCTTTCCCTTCTAATGTTACCATGAACATCTTCATGAGGCAATCCTCATGCCATTCAAATTTAAACCTCCATGAATGTATATGAAATTTAATGAGATGTAACAAAGGATCATCAACATTCTCATCTTGAAAAATAGGAATATTTCTTTCCCAATTTACCTAAGGAATTTTGTGTGGAAATCCAGGAATGTGATCTCTGTTCATTGGGGCATACCTGCATTGTATTCGTGGATTCATCTTGTCAATAAATCAAAGAATTGAGTCACCATGTGTTCACAAAAAAACTGGATTCTTTTACCAGTGGAGCCTTTAGGTCAACTGTAAACTATGGAGTTGCCAATGAATCTCTTTTTCTGGATTTTGCTGCCAATAGAGTCTCCAGGTGAATGGAGCAACCTTCTATTGTTTGAATTATATTCACTGTCAAAGTCAAAACTGAACTTGACAAGTGTTACTGAGGAATATGAAACTCGGTCCCTAGTATGGTCACTAGTATGTTAGCTCCCCATAAATTCCGAAGGCTAGAGACAGAACTACGAAGGGCCAACATCAAATCGCTTTGGAATCTAGGACCTAGCCTTCCTAGACTCAGAGAGGGTTCTCTCTGTTAGATATAGCTTTGTCGATTGGGAATTTTAGGCTAGCTATTAGTGCATAGGGGTTTCTTTGAGAATTTTTGGTTGAGGCAACAAAAGAGGACCATTGGGCTATGGAGTCAAACAGGGGTAAACATATTCAAATGGATGAATAACTGAGGTCAAGTGCAACTAGGAAAGCTATCCATGTCAATGGATCTGAACAACTTGTGAAATGGAAAGGAGGAGGATATTGAGGTTCCACATAAATGCAGAGAAGATTGTCTATGAATTTTTCATTCGGGTCTCAGAGGAAAACATAAAGTACTGTTTCAAGACTGAGCAGGGTACCCCATGGTAAATCTGACACAAAAATTTCTATCCGTAGTAAAGAAAAGAAAACAGTATGTTAAGACAGGAGAATGAAAAATTACATGAGGGAAGCACTTCACCATAGATCATAACACAAGAATATGGAAAACAACATCATCTTTTATTCATCCAAAGATTGTTTACAACCAGATGAGCCAATTACAATGGTTTTCTCCCTTCCGGGCCTCTTTCGATACTACTAATGCATGCAATATTTATATAAAACTTAACTTGGTTAATCTGTATACTACAGTGATTACATTTAAGCATAAACTAGACAAGTGGAAACATGCAGGCGGTTATAAGATGAGCCTGGCCATAACAGTGGCTTTAGAAGTCCATTATTTATTACAAAATAAGGAAGGAAATTCCTCTTAGGATCCCGAAGAGGCTATGATGGAGTAAAACTTTGACAAGTGGAAACATGCAGGCGGTGACAAGATACTTCTGGCCAAGAAGGTAGCAATCCGTTATTAATTGTGAAATGATCATAATCCGGCTTTGTCTGATGTCGAAGAGGCAAGGAAGGCTTTGACACCTTGGCTATTCCTCTTCAGAACACCGTTGTTGGATTATTAAATTGATGAGGTGCTGGCATTTTTCATGGATCAGTGGTCGTGCGGATGTGTTTGTTGCCCCTTCTGTTTTTTTTGTTATATTATAATAAATTCTGCACAAACACCTTTACCTGACTCGACCTTTTCTTTATATCTCCTTGCTACCACGACTTTCAGCCTTACTCTGCCTTTTTCTCCTTGTCGAGTCCTACCTGAGTCCTTCTGCCGTGTTAGCTCTTTCTTCATGAAACAACGTATAAAGCCCATACACCCGGACTTGAAATTATGTAGGTTTTAGCTTTGAAATTCATCACATCCATGTCAATATCACACATTGTGGGTTTTAAAATTTATGTTATGAGGAACGCTATCGGCGATACGATGCGAAGTGCGGAGGTGACGTGGCGGGAGGGGTGATGGTTTCGATGATGTGGAGCAATGGAGCGGAACTAATAGCGGTGAGCGGAGTATAACGGAGGGTAGTTGCGGTGGGCCAACCGCATCGCAAATCGTAATCGAGACTCGATATAAGTTTGTAACATGGTTAAACATACAAAGTTGCGATGCAATAAGATATTTGCGATGCAATGAGATAAGGGAAAAGTTAAGTTTTGTGTGCGATGTGCGATGGGTTATTTTTTGCGATGTGCGATGATTTTTAACGGTCAAGTGAGTGGTATTGCTTATTGCTGAGTTTGGATGCCCCCCCCCCCCCCCTCCTCGTGATAAGGTTCGGATCGTGAAGGGGGGCCGAAAGGCTTTGAGAGCCGTCAGATGTCAAAGGATGAGGGAAGGACTTTTGGACAGTCAAGGTGGGGCCAACCGCATCACAAATCGCAATCGGGACCGGATAAGTTTGCAATATGATCTAAACAAATAAAGTTGCGATGTGATGCAGGGAAAGGGTGACGTGGAATGGTGGGGTCGGGATTTATAAAATAAGGCGTCAGGATGATATAAAGGATATGGCTTAGGGAGATTAAATGAAAAGGAAAGAATGCAGGGTAATGTATATAATTTTTGCAACTTAGGATAAGAGTTAAATAACCTAGGATATATTAACATCCTAAGCAACATATAACCCTTTGAATAACATTTTCCTTTGGTAACTTCTTCATCTCACTTAATCAGAAATACTTTCCTCTTTCAATTGAACTGAAAGGCAGATTGATTCCTTTGATGTTCTAGATAGTCAGGATTTCCCTTCTTTTCCTGAAAATAAATGATAGCCATGGAATATTATTTTAAATATGAAAGACCTGAGAAAATAATCAGTCACCTTGTGATACTGTGAAATACAGGAGTCTAACACACCCTATGTTATTTTTCATTTTGTAAAATTACACACATGTGTGATCATATGGACACTAATGCATTGGATCCCATAAAAAATCCATAGTTAAGAATGCTTGGGCTAAAGTAATATTGGGATGAGTGACCTCCTAAGAAGTTCTAGTGTTGTTCCCTCCATTTTGGAACTATAACATTTAGAAATTGATAAAAAAAAGGGTGGAAAGTGTTGAGAAATGTAACTAGTTTCGGCCTTCATAATTGTTGTACTCATTTCAATGTGTATCCTATGTAACAAAAAAGAAAAGAAGAAAGAAATTTATTATTGTTAAAGCATGGGTTTCATGCTCATTATTGATGGTCTTCTAGGTAAAATCATGTTCTCCGTGCTTCTAGGGTTTGTTAGGTCTTATGATTTATTATCATGAGTCGATAGAGTCAACATCATTATTATAAGACCCTTCCAAGCAATTTGTAATTGTAAAAAGATTTTTTTTTTCGTCTAGAATGTCCTAGAATCTCCAAATACTATTATGGTCACTAACTCCAAATATACTATGGTCACTAACTCC
Source organism: Pinus albicaulis (assembly GCA_034641835.2). Lineage (NCBI taxonomy): Eukaryota > Viridiplantae > Streptophyta > Pinopsida > Pinales > Pinaceae > Pinus > Pinus albicaulis. The sequence goes on from CM076570.1 coordinate 601,138,012, forward strand.
AAATACTTGGGGGATAGTTTAAATATTTATAGATTCCCAATTGAACTCCATTTCCTCCAAAATGAAATGAACAAATTATGAGAAAAGTACCACATAATATAATCCAAAATGAAACACTCTTACTTTGGACTTTCTTTATTAGGGATTTAAGTATGTTTCCATGATTGTGGTGATTTTAATAGTATGAATTCATCCATCGATAGATCAAACTCCGTTTTTCATTTGACCTCCATGATTTTTTATTTTCTCGTGCATTTTCAATTTTCAATACATCTCTCATATCCATCACATGAGATTTTTCTTGCATGCATTTCTTGCTAGCAGTAGCATTGATTTCTTTGTTCTAATTTGGATGCAACCCATCTTTGTTCCAACTTTATTTATTTTCGCTAATGGGGATTCCAATATTTTGTTAGCATACTCAACAATCCTAAAAAACTTCTCAAAGTTTCAAAATGATAGATTGTTTGTGGCATTTTTATGCTTTTCTTTCTCAATGTGATGAGTGAGCATAACTAGGGCCACTAGAGGTGGATTAAAATTGATTGTCCCCCAATTTTTAGTTGTCTTCTCCACTTTCTTTTTATGGGATAGAAAGAGGCTTGGGCCTATTTTTTATTTGGGGCTTTCCCCTTACTATTAGATTCTTACCCAATCCTTTATTGTTCCTTGGAAAGAATTGATTCTCCCTAGCCAACTTCCACTGATGCTCCTCACAAAGGAATCCATAGCTACCTTCTTAATGCTCCACCCTATGCTAATTTTCATTTTGTAACATTACACACATGTGTGATCGTATGAACGCTAATGCATTGGATCCCATCAAAACTCCATAGTTAAGCATGCTTGGGCTAGAGTAATATTGGGATGAGTGACCTCCTAATAAGTTCTAGTGTTTTTCCCTCCTCCCTTTTGGAACTATAACATTTAGAAATTGATAAACAATGGGTCAAAAGTGTTGAGAAATGTAACTAGTTTTTGCCTTCATAATTGTTGTACTCATTTCAATATGTATCCTATGTAACAAGCAAGAAAATAAGAAAGAAACTTAGTATTGTTAAAGCATGGTTTTCATGCTCATTATTGATGGTCTTCTAGGTAAAAACATGTTCTTCATGCTTCTAGGGTTTGTTAGGTATTAGGATTTATTGTCATGAGTCAATAGAGTCAACATCATGCTTATAAGACCCTTACGATAAATTTGTAATTGTAAACAAAATTATTTTTTAGTCTAGAAAGTCCTGGAATATCCAAGAGTACAAGTCGGCCCTAGGATCATTAATTCGGCCTAAAGGAGGGAATTCGACACCTTGAGAAGGCTATATAAAGGAGCATTTCGACTTTATTTGGGACACACACTCGCAATTTATATCTACAAGAAAGAGTTTGATGTGTAGTTGTGAAGGATAGAGAAGGATAGAAAAAGTCAAGGAGAAGGAAGAAGGACGGAATTTCTTGGTTTTGGGGCTCTATCTTTCTCACATGTGTGAAATCCTAGGGTTTTTGGGTTGCAGAATGAGACCAAAGTTGTAGTAGGACAAAGCGCAACATCTTGTAACTGGAAGGAAGGAAAATATGTAGACCTCGCTAAATTTAGGAAGAGTTGTCTTGCTCTTGGAAGGTCCTAGGAGGAGGCCTATTTAGGGTTTTTTCAGGAGATGCAAGGCCAAAATTGCAGGGTCGAAGTTGCAGATTGAGTAGCAGTATTGTAGTTGGTAGGTTGAAGTTGTAGTGTGTAGCAGTTTGGTGCATATTCAAGGAAGGAATTGAAGAAGGGTTGAATTGATACTTAGAGAAGGACATGATCTAGGGATTGGGTCTTTGTATCTCATTTGAAGCATATTCTAAAAAGAGAAGAGTGTCTGGGTTTTCCCTAACTAAGAGCCTATATTTGTGTCCTATGTTGTTGCATTTACTGTTCTTGATATTGTTTGATGATATGATCTAACTAAAGAACTCAAAGAAGATAATTAAGATTCACAAGCAAGTATCAAAATTAAAGAAAATAAGATTAATAGTTGTTGCTTTACATTTTCTAATAGAAAACTTATTATTGACTTGAAAAAAATGTAGATCAACAAACCTTTGGCTATAGGATAAGAATAAACTCCTCTGATTCTCATCATTTTTAGGGTTGTGGCATCTCTATAACCTAGAGAATTGTGGAGAAATATAAAGCAAATCAACAAGTGTTACTTAGCTTAGATCAGAGTACTAATGATTACTGATACTGTGGAAGCTCTAAGCTTGATTATAGGTATATTGTTCTACACTGTTGACTCATACTAATAGTGTCATATAAGCTGCTTACTAGTAATCCAATCTATTATGTGATTGAAAGCTGATCACTACCTTCCAAGTTATAATCTCAAAATTGAAGACAATACTACCTATTTTATCATCCTTATAGAAGCGAGCCATTTCTCCATTCAAAATCACCTCCAACTTAAGCAAGGGTGGTACAATTATTACATATCTTGGTTAAATTATTGGGGAATAAAGGAAGAGATCACTATAAAAAATAATTATGATATTAATAATAATATTACGTCTAAATTTTAGGAGAAATTGCGGCGTAATAAATAATTAGATGATAAAATAAAATAAATATATATAAGGAGGTGATCAACCCTAATTTAGAAGATAAAAAGTATCTCTATATCGTGACTTAGTGTAAAGATGAAAAACATGATTGCTCAAATAGGTACAATCTCTTATGAGTTTCATAGTGAAATAGGCCTTTGGGCAATTCTCAAAATATCACGGGTTGAAAGAATTTATCATCTTTGTGGCACAGTGACAAGTTGGAGATGAAAAACATTTTCTCTTAGAATGTCCTATGTAGATCTAGATTAAATCACAATTTCAAAATATTTGTTACAGTAGCCACGATGAAAAATATTTTCTCTTAAAATGTTTTCAAAATATTTATTACAATAGTCATCTTCGTAACCTCTTACATTATCAAATCCATGGAGTTTTCATAAAACTTCTCAAAAATCTTTTTGAACATAAATCTAAATTTTTAAATAAAAACAAGTACTTCTTTATCTTTTAGTTTGAAATTCAAAATTAAAGTTTGAAATTCAGAATTAAGAGCAAATAAATTTAGTATACATAGTTTGAATTTAGTTTGAAATTCAAAATTAAGAGCAAATAAATTTAACAGTTTAAATGATTTAACATCAATGTTATATCATCATCCATTATTTAACTTTTCATGAAAACATATTTATTATTAAAAAAATATAAATTATTTATGATTATGAATTCTTTATATATATATATATATATATTCTTTCTTTACCGTTATAAAGATATACGGATGATAATGATTCTATTACGATCAAGAAATTTGTATATCATTTTGCTACTACCATGTTTGAGTTTAATATTTGTTATTTCAACATTATAATTTGAAATTCAAAATTAAAAATAAATATTAAATTTTAAAACTAGTTTTGTGTTTGAATAATTAAATAGCAATTTTGTAAAAACGTGATTATTTATAGTACTAATGATTAAAAAAAAATATAACATGTTTTCATCGTAACATTCTTTATTTTTTTTTAGTGAGAAATGGAAACTTGTTTCAACCGCAAATCCTTCTATCCCTCTGCTAAATTCCAATTTTAAGATTTAAAGCTAAGGATCAGTATCATTCCTTAATAAGATCACTTTTTAGTGAGAAATGGAAACTTGTTTCAACCGCAGATCCTTCTATCCTTTTACTAAATTCCAATTTTAAGATTTAAATCTAATGAAGTATCATTCCTCAATCCTTTTACTAAATTCCAATTTTAAGATTTAAAGCTAATGAAGTACCATTCTTCAGTAAGATCACTTCAAATATATACCAAAGAACAAAGAATATATTCAGATATTTTTAAGAAAGATAACAAGAACATGATCAACTTGTACTTGGAATAATAGTGAAAATTTCTCATGTTCGACTACGAAGTTAACGATAAACATAAACATAGTGTTATTTATTTATATATTTTTATTATGATAAATTGGTAATAATACATATTAATGTTATGAGGAAAGATTAAAAAATTAATTTTTAATATAAATTTAATTGGATAAAAAATTGATTATGGTGTTGTTTAGGTTTTGTAGTTTTGGTTAGAATTTGATGAATAATTTTTTGTTATATTATATTTTTTTGTTATTTAAAATGTGTTTTTAAATGTATAAATAGATTTAGTACCTTAAAAAAATTTGAAGCATTTAGATGAGTTCATATTACAAACTTGTGATTCCAACAAATCCCTATCATATTTTAGGCAAACTCCACCTGAAAATATACTTGGAAAAACTCCAAAATGTAAAGAAAATAAACTTTGGCATTAATTATTATAAAAGACATCAAAATAATGATTTTATGATACATCTCACATTACCAAAATTTTAAAAACCATAATAATTAACCTATTATAACTTTATTTTAAATTATTATTATTATTATTATTATTATTAATTATAAAAGGAATTACTATATGATTTAACTTATACACATTTAATATATGAATTAAACATATACACATTTAAAAAACATGTCATAATATTCTTAATCATGGAGATTCTCCTTTACTTTACCATGGAGATTCTTAACTTGTAAATAGACTTTGTTACAACACTATTGCCCAATATCATGGGCTATCAAAACCACATGCCCAAAAAACCAAAACTCATTTCATAGTTATAATATTTTATATATAATTTAATTTTATAGCAATTTTTAATTAATTTGAAAAGTAAAAATGGTAAAACTACTTTTAAAATCAGTCTCAACCCTTTATTCCCCCATGGTGGGTGCCAATCCACTTTATAAGTCTCATATGATAGGATTATAGTTTAAAAGATGGCGGTAGGTGCCTCCACATGCTAGCTTGCATGGCCACCCCATTTGTAAGGCCCACACTTCATGAGGTGCGTTCACGGTGATGGGTGCGCCCACCGGGACATTTGGAAGGAGTTCGGGCGCTTTGCGACGTTACGGGTGTATCGTTGCACCGTAACCGCGAAGGCGTGACTGTGTGACTATGTAGGAAACGAGTGGTGACTGAGCAAGGTTTAGCGAAGGTATCATCGCATAATAGTCAACGGGAGCATTGGCTAAGCAACATTTATATGTGAAACATCACACCATAGTTGTGGAGGGCAGTCGACGTATTAGAGTTGGGGAGTTGACGACACAACACAGGTTGAACGCATAAACGATGAACGGGTGGGTCAGATCAGGTCCGCAGAGTGACCCATGCCTTACACGCACATGTGTATAAATGGAAATGGATGAAAATTGTTAAAGGCAATTCATACAAGAAGCAAGTTCGATCTTAGCATTCAAGCTTAGCTTAGAGCATTGGACAAGACCCGAGCTTCATCAACATCTTATTGGTGAAATTTGCAGTCGTGAATGGAACGGAGGGCGTGGGTCGAGTTGGACAGTGTGCAGGATTTGCGTGCAGAACAGTACCACAGGGTGTCCACAGCAGTCTAAACGTGAGTTTAGGAAGCGTTCTGAAGCATCACTGCTAATTGGAATTGAGTGCGACGAAGTGCAACAGGTGCATCTTGACGGGTCGAAGCTGACCAGACAATTGGGAAGCGATTTCGACATATAGTGAGCTTGGGGGAAGCCTAAACGTCTTGGGCAATAGAAAACCAAAGTGACCCGAGTAACCTGATAGCACGACACTTGGGCAGATTTGTGCAGAAAATTATGAAGGTTAAATTCAATGTTGTGAATGGATGTTTTGGGTTAGTTTGATGATTGACAAGCATTGTAAGCTTGGTCAAAAGGTAAAATTTCCTTGCCAAGGAGCAAAAGGGATATTGTTGGATTAGATTGTATTATTATACGTTTTATGAAACATAATATCGAGCAGACTTATAATTAGGGAGTTTCCCCTCCCTTGAATGTTATGGGCTTCATGTGGATTTGATATTGATGTTTATGCTGTTTTAATTCCACACAAGAACACTTTGACAGTTTAAATAAAAAGGTGTTGAGTTAGGCGTAGTCCACATACTTGAGTATTACGATGGACAAGAAAAATTACGGTAGTGTCGCACCCGTCTATAGCGTGGTTGAAAGACTACCAAGGTAAAGGGGCATGACAGTTGGTATTAGAGCTACCATTTTGGGGTTTTTGATCATTGAAGGAAGTAGGAACATAGTTGCAGGGTTGCAGAGAGTGTTGAAGTTGAACTTGGATTATTTGGGTTTCTTTTGAGACCTTGGCTGAAGTAAGGCATTTGCCAGGGATAAGGCTACAAAAGGAGGCATGCCAACTTGGGAAGAATTCCAAGAGAAAGCCTTCGAGGCCTTACAATGGATAAGGCATATGAGGGAGAACTTGCGGATTCAAGACAAGCTTGGAGTCTTGGAGAAATGAGTGGTGGAATCTTGGAAGAAGGCTAAGAAGATTCATGAAGAGGTTGGTGAGGCAAAGGATGCCCTTATGCCCTTATGCAAAGAAGGAATTTTTGACTCAAACCAAGATGAATTCGATAGACTTCGAGAAAATATGGACCGTTTCGATGAATGGATGGCATAATGCTATGAGCTAGAGGCAGTTCAAGAGGAAATTGTCGAAATTGGAAAGAAGAATCAGAGGGGGAGGAAATCTACTTTGGCCAAACCAAATAATGTTGTGAATGTCCTTGAAGTGAAGGAAGAACTTGATGAACAAGTTAGCCCTGAACCAAGCACATTATAGGTTGATTCACACAAGGATGTTGCAAATGTGGGAGATGTCAAGAGTGAACTTGATGGACAAGTTGGACTGGGGCTAAGCACATCGCAAGCATCAGTGATGGATGATTCTCATGAGGATGTTGTAGAGATGGAAGAGCTGAAGGAAGAACTTGTGGAACAAGTTGAACCAAGACAAGCCACATTTCAAGCATTGGTGGATGAACCACATGGAGATGTTGCAAATGTGACCATGATCAAGGAGGAACTTGAAGAGCAGGTTGTACCAGGATCGAATACATCAAAGACATTGATGAGGATGGAGGAAACTCACTTTGAGAGTCTTCATGGAGGTATGACTTGTGTTTCATTAGAGCATAAGGAAGATGGACCACATATGGGGATAAGAAAGAAGATGGCTTCTTTGCCAACACCATGAATGATCTATCTTTGGATGCCTATGATAAGACCTTGTACATTAGAGGAACAAGGAGCATTGTTTGTTGGAGACCTTAATGGGGAAACTTGTAACCTAACTATGGATGGTTCAAATGCCCTGGACAAGGGTGGAACTTGATGACCTTTGTGATGGAAAGGGTCATGCTTAGCCACATGGAATGGCTAGTGCTCGACATGACCTATAGACTGCCTTGGAGGTAGGGCACATTGGTGGAGTAGACTTCTTCATGGCCTATAACCAAGAAGGAACTCTTGGTGCACCTCTAGTGGGGGAGAAGCCTTGAAGTAACTACTCATATGATGGATGATGGTAGAAGTGACTGAGGGCACTTTACCACGACACTTTATGGATGATGACTAGAGTTGAGTTGGGTTCACTTTGATGAACATGTTCATGGGCAACCAAAGTCATGGACATTGACATGAGGGCATGGCAGGACATTTTAGTGGAGGAATTATGTAGGTTCACATACATGGATGCCACTTATGAGCATTATGGAGGAGTGTAAAGCAGGATGGATTTGTTGATGCTACATGGAGATCTTTTATATATGGATTGATGGATGTTGTTCACGATGACTAACAAGACATTGGTTGGATGAGAAACCTATGAGACATTCATATTATTACAGGGTAGGAGAACTTATGATGGTACTCATGTCCAATACAAGTATGCTTGCCAACACTTTGGATATGATGAGGAATGGGAGTTCATGATGAGTTGCATTCATTGGAGGCTTCATGTTATGGTGACATTTTAGTCTTTGATTCACTGGGGAGCTGAGGTCAGGATTGGTCTTGAATTTGATGTAGTATGGGATGCATACCTTTGAGCACATTTATGGGGTGTGTTTAGGAGGAGTCACTTGATGGAGATGATCGAGCCAGGACACTTTGGAGTTGATGGATATGCAACAATGGAGATGCCTTGGTGAGGTACACTTGGGCATGGGTTGAGTCTACTTGACTTAGCCACACTTTTTACTTGATAGATGCATATTGCAGATGGGATGAACATTACTTCATGGACCTGGATATGGCACTTTGATTGATTTGATGAGAGGGAGACCTCTTACTTTTGATGATGGTGGGAGGATGTGACTACTTGGCATATAGGTGGCACATGGATTAGCATCATGGACAACATGTTGTGGATGGGATGGAGGACATTTCATGGACCCAAACATGGCCTATTTGCACTGGATGATAGTTATTCTTGATTGAGTTGATGGATGTGATAGAATGCAGAAGCAACAACTAACACATGGTATGAGGATGGACACTCTCACAATGAGAACATATGGTTGGAATAATCACCTGACTAGTTCGAGTTATGGGGACGCGTAATGTGCAGAGTTATGCTGGATACATAGCAGCTTTTGTTATGTTGAGTTGGTTGGAGCACTGATGCAGAGGTTCACATGACATTGATGATATATGATGAGTTGGCATGATATATGTTGCAGTAGCATGTGGAATTGATGAGGAGATTGATTTCCCACTATGGTACATCATGTGATGACTGTGGAAAATGTGTTGATGATCATATATTGAGAAGATATTTCATTGATGTGTTAGACGATGTTGCGACGATATTGTGCGATGATACTTGTGACGAGATATTGCGACGATATGATGCAAAGATGATGGTAGCACTATCAAGGATGATAGTCTTACTTTAAGTGGTGGAGTATGTAAGGCCCACACTTTATGAGGTGCGTTCACGATGACGGGCACACCCACCGGGACATTTGGAAGGAGTTCGGGTGCTTTGCAACGTTACGGGCGTATCGTCGCACCGTAACTGTGAAGGCGCGACCGAGTGACGATATAGGAAACGAGCGGTGACCGAGCGACATTTAGCGGAGGTATCGTCGCATAGTAGTCGACGGGGGCGTTGGCCAAGCAACGTTTATATGCGAAACGTCACACTATAACCGCAGAGGGCAACCGACATATTAGAGTTGGGGAGTCGATGACACAACTTGGGTTGAACGCACAAACGATGAACGGGTGGGTCGGCTCGGGTCCGCCAAGTGACCCATGCCTTACACGCACATGTATATAAATGGAAATGGACGAAATTTGTTAAAGGCAATTCGGACAAGAAGCAAGTTCGATCTTAGCATTCGAGCTTAACTTAGAGCATTAGACAAGAGTCGAGCTTCATCAACATCTCATTGGTGAAAGCTGCAGTCGTGGACAGAATGGAGGTCATGGGTCAAGTCAGGCAACATGCAAGATTTGCGTGCGGAACAACACCGCAGGGTGTCCGCAGTGTAGTTCGGGTCTGACAGGGCGTCCGCAGCAGTCTAAACGTGAGTTCACGAAGCGTTTTGAAGCGACCGCTGATTGGAATTGAGTGCGAAGAAGTGCAGCAGGTGCGTCTTGACATGCTGAAGCTAACCAGATAGTTGGGAAGTGATTTGGACACACGGTGATCTCGAGGGAAGCCTGAACGTCTCGTGTAGTAGCAAACTAGAGTGAACCGAGTGACCCGGCAGCATGACACTTGGGTAGATTTGTGCCGAAAATTCTGAAGGCTAAATTCAATGTTGTGAATGGATGTTTTGGGCTAGTTTGATGACTGACAAGCATTGTAAGCTTGGTCAAAAGGTAAACTTGCCTTTCCAAGGAGAAAAAGGTATTTTGTTGGATTGGATTGTATAATTATACATTTTATGAAACATAATATCGGGCAGACTTATAATCAGGGAGTTTCCCCTCCCTTGAATGTTATGGGCTTCATGTGGATTTGATATTGATGTTTATGTTGTTTTAATTCCGCACAATAACACTTTGATAGTTTAAATAAAAAGGTGTTGAGTTAGGCATAGTCTACATACTTGAGTATTATGAAGGACAAGAAAAAGTATGGTAGTGTCGCACCTATCTATAGCGTGGTCGAAATAATACCAAGGTATAGGGGCATGACACCATTTCCCATATCTACGACTCAGACATTTCAAGGTCGTCATCGCGCTGCAACTAATTGTGTGACCGGCTCCAACGAGTACAACAACTTCAAGGTATATTTGATATGCAATTCAGGGAGACTATTATGGATATGAGGGGGTGAGGTTATTATAGCTATTATGTAAAGAAGTGGGTGAAAGCTTGTTGAGTAGTTGAACACCTGAATTTGGTTAACATTCTTGCTATTAAATCATGGCCTCTACCCCCCTGCTGGAGCAATTTTGGGTTAATAGGACAAGAAATTCGTCAACATGCAAGGCCATACATTCATGCTAGAAATCTATCTCAGTGGTGTGAGCCCATTCATTGTCATTTAAGCTACTCCTCTGCGTGGTTCTCTATAGCTCAATTTTTGTCTTCTATTTATTGTTTTGAGTACCTCTTTTTTAGATTGGCATTAGCTTATGCTTTTAGTCTTTACACGAGTCTGACACTCTAGTTTTTTGTTTTCAATTCCCCTCCTTGGCCCTATTTTCTTGGGGGTTTTTATTCTTCCAAACATTCACCCCTAGGTGATCTGGTTCTGTCCACCTTGCAGGCATCACAATCTCAACGACTCTTTGCAATTTTTCCTAGCATCATGACCTCTCTTCACCGGGGGCTATCCACCCTCTTTCCTATACCCTCCTTATTCCACTAGCTCTGTTTAGCTCCCAAGTCATCTATGGTTCATCGTCGTTTCAATAGCCCTTCAAGGTGTGGTCACTATGGTAGAGTCAAACCACCTTCCTCTATTGTGCCCAACTCTCCCTCCTTGCATAGTCATGTGTCCAAGCCTCAACTGAGGCTTCCATGGAAAGGTACAAGTGCCTTATTCTCGAAGTTGTGCAAAGAACCATTTCAAAAATTGAAGACCAAGTTGGATAAGCACATAGAATTGTTTTGTATTCTCATGTAGAGAGGGAGACTAGAGTCTGGATTCTCGACGTTGACAATTCAACTAGGGCCAAGGCATCAACCTACATGAAAATTGTAAACTTGTATTAACATGTCTGTTAGGGTCCCGTGATTTGGCAGATTGGTAGACCAAATGACAGGGTAACACGAAACCAATCTTTGGAGTCCTAGGACCTAGCCTTCCGGGACTCAGAGAGGGCTGTCTCTATAAAATGCAAAGGATGTGTTCTTGTTTGCTTAGATGGTTGATTTTAGGCTAGTTGTTAAGTGTAGGGTTTGTTGATTATTTTGGTTGGGTAAGATGAACAAGTAGAATAGGTGGAGTGAGAGGTCTTCAAATCATTGGGCTGTGGAGTTGTGAATGACTGCCTTGCCCTTGAGCTTGATGAGGTTTAACTTGAACATGAAGTGTAACTACCCTAAGTCACTTTCCCTCAACTGATAATCAATTTGGTCATGGAGGCCAAGAACAGAGGTGAAATATGAATTTGAGACCTATGGTTTGCTCAACTAGGGTTTAATCATTTCATAGACACCAAATTATGAAAATTTCTTGGAGGACAAGGGGGAGAGGCTACCTACCAGCTTTAACTTTTCTGCAGCCCTTTGAATGCAACTTGGAGGATGAATTTTAGCCTTGGGGCAACTTTTTTCCTTGTTTGAGGAGCCTCTGCATTAGCACGGCGCCGGGCTATCCTGCCCATGGATTAGCGCAGCGCCGAGCAGTCCTGCACGTGGATTAGCGCAGCGCCGAGCAGTCCTACCCATGGATTAGCGCAGTGCCAAAAAAGGGTCAACTTGCATACAAGTTTTGATGACCTTCTCGAAGTCGAATTTGGGCCTGTAATAGCTCGTTGGAAAGCTTAACCTGTCTACTTTCCAAATATAACATTTTTTCCCTGATTGGAGTTGATTTTCCCTGTAAAAAGTTGAGTTTCCCAAGACTGGTCAAAAAGTGTTGAGTGATGGTGCAGAAATGCAGAGTGCTGATGTAGACAACTTTTAAAGGCCTTCCTTAACTCCAAATTGAGCTCATGATAGCTCATTGGAAAGCTCTTCAAGTCTAGTTGTCTTTTGACCCATCAAGCAAGTCATTTGGACACTACATCTATGAGAAAACCTGATTTCCCTAGGGTCACTCCAGCAGTGCAGAAATTCTCCTGTGACACCTGTATTTTTTTCATTGCTCCCAAACCATGATACCTGTGTAAAAATTGAAGGAGGTTTTTCTTCTTGGCCCTATGATGGACAAAAACCTCTCTTACGTTTTCCAAATTCATCTTTGTTTTGTCAGAAACATATTTTTAAACAAAACTGGCCCTGGGTGTGGCAAATGACTTGGCCCTTGGAATGCATTCTTGGAAAATGATGGAGGCATAATGTTTATGAGTTGGTATGGAATTATGCTTGCTGATATGATCTATCAAATGGATCCTTTTCTCTTATGCCTCCTTTCCATAGCAAATCGTAGCTTAGTTGGAAGAGGAAATTAGGGTTTGGTGTAGGGGATTTAGGACTGCCTTGTAGAGTGAGGGGAATGAAGGGGTTAAGGGTTGTCTAAATTCTTGGGGAAATTTTAGGGGATAGGGATAGATGTTAGAGAGTAGGGGAAAGTGGAATTTCAAGAATTGAGTGAGGGGAAAGGGTCCAAAAGGGTAAAACACAGGCCTAGTCTCGAAAAGTGTCAAATTGTAGCAATAGGCTAGGTTTTGTAGAAAAATGATGAGTTTGAGGGATAGGAGTGATGGGAAGTGTTTATGAAGGTATATTAAGGATAGGAGGAGGTGTAAGAGCACCAAGATACAAGCCTTGTTGATGTTTAACCATGGAGGTCATGAAACCAAGGAAAATGCCCTTAAAAACCCTAGATGGACAATGGAGGAGTTAGGCAAAACAAAATAGAGGGCTGAGGCCAAAGGTTGCAAAACATAGTGATAGTGAGTGGCATGAGCCCATGATGGGTCTTTTGGAAGTAGTGAGTTGACCTTGACATGATGTGATGATGAAATAGTAAAAATTTATTCTAAAGATAATGAAGGCAGTGATATTTTCAGAGTTCACAACGTTCATGAACTTGGTTCTAGAAATCTAAGATAAGTATTTAGTCCTCCATGAGAAGCAAAAATTACCGATGACTAACAATGTCAAAATACTCATACGAAAGGTTCTCATTGAAATGCTCAATAAATTCAAGCACCTCATTGACACTGAACCCCACGTCACACACCAATGCAAATCCCTAATAGCCCAATAAACCGCACATTCTAAGAACATGACAACATTCAGAGTACACACTAGGTCATTAGTACTTGCGTTAGTCTTTTATTCATGGGGAATAGCCTAAGATCAATAAATTAGAAACAATAAAAGCAATTCTGAGTTTATGTCACGAGTCCATGATGTTATTTTGTTTTTGATAAATTAGATTTCGTATTTTACATTGAAAAAATTGCCATTCTCGATAACGTCGGTGTACCAGACGGACGACCTTTTGTAAAGGTCACCCACGTTCTATGTATTTATTCTTCTGACGTGAGAGGTGGGCGGCGGTGGCGGTGGCGTACGAATCAGCGGGGACCCCAAATCCAACACCAATATTTTTTAATCTCCACGTGACAGGAACGTGTCGAATTCGTATGACTGTGATCAGTCAATTTCGTCTCCATTTTAGCGGCGTCGGTCCACCACTTACTAAAACTAGAATGTCTTTAACTTCTGCTTTTACAGGTGGTACTGCACCTGTAGCGTCTCAACCACGCATGACAATGGCGGCTTTTATCACACTTTAGTCACCCACGTTGCAGCCCTCTGGTACGCCAAACTTTGAACACGTTAGGTGCCAGAGATAAGAAAGTTCCAGGAAAGACTGATATACATTCAAAACGTTAACAGAAGACGACTGATTGTATTTTGACATGACAAAACTTTTCATTCATTCAATCCCCTGTGATATGATTCTCTTGCTTTTGTTTTGAAATGACCCACTCTTCTTTCATTCACTCCCTTTTATTGTGATTATGAGATTTACAGATCCCCGTCACATCCCTCTCACAGACCCTAAATTGGTGTGAGAATACTAACAGGCAGTGTACCATGAAAGAAGGTTCAGACAAATATGTTCCATAGAATACCTAAAATTTTCATGTATCATTGAGACCCAATGATATATGGCCACAATTTTAGTGTGAAGCGAAAAGTTATTTGGTTTGATATGATAGGGATCACATGAGAATCTCAACTTTTATGGATCATGTTTGTTTTCTCTTTAGGTGATAGGAAAGAGGTCATGGAATAGGTAATCAAACATATATATTCGGTATGTTGAAATGATCAGTTTTTTTTTTGGAATTATGAAAAAAAGATAAAATTTGGGTTATTTAAATGTTTTAAGTAAGATTTATGAGAATTGTATAATAGATGATTGATTTTAATTAATTAAATTTTATTGTTTAAATTTGATAAAAATAAATTATTTGTGATAAGATCACAATTTTAAGGATATAGACTGATTCAAATTAATGAGTTTATGGTTTTTTAAAGGTAAAATAATGAGGGATATTTTCAAAATATAATTAAAAAATGGTGTGTTTTGGTTTGTTTTAATTTTTTATTTTAAAAAAAAAATTCATTAGATTTAGATGTGTATTAGTAATATTAATATTAATGCAATAATAATACATTTCATTAACTTTAGATGCTTATCAATCTAATATTATTGTTAGTAATTTTTAATTTCACAAAAATATTTTATCCATAAAATCATCAGAATATTAATATATTTCGAATATACTATTTCATTACATTTAAATATTCATTAGAAAATAATGAAAAACACTATCTCATTTCTTTTTAGATATTTATCCATAAAAATTGTTTATCTTAATATTAGCTCTCATAAAAACTAAAATTAATAAAAAAAATAACAAAATATAAATATTTTAAACATCTTAAAAATTTTAAATTAAAATTAATTTATATATATTTTTATTAATTATTTTAATATTAAAATAGTTTATACTTGATGTCACATCTACTTTGAATCTACAATTTACATATTTCCATCGTATTAAATTTTAAAATGTACTTAGTAAATTCCATCACATCCTTTTGAAAACCTTTCAATCTCATGAGAAGTGCATATGCAGTTTACACATTAAAAATGAGATTAAAATTTTTTCACATATGAGGGAGACATAATGAGTACACCACTAACAAAGCAATGAATTGAAAATACGAACGTAACTTTAATTTGAAGTTGAGGAAAGGTGATTTGGTTTATGTAATATGAAAGCGGTTATATGACAATCTATGTTTTTATTTATTTCTTTTATGAGTTCAGAAAATTTTAAGAGTTGAATTTTAGGTATGATTAATTTTTTGGTTTATATTTTATAAATGAATTTTTTGATATGGTTTTGTAATTTAATATTAGCTAAAATTTATTTTATGGAGTGTTATTGTAGATGGGATAAGGCCTTGGGCATCGTGCCTACCACTCTCGATCGTTTAATCTTTTATTTAGTGAATATGGTACGTGGTGCGAGCTTTGCATACAATTAAACACTTGCTTGGGTTTGTTATTTTGGCATGGAGGGTTGGTGGTTTTGCTTAAGGAGAGAGTTTGAGAGTTCAGAGTAAGACTTCGACCTCTTGGAGTTTCTTGTCTAAGAAAGGGAAGAAGAGTGTTTCCATGGTGTGGAAGTTTCTAGTGTTTCGCTTGAGGAGGAAAGGGGTTATGGGGCTCGTCATCTTTTTATGCACGATGGTGGTGGCGACTTGTGTATGTGGGTCTCTGTGGTCAACGATGCTTGTTCCTCATCATTTTGGGCGAACGCGCATGGCTTGTAAGTTTATTTCACCTATTCTGGTCTTTTATCGAGTCTGGTTAGTAGCCTGTTTGAGTCTTTGTGGCTAGTTAGTTCCAAAAGTGTGCATATCTCAGTTGCAGATTATTAATTGCATATGGAAGTCATGTTTCACTATTGTTTTGTCTTGGGTTATTGGGTGTTTGGGCTTGTGTCAACTTGCTTACCATTGGTGGCCTTTATCATTTGGGAAGGTCGAGCTTTTTGTGGGTAGTGTCATTTGCTTGTCAAGTCAAGTTAAGGGAGTGAGGTTTGAAACTAGGTTTCTGTTTGTTGGGTTGTGGTAGGTATACTATATTGGGGTGGTGTATTCTTTGTCCAATGGTGGAGGAAATTAAACTCGTGGTTGAATTTGTGCCACCTTATACCTATTCGGGTGGATTGTTGTCGAAATTCAGTCACTTTATCTGAGTTTATTATGACGAACTAGTGTGCTAGTGTCTGATCTTGGTCGAAAGAGATTGGGGTAAATATGTTTTTCCTTTTTCAGGTAGGGGTAACCCCCACAGGAATTTAGTTATGTCCCTTTGTGACTCAGATATGTCACCGAAGCAGAGGCAGAGAAACAAAAGGGGATCAAATTTATTTGCTCACGACTATGTGGCAACATATTTCCATGCAATTCTACCAAAAACACGCCAGGAGATAAGGGATTTGGAGACAAAAGTTGGGGTAGAATTTGAAAACGTTTAAGATATAAAATGGGCCTACTAAGGAATACTATAAAATAATAGTGGAAATATTAAAATAAGATTAGATTACCTCATCAAGTTTTGGAAGGAAAAAAGAAAAAAACTACTTTTTACCTTTTTACTCCAAAAATGGTGAATCATCCCCCATGGTTGACATCATCATATTGAACCCTGTTCGTTCTTATAAAGTTGACATTTTTGTTATGAGGTCCATTTTTTACCTAATAATTTCTCTAATCTAAGAGGAAGTTGATGTCTGACTCAGAATTACTAGAAGACCTCGGTAGATGGGTGTGAGATCCTGGACATACCAGAGGAAGAAGGAAACAGTACTTGAACTCAATGACTCTTCATTAGCAATTAAAGATGTTGTTGGGTTTGCTACTGAGAGACAAACATGTCGAGAAATACAACATCTTCGCCTACCTGGAAGATACTAAAAGGATGTTGAGGAATTTGTGTTTCTATGTGGATCGAATTGATTCTTGCCCCATGCATGCCAAGAGCCATATCCCTTGTGAGTTAGATGGAGGAGACACCAGAGATCTTCTTGGTTCAAGTGCTCGTGTTCTGGCAAACGTGGCTTTGTTAGATGAGAGTAGTGAAACTGGATGGTGGATGATGCATCTAGACTCCCTCCTCAATCACATGTTTTTATATCTCTGATCAGGGCTATGTTGGCCTCTATTTCCTTCGATTACGACGACATTCAAAGTTGTAGAGACATTTTTTGGTTTGGTTATGGTCCTTTTCCAATTGTCAATGCTTCTTTTCTGGTGTGGGGTTTTTATGTTACTTGGGTTCACGTAGCAGAGGGGTATGGTGCTGGTGATCTGTTATTTTGTGGGTTGACAATGGGGTTCTCGTTTCAATGGTGGGATGGTGAGGGTGAGGACCTTGGGGTCTGTTCTTTGTGGCTTTTTGGTGGGAGATCTTGGATAAGAGAAATGCACATCAGTTGGAGTTCGTCGTGGGTTTCAGGGCATGGCTTCAATCTTAGTTTACTATGTATTCTTGTTTGAAAAATATGTTGGCCTGAGAAGTTTGAACATTAAAAATTTTGTATATATGTAATTAGTTTAAATTGGTACAAGTGACAAAGATTAAGATATGGCTCATGGGACTCTCTCTATGCACATAAAACTATCTATATATCTTTTTTTTTTTTTAATACAAAATTTTTAAATTTACAAAAAAAACTTATTAACTAAAACTTTTTGAAAACGGTATTAAATATCACATTTTAAAAAAATAAAAAAAAATATAAATACTTGAAATTAGAAATAAATTACAAAATAGGCATCTTCCATAAAAACTATGCATCTCTACAAATCTCAACACTTTAGAAAATCAAAATAACAAGTTTCATGTCAATAACCTTAAAAAATTATAAACTTACTCTAATTTAGGGGTGCGTAATGTTTGTTTCCATCCATAACCGTTGTATATGTCTTGATTAAAGTGCACTTTCTCTTACTATAACAATAGTCATCATAATTGGGTAAAATCTAGGATTAGTCTTTTGAAGATATACATTAGTTTATATAAGTAATGAATAGATTGTGGGTTCATAATGGAATAAAAATTACTTAAATTTTAATGGAGAGGGATGCAATAGAAAATGAGATGTATGTTTTTTTTATGGCTTAATTTTTTTATTTTTATTTTTAAGTTTGCAGTATTTTTTAATTTTTAATTTTTAATTTTATTTTTATAACATGTCTAGATACATTATTTTGATTGGAGAAGAGAATTGAATTTATAATAAATGCTATAATAGTTTATCTCATCACCATTTAACTAAAATCTTATAGATTATTTTTTAATTAATTTTATTTGTATTATCAATTTAATCTTAATTTAAAAAGATGAACATTATAAATCTCATACCTATTAAATTGCTTTAAATTATGTGAGTTTGTGTAGGCTATAATGGTGGATTTCAAAACAACCATAAACACATAATTCATACGTTTCCCTCTATTGAGTTATAAAATGCACTTACCTTTTATTCAACCAATCAATATAATATCTTTATTCTTCCATCTCACATGCATATTACAAAAAAGAAGAAGCCCTAATGATGTATATTAAGTACACATGTAGACAATATAGTGTTAAAATGTTGCATGGTTCTAAAAATTGTAGATTTAAGTACACATGTAGACAATATAGTGTTAATATAGTGTTAAAATGTTGCATGGTTCTAAAAATTGTAGATTTAGAAAGTTGCAATATAAATTAACATTCTATATATGTAATTGAAATATTTTGTAGGATAACTAAACTGATGATAGTATGATTTAATTTTAGTATGTCGCTTTTTATAATTAATGATAATTATGATAATTTTTTAAATATCAATTGTATTAAAGTTTTAAAATGTTTTAATATTTTGAGTAAATATTTTATATTATTATAAAATTAAAAAAAATAAAAAATAAAAAATAATAATAAACAGAAACTGAAAAATTAACAATTAAAAAAATATAAAATGATAAAGAAAAATAAATCAACTATTTAATAAATAAAAAATGATAAATAAATTAATTAATTAAATAATAATAATATTGAATATAAGTCATAAGAAGAATAAAAAATGGAAAATCTAGAAAGAGAAACAAAATGATTAAAAAAATAAAAAGAAATAAGTAATGAAAAAATTATTGAAGATAAATTAAAATAGGGAAAAAATCAAAATAAATGACTATGGTAAATGGATTAAAGGAAAAAAAATCTAAAGAACAATTTTATAAATAATGATATTTAAATTATATGGAATTTTAAATAAAAAAAATGATATATCAAATAAGAATAAAAAGAAGAAGAAGAGATAATGTAATAAAAAGGTGGCATAAACATAAAGAGGTGAAATAATTATCTGAATGGATTGGTAATGGTTAAAAAAATCATAATTATTTTAAAGGAACAATGGAATATATATAAGATGAAATTAATATTACATTAAAATTGAATTGAAAATATATAATGATGAAATTAATATTATATTAAAATTGAAATAGGAAAAAGATAAAAAATTAAATAAATGAATATAATGAACTTATAAAATAATAAAGCAAATCTATAAATTGGAAAAATATAAAAAATCAAAATATTATAAATAATAATATACTAAATAATGAAAATTATAAATAAAACAATAATACAAGGATTATAAGATAAAGAAAAAATTAAAAAATAATATAGTAAAGAGGTGAAATAACATATTAAAATAAGAAATTATTAAAATTTTTAATTAAAAGAAGGAATGATATCATAAGAGATACAAAGAAAGGATAGGAAAAAAAATATGGAAAGAATTATAATAAGAGAAACCAATAAAAAGGGGATAAAAGAGGGATGGCATTGAACAAGGATGAGGAGGGGTAAGGATTCATTAGTGAAGACATTGGATGATGATATTTTAATAGTGGTTTAGTTTGTAAATGTATTTCTAATTAATTTTGTTATCATGTTTCTCAATTTTCAAGGCTTCCCTAATAACGTGAGAGAAGTAATATGATGTATTTTTGGTGTTATTAAAGTAGATAAGGTGGTTTGTGTTATGATAATGTTTAGCAATAGAGGATTTAGTAAGATGATTATAGTGAATATCAACTATATAATCTTTGAGGTGAGTTTGGATATATTTGTTAGCTTTGTGAGTATAGGATTTGGCATAATAACTTGGAATCAAATAAATTCCTTGGGATAAAAGGTTATATTTGTATTTTATGCCATGGAAAAATTGCTTAACGGGTTTCTAAGGTTTGAAATGAGTTCTGCTCTTCATTTTGGATAATATCGTATAAATATGATTAATGATTCCATGAATGTTAAGGGAGAAAGATTTAACCTTAGGGAGAAGAGGCTAGGAGGGGGTTCTTAGTATTTTGATAGAGAACAAAGCAAAGAGTTTTGTTGATTTGGGAGATAGAATAACCATTTGCATAGATGGAATTCAATCAGGCATTCAATAGTTTAAAGGAATGGAACTATTGATGGTACTAAGTGACTAGAGAGAGTGTAATTACAGATGAAAATCATTATAAGATAATCCATCAATGTGATCCAAATTATATTGTGAATGAAATGAAAAACCATAATATTTTAGAGGTAACACACAATGCAAATTGAAAATGAAGTATTATAGTGAAACCAATTTATATTAATGAATCAAACGAGGAATTTTTTTTTTTCTAAATTAGTTTAAATCTATTATAGAGGAAGAGTAATATACAACATGGCCGAAGCCTTAGCTTTGCCCAAAAATTATGGCATGTTCAGTAAAATAAACTGAAAATTGATTGCCCATTAGGGGAAACCAGTCAGACATTGTGCGACTATGCTGCCCACGCAGGGGTATTAGCCTTGGATTCCACTGTTCTTTGCACAGATTGTAGACTATCAAACAAAAACTACTTGATAACATTGCTAAAAATTCAAGATTTATCCCATAGAATTGGGCCTCGAAAAGAAAAAACCAAACACATTTTGAATGATTAAATAGCATGATGAGGAGGTGGTTCTTCAGTAATGAGGCACATGTAGGCCTCCATGTCGTCTTCATCATGTGGCTTGTCCGCACTAGAGGCTGCGCTTTACTTGGAGCGCCTAGACTTGTGGAAATCCTTCTCCTCATCACTAGAAGCTTTGTCTTTGTGCATATCCTCCTGCATCTTCTTCTCATCCACATCCTGAGCCGTCGCAGTAGCCATCCCACCCAAATGCGCACTGATTTCAGCCAATTGTGGTTCTTCCTTGAACACAACTGAGATGGATGCAATGATACGGGGGCGATTCAGGGAGCATTTGAAGTAGAATTGGGCAGTCTGGGGCAGATTTGAAGCAAGGGTGGCTGGAGTGGCTGGAGTGGCAGGGGTAGGAGAATCCATCCTAAAACTGGTAGAGTGGGATCTCCCCCTTCCACTTCTAGTGTTCAGGAACCTGCCCACAAAATATTGAGAGGAGGGAGATGAGGAATCAAAATTGGAAGAGGAGGGGGCGCGCTGAGGGAAGTTTTTGGTGCTGCCTCTTCTACACCGCATGCGATGGCGCAGTCTCGACATGGTGTCTGGCTCAGAGTTTGGCAAATGAGGATGCGGTGGAGTAGAGCAAGGAGTGAACGGATTGAGCAGGAGGTCAAAGGTGGCAATGTTCAGATTGCAGAGGCTATTTCGAGATAGGTGAAGCCCATTTCCCAGCTCAATGTGGCAAGAGATAAGACACCGTCTTCCCGTTGCAGTGCGAGAGCAGGGTCTCACAGTGGTAGGGGAGCAGAAGCTCTGCAGCGGAGGAGGAGCGACTGAATTTCCTCTACCGTCACCCATCTTAATAACCAGGGTGTAATTGCCTCAATGCACACTCGGTTTAATTAGCCCATAAATGTGATCAGAGTGCTGTTGCAGAGGAAACCTAACGGAGGCGCAGGTGAGAATGATGGTTGGTTCTCGGCCTTCGTTTGGCTTAAATGCAGCCTTGATGACAACAAAGCGTCGGAGAGGTTCACGAATGGCGATGGCGTGGGTGGCCAAGTGTCCCAACCACTTGCCAACCCAAGGTCCCATCAACTTAATCCACAAGCTCGACACTCGCATCCAGGACAAACAGGGAAAAAATTACCATGTACATGTGAATATGATAGTTAAAATGGTGATAAATTATCTCTAATAAGTGATGTGATAGATACAATCATTAGAAAAAACAACATCACAATAGGCTAAAACTATATTTTATAATAATGCAAAAAGAAACACTAAGAAGCAGAAACCCTAAAATACAAGAATCCTAACACTAACTTGAGGGCCTAAGTGAAACACTAAGTTGGATGAATTTGAAATACCCAAGAAAAGGGGAAGTCATGCTGGGATCATAATTTTTTGGTTGGTGCCCCTTTGGAGCCTTATTTAGCTCATTTAAAATAAAATTAGTTGATTGAGACAATTATGTTAGTTTTTGTAGCATTAGATGTGTTCTAGCCACATAATTTTGTGGAGACGCTAGAATACACGAGCTCTCCAAAACCTAGAAATCATTTCTAGAAATTCCACCCAAAAGTGACTCAATTAGATTATTAACCAATTTTTAAATATTTCCAAGTCTAAACTTAGGGAATATAGTTAATTAATCAGTATTAATTGAGATGAGGTGAGAATCATATAGAAACTCATATGGATGGACAAGAAAATATTGGGCCATAAATTATGTTTTAATATAGGCCGTTGGTGCTCCAACATAAGATTATAAGAAAATGTCGATGGGTAGATCGAGGACACACTACTTTAGTTACTCAGTTGCCCAGTCAGTTTGATTTTCTCAGTGTTTGTGATTTAGAAGAGGAGATAGAGACAGAGGGTGAGTAGCAGGTGAGAGAGGGTAGCAGTAGAAGTCTAGAAGGAATATTTCTAGATTCTTGAAGAGGCAGCATAAGGAAGAGTGAAGTCCACAAGATCTTTATGCATTCACTATGCAGAAGGTGATGCAAAGGGTCCAGCGTAAAGGCAGAGGGTCTATCTCACAGTCAGAAATTTACTGTGGAGTGTGAGAAAATTCTCACTAAACTTCTCTCAGTATTTCCTTCATTTTAGATTGTCAGCAAGACATCTAAAATTCTTGTACTCAGATTTGTTGCTGAAGATTAATAAGAAAACCCTCTTCTGCTGCATTGGTTTTCCCAAGTTGGGTTTTTCCGGTGAGAATTGTCCAAAAATAACTTTGTTAATATTCTTGTGTGTGTGCTAGAATTTCTTTATTTCCAGTATTTTATTTCCCATAGTAAATTTGTTGTGAATTTATTCGTTGTTTGCCGTAGAAAATAAACTACATAATTAATTTACATTTTGAAGAATATTTTCCAGTTGCTGCAATAGATGAAATTTTCACATGGTATTAGAGCACAAATGATCAGTTTGTGAGCTTAGTAGCAGAGAAAAGATGAAGTTTCGCTGCTCAGAGTGAGCAACAGTTTGAAATCCCAGAGAGGTAGTGTAGTACCTTGGGAAAGAGGCATTATTTCTAGAGGAAAATAAATTTTTATAAGAGAGCGACAAAAAAACTTGATTTCTCCAGATCTAGGAATTCCAGAGGCAGAGGGAGAATCCCATATTTTTTTCAGAGCAGATCTCTAGCTAGAATTAATAGTGTTTCAACAGGTTCTTAGAGAAAAATCAATGTCGGTAGGAAAGATAAATAACACACCATGGACACAATTAATAGTCAAGAAGCTTCAAATTTATCTTCCAGGTTGGAGGACAAATTTTCTTGCTTATCAGGATCAACTTCACTTGGTGTCTGGTATATAGATAGTGGAGCATCAGCTCATATGATAGGAGTTAGAGAATATTTCTCTAGCTACAAGGAGGAGTAGATGGACTTCCAGATTACTATGGGAAACATAAAAAAATGCACTCCAGTAGGGAGAAGCACCATAAATTTTCAGAGGGAGTCAGGAGCCAACACCAATACTACAAATGTATTGCATGTGCAAGGATTGGGTAGGAACCTAATTTCAGTATCCTAGTTGCAGGATAAGGGGCATGATGTCCACTTCATAGGGAAGAAAGTGTATGTCAAACATTCAAGTTGGAAGAAGGTGAAACAAATTGGAGCTCGAAGCAATAGGTTATACATGTTGCAGCTTGACTATCCAATGTCATTGATAGGCAGTGAAAGTAGTAGTGGGAAGGAGTTGAACGAGTTATGGCATATGATAATGGGACATTTACACCATGGATCACTCAATGTTCTCAGAGAAAATGTAACAGGGGTTCCAGTTCTTATTATGGAGCACGACGATGTATGTAGAGGATGCGTACTTGGGAAGTACACGAAGGCAACATTCCCTAGAAGTGACAACATAGTAGATGGCGCGTTAGGAATGATACATTCAGATATTTGTGGCCCGATTTCCACTAAAACTCTTAGTCGTGGAGAATAATTTGTCACCTTTATTGATGACCATTCCAGAAAAACGTGGATCTATTTCTTAAAGACCAAAGATGAGGTATTTGATCGGTTTAAAGAGTTTAAAGCTCTCGTAGAGAATGTTGTTGAGATTCAACACCCATGCCTAGTGCATTAAGCACCTAGTTGCATTAAGCTCCCAAAATAGGGTGGGGCACATAGTACTATTTTTGGGTGCATGTCTATTTTTATTATCCCTTAATTAAGATGGACATTAAACTATAATATATTCTCAATGTGGACTTGAATGAGTTAACTGAAAGTGATAAATTCAGTTAGCTAGTGGATTTTGAGTTAGAGGTTGTTGATGAGTGATATGAAATGACTGTATTATTTTGCTGTGCTAAATTTCTTTTCAGTTTATAAACATGTGCATACTTGTCTCATTAGTTTGCTTAAGGATTGAGGATTTTTTCCATGAATTATGGATGATTTTAGTGAATTAGAAGCATAAAAAAAGCTTAAATAACACTGAATAGTAGTGTAAAATAGAGAAATAAGTCACCACTTGAAATTTACATAGCAGACATGATGAAGCAGTTCACCCCTCCTGGGCTACATCTGCTGGTCTAGCTCCCAATGGCATGTCCATCTTTCATTATTCTCAAAATTTTGCTATTACATGTAGTTACAATGCTCTAATGGTTGTTTTCTCTGCACCAATGGCTCCAAGATGCTCCAATTAGTCAAAAAATACTTTTCATTCACTCAGAATGGGAGAAAATTGAGTCTCCTACTGTTTTGCCCAGTTTCACCTAGAAAAGCTCCACTAAAAGTGGAGAACTCCACTTAACTTGAGCTAAATTAGCAAATCCCACCATTTTAGGTGCGCCCGCCACCCTGACCGCCGAATAAGCCATTTTCATTTAGTGTTACCAGTTGGGGTGGCCACATGCTAAACCCAAACCCGCGG
Source organism: Pinus albicaulis (assembly GCA_034641835.2). Classification (NCBI taxonomy): domain Eukaryota; kingdom Viridiplantae; phylum Streptophyta; class Pinopsida; order Pinales; family Pinaceae; genus Pinus; species Pinus albicaulis. The sequence goes on from CM076570.1 coordinate 601,163,479, forward strand.
GTTTCATAACCATCGGTGGTTAGCGCCTTATCCACGAAGTTAACGTTTTAAACATGGCCATGTGACATATATATGGGGAACCGTGAGTTAGTGGAGACTGCGATTTGGAGGTTAGCGCTAACCGTGATGTTTGGAGTTTTTTGTAGCCATGTGAACACACTTTGGGGAACTGCTAGCGGGTTGGGACCAGCGGCGGTTCCCAACCCCCCACATGTGATTTCAACAAACTTTAACATAAACTCGAAATCCATAGATGTAAAGAAAAAAATGTAGCTCGAGTGGTAAGGTGTGTGTGTGCTAGGCATGAGGTCTAGGGGTTGATTCCTGTAGCCTCCAACAAAATTTTACTATGCTGCAGGAGGGCCACGTGGCAGCCTCAGGGTTAGCCACGTGGTAGCTCCTGATTGGCCTTCCAAACCTGTACCTTCCAATATAATCCTGACACTTTTCAAACCCTGATTGGTTCTGAAGAAGGAATATTCCTAAAAATATTCCCTTTTTTCTAACTGCACCTCCACCTTGCTGACTGTGCATCCCAGTGAAACCTGGTCAAACTGTCGAAAATTTACCTATCTGGCATTTCGATCAGAGCGCGATATCACCCTCATACGACATCGATTTTTCAAACTGTTCATGGTGTCAAAATCAGGAAGATGAGATCTACGCAACCATCTTGGTTTCAACCCAATCCTATAATTTTGAATTTTGAGCAAAATTTATGAACCCCTGATCATTCCTCCCCATTGGGATGCTTTTGGACCCCAAAAGACTTGATTACCTGTTTAGTGGATGAGGGTACAAATCCCTCACCTTTCGAACCTCCATCCATTTTTCCTTTCTTGATTTAGTGCCTTTGAGCCCAACTCGAAGGTAGTCAACGCTTCCCCTCTTTGATGCTCTTGTCCTCCTGTTAAGAATTGTATCTTCTTTGAGCTCATCCAAAAATTCTGGCGAGAAATATTCAATAGAAGGTATTTGAACATCACTTCCTTGATCATTGATCAAAGGTGGCTCATACAAGTGTAATTTTTCAACATTAACAACTGAATACATTTGCATACAAGAAGGCAAGTCAAGATGAAATGCATTATTACCAACTTGCTTTATGATCTTGAAAGGACCATATCGAATGGGTTTGAGATTTTTCCTTCCCCTTGCATCCTTTCTTTGCTAATGTGAAACCATACCTCATCTCCCTCTTGAAACTTGTGATCACCCCGATGTTTATCATGCCTCTCTTTGTATTTGCTTTGATTTTCTCAAGCTGTTCTTGAACTTGTTGATGTATAATCGGAATTTGCTCAATGAAATTTCGAGCCTTATCAATGTCACTATGGCCATCAATTGCAGCATCCTTCCCAAAGATGAAGTCTAATGGAGATTTTGGAAAATACCCAAAGCATACTTCAAAAGGTGAGGTTTGTGTAGAAGAGTGCTTTTCCCGGTTGTAAGCATGTTGAATGTAATGCAGTTTTTCATCCCACAACTTAGGATGTTTGCTACAATATCCTCCCAATATATGCACAACGGTTGGTTTGTCCATCTGTATGTGGATGAAAAGAGGTACTCTTTTTCAACTTTGTGTCCATCATTATCCATAGATTTGACCAGAAATTCCTAATGAACCTGGAATCCCTGTCACTAGCAATAGAAGTTGGCAATCCAAAATGAACTCAAACATGTTGAAAATAAATTTCAGCAGTAATGGTTTTCTTACATGGCATAAGTATACACATTTTACTCAATCTATCCACAACTACATAAAGATCATCATGCTGTTTTCTTGACATAGGTAGACCTCCAACAAAGTCTACTATATTGGGGTGGTAGGTCTACTATATTGGGGTGGTGTATTCTTTGTCCAATGGCAGAGGAAATTAAACTCGTGGTTGAATTTGTGCCACCTTATACCTATTCGGGTGGATTGTTGTCGAAATTCAGTCACTTTATCTGAGTTTATTATGACGAACTAGTGTGCTAGTGTCTGATCTTGGTCGAAAGAGATTGGGGTAAATATGTTTTTCCTTTTTCAGGTAGGGGTAACCCCCACAGGAATTTAGTTATGTCCCTTTGTGACTCAGATATGTCACCGAAGCAGAGGCAGAGAAACAAAAGGGGATCAAAGTTATTTGCTCACGACTATGTGGCGACATATTTCCACGCAATTCTGCCAGAAACACGCCAGGAGATAAGGGATTTGGAGATAAAGGTTGGGGTAGAATTTGAAAATGTTTAAGATATAAAATGGCCCTACTAAGGAATATTATAAAATAATAGTGGAAATATTAAAATAAGATTAGATTACCTCATCAAGTTTTGGAGGGAAAAAAGAAAAAAACTACTTTTTACCTTTTTACTCCAAAAATGGTGAATCATCCCCCATGGTTGACATCATCATATTGAACCCTATTAGTTCTTATAAAGTTGACATTTTTGTTATGAGGTCCATTTTTGACCTAATAATTTCTCTAATCTGAGAGGAAGTTGATGTCTGACTCAGAATTACTAGAAGACCTCGGTAGATGGGTGCGAGACCCTGGACATACCAGAGGAAGAAGGAAACAGTACTTGAACTCAATGACTCTTCATTAGCAATTAAAGATGTTGTTGGGTTTGCTACTGAGAGACAAACATGTCGAGAAATACAACATCTTCGCCTACTTGGAAGATGCTAAAAGGACGTTGAGGAATTTGTGTTTCTATGTGGATCGGATTGATTCTTGCCCCATGCATGCCAAGAGCCATATCCCTTGTGAGTTAGATGGAGGAGACACCAGAGATCTTCTTGGTTCAAGTGCTTGTGTTCCGGCAAACGTGGCTTTGTTAGATGAGAGTAGTGAAACTGGATGGTGGATGATGCATCTAGACTCCCTCCTCAATCACATGTTTTTATGTCTCTGATTGGGGCTATGTTGGCCTCTATTTCCTTGGATTACGATGACATTCAAAGTTGTAGAGACATTTTTTGGTTTGGTTATGGTCCTTTTCCAGTTGTCAATGCTTCTTTTCTGGTGTGGGGTTTTTACGTTACTTGGGTTCATGTAGCAGAGGGGTATGGTGCTGGTGATCTGTTATTTTGTGGGTTGACGATGGGGTTCTCGTTTCAACGGTGGGATGGTGATGGTGAGGACCTTGGGGTCTCTTCTTTGTGGCTTTTTGGTGGGAGATCTTGGGTGAGAGAGATGCTTATCAGTTGGAGTTCGTCGTGGATTTCAGGGCATGGCTTCAATCTTAGTTTACTATGTATTCTTGTTTGAAAAATATGTTGACCTGAGAAGTTTGAACATTAAAGATTATATATATATATAATTAGTTTAAATTGATACAAGTAACAAAGATTGAAATATCTCTCATGGAACTCCCTCTATACACATAAAACTATCTATATATCTAAATTTTTTTTTTTATTAATACAAAATTTTTAAATTAAAAAAAAAAAACGTATTAACTAAAACTTTTTGAAAATGGTATTAAATATCACATTTTAAAAAATTCACAAAAAATATAAATACTTAGAAATTAGAAATAAATTACAAAATAGGCATCTTCCATAAAAACGATGCATCTCTACAAATCTCAACACTTTAGAAAATCCAAATAACAAGTTTCATGTCAATAACCTTAAAAAATTATAAACTTACTCTAATTTAGGGGTGCGTAATGTTTGTTTCCATCAATAACCATTGTATATGTCTTGATTAAAGTGCACTTTCTCTTACTATAACAATAGTCATCATAATTGGGTACAATCTAGGATTAGTCTTTTGAAGATATACATTAGTTTATATAAGTAATGAATAGATTGTGGGTTCATAATGGAATAAAAATTACTTAAATTTTAATGGAGAGGGATACAATAGAAAATGAGATGTATGTTTTTTTTTATAGTTTAATATTTTTTTTTTAAAGTTTGGTAGTAATTTTTAATTTTTAATTTTTTTTGTTTTTAATTTTATTTTTATAATATGTCTAGATATATCATTTTGATTAGAGAAGAGAATTGAATTTGTAATGAATGCTATAATAGTCTATCTCATTACCATTTAACCAAAATCCCACAAACTATTTTTTAATTAATTTTATTTATATTATCAATTTAATTTTAATTTAAAAAATTGAACATTATAAATCTCATACCTATTAAATTGTTTTTTAAATTATGTGGGTTTGTGTAGGCTATAAAGGTGGATTTCAAAACAACCATAAACAAATAATTCATACGTTTCCCTCTATTGAGTTATAAAATGCACATACCTTTTATTCAACCATTCAATATAATATTTTTATTCTTCCATCTCACATGCATATTACTTAAAAAAAATGCCCTAATGATGTGTGATGTATATTAAGTACACATGTAGACAATATAGTGTTAAAATGTTGCATGGTTCTAAAAATTGTAGATTTAGAAAGTTGCAATATAAATTAACATTCTATATATGTAATTGAAATATTTTGCAGGATAACTAAACTGATGATAGTATGATTTAATTTTAGCATGTCGATTTTTATAATTAATGATATTTACGATAATTTTTTTAATATCAATTGTATTAAAGTTCTAAAATGTTTTAATATTTTGAGTAAATATTTTATATTATTATAAAATTAAAAAATATATATAAAATATAAAATAATAATAAATAGAAACTGAAAAATTAACAATTAAAAAAATAGAAAATGATAAAGAAAAATAAATCAACTATTGAAGACAAATTAAAATAGAGAAAAAATCAAAATAAATGACTATGGTAAATGGATTAAAGGAAAAAATCGAAAGAACAATTTTATAAATAATGATATTTAAATTATATGGAATTTTAAATAAAAAAAAATGATATATCAAATAAGAATATAAAAAATGAGATAATGTAATAAAAAGGTGGTATAATCAATTGAATAATATAGTAAAGAGGTGAAATATTTATCTGAATGGATTGGTAATGGTTAAAAAAATCATAATTATTTTAAAGGAACAATGGAATATATATAAGATGAAATTAATATTACATTAAAATTGAATTGAAAATATATAATGATGAAATTAATATTATATTAAAATTGAAATAGGAAAAAGATAAAAAATTAAATAAATGAATATAATGAACTTATAAAATAATAAATAATAAAGCAAATCTATAAATTGGAAAAATATAAAAAATCAAAATATTATAAATAATAATATACTAAATAATGAAAATTATAAATAAAACAATAATATAAAGATTATAAGATAAAGAAAAAATTAAAAAATAATATAGTAAAGAGGTGAAATAGCATATTAAAATAAGAAATTATTAAAATTTTTAATTAAAAGAAGGAATGATATCATAAGAGATACAAAGAAAGGATAGGAAAAAAAATATGGAAAGAATTAATAAGAGAAACCAATAAAAAGGGGATAAAAGAGGGATGACATTGAACAAGGATGAGGAGGGGTAAGGATTCATTAGTGAAGACATTGGATGATGATATTCCAATAGTGGTTTAGTTTGTAAATGTATTTCTAATTAATTTTGTTATCATGTTTCTCAATTTTCAAGGCTTCCCTAATGACCTGAGAGAAGTAATAGGATGTATTTTTGGTGTTATTAAAGTAGATAAGGTGGTTTGTGTTATGAGAATGTTTAGCAATAGAGGATTTAGTAAGATGATTATAGTGAATATCAACTATACAATCTTTGAGGTGAGTTTGGATATATTTGTTAGCTTTGTGAGTATAGGATTTGGCATAATAACTTGGAATCAAATAAATTCCTTGGGATAAAAGGTTATATTTGTATTTTATGCCATGGAAAAATTGCTTAACGGGTTTCTAAGGTTTGAAATAAGTTCTGCTATTCATTTTGGATAATATCGTATAAATATGATTAATGATTCCATGAATGTTAAGGGAGAAAGATTTAACCTTAGCGAGAAGAGGCTAGGAGGTGGTTCTTAGTATTTTGATAGAGAACAAAGCAAAGAGTTTTGTTGATTTGGGAGATAGAATAACCATTTGCATAGATGGAATTCAATTAGGCATTCAATAGTTTAAAAGAATGGAACTATTGATGGTACTAAGTGACTAGAGAGAGTGTAATTACAAATGAAAATCATTATAAGATAATCCATCAATGTGATCCAAATTATATTGTGAATGAAATGAAAAACCATAATATTTTAGAGATAACACACAATGCAAATTGAAAATGAAGTATTATAGTGAAACCAATTTATATTAATTAATCAAACGGGGAAAAAATTACCATGTACATGTGAATATAATAGTTAAAATGGTGATAAATTATCTCTAATAAGTGATGTGATAGATACAATCATTAGAAAAAACAACATCACAATAGGCTAAAACTAATTTTATAATAATGCAAAAAAAAAACACTAAGAAGCAGAAACCCTAAAATACAAGAATCCTAACACTAACTTGAGGGCCTAAGTGAAACACTAAGTTGGATGAATTTGAAATACCCAAGAAAAGGGGAAGTCATGCTGGGATCATAATTTTTTGGTTGGTGCCCCTTTGGAGCCTTATTTAGCCCATTTAAAATAAAATTAGTTGATTGAGACAATTATGTTAGTTTTTGTAGCATCAGATGTGTTCTAGCCACATAATTTTGTGGAGAGGCTAGAATACACGAGTTCTCCAAAACCTAGAAATCGTTTCTAGAAATTCCACCCAAAAGTGACTCAATTAGATTATTAACCAATTTTTAAATATTTCTAAGTCTAAACTTAGGGAATATAGTTAATTAATCAGTATTAATTGAGATGAGGTGAGAATCATATAGAAACTCATACGGATGGACAAGAAAATATTGGGCCATCAATTATGTTTTAATATAGGCCATTGGTGCTCCAACATAAGATTATAAGAAAATGTCGATGGGTAGATCGAGGACACACTACTATAGTCACTCAGTTGCCCAGTCAGTTTGATTTTCTCAGTGGTTGTGATTTAGCAGAGGAGATAGAGACAGAGGGTGAGTAGCAGGTGAGAGAGGGTAGCAGTAGAAGTCTAGAAGGAATATTTCCAGATTCTTGAAGAGGCAGCGTAAGGAAGAGTGAAGTCCACAAGATCTCTGCGCATTCACTATGCAGAAGGTGATGCAAAGGGTCCAACGTAAAGGCAGAGGGTCTATCTCGGGGTTAGAAATTTACTGTGGAGTGTGAGAAAATTCTCACTAAATTTCTCTCAATATTTCCTTCAGTTTAGATTGTCAGCAAGACATCTAAAATTCTTGTACTCAGATTTGTTGCTGAAGATTAATAAGAAAACCCTCTTCTGCTGCATCGGTTTTCCCAAGTTGGGTTTTTCCGGTGAGAATTGTCCAAAAATAACTGTGTTAATATTCTTGTGTGTGTGTTAGAATTTCTCTGTTTCTAGTATTTTATTTCCCGTAGTAAATTTGCTGTGAATTTATTCGTTGTTTGTTGTAGCAAATAAACTACATAATTAATTTACATTTTGAAGAATATTTTCCAGTTGCTGCAATAGATCAAATTTTCACATGGTTTCAGAGCACAAATGACCAGTTGGTGAGCTTAGTAGCAGAGAAAAGATGAATTTTCACTGCTCAGAGTGAGCAACAGTTTGAAATCCCAGAGAGGCAATGCAGTACCTTGGGAAAGAGGCATTATTTCTAGAGGAAAATCAATTTTTCTAAGAGAGTGACAAAAAAACTTGATTTCTCCAGATCTAGGAATTCCAGAGGCAGAGGGAGAATCCCATATTTTTTTCAGAGCAGATCTCTAGCTAGAAGTAATAGTGTTTCAGCAGGTTCTTAGAGAAAAATCAATGTCAGTAGGAAAGATAAATAACACACCATGGACATAATTAATTGTCAAGAAGCTTCCGATTTATCTTCCAGGTTGGAGGACAAATTTTCTTGCTTATCAGGATCAACTTCACTTGGTGTCTGTTATATAGATAGTGGAGCATCAACTCATACGATAGGAGTTAGAGAATATTTCTCTAGCTACAAGGAGGAGTATATGGACTTCCAGATTACTATGGGAAACATAAAAAAATGCACTCCAGTAGGGAGAGGCACCATAAATTTTCAGAGGGAGTCAGGAGCCAACACCAATACTACAAATGCATTGCATGTGTGAGGATTGGGTAGGAACCCGATTTCAGTGTCCCAGTTGCAAGATAAGGGGAATGATGTGCACTTCATAGGGATGAAAGTGTATTTCAAACAGTCAAGTTGGAAGAAGGTGAAACAAATTGGAGCTCGAAGCAATAGGTTATACATGTTGCGGCTTGAATATCCAATGTCATTGATAGGCAGTGAAAGTAGTAGTGGGAAGGAGTTGAACGAGTTATGGCATAGGATAATGGGACATTGACACCATGGATCACTCAATGTTCTTAGAGAAAATGTAACAGGGGTTCCAGTTCTTATTATGGAGCACGACAATGTATGTAGAGGATGCGTACTTGGGAAGTACACGAAGGAAACATTCCCTAGAAGTGACAACATAGTAGATGGCGTGTTAAGAATGATACATTCAGATATTTGTGGCCTGATTTCCACTAAAACTCTTAGTCGTGGAGAATAATTTGTCACCTTTATTGATGACCATTCCAGAAAAATGTGGATCTATTTCTTAAAGGCAAAAGATGAGGCATTTGATCGGTTCAAAGAGTTTAAAGCTCTCGTAGAGAATGTTGTTGAGATTCAACACCCATGCCTAATGCATTAAGCACCTGGTTCCATTCAGCACCTAGTTGCATTAAGTTCCCAAAATAGGGTGGGCACACAGTGCTATTTTTGGGTGCATGTCTATTTTTATTATCCCTTAATTAAGATGGACATTAAACTGTAATATATTCTCAATGTGGACTTGAATGAATTAACTGAAAGTGATAAATTTAGTTAGCTAGTAGATTTCGAGTTAGAGGTTGTTGATGAGTGATCTGAAATGACTGTATTAGTTTTGTTGTGCTAAATTTCTTTTCAGTTTATAAACATGTGCACTTGTCTCATTAGTTTGCTTAAGGATTGAGGATTTTTTCCATGAATTATAGACGATTTTTGTGAATTGGAAGCATAAAAAAAGCTTAAATAACATTGAATAGTAGTGTAAAATTGAGAAATAAGTCACCACATGAAATTTACATAGCGGACATGATGAAGTAGTTCACCCCTCCTGGGCTACATCTGCTGGTCCAGCTCCCAATGGCATGTCCATCTTTCATTATGCTCAAAATTTTTCTATTACATGTAGTTATAGTGCTCTAATGGTTTTTTTTCTCTGCACCAATGGCTCCAAAATGCTCCAATTAGTCAAAAAATACTCTTCATTCACTCAGAATGGGAGAAAATTGAGTCTCCTACTGTTTTTCCCAATTTCACCTAGAAAAGCTCCACTAAAAGTGGAGAACTCCACTTAACTAGAGCTAAATTAGCAAATCCTGCCATTTTAGGCGCACCCGCCAACCTGACCGCCGAATAAACCATTTGCATTTAGTGTTAGCAGTTGGGGTGGCCACATGCCAACCCAAAACCCGCGGGTTCATAACTGTCGGTGGTTAGCACCTTATCCGTGGAGTTAACGTTTTAAACATGGCCATGTGACATATATACGAGGAATCGTTAGTTGGTGGAGACTGCGATTTGGAGGTTAGCGCTAACCGTGATGTTTGGAGTTTGTTGTAGCCATGTGAACACACTTTGGGGAACCACTGGCGGGTTGGGACCAGCGGCGGTTCCCAACCCCCCACATGTGATTTCAACAAACTTTAACATAAACTCGACATCCATAGATGTAAAGAAACAAACGTAGCTCGAGTGGTAAGGTGCGTGTGTGCTAGGCACGAGGTCCAGGGGTCGATTCCTGCAACCTCCAACAAAATTTTACTATGCTACTGTAGGGCCACATGGTGGCCTTAGGGCTAGCCATGTGGTAGCTCCTGATTGGCCTTCCAAACCTGTACCTTCCAATATAATCCTGACACTTTTCAAACCCCAATTGATTCTGAAGAAGGAATATTCCTCGAAATATTCCATTTTTGCTAACAGTACCTCCACCTTGTTGAATGTGCATCCCAGTGAAACTTGGTCAAATTATCGAAAATTTACCTGTTTGGCATTTCGATCAGAACGCGATATCTCCCTCATACGACATCGGTTTTTCAAACTGTTCACGGTGCCGAAATCAGGAAGATGATATCTACGCAACCATCTTGGTTTCAACCCAATCCTATAATTTTGAATTTTGACCAAAATTTATGAACTCTTCATCATTCCTCCCCATTGGGAAGCTTTTGGACCCCAAAAGACTTGATTACCTGTTCAGTAGATGAGGGTACAACTCCCTCACCTTTCCAACCTCCATCCATTTTTCCTTGCTTGATTTAGTGCCTTTGAGCCCAACTTGAAGGTAGTCAACACTTCCCCTCTTTGATGCTCTTGTCCTTCTGTTAAGAATTGTATCTTCTTTGAGCTCATCCAGAAATTCTGGCGAGAAATATTCAATAGAAGGTAGTTGAACATCACTTCCTTGATCATCGATCAAAGGTGGCTCATACAAGCGTAATTTTTCAACACTAACAACTGAATACATTTGCATATAAGAAGGCAAGTCAAAATGAAATGCATTATTACCAACTTGCTTTATGATCTTGAAAGGACCATATCGAATAGGTTTGAGATTTTTACCTTCCCCTTGCATCCTTTCTTTGCTAATGTGCAACCATACCTCATCTCCCTATTGAAAATTGTGATCACCCCGATGTTTATCATGCCTCTCTTTGTATTTGATTTGATTTTCTCAAGCCGTTCTTGAACTTGTTGATGTATAATTGGATTTTTCTCAATGAAATTTAGAGCCTTATCAATGTCACTATGGCCATCAATTGCAGCATCCTTCCCAAAGATGAATTCTAATGGATATTTTGGAAAATACCCAAAGCATACTTCAAAAGGTGAGGTTTGTGTAGAAGAGTGCTTTTCCCGGTTGTAAGCATGCTGAATGTAATGCAGTTGTTCATCCCACAAATTAGGATGTTTGCTACAATATCCTCCCAATATATGCACAACGGTTGGTTTGTCCATCTGTATGTGGATGAAAAGCAGTACTCTTTTTCAAATTTGTGTCCATCATTATCCATAGATTTGACCAAAAATTCCCAATGAACCTGGAATCTCTGTCACTAGCAATAGAAGTTGGCAATCCAAAATGAACCCAAACATGTTGAAAATAAATTTCAGCAGTAATGGGTTTCTTACATGGCATAAGTATACACATTTTACTCAATCTATCCACAACTACATAAAGATAATCATGCTTTTTTCTTGACATAGGTAGACCTCCAACAAAGTCCATGGAGACACTCTCCCATGGCCTTGATGGTACTGGTAGTGGCGTGTACAACCCAAGCTTCCTATTACCAGGCTTACTTGTTGCACACATAAAACAACCTCTTATAAAACGTGACACGCTATCTATCATGCAAGGCCAATAGAAATATTTCTATAGATGCGCCACTTTTGCTTACCCCAAAGTGTCCAGAAATAATAGATGAATGAGCTTCTCTCATGACACTTAGCCTCTCTCCTTGTGGAATACACAACTTGCCCAAATGAAACATCAAATTGTTATGCATGTGATAATATTTTTCTTCAACTTCATTCCCTCCACACAAACTAGCATACACATCTTGAAAATCAATGTCACGTGCATATTGTTCTATGTAACTCTCATGTACAACAGAATCATTTTTGAGTAAAGTAGAAGCACTAATGATTGGTCTTGAAAGCATATCTGCAACTTTATTGAAAATACCTTTCTTGTACCTTATAACCAAGTGAAACTATTGAAGAAATCCCATCCACCTGAAATGTCTTGATTGCTGCAATTTTGTTTGCGACTGCAAGTACTGTAATGGTTGGTGATCGGTATGTAAAATAGTCTCTTTACCCATCAAGTAGTGTTTCCACTTCTTGACACTTTGTACCAACGCATATAGTTCTTTGTAATATGTAGGATAATTATTCACAACACCATTAAAAGTTTCAGAATGAAAAGAGATAGGCTTACCTTGCTGCAAAAGAACTGCGCCCATGGCATAATCACTAGCATCGGTTTGAATCTCGAATGGTTGTCTCAAATTTGGTAATGCAAGGACTAGAGCTGAAATGATCTTGTCTTTTAAAGCTTTGAAAGCTTGCTGTTGTTTTCCTCCCCATTGGAAGCCTTTCTTCACACTTGTCACTGCATGCATAGGTCCAGCCGCGATGGAAGAAAAGTTAGCAATAAACTTTCTCCAATACTAAGCTGCACCTAAGAAACTTCTTACCTTGGTAACTATTTTGGGTGTGGGCCAATTCAAAATGGCTTCCACTTTAGAAGGATAAATCCTCAATTCTCCTCCTCCTCCTACAATATGTCCCAAATAGACCAAAGAAGTCTTTCCAAACTCACACTTTGACATCTTAAGAAACAATTTCTCTTTCTTCAAAATATCAAGCACTCTATTCACATGCAAGACATGATCTTCTCTTGTTTTGTTGAAAATTAAAATTTCATCTAAGTAGAAAATAACATAGTCATCAAGGAATGGATGCAAAACACTATCCATAACACGCATGGAAGTTGTCGGTGCATTACACAAACCAAAAGGCATAACTAGCCACTCAAAGAGTCCTTGTTTGGTTTTGAATGCAGTTTTCCATATATCACTTTATGCAATTCTTACTTGATGATATCCACTTCGTAAATCTAACTTAGTGAAAAAAAATTCTTCTTTAAGCTGATCAAGAAAATCATCTATTCTTGGGAGTGGGTAACGATTTTTTACCATAATCTTGTTCAAAGCTTGAAAATCTACACACATGCGAAAATATTTGGTATCAAGACTATGGGTGAACCGCATGGCGAGGTGCTTGGACTTATGATTCCTTTGTCCAACATCTCTTTGATTTTCCTCTTTATTTCAGCATTCTCCATTATCGACATGCGATACATACCGATGTTTGGAAGAGGACAATCTTGCTGCAACTGAATCTCATGTTGAATCTCTCTTTTTGGAGGCAATCCTGTTGGCTCCTGAAACATCTCATGATGCACATTAAATACATCATATAAATCTGATTTCAAATTAGGATCACATCCCTCAAATGATTCATGATTACTATCAGCTTAAGGCTTAATCATAAGAAGAACAAAATTCCTACTTGAATTTACCAGCCTCTTTACTTGTCCAGGATTTACCATAGCAATGTTTGTCTTCTTGCAATGTGCTCTAACAATGAAATCCTTGCCATCTTTGAATAAATTATAATTGTTCTCATGGCGATAGAATATCTCTTTCTTGTCATAAAATTAAGAACACCCTAATACAATACCATTGATGTCAAGTGGAACCACATCTAATTCAACTATGTCAACAAAATTTGTAGTGATTGCAAACCGCAATATAAATTTCTTTGAAACCTGTAGATTTTCATTCTTACAAATCCAACCTAATGGATATGGTTTTGGATGTGGTATGGTCTCAAGGTTAAGTTTCTTGACCAAATATTCAGAGATTAAGTTTGATTTTGACCCAATGTCAAACAATGTGTCAATCTTGGTATGTTTGGATATGACCCTCACATGAAACAGTTCTATTCTTTCTTCTTCATTTGGAGTGTTTATGTGACAGTTTGATGTACTCGTATTGGGTTTAGTTTCAATTTATTTTCCCTTCATGTTCTTCAATCCCATGGCTGTAATTTTAGATTTATCCCTTGAATCAGATCCTAAATCATGTTGAGTTGTAGCAACAATTTTCTGTTTCCCTTTGTTATTGGGTTTCTTTGGCCTCATTTCAGGATGTAATTTCCAACAACGAGTTTCATCATGGCCTTCTTTTGAACAATTTTTACAAACCAATTTTTCTCCCTCATTCTTAACAGATGCATTATTTTTGTTTTTACCTTTTGAGGTCTTTTCCTTGGCTTTACCCTTAAAAGGTTTCTTCCTACCCTCTTCAGAAATGTTCTTCCCTCTAGCTTCTAGGTGTGTGGCCTGAACACATACTTCATCTAGACTAGTGGGGCTAAACATGATAATAGTATGTTTTAGGTAGCTATGTAAGCCTCCTATGTACTTGAGAAAATTATCTTGACTCTGAAAATCTACCCCTAATAAGAGAGCTCTTCTCCTAAATTCTTGGGTGTATTCTGGCACATTTTGTCCCTTTAATTGCCTAAAGTTTTTCCAGTTCATGATGGATTTCTGCATATGAGCTAATGATAAAACTATTCTTTAATAGCAGTAATGAAATATGAACATGATAGAATAATCTTGCCATGTTTCTTGATTTCCTCCTTTGTCTTGACTTCCCACCAAACAAGTGCTGCACCTTCCATTCTCAATGAAGCTAATTGAATTTTGGTATCATCATCTTGAAGGTTCTGGATTCTCAAATAGACCTCCAATTGCATAATCCAATTATCAATCTTTTCTGCATTGACTTCACCATTAAACATAGGCAATTCAAACTTAACATCAAGTTTAAAAAAATACTTTTACCAGTGTTCTTTGACTTGTGTGGTTGATGTACTGAAGAATAAATAGAGGATGATGATGATGAGGGTGAGGATGATGGATCTCCATTGCCTCCATTTCCTCTGTTTTCATTCTTTGACTTATCTTCATCATTGTGACCACCTAAAGATCCTTGTCCTTCCTTGTGAAGTTTATATCCCTCTCTTTCTAGTCTCTCATTCCTTTCTTGATAAAGGATTCTAACCATCTCAGTCATGTCAAGAAATGCTTTCCTGAACACTCTTTATTCCTCTTTGGGATCAAATTCTTCATGGATTTCTCCTTCCTGATGAGGCATGCTTAATGGAGCTTCTACTTCCTTAGGAGGTGAACTAGGTGGTGGAGATTGTGGCAATCTTGCTCTCCTTTTCTTTGGCTCTTTTTGAGACTCTTCTGCTTCCACCAATTTTCCTTCTCCTCTTTTGAGCTTGAGCCTAGTAAGCATCTAAAATTGCAAACAATTAAACAATTCTTTGCACTAAACAACACCAGAGAATAAACGCTAGCTCTGATACTAATATGATCTGAAATGACTGTATTATTTTTGTTGTGCTAAGTGTCTTTTCAGTTTATAAAAATGTGCATACTTATCTCATTAGTTTGCTTAAGGATTGAGGAATTTGTCTATGAATTATAGATGATTTTAGTGAATTAGAAGCATAAAAAAATCTTAAATAACTTTGTGGTTGTCATTTTTTGAAGAGTTTTTTTATTTTTTATTTTTTATTTATTTATTTATTTTTATTTTATTTATTTATTTATTTTTATTTTTTTTCGGATTATCCATAGTATCAAGGAACATTTGTCGATGTTTTGAATACCAACGGGGATGCATCTTCAGGAAAATTGAATCACACTGAAAAATAGTGTAAAACAAATAAATAATTCACCACATGAAATTTACACAACAGGCATGATGAAGAAGTTCATCCCTCCTGGGCTACATCTGTTGGTCCAGCTCCTAATGACATGTCCATCTTTCATTATGCTAAAATTTTTGCTATTACATGTAGTTATAGTGCTCTAATGGTTGTTTTCTCTGCACCAATGGCTCAATAATTCTCCAATTAGTCAAAAATGACTCTTCATTCACTCAGAATGGGTGAAAATTGAGTCTCGTACTCTTTTTCCCAGTTTCACCTAGAAAAGCTCCACTAAAAGTGGAGAACTCCGCTTAACTGGAGCTAAATTAGAAAATTCCTCCATTTTAGGCACGCCCACGAACCTGACCGTCGAATAAACCATTTCATTTAGCGTTAGTGGTTGGGGTGGCCACATGCCAACCCCAAACCCGCGGGTTTCATAATCGTCGAAGGTTAGCGCCTTATACGTGGAGTTAAAGTTTTAAACATGGCCATGTGACATATATACAAGGAACCACTAGCTGGCGGATACTACGGTTTGGAGGTTAGTGCTAACCGTGATGTCTGGAGTTTGTTGTAGCCATGTGAACACACTTCAGGGAACCGCTGGAGGGTTGGGACTGTCGGCGGTTCTCAACCCCCCACATGTGATTTCAACAAACTTTAACATAAACCCGACATCCATAGATGTAAAGAAACAAATGTAGCTTGAGTGGTAAGGCGTGCGTGTGCTGGGTAGGAGGTTTGGGGGTCGATTCCTACTGCCTCCAACAAAATTTTATTATGCTGCTGCAGGTCCTCGTGGCGGCCTCAGGGCTAGCCATGTGGCAGCTCCCGATTGGCCTTCCAAACCTGTACCTTCCAATATAATCCTGACACTTGTCAAACACAGATTGGTTATGAGGAAGGAATATTCCTCAGAATATTCCCTTTTTTTCTGACTGTACCTCCACCTTGCTGACTGTGCATCCCAGTCAAACCTGGTCAAATGATCGAAAATTTACTTGTTTGGCATTTCGATCAAAACGTGATATCTCCCTTATACGACATCGGTTTTTCGAACCATTCACGGTGCTAGAATAAGGAAGACAAGATCTACGCAACCATCCTGATTTTAACCCAATCCTGTAAATTTTAATTTTGAGCAAAATTTATGAACTCCTGATTAGTGATGCATGTAGAGTAATTCTAGTTGTAACAGAGTTCGAAGTGCAGTGGTGCATGAGTTGGTGCAAGTTGTAAATCAGTTTAACTCAGTTAAGTGAGTTAAAATCAGTTGTGCTAGTTGTAACTGAAGATACACTAGTGAGAGATCTATTAAATTAAATATTAATTAATTCACAATCAATGATCTCACATGCAACTGAGGATTTACTATTATTAGCTACATGCATGTCAGATCCAGTGGAGACCCAATTTAGTTCTAGGTGAAAGGGAGGTTGAATATCTGTTGTAGGATTATCTGCTTGCACACATGTAGGCAAACACCCATTAGAGTGCCCATGATACTTGCACAGTCAAGGGAGGCAAGTATTCCTATATTTTAGTGATCTTTACCATCAGGGATTGCGCAAGCAAGGCAGGCTGTTTGGAGGCTGAGAATTGGCTATGGGTTGGTCAGTTTTGCATGTGATAAGAGTTTTGTATGTAATTGTTTCATGATCCATGCTTAATATACAATATAATATAGTGGGGTTTTTAGCTGTAAGATTTTCCTGGGAAATTATCTGTGTTGTGTGTGATTGATCTTTCTTCATGTTCATGTGATTAAAGATTGTGTTTTTAATTTCACAAAATATTTGTAGAAGTGATTTAGTATTTAACTTTAGTACATTGTTAGATCGGGTGAATCCAAGATATACATGCATGTTGTATAATTTCTACCAATGTGACAGGGAGGAAGATCAAGGTAGTTCACTCAGATAATGGTGGAGAATACATTGATAAAAAATTCACAGTTTTTTGCGTGAAGGAAGGAATCAAAGGAGAATGGACAACTCCATATAACCCTCAATAGAATGGGGTAGTGGAGCAAAAAAACAAAACTATAGTTGGGCCTTCAAAGGCCATGTTGTTTCAGGATTTACCTAAATTTTTAAGGGCAGATGCATGCAACACGATAGTGTATATTTAGAATAGAAATCCTCATAGAGCATTGAGGAAGAAAACGTGAGAAGGAGTCTTCACAGGGAAGAATCTTGAAGTGAGTTACTTGAGGATTTTCAGGAGTGTAGCTTACTACCATGTGCCAGATGAAAAACGTAGAAAATTAGATCATACTGCAGAGAAGGGATTTCTTGTCGGATATAGTGATACCTCAAAGGCATACATGATCTACATTCCTAGAAGTAGGAAGATTGTAGTGAGACGAGACATAAAGTTCAAGGAGGAATGAGCTTTTAGGAAATCTCGAGAGATGGCTACAGGAGATCAAAACCAGTCAGCAGAAGTTCCGTTAGTCCTATAGCAGGGGTGGCTAGTGGGACTAGCATGAGGAAAATCCATGGAAAATCACATGGATCAAGCATAGTGACTAGTACCAGTATTTAATCATGGGTAAGAGATCCAGGGAGTTCTTAGGAGATGGAGCAGTGGGGTCAAGAGGAGGAGCTAGCTGAACCTCCCACCACTAGTGGAAGAGCCGAAAAAAAGGTTCGTCATACATTGAGAGATGCAAAGGGTTTTATCAGAACTCCTAGGATGGACAAAATACAACATAGGTAGCCTGACATATATCAAGCTTTGGTAGCTCACGTTGTGTTGTGCTATTCAACAACCCCCATTATTTTAGAATAGTTTTCGTAGAAAAATAATGGGGACTCTTTTAAAAAATTTTAGACTAGGACAAATAAGACCCTTAAAGTGATTGATTAAAATAGAAATAGGAATTAGAAAAGCTAAAGGGCATCATTTTTATTGACTAAAAAGCACTTAGGCAGAAAATTCAAAAGAAACGTAGTTGCAGATCGCAATCAAAAATCGTGAATACAACACATGGCATCTTAATCCATTCCAAATGAACTTGCGATGTGCTATCAATAAAAGGATTTAATAAAGGAAAAAGGCTTCCGACCAAATCATGTTTCATGAAATACAAACCGCGGGACCCGCCTGTTAGTGTCAGTCTTTGCATACTTCCACCAGGGATCAAAACACATTTGCATGTGCATCTTAGGTGTCTCATAGTGAATAAATTTTTCATCATTCCATTAGGTCATGACTTAAAAATTATTCTACTGGTGGTTGTTCTTGTCAATAAACTCCACTCTCTCCAAGATTCATATTTCTGACTCATTCCCATGTCCCCTTGAGCATAATAACACTTATGGAAATGCTCTTTTCACTTGAAAGTTTTTAAGTCAAAATCTCATTCAAAGACAGGTAAAAAAAAACAGTCCCATTAGGTCATTAGGGCTTTTCATTTTTCAAGGTCATTCTTTCATTCTAATAAGGTCAACACATATATGAGAGGGATTGATTATGATCATCATGATGTTTTCATTATGCTTTAAGGATTGTATTTTTAGTTTCAGGACTTTTTATCAAAATGTCATTTTGATAAAAAGTCACCTATGCAATTTATTTAAATTTCTCCAACTATAATTTTATGTTATAATATGTAATAAATTTAATCCCAAGCTGTTAAAGCCATTATGTCATGCCTCATTGAGCAAATGAAAAAGAAAACTCCTTGACTTCAGCAACCTGTAATGTAAAAAGTGTCAAAGAGTATCAGTGATAAAGGAAAAAGACATCAAACATTCGAAAGTGGGTTTTTCAAGTCAAATTAAATCCACATGCCTATAAAGCATATCAAACATTTCAAAAGAGCGAGGATTTCCTTTGTAATTATCAGAAGTATTCAACAAGAGAGGAGTTTTTGAGTTTTTGGGAGAAATTGTGCTAAGTTTCTCGGTGCTGCGCGTTCAGAACACTGGCACTGTGCGTTTGAACCAGCACTGCGCGCCTGTCCAATGACATTGTGCCCTTGCTAGGATATCTCCGTGTAAATTGCATTGGTGTTGCGTGCTTAGAATAGGGCGTTGCGCCCTCAGCTAGTGGCGCTACGCGCTTACACAGTGAAGGCTTGTGAGGGGTGTATGACTCCAAAACGCTTCAAACTACTTCAAATTTCTCCTATAATCCTCCAAGAACTTATGAGCAGCAAGTACATATCATAAGCCTTGTTTCTAAGCTATTTGGTCATTCTTGAATGAATTGAAGTGGAACCCTAAATGAAACCCTAATTTTAGTTTATGATCACTGCCTATACACTTGTTTCATCCTCCTAAACAGAATATTAGTCATAGATAGGGTAATTTCATTGATTTAGGGTTTTCATTGATTTAGTTCGCCCCTTCACTCATTCCCTACACTCATTCCTTTCACCTTTCAAGCTATCCATCTCATCCCCTTCCCCTCATCTCATTTCACTTGTACCCTAGGGTTTCATAAATCAGAGTTTAAAATGTCCGAAGAAGAATATAGTGGTGTTGAAGCACAAAGGCCAAGAAGAAATGACCATAAGGGAGGGAAAATAAATAGGTTTGAACCCATCACTACAAGATAACTTATGCATGTGGGTTGCTTTGAGTTCTGCGAGAGAGTGCAGCAAGTCCAAAATCACCCAGAGTTAACAAGACTGTTCATCACCAATCTACATGAAAAACATGTTACTCTTGCTGGGGTTACCTTTGATATTTCCACCAATGCCATTGTGGCTGCTACAAGGATCCCTAGTGTGGGAGAGAGGTGGTTTAAAAAAGAAAACTTGGATATGAGTTATTATGAACCATACCTTAAACCTAGGTATAGGGATGACAAGAAATAAAATTTCCTTTTCTCTCATCTCCTTGACCGGTTGCCCCTATGATGAAAATAATAATGAAGTATTTCACTTGTGAGGGGAGGTTTACCCGACTCTACTCATACCACATCCGACTCCTCATGCATTTCACTAGAGTTAGAATGCTACACATACCTTACTATCTTTTTCACAGCATTGATAATATGGCATACATTGTGCAAAAGAGGGATTACATAATCAAATGCAGAGTCTATTTCATCATTCACTCAGCAAAATGGTGGTCATGCATCAGCTTCAGCAGAAAAACATTTCATGGGATGCATTCATTGCAAATGAGGTTTTCACTACTCCACCTAGCCATCATGAGCAGGATATTCCTTCATCATCTCATCCTCCCATATCTACTTCTCCATCACATCCCACTATTCATACATCATCACCCACTCATATCCATTCACCTCATGTTGATCCTACCTAATAACCTTTCTATAACCCTTCACCATCACATCATGATACCGGAGCATCAAGCAGTGAAAGGGACATTGAGGCAGCTTGCACTAAAATTACTGATATTGAGCCATTTCCCTTGACATATCAGAGAGGCCAAAGGAATGTGTTTGATTCACATGGTGTGAAAGGGGCCATGCCTTCTTCATCGGAAAAACAGGTAGATAAGGGAAAGGAAAAGGCTACAGATCCTATCATTGTAGAACAGGAGGACAAACATGAAACTAAGTAAGAGTTTTAGTTGATTGACCTTGATGATGAGGATGAGGTTAGAATCACCATGCATTGAGCAGAGGCAAGGAAGCCAAGATTAATGAGCTTCAGGCTAATCTTGGTAGAGCACAGTACATGATTGACTTTCTTGAGCTAGAGAATCAATAGCTGAAGATTAAGCAAACCATCAGCGAGGTCAAGACAATCAGAGCTCAGAAAGAGGCAGGAAAGGTCAAAGCCTTATTGGAGGAGACCTTGGGAAAATTTGATGATAGTGATGACGAGGAAGATCATCTTCCGAGACACAGACCAAGGACAATTGGGCTGAAGAAGGCTTTAGCTTGGGAAAGGCAGAAAGAGGCTGAATTGGGAGAGCAAATCACTCCAAGTGAGCTTCTTGCCATAGAGACTAGTAGAGACAGAGAGTATTGGCTTGAGAGAGCCAATTTTCATCTAGAGGGCCTACTAGAGAAGGCAAATAAAGACATTGACATTCAGAGGAAGATGGCAAAAAACTATGCCATGAGAAACAAGATTGCAAGGGCCAAGCTCAAACGAGCCCAGATAAAGATTCAGGCTTTGAATGAGTTAAAAGAGAAGGAGAAGTTGAACATTCTTGTTGAGGTGTCCCTCCAGGCCTCCAAACCTTAATCAGTAAGAAAATTCTAATTTTGGCACACCTTGTGCAAATTTTGATTTTTTTGATAGTTTAGCACATAGAAAATTGGCTAAACGCGCAACGCCACTAGCGATGCGCTCTTTTTTGGGGCATCCAATTGGTAAATGGTCAGAATCCTCATGTTCATAATGATGAGTACATCAACCTCAGCAAGTTTTAGGAGCATTGGAGCAGAACTGGTCCCTCAAAAGGGAAAAAAACCATCAAAAAATCATGTTTGTGCCCTCTTTTTGACCCTAGCGCTGCGCGTTTACCAGTCTTGGGATAACAGGGTTTTGATAGGGCAGATGAACACCATTTTGGAAAATAGAGGCATATTTGGAAACTAGACTCAGAGAGATTTCCAATGAGCTATCATGGAGATGATTTGGACATCGAGAAGGCCTCTAAAATGTGGCTTCAAGACAGGTCATTTTTTCTGTCATGGTGCTGCACGTTTACCAAGGAATAGGCAATTTTCATTGTTTTCAACATTTTTGACTTTTTAAATTTTTGATTGGGTAAATGGGAAAATTACTGATTTAGGAATCAATATCATGATTTCACTTTTATCTAGGGTAGATGCATCAGATAAGTCTCCTAGGAGGTCAAACGAATCAGATTCCCCTCTTTTAGAGGCAAATTGTTGAGTTTTCATAGTCTTCAGATTCTGTTTGCGAGTAGGTGAAAAAACTCCTCCTCTCATGGATTCGACTCCCTGAGGCTAGGTAGAGTGGTTTTGAAGTCTATTTGATGTATTTTCTTAGTCATTTGTTGAGGTTGGACTCACTGGGAGCTTTGGCATATCAAGTGACATCTTTGTATATCAGTTTGGCTCGGACATTAATAGAAATTTGCAGCTATTTTCTTGGGATCCATGTGGTATGAGTTTTAGACATATTTTCCTCTCTGTTATCAATTTGTTTGAATTTATTGTCAATTCATAAACCATTTCATGTATATAATATACTAGATTTCAAGTTTTAAAGGCAAAATCCATATGTACTTATGCTCTGTTTTGGGAAATTTAGTATAATGTGTTCATTCTCTTCAGTTTAGGGAAAATACATTTCACATGCTTTCCCTAGCTCCTCACCAGTCTCTTCACCACACACAATCATCTTTGAATGTATAAACCTTGTACCTACCTTTCACCTTGAAACCCCTGCAGATTTTTGACCTAATCTCCTTGCCCTAGTTGTTTGGCCCCTCCTAATCCAAAAAACCCTAAAATCAAAAATAAAAATGCCCTGTACTCCTTAGCTAGCCTAAAATATTTTTCATCTAGCCCTCTTGGCTGTAATTCTATCGAGAGATCCCTCTCTGACTTGGTAGGGCTAGATACCAAGTCCAAAGTTTGGTTTGAGGTTACCTCGGGATTGCCTTCTCAGCCTTGAGGTTAAAGCCGAGTGATAACAATGCCTTTGCCACGTCACTAATTGTAATCGCTAATCGTACTTCCATCCTGACATCATTCAAGCTGCCCTTGATTTCATTTCCCTGATGCAATACATCGCATCACATCACACTTTTCCCTGCGACCATTTCCCTCCACCATCGAGTTTCACCGAGATTGCGATTGCATCAAAAAATTTTCTTTTCGCCTTTCTCCCGCTAATGTTAGAAGTTTTCAAAAACTTTAATCTATTAACTCAAAAGGATATTTATAGCGCGAAAAGGAATTAACCGCAATCAGAAAAACATATGTGCTTGGTGCTTTAAAAACATTGGCACACAAATGAATCTACTATTTGAAGATATATTATTAAAATGTCTAAATTTCTATTCGGGCATGTTAAACCATGCTTTCCATTAGTTCCATGCCTTAACTATTTAACAGCTCAAACCTCCAAATGTGATTCGACAACAAAAGAATTAATGTTTTAGATTACTCCGCATGTCAATTTTTATTTGCCATCATTTCAATTATTGTTACACTAATCTCGTATTGTGACAAAATTTACTTATTACTCGTTGCTCTTATTAATACATAGGCAAGTCCAAAAAAAAAGAGTTCCTCAGAAATTCCTAAGGCCGCAAAGAAGTCCAAGAAACCCATTGCTTCCCCTAATCTGTGCCTCCTGCTAACGAAGTAACATAAATGCTACCTCTATTCACAGATACTACCTGCACAACAGAAAGTGATTATGCTTCTTGGGAAGAAATGTATAGGTTGTTTGAAGATGAAAAACCCCACAAGGTTGAAAGAAAAGCTACTTCAGACGCTTTTGATGCCTCAGAAGCTATTATTGCAGACGTCGCCAACTCTTTTCTGCACAGAATTTCTACACGCCCCAATATTCTACCATATACAAATATGGTGAAATGGATTATTGACAACCTCAAAATTAGAGATAGAACCTTCCTAAAAAGAAAATGCACAATGATAGGGTCGTTAAGAGCAGACGATTTGAAGAAAATGTACCACATTCCAAACCCCAAGAAGGTGTATGATAAATATTTCCTAGCGCAATTCACAAAGGAAAATAAGTTGCAATCGGATCCCATAAATAAATGGAGGAGTAACCCTAACAAGCATAAGCACGATGATAAGGGTATGTATTCCACTACTTCACTTGCGGGTCCCTACTTTTATATTTCCGCTAGATGTCTAGGCTTTTTGGCCAACCTAATAGCAGTAAATTCTTCATTGAATGGGTTCCCCTTATGGATGTCATCACATACTCCTATGTCATGGACTGGGGAACCATTTTTTCCAAAAATATTCTACCCAGATTCTTGAGTACAGGAAAAATCATTTTGTTTCATCTAATATCCTTATCCCATTCTATATGAGTGTCTACATTATGGATGCAGTGTGTTTTACATCAAATTTTCTAACCATGGGTTGGAAATGGACTATCCAAGACCCCACTCCCATTCATATTAATCATAATATTCTATGGGAATATAAATATGAAACTGATTTCTACAAGATTTTCCACAGAGTTATGCTCCCACTGTTT
The DNA here is from genome assembly GCA_034641835.2 of Pinus albicaulis. Classification (NCBI taxonomy): domain Eukaryota; kingdom Viridiplantae; phylum Streptophyta; class Pinopsida; order Pinales; family Pinaceae; genus Pinus; species Pinus albicaulis. Next base: position 601,188,031 of record CM076570.1, read on the forward strand.
CACGTTGTGTTTGATGAAAAGGCCCCTATATTTTCAAAAGAAGCCCAAGATGACTTCACATCCATTGGAAAATGGTTTGGGGAAGATTTGTTTACTTATGTCAGTGTTTTTGGAAGCTTGGCCCGACCACATGTCCTCCCATTACATGTTCCAGAAAAATTATCGTAGGAGAAATTGCTTATCAGATAGTGGGTCATGGATTGAGCAAAGTTTTTAAAGAAGCAAAGAAAGCTTCGTGGCCTTCCTTTCCTATTTACTATGGTGTTTATGCCTTAGAAAATTTCAAACATGCTGGGTTAGAAATTAATCAAATCTAATGTTTGAAATATTTACAATTCCTAACAGGCAATATGACCCAGAAAATGTTGCATTTAATTTGATATCTCAAGTGAAAATCATGCCATTTCCCCATGAAAATGATGATTTTTATGATTTGTTTGAGCCAGTTGATACTTATTCAACAATGGAGAAATTGGCAGCATCATGCTTTAATCCTCAACAACTAGCAAAGTTTAAGAAATATAGGAATAGAAGGTTGGAAGATATTCCTATAAATATTCTAGAGGTATCCCAACCTCTCTCACAGAAAGAACAACAAACAGAAGAACAGAAGCAACAAAACAAAGAATAGGGAAAGGAACAACCCCCTAAGGATACTGATGTCCTTAGTGGAACAAAAGGAGATAAGTCTACTGGAACTCAAACTAAATATCCATTGTTTTCCAACGACTTAGATGAACTCTGCAAAGACTTTGATAAAAAACTTAATGGAGACCAAGAAGTGGTGATCATTGATCATCAAGAAAAATTTGAAACACCTAATGGTAAAACATCAGAACCCGTTTACTATTGGGTCAACTGAAAATTTTTTTAGTACAAAAGAAGTCAAATTTATCCCGACCTACCCAACATCAGAAATTGTGTTGAAAATTGAAGAAATACCTCCTTTGGATATTTTTTACAGCCCAAGGCATAAGGTTATCATGAGAGGACAAAGGAAGAGGAGAAGAACAGAACAATCACAGGCTCTCGTTCCTGGGGATGTCTCTATGGAAATAGTTTGGAATAACCCACAAGAAGATCCATATCAGGATCTAACATGATTAACTCAGTTTGCAGGTGCTTATGCATCTGCCACCATTGAAAAAGCCATTGAAGTTCAAAAATTAGTCAAAGAGAAGGATGAAATAATCCTTCAATTAGAACAAGAATTGCTAGCAGTGAAGCGAAAAATTAGTCAACAATTACAAGCACAAGTGTCATAGATCCAACTGAGCTTGAATCAACTAAGGCTACAACACCAATCTAATGTTAGTGCTAAAGATGCTCAGATACACCAACTACAATTCATTGTTGAACAGTTGAAAGATAATCCTAAAGTGGATGAATTTAAAAATGAAGCTTTAGAACTAAATACTTTGTTAGCCCATCAACAAGTCATTTTCTGTCAAAAACGGTCTAACATATTTGAATTGTGTGAAAAAAGAAATTCACAGTTGAATCGAGTAGCTAACCCGAGGATCAGCTTTGATGAAATTGATGATAAAGTCTCCCAATACGTCACTTAGAAAGATACTACTGAAGGCCGAAAGGCCAATCTTCCCAGGATTGAAGATTCTCAAAAAGAAATCGTGTTCACTGATTGGGACATATAGTTAAAGCAACTTGAAAGGGAAATTTGCAAGACTAGGGATGTTGCCAACAACATTGTTGAAACAGTCAGCCAAAAACTCATTGCTTCCAATTTGATTGATAAATGCCCACCTGGTTCTCTACTTGTTGTAAAATATTTGATAAGACAGTGGCAGGAAATGTCTAAGATGAAGGAAGAAAACATCAAAAAAATGGATACGCTGGATTGGGAAAAAATTTAGAAGCACTTATTCAAACCACATATCCAAATGGCTAATGTTGCATTTTCTAAAATTCCTCTTACATGATGCCTTCAATATCAGATGCGGTCTACATAGGACCACTGCGTGTCAAGTCATTCCAACCTCCTGAGGTTCAGCCTATGATTGAAATCCTTCAAATCAAGGAATGAATGGCAAAAGAGACATCAATGCAATCCTGAAGTGAGTCATCCCACCAAAATATGTTTATGTTTTAATTTCACTTAATTTAAGGAGAGTTGTTTAAACCTCCTCAACTCTTTATGTATTTTTTATTTTTGTACTTTTTGTTTTACTATATAAACCCTTTCATGTCTTTAAAGAAAGGGTCCTGAAATTTTTAAAAGAAGACTTTACACAAGTTGCACTTTTGTACTCTTAAAGTTTTTCTTAATAGAAAAGGTGTAGAAATATCTAACACAGCTCCAATACCATGTAGAAATTATATCAATGGACTCATTCCGATCATGCAATGTACTAAAGCAAGATACTGAATCCTTCTACAATATTTGCAGAATATAAAAAATGATCGCTCAATCACATGTAAGTAAGAGAAAGAAGTAAATTAATACACAACACCAAATATTCCTGGGGAAAGAAACTGCTCAAAACCCCTCCATATTTATTGTATAATCAACCAAGGAATCATGAAACAATACAATGTATTTGTGATCACCACAACCTCATACACTCTACCAATTTCTTCACACCGATCTAGGAAAAATTGGACAAACACATAGCCAATTATCAGCCTACCCTCAGCCTACCCTATTTACGCAATCCCCAAAGAATTAAACTCCTATTAAATAGGAAATTCAACCTTCCTTGATTGTGAAATTCATCATGGGATTCCCATGATTTTATAACTGCACTTGGGCAGTTTGCTTAAAATAAAACTGATAGTTTACTAGCCTTGAACCTTTGTCTTAATTGGGTCTCCACCAGAATTAGCATGCATGCAACTATAAATAGTGAATCATCAGTTACTTGGTAGATCACTACTGGTGAATCAAATCTATTTTAATTCACTTGATATTCCACTAGATCATGAAACAATTAGAACTAGTTAATTTGTTTTTAACTCAATTATTGTGAGTTAACTGATGCCACCCACACTACACTAGTGCTACAACTGCAACTGGACCTTGTAAAAAATAGAATCACTCTACATGCCTATCCTTAGACCCTCAACTCAAAATTCTTGAGCTAACTAATTCTATCACACTTAGTTAACATTACCTCTTAGTAAGCATTACCCATTCTCTTTTCGTAGATGACCTGTTAGTGTTTGGAAAGTTCCACAGGAAATTATGGTTCTACCTACATTATATTCTCATTCGCCTCAAACATGCGGCCGGCTTGAGAATGAATAAAGAAAAATCAGTGCTGTTATTTGATAATGGAGATATCCAAGAAGACCTATTCATAACTAACTTCTTGGGAATTGGCACAAAGCGTTTATTGGAAGGGCTTTTGTACCTCAGTTTTCAGCTGAAAGCAATGGCACTAAGGAATGCTGACTGGGGGTGGATGATCGAAAAATTCCTAATTAGAATTGAAAGGTAGACAAATAGATGGCTATCGCTGGGAGGAAGATACACCTTGGTCTTGTCGGTCTTATCTCAATTCGTAGTATACTGGGCACATATTTTTTACATCCTTGAGTTCGTAGTGGGAAAGCTAAAGGCATTAATAGCACATTTCATTTGGTCAGGTTTGATGGGCAAGAGGAAAATCCACCTGGTTGCAATAGATGCCATAAAAATCCCAAAATAATTCGGGGGCTGGGGTTTAATCAATATCAGAGTGTTCAACACTGCGCTGTTGACAAAATCGTTGTGGAGGGGAACCAACGGACAAGGAACATGGCAGTCAATCATTGAATGCAAATATGGAAGGCGTTCTTCTCTACTAGAATTATACAGAACCAAAAGTCTGCATACTTCTCCAGCATCAAAGATTTGGAGAAGTTTTTCTAAAATAGCCCCGGAAGTGGTGGAATGCATCTGCTAGAGATTTGGTGCGGGGCTTGACATCTTACTCGTTGGTGACATGATACAGGGGGTGGCTGTCCTTCCTTTACAGAACAGAAATATAATTCACAAACTGGCCCATGGGCGCATTTTCTTCCTTCACCAGACCATTGAAAGATGGAGCATGGGTTTCCCAGTATGGAGTCTGGGATCATATTGGGTCTACAGCCTGAAGAGGCAGCAGAATGGGACTTAATTTCCAGAGAGTTAAGCATGGCAGGTTTAGTATATCACAATGACGGAGACAAAATAATCTAGAATGGGAAGCTGGAAGATGGGGCGCCATTAGTGAAAGATACCTATAGGGCCCTAATTGTGGATTTTGTAAGAGATAGAGCAATTTCTTTCTTCTTTCAGCTATGGCGCTGGGGCGTGCCCTTGAAGATCCTACTTTTTTCTTGGATGATGTGGAGGGGCAAGATCTTGACATGGGAAAGCCTTCAACACAGGGGTTTCAGTGGCCCTGGTCGATGCACCCTTTGTAATTCTGCAGAGGAATCCTCTTCCCACCTTTTCTTCAGGTGTTGTTTCTCTATTCTGGTTTAGGAGCTCTTCTCTCCCAAAGTCGAAAGGCTTGGCTGGCACCCAGATAGCTTTGAAGAGGTGATTAAAGTTTTGGCAGAAAACAGGAAAGACTTCAAAGCACTGCCCCTATTCGTAATTTGGGAATTATGGGGAGCTCAGAACCATTGGATCTTTGAAGACTCAGAATCATCGGTTCAAAAGATCTTCTCTTTGATCATTCGATGGTCATCTCAAAGGCCCTCCATTGAAGATTCTCCCAGGGACTTGTCTTATCGCTTGGATCCCCATCCCATAGCGGTCCCGGCGGTCTTCTTCGACAGGGCTCAACAAGGTGGCAAGTGTGGCTGCGAAGCTTGGATTAAACTGAATAAAAATGCCAGATTTCATGTTTGGTGGTTCGGTGGTCTCGGGTCAAACAACAGAGCTGAATTAATGTAGTTATGGAGCAAATTATGGATTGCTCACCTCTTGGAGATAAAATATATAAGCATCTATGGTGATTCAAAGGTAATAATTGATGACATGTCTGGCAAAAGTGAGTTGTTTCTTCATGAAGCTCAGGGATGGATTGACAGGGTGAAGTACATAATCTCAAAGTTCGCCAGTGTTTCTTGGAACCACATTTTTAGGGAAAATAATTTGAGGGCAGATAAAATGTCAAAAAAAGGCTTGACTTCCCCGCCAGGCTCACTGCACATCCTGAAAATTTGGGACGGCTGCTCCAGCTCTTTTACCATTCTGATCCCATGATCACAACAAGCGAGCATGACTTAGAAAGCTTCCAAGATCATTTTTCTGGAAAATTGGTTTTACTGTTTTTCCTGGACAGCGAGAAGCTCTCTGCATTTGTTAGCAGGTAAATTAAAAATTCAGAAGCTTGAAGTTTACTTTTGTAATTTTGGGATTCGATTTTGTTGATCTGCTGCCTATGCAATTTCGCTGCAATGCGCATAGATCAAAATTCGGGCCTCAAATTCTCCATTACTGAAGGTCAACATGAACCACGACAATGCACTGATTGTTTTTTTTTCAGGCTTAATATTGTATGTATGGAAAAAACACATATCTGAAGGGCAACATGAACTAAGACAATGTATTGTTTGATATTAATATAAAAAACAATGTTTTTTTACTCTGAAAACAAAACCATTACAAGTTGTTATAAGATAATATTAGAATTAATTTTCCAATTTGTTTAATAATTTGGTTGCATACTAATGTATCGCTAGGACCCATCACAGTGTGACCTATGATCCCACACTAGTGTGTGTGTGTGTTGCATTTTCTTGTTGAATTTCAACAAAAGGTTGGACTAGGGACTGTTTTTCAAATGAGCAGAGTTAGCATATATATGATTCTTTTATCTGTATGTTGATGTTCCGTTTCAAATGAGAAATAGTTAAATTTCCTTAAGGTGTTTTTTTATATGTATCTTTTTAACACAATCCAACATTAATTTACTTCTGAACATGTTTGATTGCCCTTTTTTTTATACATATACAATATATGCAATAATAGATGCAATATATACTTAATCAATTGATTTGATTAACAATTTAATCAAATCAATTATCTTAAATTGTTTTACATTTCTCTAAGTGTTTGATAAATCTTCATTTGCATTCACTTAAAGATTATCTTTTTAAATTGCATATAACATAAAGACAATTCATCCGGGATATATATATATATATATATATATTCTCTAAAATTGTTATCATTCTCATTCATCAAGTCACAGTCAGTTATAATACCACTCATCCACTCAATTATATTTTATTGGGAAATTGGTCCCATAAATCCAGTCGGAACCACTATCTCAAACAGATGAGGGACAATTTTTAAGTCCCTGACTGGGTGGTTTTCCCCGATGTTGTTGCAACGAATTTCGATGCATGAAATTTTTTGGCACTATAAGAAGGGCCACTAGACTATGAATGGCACCAAAGATTAATCCTAAAACCAAAGGCCATCAAAAGAGTTGATCCCCCTATAAATCTCATACAACTTCAAGCCCACACTCAAATCTCCTACCTTTAGATAAGAAGTTGTTCAATCTCCTCCCAAGTCTCCTAGTTAAATTCCTAAAGAAATCTCCCCTGACTATACTCCAGAATCGCCTGAAGTATATACTTTGATAAATAAATTAGAAGAAATTTCTATCAGTAGAAAATATTGTGCTTTCTGAAGCCTCTAAAGGAAGTATTACTTCAATTGTTCAAGGTACGGGTGTATTGAATCATTCTCAAAGTGAAAAACTTGGAATAACTCCATTTGAGTTTCCTCTTCATTCCCATCGTAGGAAGACTCCAACATCTGAAAATGAAACATCTAATAATGAGATTATTTCATATGCTCCTCCTCAAACTCTATCATTTATTTCTCCTTTAATTACATCTTCTCAACCAATTTCCTCATCGAATCATATCTATTCATCTCAGTCAACAAGCATTGCTTCGAGTAGTACTATTTCTGTGGTTGCTTCTTCTTCAACTACATCCACCTCTGGAACTAACTCTTCTTCTTCAAATCCTTCTTCATGACAAACCAATCGTCCAATTCACACAATGGAAAATAGGACATGGACTAATCCTAGAGCTATTTAATTACTAGGTTGTCTTCATAATTTACCCAAGCATCCAGAGATATGGATGCCTAATTGTTGGAGAGTAAATCCCCTCTACGGACAGAGGCGATCCCTACTAGCCTAGATCGGGTCTAGCAACAACCGAGTCATGCTAAGATGCAAGTTTCTAATTGCAAAAGACCAAGATACGACAAGAGGCCTACCTTAAGTCCTACGCTGCTGTCGTTTGTGGAGAAGATGGCGCTTCCGTCCCTTTCTTTGGAAAATCACAATTCTCCCGCTCGATGCGATCGAACACCTGCACGTATAAGAAGAAACAACAAACAAACAAGCGTAAAACCTAATACATGAAATTATGCATCAGTCAGAGAAGATACAACTCATAACATAAAACATGAACATCTGAGTGGAACCATAATCGAAGTCGCTTATTATTAATCAAAACAAAGAAAGATACAACCTGAGCTCTGACGCTAGATCTTCCTTCGGCGGGTTGACAGAGGAGTACGTCTCGGTAAAGCTCGTCGGGAAAAGGACAAGTCTCTCTTTCTTCGGATGTCTGACAATAATATCCTTACAATTGATTCAACTCTATTCAGGCTAGCTTGCAAAGGGAAAATGACAAGCTTATATAGATGGTGGAAGGGGAGTTGGGATACCTACAATGGTGGGATTAGCCCTATCCTCAAGGAAGCTTCCATGATAGGTGGAAAACCACTTCCCCTACATGGAGATCCAGAGCCAAACCTCCCAACTCAATTTATAGACCAGTTCAAGAGTTGGTTGGAATCAAAATTCCGCCATTTATTTTTAAAAAACAGTCCTTATTAAGCCTGGTGCGGGTGATGCACTGAGACAGAGCGCCAGTTGGCGCGCCCTCTTTGGTGGATTTCTCCCATTGGCGCGAGGGCTGAACTGGCTAGTCATGCCAAGGCTAAAAAGGCTATTTTTAGGGCTTTTCACAGGAAATTGTCTTCAGGGGAATGATTTTCCTTGTCAAGGGGGATGCCATGAAAGTGGTTTCAGGTCATGTCACTGCTCACAGGTCACGGAATAAGCCCTCCAACGTGCAGGACGTGGAATTGCAGGGACGGTGAAAAATTACTGTGTAACACTATGTATAATCATGAAAATGGTCTCCCTGTTGAAGAACATCTCCATAATTTCATGCTTGCCATGAATCTAAATGATGTCTGTAAAGAAGATTGTGTAGTAAGATTGTTTCCCTATAATTTTCAAGGATTAGCTAGATCATGGTACTTATCATTACCGTTAGGAACTATTACTCACTGGGACATATTCGAAGAAATTTTTTTGACCAAATTTGGTGATGATCATACTACTTCTACTCTCATAAATGATCTTTAAAATCTTAAAGCGAATTTAGGTGAAAAGATCAAATATTTCAATTCCAAATTTAAAAAATTGTTGAATAAAATCCCAACTACATCTAAACCTGGTGTAAATGTATAGATTGAATGATATATATATCCTCTCTTCCTTACAATATAGAAATTTTCGTAGATAGAGCCAATAAGGCTACTTTGGTAGAGAACATGAAAGAAGCCCTGTCTGTGGAAACGATAATTCTTGCTTTAGAAAAGAAGACTACCCAGGAAGATAGAAAATTTAAAAAAGTCACGTTTAAGGATGAGCCCAAAAATAAATCATCTGAGGATCCCTATGATCTTGAAGGATTACAAAAGGTTCTCAAGACCATGTCAAATGACATGGTAGAAATAAAAAAACAAGTAGCTGAATCTTCTTCTAAGAAATCTTTCAGATCTTTCAAGAAAAATCAGACTTCAAGTCCTCAAACTCCAAATGTAATTTCTAATGTTTAATTAGATGAAGATGAAGATGATAATGAAACAACATTGTCTATAGATGAATCACATGATGAGGAGATGGTTGAAGTTTATGGATTATGGGATTTTATTCTTCCTACATCCAATAATGGAGATGAAAATGAGGCACTACTAGTTAGCACTAGTAGTAAAAATCTTATTGATCTGCCTCTGTCTTCTCAAAAACAGAAGTTGTCAACCCCTGTTGCTAAAGACAAAGTTTTTAATAAAAATACTTCTTCTACTCAAAAAAGCCCAACTTCTTCTAACTCTCCATCTACATCAAAGACCTTAGTGGTTTTAGATACCATTGAGTATAATATAGTGGAAGATATGAAGAAAGTCAAAGCAAATATCTCTATGTATGAGGTAAGTAAAGTAAAATAGCAACATAAAATCCTACTCAAAGAATTGAATGTGGTTCCCGCCTCTCCTTTACAAGCGCCTGTTACTTCTAAATCCTCAAAAGGAATAGGCAAACCTCCCACATATTCATCTGAAAATATCGATGTCACTGATGCTATCCTAATTGGAGACAGATCCAATTCTCACACTCCTCCATTCCTTCACACTTTTGAAATTTTTAATAAAAATGTGCACAACTACCTTGATAGACTCTGGAGCTTCTTCAAATATTATGCCATATTTTTTTGTTTGAATTTAAACATCACACCCCAAAAATCTATTGTACAAATTGTTCAATTAGATAGAACCAAAGTCAAAGTTCTAGGAGAGATGAATTTTGTCCTTATTAGGCTCACTTCTAATTCAAAATTTCATCAAGTAATTGATATTTTAGTTGCTGATATTCCTGAATTTTACGGTTTGATTCTGAGTAGAGATTGGTTAGAAAATCTTCACGAATATTTTCCCACAGACTGGTCTCATATGTGGCTTCCCTACAATGGTAAGCCAAATCAAATTTGAGTTGACCGTGAAAAGCACATGAAATAATCAGTGAATGATTTTGAGGATGAAAATGAACCAATTTCCTTTACCAATAACATCCTTGGAAATTACTCTGTTGAATCATCCTTGGAAATTTCAATGCACAACAATATCCATTTCTTATCAATTCGGTTAATTCTCAAATTGAAAAATTTTCTAAGTCAGATTCTTCCAAATGTATAAATATTGTAAAAAAAACTTTTGTTAAAAATTTATTTTGGACATTGTTCTTTGATGGATCAAAATCAAGAAATGGTGCACGAGCAGGTTGCATACTAATTAATACATAAGGAGAAAAGACAATGCTGGCATGCAGGTTAGAATTTGAATGCACAAACAATACTGCATAGTATGAGGAAATAGTCCAAGGCTTGTATAAAGCAATAGATCTTGATGTCAAATACCTTCAAGTATATGGTGTTTCTAAAATAGTTCTTAAACATGTAAGAAATACTATTCACTGTATTTTTGGTCATATCAAACATTGCCAATCATTAGTGCAAAATCTTACCTCACATTTCTTAGCATTCAATATCTCACCCATCCCATTCTCCAAAATGCAAGTGTTGAACTCCTAGCCAATGTAGCATCCAAGATTATTCCATCTGAGGATTATAGTCGAGATATATTTTCTATAGAATTAATTTTTTTCCCATCTATTCCTGAAAGTGTCACTAACTAGAGAGTATTTAATAATGATGAAGATGTTCTTACATTTATAACATCTGAAGGATCATATGACGATCAATTGATCGATGAGGATGAACATGAAAGATAGTTAAAACAAAAAAAACTGATGAAAATTCCATACCTAAATCTATGGTAAACTTGAATATCTTTATGACCTAAAAGATAGATTTAAGAAGTTACTAATTCTAAGCAACAAAGTTCAACCTTGAGATTTGAACTGGTAAACCTTGGTATTGATCTTAGAGCCCAGAATATCAATCTAGGACTTGGTCTCTTGTCTAATGAGAGATTAGCCTTCATTCATTTATTGAAGAGATATAATATTTTTTTTCGCATGGAAATATGAAAATCTCAAGACATATGATACCTCCATTATCCAACATACTATCCCAATGACATCCATTGAGAAACTTGTACAACAAAAGTTAAGGAAAATTCACCCCAATCTTGAAAGTCGAATGAAATCTAAACTGAATAAAAACATTAAATCCAAGATCATCTTTCCTGTTAGGAATTCAAAGTGGGTTTCAAACTTAGTCCCTGTTAGGAAGAAAAATGGTGACATCCGCATTTGTATATATTTAAGGAATCTTAATAAAGCTTGCCTAATAGACAATTTCCCATTACCACCTATGGAACAAATCCTACAATTTTTTGTTGGATCTGAATTAATGTCTTTCCTTGAAGGATTTTCAGGTTACAATATGATACTGGTTCATCCTGAAGATAGGTTGAAGACTACATTTAGGACCAAATGGGGCACTTATGCTTATCATAAAATGCCTTTTGGTTTAATTAATGCAGGGACAACTTTTCAAAGAGAAATGGATATTGATTTTAGCGGACTAATAAACAAAAATTTGGTTGTGTTATTAGATGATATAACCATTTACCCCAAGAAAATAAGCGACCACTATCACGATCTCAAGCAAATGCTTGAATGATACTTGATGTATGGAATTCATTAAATCCAAAAAAGTCTTATTTCGCTTTAAGAGAAGGAAATTTTTTAGGATTTATTGTATCAAAAGAAGGCATTTGCATTGATCTGGAAATGATAAAGGAAATTTCTGAAATCCCTTTACCCCATAACAATAAATCCATGTAGTCCTTTTTAGGATAGATAAATTTTGTTAAGAGATTTGTTCCTAATTTTTCCCAATTTTTTTTACCATTGCAAGACATGATCAAGAAAAATTCACTCTTTAAGTGGGAACACAAAGAAAATGAAGCTTTTGATTTAATCAAACAAGCCATCGTAAATTCTCCTTCTCTAACTACCCTAAATTTTTATAATCGTTTTATTTTGTACACCTTTGCTTCTGAAACATCCTATGCTATTGTACTAATGCAAGTTAATGATAAAAAAATTGAAGCACTCATACCTTTCTTTAGTTCAAACCTTTAGGGTTTTGAACTAAATTATTCAGAAGTGGAGAAACAAGATTTTTCTATTTATAAATATTTAAAGCATTTCATGCCTTTTCTCTTAAAGACATATACCAAGGTAATTGTTCCATTCCCAACATTAAGGCAACTGCTTATGCAAAAGGAGCTAGAAAAAAAGAAGGGAAAATTAGGTTACATCTCTACAGAAATATGATATTGACATGAAAACAACCAAAATTATTAGAGGACAAGGTCTCTGCAGATTTCTATCTAGAGCATCCAACATATCAAATGATGAGGATTCAGGAAATACTATACACGTTTATGAGGTAAGCATGATTGACTCTGAATCACAATATGACGATCTTATCTTTTATTTGAAGAATGGATAAGCTCCCATAGATATCAATCATAAAAGAAATGAGATTTAATATTAAAAGCTAATCAGTATCAGATCATTGATAATGTATTGTTCAGAAAAGACTATCACTCTATATTATTAAGATGCCTTGAAAAGACTAAAGCACAGAAGGTTTTGCAGGAACTCCAAGATAGACATGTAGGTGGACATTTCAGAGGATATACCACTGCACAAAAAATCCTTCATGCAAGATATTATTGGCCAACACTGTTCACAGGCACTCATGCATATGTGAGAAAATGCAAAAGATGTCAAACTGTTGCTAGAAGACAAAGAAAACTAGCCTTACCTCTGCAACCAGTCAACATTGAACAATCCTTTGAGGAATGGGGACTGGATATCATAGGCGATATTTCTCCTAACTCTTCCAAACAACATAAATACATTCTCACTAAAATAGAATACTTTACTAAGTGGGTGGAAGCTGTTCCATTACTAGTAGCTAATTCTGAAGCCATTATTGAATTCATCGATCAATTCATCATTACCGGGTTTGGCTTATCTAATGCACTTATGTTTGAAAATGCATATTAATTTTTGGGTAATAGTATGACTGAATTTACTCTCAAGGGAGGTTTTAAAATCAAATATACTGCTAATTACTATCCCCAAGGGAATGGTTTAGCAGAGTCAACCAATAAAAATATCATAAGAATCATAAAAATAACTATTGATCAGAGTCAAAAGAATTGGCATAAATATTTAACATTTTCTCTATGGGTAGATCAAACAACTCAGAAGGCCTTTATAGGCACTTCTCCATTCAATCTAGTTTATGGGAAAGAAGATGTAATTCCATCAAATTTAGCCCTTCCCTCAATAGCCCTAGTTCAATTTGTTGATGAAGTACCTTCCTATTCCTTACAAATAAGAATGTCCCAAATCATTAAATTAGAAGAAGAAAGGGAGAAAGCCAAATTAACACATGCTCGACATCATCATATCATTAAAAATTCTTTTGATGAAAATTCTGCTACCCAAAAATCATTCCAAGTTGGAGAAATTGTTCTTATGTGGGACAAGGCAAATGAGGAAAGAGGTAAGCATACCAAATTCCAAATAATGTGGCTTGGACCATTTCAAATTGCAGAAAAAATTGGTCCATCAACCTTCATATTGCAAGGTCTTCAAAGGACGAAAGATTATCTTCTTGTCAATAGGTTGATTTTGAAAAAATTCTTTACTTAGAAGAACATTTCTTCTAATGTATCATATTTATATTTACATTTTTAGGTTAATTAAAGAATAATGTTTTATTACATACTTTCGATTTTTTCCAAAACCTCTGAATCATTTTATGACTTTTCATTTTGAAGAATAAAAATTCTTAAAGAAATAATTACAAACTAGAAAAAGTGGATAAATACCATACAACTCTGAAATATTTTTCCATTGAAATTGTAAATTCTTGTAAACCTCAAACTTCATAAAGTATTTTTACCCTATTATTAGTAAGAAAAAGTTCACTTTTACAAAGTAAAGACTATGTGCTACTAAGTATCTTTAACTCTAAATTTTCATCCAAAACTCTTAAGAAGTCAATGATTCTCCCCATCCATTAATTATGCTGTTTTTAGAGTGTAATTCAAAAATATAAAAAGACTTAAAAAGATAAGAGGTCTCATCACGAGTTTTCTTACCATGATCATAGGAAAATAATAGACTGACATTACCACTACTGCATATCAAATCATGATAATGGCTTATGATTATTAAATAACTATAAAAACAAGGGGTCTCATCAAGAGCCAACTTGTTCAACCCAATTACAACTAGTGAATGGAATTGTCGTTATCTGGTCACCAAACCAGGATAATGAATTTTTAAGAATAAGAAAAAACAAAAAAAAAAACAAATTATATAGTTGTGAATTTATATCAAATTTTTTTTAATGATAGATGGATGGGATACTGAATCATTGATGGTTAAAAGGTAACCCTGTCGAGGCCATAAATGCCTGCTGGCAGCAGTGGCTCTACCTGTGACAAAATGAGTATATGGCTCTACCTGTGACAAAATGAGTATATCAAAAGGCTAAGTTGCAAAAATCTGCCTACTTTATCTTTTAAGCGATTTAATGGCTGATATAGAGAAATGACTAATTTTATCTATGAAAGGTTTTTAAAGAGCTAGAATAAGATGATTTTTTTTTATAAGTGAGAGTAATTTTATTTATCCAAATATTTCAAAAATAATTTTCATTTCCTTAATTATTTTTACTTATTTGAAATATCGGGAATTTCACTTTTCAGAGATAATTCGTTCTTCCAGTAAATTTCCACTTGTTGTGCAATTCAATAACCCCCATTATTTTAGAATAGTTTCCTTAGAAAAGTAACGGGGACGCTTTTAAATTTTTTTTATACTAGGACAAATAAGACCCTTAAAGTGATTGATTAAAATGGAAATAAGAATTAGAAAAGCTAAAGGGAATCATTTTTATTGACTAAAAATAGCTTACGTGGAAAATTAATAAGAAATGCAGTTGCAGATGGCAATCGGAAATCACGAATACAACATATGACATCTTAAGCCATTCCAAATGAACTTGCAATGTGATATCAATAAAAGGATTTAATAAAGGAAAAAGGCTTCCGACCAAATCATGTTTCATGAAAGACAAACCACGAGACCCGCCTTTACCATGTCACCAATCGCAATTGAAAATCACACTTCCATATCGACATCATTCGAGCCGCCCTCACTTTCATTTCCTTGACACGATACATCACATCACATCACACATTTGCCAATGACCATTTCCTTCCACCATCTAGTTTCGCTGAGATTGCGACTGCGATATCGTATCACACAATTTTCATTTTACCTTTCCCTTGCTAATGTTCAAAGTTTTCAAAAAAATTAATATATTAACTAAAAAGGATATTTGGAGCACGAAAAGGAATTAATCCCAATTGACAAAGCATATGTGCTTGGTGCTTTAAAAACATTGGCACACAAATGAATCTGCGATTCGAAGATATCTTATTAAAACGTCTAAATTTCTATTCGGGCACATGAACCGTTGATTTCCATTAATACCATGCCTTAATGGTTTAACAGCTCGAACCTCAAAATGTGATTCAATCGCAAAATAATTAATGTTTTAGATTACTCCACATGCCAAGTTATATTTGCCATCATTTCAATTATTGTTACACTGCTCTCATATTGTGACAAAATTTCCTTTTTACTCATTTTTATTATTATTTCGCATGCAAGTCCCAACAAACAGAGTTCCTCATAAATGTCTAAGGCCGAAAATAAGTCCAAGAAACCCATGGCTCCCCCTAATCCTGCGCCTCCTGCTAATGAAGTAATAGAAATTCCACCCCTATTCACAGATACTACATGCACAACAAAAAGTGTTTCTACTTCTTGGGAAGCAATGTATAGGTTGTTTGAAGACGAAAACCTCACAGGGTTGAAAGAAAAGCTTTTGCAGAAGCTTCTAATATCTTAGAAGCTACTATTGTTGACGTCATTGTTAGCGTAAATTCTTAACGCAAGTGTATGAAAAGAGCTCACTTTAGCTGCGCGTAACAAACAACCCTAACAAAAAAGATGGCTACTTAACTTCTTTAGATATGCAAGTGATAGTTAAAACATATGCTGCCATAAACCCGATCTATGCAGTAAAAACAGTTAAATAGTAAAAATAAATAAGAAATACTCTATACATCCTACAGACAAGACAAGATATAAATAATTTTATATGTATTATAACACTTGGGAAGGGAACAAATAATGATGTTACCAGTCCCCCTCAATGGGATGGGTTCTTGGCTATCCTCAACGCTTCAGATTCAAAAGAGTCTCTCTCTCTCTCTCGATGGTGTAGAAAACTTGAAATATGCTGAACTTTATGGGAGCTCAAGAAGCAAAGAAAATAGTAGCAGCAATTAGAATGATCAAAGAACGACAATGAAAGTGATCAAAGTGAATAATGAATGGAAAAACCTCCTATTTATAACAAAATATTGAGTTATCCTTAATAATGGAAAATAATTAAATATTATTAACCAAGATCTAGATCTAACTGTTAGAATATTTTATTATATTTTGTTGGAGGGAAAAGGCATTTAAATTGGTTAAATGCCTTTATTTAGAAATTATAAACAAATAAATGATTTATTTATCATTTCGAGAATGGGGTTAAGAAATAACTAACAAATAATGATTTGTTTAATTATTTCTAGGTGATTTAGTCAAATTTAATAAGGAATAATTACTAAACAATGATTTAATTAATCATTCCTATAGAAAAATAAGATAAATAATGATCTATCTAATTATTTCTCATAACTGGGTTAAATATGACAAGAAATATTATGTAAATAGTGGTTTAATTAATTATTCCTAGAGGAAAATTGAATAAATAATGATTTATTTAATTATTCCTCATGGGGTTTCTTGTTTGAACCAGAAATAATTTAATAAAATATGGTTTATTAAATTATTTCTTATAGTGAAAGAAATTTTACTATGGTAAAATTGGTCTTACATGGTGTAATTCAATCCAACTAATTGTAAATGGTTAGATGACCAAAAATTTGTGTAACAGATTGCCCCCCAACGTGCGAGCGTTAGGAGCTAATCGTATGACTGAAGTACGTTTTAAGAACACAATCACTAGACACTGAAGGGGAGTCAGAGAAAGAGATAGACATAGATAGAGTGAAGCGGGAGAGGACAATTACCGAGGGGGCGAGACCTACAGATGATATAGGTTTCCTTTAATGTTTGGGTACATGTTCTCAGTGAGGTGGGGAAGGCATATCTATGCCCGTTGAGATGAAAAAGTACAAATAATAATAGCACGCTCAGCAGAATGAGACTGAGCTATAAAGTACATGATAAATGGTACATGACATGTTGACATAAAATGGGTCAGAAAAAAATATAATGGATCCCACATACATACTGCGTCTGGGACAACAACCAGGACTGAATAAACTAATATTTGAGTACATGAGACATGATAACAACCAAATAAGCCTTGATAAACAGGAAAGGGATCTGAAAATACAAATGGATCATCTGAGTGATACATGCAAGGTATGGGTGCTGTAAGTGGCTAGAACCAAACCCATCAAATCTACTGAGCTGCATATGAGGTTGTAGCATAATGTGAGGTCATACATGCATGTGGGGGTATACCTGAAGGGCCACCCCCTAATGAGGTCTGAAACATCTCACACACACCCGGGAATCATCAGTAAAATCTGCTAGATCATCGAACCTTCAAGTATACGAATCTTGATCATGTGATAAGGAGCTCAAGTTGAGCGAATGAGAAAAAATCAAGTCAAAGGGAAATGATGAGTCCCTTTTCCTGATTTGAGGCACTGAACAAGAATGTAAGCTAGAACCAAGGTACACCACCCTTTAGACCTATCTTCTGGAATGAATGTGTTGATGTCGATAGAAGGAGGTCCGCCCTAGGTGAGGCAATGAGGAATCCTCAACTAAGACACGAGGGATCATAATAAAGTGACTGATGGAATAACACGAGGGATAATAATGGAATAGGGGATACTGAGTAGCAGATAAAGGACTTCCATTGTCAGAGCATAAAAAGCATGGATGACCTGATAGCAACTGAATCGACTCTTGGGGGGATGGGGGACAATATGACTAGAGGCCAAAATAGATGACACAAGGGAGGGACAAGGAAAAAATGAAAGGAATACTATAATAGGAGGCAAAGGGACTCAAGACAGACTCCATGAATGCGACGGTGACTCAATTCGGATGCTCTGAACAAGGGTGACTCGATGAGGCTTCCGCACAAAATAGGCCCGGTGGGGACCATAAAAGTATGAGCAAAAGATGGTTACTCATGAAAAAAGTCAACACACGCGCTATCAAATATGAAGGCAAAGTGTTGCCCCAAGTACAAGCAGCACAAGTGAAGAAATGCGATTTTGTGAGGCGACAAAGTGACCCTTCTTGGAAAAACGAATTTCAGGTGAGGTTTCAAATTACCAGAAACAAAAGGATACCCATTTTAGAGCTCGGTGAGAGATTTCCAACAGTGTTGATGGTTCGTCAAACCGAGATACAGTTTGGTCGCAATTGGTGAAAGAAAAATTAGGGTTTTCTTTTAATAAGACGATTTCCATCCAATTTGATTCATTTTCTAGTGGAGCTGAGGTGAATTTGGAGAGGAGGAGAAGGCCCTAAATCTTGTGACGACCATAGCAGAAAAAATGACCATTGGACTCGAGATTTGTCAGTTGTAGGTAGGTGGCCTAACCCTACTCTACTTTTTTAGTGGTTTAGTTTTTCACATTAGGTGCCCGGAGCTCACGAAAAACACTCTGCCCATCCTCACAACTGACTCGCAGTTTCTAGAGGGGAAAAATATGAGCTTGCAGGTACAGGGCTTGAAAATTGCGAGATGGTCAGAAAGTGGGTTTTGTCTTGTTTTTGGCTAGGGATCAGGCCTTGATGAGTTAGGATGCAATTTAAATTTCTCTGAGCTGACAAATGTGATGGGTTTATTCAAGTATGGCAGAGTGGAATATCAACTGGAGAGAGAGGGATTTGCATGCGCTTCGTGCCAAGATTTAGGGGGATTAGGTGGTTTGAGGCGCACTTGCGAGATACAGGGTTCTCAAGTTGGTTGAGAACCCACCGTTGAGGGTAGGGGATCCCTTACTGTCCAGGATAGTTAGCTACTAGGATCCATACCAAGAGGCGTTTATAGTGCAGGAGCACAAGATCGAGTTGACCATATAGGACATCTACTTATTGACTGGACTACAACCACTAGGGGTGGTGGGAAATATACATCCGGTATTACCATGGGGGTGGAACATATAAGAGTTCGTGGAACGCCACTACAGACCAGATGTTCATGCTAAGGGAACCACCATACTGATCAATGATCTAGTGAGGCTAGAGACATAGGCTGTCGCTGTAGCAATACTGTGGATCCTAGGCAACCAGGCGTTCCACCACATCACTAGGGGGAATATGATGTTAGTTTAGTGTGTACTGAGTGGGACCTACTATGGGTGGGACTAGATGATGCTTTCGTCGGTGGAACGACAGCTGTTGCTATGAAAGTGATAGGTGAACCATGACTGTGCTTTCGGTACAATGTTGTTTTCACTATTCTTTGAGAAGATCCCCACACTTCGGCCTCACATGCAGATCAAGGATGGGGGCCCACGAGAGTCTAGGATGCATTGCCGGGGGCATCTACTATGGAGAGGAGGACGTGAGGGAGTCAGATGAGTGTTCTGACCCGATTTCTTCGCACATTGGGATTAGATGCCCCTGTATATAAACGACTATCCATACAATGGTATGAAATTTCAGGGGGATCTTGACTTGCCACTTCCACCAGGTCAAGCATGGGGACCAGATGGTAAGTGTAAGTTGTTATATATTATGATGCATTTTAATGTTTTTAGAATATGTATGTGGTACTGATTCGTTACTTTTGGTATGCAGATATAGCACCAGTGAAGCTGGCAGGGTATATGGGATGACCCACAACGTAAGGGGTTGCAGAGTCTAGTGGAGCGAGAGGAGACCAGAGACCTGACTATGAGGCTCTACTGGAGGATGTTTGCCACAGATGTGACCTGATACTGACCAGCGTAACTGAGCACGGATGGAACGATATTTAGGACCAATACATCGAGGGATGTATAGGGCTACCTCTGAGTAGTGAGGGGTCATGCAGCACATGACAGTGGCCGGACATGATGTGGGGGATCTACGGGTTGCTGGAGCCGAGCTATTGGATTGGGACCCTCCAGATAGTGATTAGATGTAGGGGTGTGTGGTGCCCCCAGTTTTCATTTTTGTAACATGCTATGGGCATGTCAGATGTATTTAAGTAGTGGACTCCAAAACATTTATGATTTTTTCGACACATATTATGGATATGCATCTTTTTATATATGACAAGTATATGGTTCACCATTTGTTTTATGATTATTGTGTTAAATGCATGTGATAAGTGCCAATCTAGAATATTGTTTGCAATGTTATATACATAGTGATTTTGGGCTCTAGGTACATCAATGAATGTAATGGTTTCAAATTCACGCACTAATAACTTCACTCGTAAATATCTTCTAAAAAGGACATGGTTATTCACATGATACATGCCATTCAATGCATGAAAAGCAACAAGGAATCTAAATGAACATGAAGATGAAGGATGCGATGATCAAGGGAATCGATTAAAAAACCTATCACTGCATCATACTCACCCTGGTTATTGGTGGCAGATCCAATGCATATGCCATTGGAGAGGACTAACGAATGAATGGGCTTAAATATGGCCCAAGCCGTAGAGGCTAGATTCTGGGAGAAGCGACTTGCACCATTGGCACAGTCGATATACGGTGTGGACGATGGATCCATCTGAAAGGCACCACGAGACAACAAATGAGATGATGATGAACAATGCAAGCTACCTAAATGCATGAAATAAATAAAACACGCATATCAATGGGAGATGCTATGGGTAAAATATCTTAAGGTGGAGTGCATTGTGAGGGTTAGGAAGGATTTGGTCTTCGAAATAACCTAGAAGGTATGCCCCCTTGCCCAAGTCCTTACTAATGATGTAAGGTCCTAGACATAATGAGTCAAACTTCCCATGACCAAAGACATCATGAGCCTGGTTATACACTAGAACAAGATCGCCTTCGTGAAAGGTATGAGGGTGGAATTTTTGGTCATACTGAGCTTTGGTAAGCTTCTTGGCCGCTTCGATGGTTTTAAATGCAACAAAATGGTCTTCAAAAGCATGCTCAAGCATGATAAGTCTTTGTTCTAAAGGTTGGGTGTTAGGGAGAAGTTCGACAGCTAGGTGAAGGGAGGGGATTTCACACTTGATCGATAAGATTACCTCCTCACCAAAAACATGGTGGAAAGGAGTAAACCCAGTGGAAATTTTAACATAAGTTCTATAGTCCCACAAAGCAGGTGAGAGGATAAGGTGCTAGTTGGTTTTGTGTTTTTTCACCGTCCATTGAAGCATAGTTTTAAGGATTTTATTGACCGCTTTAACTTTTCCATTACCTTGGGGATAATAAGACGATGAATATTTGCGCTCAAAGCCTAAGAGATAGGATATCTCAAGCCATATCTCGTCTTCGAAATGTGGGCGATGGTCAAAGACCAATTGTTTCAGAACCCCAAATTGAGCGATAACATGATTAAAGAAAAAGAGATCTACAGTAGCTGCCATGTTATTGAACGTTGGCATTGCCTCAACCCATTTGGTGAAATAGTAAACCACCACAATGATATAGTTGTGGTTACCGGTAGATGGAGGTCGACACTCCATAAAGTCAATGGCCCACTTACAGAAGGGACTGACTAATATGACAGGATGGAGGGGAGTGGGTGGAGCTCGCACCTTTCAGGCGAATAACTTGAAATTGGAACAATGTTTGACTGATTCAATGCAATCACCAAAGAGAGAAGGCAACAAATACCCAGCGCGCATGACTTTATGGGTAGTAGCCAAACTGGAAAGGTGGCCACCACAAACACCGTTATGGCAGGCATTAAGGACTTGCTCAACTTCAACGTGCATGAGACAATGAAAAATGATAGAATCAACACTGCGATGATAGAGATCGTCACCAATGAGAAGATAGCGAGGGGCTTGGTTTTGTATACATCGTCGAGCATCATGATCCACGTGGGAAGAAAAATTTTGGGTTCGTAGGTAGGTGAGGATATTGCCATAGCAAGGGTCATCCGAAGTAATGACAAACAAGTATTCATTGGGTAAATCATCATTAACCGATGGATCTCTCGTACCAGTAGGCAATTTAGAAATGAGTTCAGCAAGGGCTAAACCTTTCTTACTCTTGGTAGTGACAAATTCAATATCAAACTCCTGAAGGATAATGATCCAATGGGAGTAGTTCCCATTGATCATCCATCGACTCAATAAGAAAGCCATAGGGTTGGAATTGGTCACGACCTTGGTGGAACTGGTAAGGATATAATGACAAAGTTTTTGGACCGATAACACAATGGCTAGCACCAACTTCTCTTCATGCAAGTAGGACACAGAGGGACCCACAAGGTTATTACTGACATAATAGATAAAAATTTTCGTTTTCGGTGTCATATTCTTGAATTAGGACCCCAGATACTGAATGGGTGGACGCTGAGATGTACAGGATGAAATCCCTCTCAAATTTAGGAGGACTAATCAAGGGAGCAGAAGTGAGAGCATGTTTTAAGGCATCAAAAGACTATTGAGCGTAGTTATCCCAAAAAAATGGAATGTTAGATCTAAGGATTGTTAGAAACCCATGCACAGTGGTGGCATAGTCATGGACGAACCGACGAAGGAAGTTGGCTTTGCCTTGAAGGCTTTGTAACTGGCACAAGGTATGAGGAATAGAAAGCTCAAGAATGGCTTGAACTTTGAGGGTATCAAGCATTATATCATATTTGGACACAATGAATCCCATGAGATGGCTGACAGGAACGAAAAATACACACTTCAATGGGTTGAGGTGGATATTATACTTGCGACATCAGAGAAATACAATACGCAAATCATGAATGTGTTGTGCTTGATGCCTATAACGAGTAGTGAGTTCGTCAAGGTAGGCAAGGATAATATGATTCAAATCATGGAAACAATATGACATGGCCCGCTCGAAGGTGGCTTCGGCATTCTTTAGGCCGAATGACATGAACCTATAAGAAAAATTTCCCCACAGACTAATGACCACAGTTTTAACTGATCAGCACGACGGATAAAAATTTGGTTGTACCCATAGAAAACATCCATAAAGGATAGAACCTCATGCCCCACACACTCATCAATGATATAGTCAATAAACTGTGTGGGTAATTTGTATTTGGGACAAGATTTCTTCAGGTCACGAAAGTCAATGCAAACACGGATGGTGCCTTGTTTCATGAGAATGGGAACTGGGTTAGAAACCCAAGTGGTGTATTCAATGGGATAGATAAAGCCAGTCTGATTGAGATTATCGATTTTGGCTTCGATAGCCTCTCATTTGGAAGGATTAATGAGTATCAAATTTTGACAGATAGGCTTGGCATCGGGCCATGTATCGATATGGTGTTCGACAATGGTGAGATCAAGTTCGAGCATCTCTAAATAGGACCAGGTGAAAACATCACGAAATTCCTTGAATAGCTTAGTGTAAGCTTCAATTTCTTCCGGGGTGCAATGTGCCCCCATGGTAATGTTTTCTTCTACCCCTGGCTTATTGAAAATGTTAATTTTAATGGCAGGAGAGATATTGGCCCTATTCCTTCTTCGAAATCATCTGGTGCAGGAATTGGATTTCTAAACCAATCGACCTCATCGGGGATGAAGTCTTTAGAATCCACAACATACTAGTCATGGGACTACTGTGGAAGGAAGTATGCATGGTGGTGCATATCATCCCAGGGAAATTCAAGGGTGGTCATCACTTCAATAATTCCTTCATCAGAATGGAAGATGGGAGGAGTGGCAGAAGAAATACCACATGCCGCGATGTGGCTACCTGACGCATCATCATGATAGATATGGCTCACATACACATCGCTATGGAGGGCAGAAGAAGAGCTAGTAGATGAAACATCTACTGATGTTGGGCCCAGGGTGATTACCGAAGGAGGTTCAGTCGAAACAGAAGGGGATGCCTCAGAGGGGTCTTCCACCATGGATATCATTGATGACATGAGATAGAGGATAGTGGCCGAAGGTTCTGTCATCTCGACATCGGGGGGATGTATCACAATGGGTGCAAACATGTCCTCCAGTTATATTGAAGCATAACTCACAAGTAGAGGAGTACATGATCCACTATGAGCAACCTCTATTTGGCGAACAACCTTGAGGGTGTCACAAAAGTCGTCGAGACAGGGAAAATGGTGAGAATCATGGCCATAAATATCAAAAAAAGCATAAGGGTGGTTTGTGCACAACGATTTGAGTTTCTTAGTTGAATCGGGTAAGGTAACATGGAGCTCCGGGATACCGGATTCAACAAATGTCTCATTGACCGCAGGTTTGAGACGAGGAAGCTCAGGACAATTATAGGTGGCATGCTCAATAACATCACACAAAGCACATGAGGGTGATCAATATGGAGGATTAGGTGGATCAGGAGTTGTTTGGGGGGTCTTGTCCTTACGTTCCTTCTTTTTGGCTTTGCCCCCCTCACTAGATGCTTTCACAACAGGAGTAGATTCCTGTTGAGGTGGATGAGACGCTGAAGCAAAGGGAGGGGTCATATTGACCGGTTGGACTAGGTTAAAAGAGGTATAAGGTTTGAGTTGACTAGGCAGAGTTTTTGCTAGGGGATCGATATACCCAACTAGGATCCCCAGGGTCAAATTTTAAAGGCTCAATGTAGCCATAACAGGCACCGAAAAGACTCCAGTGGGGGAGCTAGAAATGATATCTGATCGGAAGGGTAATGGCTTAGTGGAACGAATCCCAAATGGTTAAGGCTAGGGGGACCATTCCAGGTTGAAAAGGGGTGGAAGAGACACCTGTAGTGGAAGAAGGTACTTGAGGAAAAGGTCCTAAAGGCTCCGTCAAATGACCACCAACAGGTTGCAGATGTGTTGGTTGCTGGCTAGTCGAATCGGATCGCTTGTGGCTAGCCTGAGACGCTTGCATCATGAAAACATTAGACGAGCTGGGGTCAATGATAAGAGGGGGGGAATTAGGGAATGCATCAAGTAAGGTGGAATATTTATAGACTCATGGTGAAAAATTGGTGAGAGGTGCAATTGATTGCTTATCGATCACTGAAGATATGATAGACTCGGGGGAGATATGAGACTTCGGTTCATAATATGTCAACTAATCGATGGTCTCTTTCCATTGTGAGGAAAGCACATCTTACGGTGAACCGCTGATGTGATAAAAGACATCAACATGAGTGTTGGGAAAACTACGAGAGGGGGGGTGAATCGGTATTTTGTGCGAACAATCAAACTTTTACTTTTTCCTTTCTAAAAAACCCATACGCTCACTTTCTCAAGGCAACTAGTGTATATACGTGGATATCCTTTGCGAGAACTCGCGTATGTCCAGAGATCTAATTATGTGTTTGAATATTAACTCGAGATCATTTCTTTGTTCATTCATCGAGATATTTGGAAGCTTGGTAAACAGAGTGCGAATAGAATAGAATAATCATCACACATATGCAACACACATGAACACCAAGATTTTTAGGTGGAAACCCAATTCGGGAGAAAACCATCGCTTTGCCCTGTCGTTTCGACCTTCAAAAATTTATTATTAAGAAAACTTCTTACAATCGTGTGCTGATGCGGACTCAAACCGACATGCGAGCACCCACTGCAGAAGGCTACAACCTTCTCTAGTTTACCGACCTATCCTGAAGGGAGCTACAACCCCTGCTCTCGTTTACTGCCTCTCCGGGAAAGGGAGCTACAACCCCACGAACTCGTTTACCAGGCCTCTCCCGGAAGGGAGCTACAACCCACGACTAAAGGCATCGACCCTCGAGCACCCCACTTTGCGGACCACGTTTCATCAATTTTCAAAGTTTGGATCAAACAACTTCAACACAACCCTTCACTTATCAACAATCATACCTTGCTCATTGCTTCAAAACAGAGCAGTGAGACCACTGTAACCGAATATGAGATATAACCCGGACTTTAGAATAGATATGCGAAACACATTCAACCTTCGACAACCATTAGATCAGAAATCATACGCACTTTTATTTAATCGAGACCAGTATATACGCGCTTTCCGAGAGAAGGCACGCGCGTATACCTTTGAGTGCATTTGTAGAAAAAACCCTAAGCGTAGCTACGCGCTTTTCCTTCAACGGGTCAGCGTATACACGCACTTTTCATGAAACAAACTGCGTATAGATCTATAAAAAGATAAACTTTGCAGTACGGACTAGATCTATGAACTTACCCAGATTTCTTCAATCTCTTCAGCAGAGTTGCGCCGGGTCTTCTTCACTTCTTTTCGGATCATCCTTGACATTCACCATTTCTAGATCTAAAGATCTTGAGCCTTCATCATGCTCATAGGGTGCATCATAGATTCAGATCTATCAATTAGGAGCAGGTGTTTCAACCATACGGATATACTTTAGAGTGAAGTATTCATCAAGGCCCAGGCACATGCACACCTTTTGCACAATGAATTTCTTCTCCTTATATAGGGTTACCCTTCATCAATACCATGAGTCAAAACCACATAACTTACAATGGTATTCGCGAGGCCCGGGATCACATAGGCGAACCATCATTCAATACAATGGGTCAATACCATGGTAGTTACCCCCTGGTTTTACAAATTTAGAGCGCTTTTTTCCCATACGCGACTTGGCACGTTATTTCCCGCGTGCATACGCTACTTAGTCTAGAAAAATCCACGTATGCCTTGAGACTTACTCTTTTCATCATGTTGCAGCACATACTAACATTCCTTCCATCATTACCTTCGTACTCATTGTAGATACACTCAGATTTACATCATTTAACGAGTTCATCAAGAGCACATTCCATCGAGGACAACTTTTATCAAGTAGGTTGCCATTATCTTCATCAAGTGGGTTGCCATCAAGGACAAAACTCTACATCATATTGCCAAAAATATCCCCTTTGGACTTGATGGCAACCACGTATGCTGTTTGATCACCACATCGAGATAGGTACATTAAGCATAATGATATTCTCCCCCTATTCAAACACCATGTCACTCTCCCCCCTTTGTCATCGAGGGCAAAGGGCGGACCAAAACCAACACAAGGTGTTTCTCCTTGCTTTGAAGTTACCATGCTCCCCACGAGGGTCAAGGCTGAATCTTCAAACATATTTTACAATGAGAGTACATGACTCTATGACCTTCTTATCACCAAGGACTCATACTTACATCACAGGATCCAACCAAGTGGATTTACATATGAGACTCAAGTACCCAACCAAGTGGGTTTACATATTTTGACTCAACTACCCAACCAAGTGGGTTTTGCGATTTGAACAAGTCCTTACAAGGTTTGAATATTACAAATTTCACATCATGGGTTTCAACATGCCCTTTTTCGACCAATTACAAAAATGACCTTTTGTAACAAAAACCAACAAGATCTCAAGAAAGAGATTATATTTCGAGAAATCATCATACTACCAACAATGCATTATACTCAGTGAAGCGCCAATGCTCCCCACCGAACACGTACATCGGTTTACTCCTTCATCTCCCCCTTAGCTTGTGCATCCTAAACACTTTTCAACGAGAAGATCATCAAGGCATCTTTACCCAATATCGAGAGAATGAGACAGAAATATAAGAGATAAAACTTCACCGAGAGATATCATACGGCATCAGAGATATCAAAACGGTCTTTGCGAGATGTGCTATAAAAGGCGACTCCAACCAAAAATTGTCGACCAGAGCGACCATACGCGGATTTACGTGGATAAACTCGCGTATAGACACGAGTCATCTTTCGAAACCGAGCGTATCCAATTTGATATTCTAAAATTTAATCGATTCTAATTTTCTTCACGTGAGAGACTACTCCCGACACTGTACAGAGATATTCGAAACGCTTCCACGAGTGGAAGGTTTGGTAAATATATCGAGCAACTTGTTCTTTGGAGGGAACATACTCCAACTTCACCTTTTGTTCAAGCACTTGTTCACGTAAGAAGTGATACTTGATGGGAATGTGCTTGGTCTTTGAATGCATAACGGGATTCTTTGAGATACGATGGCACTTGTGTATCACACATAATGGAGATAGGAGGTGTACATTTGATTTGAAAATCTTGCAAGGTTTGCATCATCCAAAGAAGTTGAGTGCAACAAGACGCGAGCGTACCACATGTTACGTCTCTTGTAGATAAGGCAATAGAATTTTGCTTCTTGCTAAACCAAGATACCAACCGAGGGCCCCTTATAGAATGCACCACCACTAGTGCTTTTCCCGGAGTCATCAACATTTCCGACCCAAATCTGCATCCGTGTAAGCATGAAGAGTAAGATCGGCATTCTTTGGATACCATAGTCCAAAGTCTTGAGTTCCTTGTAGATATTTGAATATTCTTTTGACGACTTTGAAGGTGAGACTCTTTTGGATTAGCTTGGAATCATCCAACAATCAGCTGCATGCATAATGTCTTTGGTCTAGTCCGGTGAGATAAAAGCAAGCTTCCTATCATTGATCCGTATTACTGGTTGATTCACGCGGGAGAATCATCACGAGAAGCTCGGGTTACATCCGGTTATCATTGGTGTACTTACAGGGTTTGCATTCTTCCATGCCATACTTCTTCAAAATTTGCTTAAGATATTTTTCTTGTGATAAGAATATACCATCTGCAGTTGATGCACTTGCAACCCAAGAAAGAATGTTAGTTCTCAGTGAGAGGACATTTCAAATTCTTGCTGCATGTGAAGCAAAATTTCTTACTCATAGATTCTTCATTACTCCCAAAAATGATGTCATCAACATATACAACCACAATTAATAGTGTATCATTTTCAACCTTTGTGTATAAGTTGCTATCGGTGAGACCCTTTGAAAATCCTTGTTGATGAAGATATTTGTCAAGACGATAATACCATGCCATTGGAGCTTGTTTGAGACCATATAGAGCCTTTTAAGTCTACAAACAAGATTTTCATCATTTCCCAAAATGAATCCTTCCGGTTGTTCTATATAAACTTCTTCTTCTAGATCACCATTGAGAAAGCCCTGATTTAACATCCATTTGATAAACTTTGATTTGTTGAAAACTTGAAAAAAGCAAGAAACATTCTTATGGCTTCAAGTCTAGCTATAGGAGCAAAGTTTCTTCAAAGTCTATACCTTCTTGTTGAGTATACCCCTTGCAAACCGGTCAGCTTTGTTTCTTATAACATCCCCATTCTCATTTAACTTGTTCTTGAATATCCATTTAGTTCCAATGAAATTTTTATCATGTGGTCTTGGTACCAATTCCCAAGTGTGATTCTTTTCAACTTGATCAAGCTCTTCATTCATGGCTTGAATCCAACATTCATCTTTGCAAGCTTGATTGACATTGTGTGGTTCAATTGTGGATAGAAATGATAGATAGCTAGAAAGATCCCACAAGAGTCCTCCTTGTTTGTACACCTAATTCCTTGTCTCCCAAAATTTGAGATTCGGGATGATTCTTTTGAACATATCTCGGATGGAGCATTTTCGGACAAATTATCTTCGGAGTTCTTCATTGGATCCCACTATCTCATGATCATTTCCATTTTATGTAGAAGGACAAAAGTCACCATCATCTTCTACATTTGCTTGTTTTTCTTCTTTAGGAGGCTGCCAAGAGACTCATCGATAGCAACATCAATACATTCAACAATCTTTCGAAGCCTTTTATTGTAACATTTGTATGCTCGCTTGTAGATGAGTAACCGAGAAGTATCCCTTCATCGATCTAGGTTCAAACTTGCCAAGCTTTTCATCATTATTTTTGATAAAGCATTTACTTCCAAAAATTCTAAAAATGCTTCACGAGAGGAGAATTACCATACGCAGAGTTCATATGGAGTTTTGTCACTATTTACTAGAACATGTGCCTTGTTGAGAATGTTTCTTTCGCTGCTGTATGTCTTGCTTCTCCCGAACATGTCGAGAGTTCAGAATCATCAAGCATAGCTCTAGCCATTTGTTGAATTGTTCTATTCATTCTTTCTTCTACGCCATGTGTTGTGGAGTGCTGCTATGTAGACCTGTCTTTTTATGCCATGTTGTTCACAAAATTCAAAGAATTCATTTGATGTATATTCTCCTCCTCGATCAGATCTAAGACACTTAATTTTTTAGATCTAATTCATTTTCTACCAATGCTTTGAAGATCTGAAATTTTTCAAATGCTTCATCTTTGTGTTTAATCACTTGATCCAACACATTCTAGAGTAATCATCAATAAATAAGATATAGTATTCTTCCCCATGTGGTGAATTTTTCCTCATAGGTCCACATATGTCGAGTGTGAATGAGTTCAAGAGGCTTACTTGATGATCCTTCTTTGGCATTAAATTGTACTCTGGGAGTGCATTTCACCGAGATTGGCAAGATTTGCATATGATACTCTCGGTAGAGTAATATTGGGAAGACCACGAAACGACTTGAAGTCTTCTTGCTTTGTTGATTTGAGAGAAGCTTAGATGCCCGACCTTCTATTCCATAGCCAATTTTTCGAAGATTTTCTCGAAAGTAACATTGATCTTTGCGAGTTCTTCAATATATATAGGTTGCTTGGAGTTCTTTTTCCTTTTATAATAGTTTTACTGTGTCGAGATCACGAACCACATTCTTTTGAACTAAAGAGTACTTGTCCTTGATCACACATTTGACTTACACTTAACGAGGTTATGCCTTTATCCATCCACATACATTACATCATTAGCCTTCACCTTTTCTTTTAGAAAGCTCACGGACCCTTTTCCTTTAATTACAGTAGGAGTATCATTTCCAAATGTAACTTTATTTTCCTTTTCTAGAGCATTATATGCAAGAAGTTTGCTTTTGTCACCTCTCATGTGTCTTGAGCACCCACTATCAATGTACCATTGATTTTCTTCTGCTCCTGCAAATAACGCTATCCCACAATTTTCAACTTAGTAATTCCTTCTTTTTCCATACTTTGGAACTTGAAGGAGAATCTTTGTTTTAGGTTTGGACTTTGCTCCCTGCATTCGGTTTCTTTATGGCCAAAGTTATTGCAATAAGCACATTCAACTTCATTTTGAAGAGGAGAAAAGTTGTTATAGGTGTTCTTCTTTGGTTCAATATCCATCCTTTTCTTTCTTGCTTCTCTTGTCATGATGGTTTTATATGCAACACATTGAACAACTTTATGACCAAAATTGTGACATGAGAAGCATTGTCCATTGAAGTAGAAATTTACTGCGATCATGAAATCTTCTATTTGAAGTTACACGTTGATTGTTGCTTCTTCGATAGATATCCCTTGTATTGTGATGATCATGCTTTACACTGTAAAAAATTCTTTATTCCCTTGCTTTGAGTAGATGAATGAAAGTAAACCGATTTACTGGTAACTTTTAGATAATTTGGTCTTTGAGCTCTGAGAAGATTCTCCAGGTATATCCAAGACTGTCTTAATAAGAGGAAAACGTTGAACCTTGATAATCTCATCTAAGGTACGAGATCCTTTAGCATATCTAAGATTCAAAGTCTTTACTTTCTCAAGTTATTTTCTTAGACTTACTACTTCACATTCTAATTTTTTCATTATGTTTCTTTGCTTCTTCATTACGCGCTTTCGCAGTCTCTATGATTATTTTACTTTCTTCTAAGCATATTTTGAGTTGATTTTTTTGATCAAGAAAATCATTGTCATCTAGAGCATCCATAAAAGCATCCTTATCATCTCTAGAATTATTTTCAAATGCCATGAGAAGTCTAATATCTTGTTGACATTCTTCCTCACTACTCGGGATAACCCATCACTTGTCTTCATTTCTATAGTAGCTTTTCTTAGAGCTAGATCGGTTCTTATTCCTTCTTGCTACTTCTTTCTCTTTTGCGAGATGTTTCTTTATAAGGAAATTTTGCAGCATAATGACCAACTCTTCCACAATTGAAACATTTGAAAGGGAAGCTTACCTTTGAATCTTCGGTTCCTAGTTGGAGTCTTCTCCAAAGTTTGCCTCATCTTCTTCGAGATATATCTGATCCTTCCGGTTTTTGAACTTCTTTCCCTTTTGTAGAAGCTTTAAAAGCATGACTTCTTTGACTCTAGACGGTCCTCCTCTCCTCATTTCATATGCAGATCAATATGCCATGAAGTTGCACCACGGAAAGATTTTGAATATCCTGCTTTTTCTTCAAGGGCGAAACTTTTGATTCAAATTTGTGCGTTAGCGATCGTAGAATTTTCTCAACCAAAGTAGTGTCGGATATTGTTTCACCCGTATTTCTCATATGATTTACAACATCATCAATATGTAAAAAAAGCCGCTTAATACTCTCATCACCATGCATCTTTAAATTTTCATATTCAATTATGAGAGTTTGGAGTTTTGCACTTTTTACCTTATGCGTCGCCTTCATAACTTAGAATGATTTTGTCCCATATTTCCTTTCTTTGTGTTCAAATTGCATGACTTTGACAAATTCTGATTCGATTAGACTTCCGTTATAGCATTGGCCAGCTTTTGCGTTTGATTCATAATTCTTCCTTTCGAGTTGGATGCTGTTGGTGTAGCGGTTCGAGATATTGATATCATTGTTCAACAATGGCCATACATCAACTCCCATAGGGCGAAGATAGGATCTCATCCTCACTTTCCGAGGAAGATTAAATTGCTTCCGTTGAAGAGCGGGGCTTGATAGATGCTTGTTCCCTCATGATTGCTCATCTTGCTTGATCTTCCTTCTAGCGGCTAGGCCTTTTCTCGAAGGACCACTGCTTTCTGAAACCAATTGTTGGGAAAATGCGAGAGGGGGTGAATCAATATTTTGTGCTTGGGACAATCAAACTTTTACTTTTTCCTTTCTAAAAACCCATACGCTACTTTCTATCGAAGGCACTAGCGTATATACGCGGATATCCTTTGCGGAACTCGGGTATGTCTAGAGATCTAATTATGTGTTTTGAATCTTAACTCGGATCATTGCTTTGTTCATTCATCGGATATTTTAGAAATAGTAAACGGTGCGGACGAGACAGAATAATCATCACACATATGCAACACACATGAACACCGGGATTTTTAGGTGGAAACCCAATTCGGGAGAAAACCACGTGTACGTCGTTTGCCTTCAAAATTTATTATTAAGAAAACTTCTTACAATCATGTGCTTGAGTGCGAGACTCAAACCGACGACGCGAGCACCCACTGCGGAAGGCTACAACCTTCTCTCGTTTACCGGCCTATCACGGAAGGGAGCTACAACCCCCACTGCTCTCGTTTACAGCCTCTCACCGAGAGGGAGCTACGACCCACGAACTCGTTTACCGGCCTCTCCCCGGAAGGGAGGCGCAACCCCACAGCTCGAAGGCATTGACCCTCAAAGGACCAGCTGTAGACCACGTTTCATCAATTTTCAAAGTCGGATCAACAGCTTCAACACAACCCTTCACTTATCAACAATCATACCTTGCTCATTTCTTCAAACGAACGGTGAGACCACTGTAACCGAATATCGAGATATAACCCCGGACTTCAAAATAGATATGCAGAAACACATTCAACCTTCAACAACCATTAGATCGAGAAATCATATGCGCTTTTATTTAATCGGACCGTGTATATACGCGCTTTCGGAGAAAGACGAACCCGCGTATACCTCGGTGCATTTTTCGGGGAAAAAACCCTAAGCTACGCATCACGCGCTTCTTCAACGAGCCGCGTATACCGCGCGCTTTTCATGAAACGAACCTGCGTATAGATCTATAAAAGATAAACTTTGCGATATGAGACTAGATCTATGAACTTACCCAGATTTCTTCAATCTCTTCAGACAGGATTGCGCGAGGGTGCTTCTTCACTTCTTTTCGGATCATCCTTGACATTCACCATTTCTAGATCTAGAGATCTTGAGCCTTCATCATGTTCATAGGGTGCATCGTAGATTCGGATCTATCAATTAGGGAACAGGGTTCAACCATACATATATACTTCGAGTGAAGTATTCATCGAGGCCAGGCACATGCACACCTTTTGCCTGATGAATTTCTTCTCCTTATATAGGGTTACCCCTTCATCAATACCATGAGTTAAAACCACATAAATTCCAATGGTATTCCTGGATGGGATCACATAGGTGAACCATCATTCAATACAATGGGTCAATACCATGGTAGAATACCTGGTTTTACAAATTTAGAGCACTTTTTCCCATACGCGACTTGGCACGTTATTTCCCGCGTGCACACGCTACTTAGTCTAGAAAAATCCGCGTGTGCCTCGAGACTTACTCTTTTTCATCATGTTGCGCACATCTCGACATTCCTTCCATCATTACATGCTAGTAATCGTTGTAGATACATCGATTTACATCATTTTAACGGAGTTCATCAAGACACATTCCATCAAAGACAACTTTATCAAGTAGGTTGCCATTATCTTCATCAAGTGGGTTGCCATCAAGGACAACACTACTGCATCATATTGCCAACACATAAGTTATAGATACGACCCAAGAGAATATTGTAATCCAAGGGGGCACCAATGACTTCAGTGTCAACACAAACAGTCTTTCCCGCAAGAGTGACAGGACAATTGTGGAACATGTCGAAAGGGATGAGAAGGGTGATCGTACCAAGCATACAAAGTGATGGTGGATGGGGCTAAGTCGAGTGATCCGAGCTTATTCCAAATAGAGGCAGACATCACATTGGTGGATGTTCCCTCATGAATGATACATTGTGAAACATTGGCAGTACGAATCTTGACTGGTATTTGGAAGGCAACGGATGAAGGTAAAGGGGGATGTTATGATTTTTCAACATCAAAGATGATCAAACGATAATCTAAAGGATCCACAAAACCCAAAGAATATAGTATATTTTTTCATTGAGATGGGCACGACTAGAGGACTTCCAACGTTGACATGGAAGCATGAGATTGTGCCAAGTCATCTACTATGTTGTAGGTGTGGGTGGCTTTGGCAGAAGAACCATTTCAGCCTAATATTTGGGGATCTTTTGAATGAGCTATGCTCGAGGCTGAGGGATATGTAAGGGCATATTGGGTGTCGAAATGGAATTTTTGGGAGCTTTGGTTCTGGACTCTGTTGTAGACGCAGCGAGTGGCTTGTCATATTAGCGTGACTGAGTTTGAAGGTTGACATTAGTGGTATTGAGATCTTTAGAATTCATCATGAAAATCTGGTACTCAGGGGTACCAGATTGTGAAGGTTGAGGGGAAACCTTACCTTTAGGGGGTTGTGTAATCACATATCCTTATTGAGGGGAAGGACTAGTGAACACAGTCGGATGATCTGGCGCACTATTTGGAGGAACCAAAGCGGTGTCTTGCTGTCCTCTAGATGTTGCTTGTGCTTCCCACAACTGGATCATCTAGGGTAAAAGGGGAAAATCATGAGTATAATGGCCATGGACACCACAAAATTAACAAGGCTTGTTCATACAAATAGGCCTATTTTTCTTGTGTTGATCGCCCTGTTGCTGGTTTGTAGTGTTATGTTGTTTCCCTTGGGGTGCATTTGGTTGATTACCTTCGCGCCCTTGATTACCATGCACTAGTTGGTTTTGGTTACCTTTCCACTTATTCTTTTTCTTCAAATTAGGAGGATTAGTCACACTCTGCTGCGCATAAACCTGGCCTTGAGGAGGCGGTGGCTGTTGTGGAAGAGGTTGAGAAGGCATGGGAGGTTGGGGTGCCGATGCCGGAGGGGCTAGAGCATCGGGTTGTGGACAAGGATAGAAAGGATGTTGAGCACGATTGGGGTAAATAGGTTGAGAAGCAGCTAGCCTTGAAATCAGTTGATGTAGTTGGGAAAATGCGTAAGGCTTGCTTTAACCCAGATACATGCTGCCAGGAGGGGGATAAGAGCTGGAGGAGCTGGTCCTTCCCTAAGGAAAACCATAGCACATGATGGATGAGTATACGAATGTGAAAGAGATCCAAGGATACCATCAGTGGCGTGAGATTCCCCCAGTGTGTTGGCACCACCAAGTCTAGGAAGATTCGGTAAAATGGTATAAACATAACCAGATTGGGCATAGATCAAGTCATATTTCAACGTGACTTAGAGAGCTTCTTCCTCGGTGTGAGGAAAGTGAGACACGACATATTTACCAATAGAAGGAAAAATATTTATGAGAAAAAAATCCATATAGACACGGTTGTCGAATGTAGGAGCTCGACACAAGCATCTCCTTCTACGCCATCCTTGGACATGGTCAGAAAGGCAGGTGGTAGAAGTTTGACGAAATGCGGTCAACAACTCGGTACCGGTATCCTAGTGGAGAGGTAACTAGATTTAGGATAGAAATGCTATAGCAAGAGTCACAAAAGTGGAATGAGAGGTAGTATCTTGGTCGACATACCACTTTGCATCTTCTCCATTGAGCATACATTGGAATAACCGAAGGCAGATGGAGTCATCAGTGATAGAATTGGACAAACACGACATGTGAAAGGAGCAGTCGTGATTAGTAGGGTCCTCTCCCACATTTCCTTCAAACTTAGGAATGTCGGAAGGAAGCTTAGTTTGCATAGCAGACCAACCTGGATTGTGGAGTATATGGCCATTGATTAACTCGCTTAAATCAGGAAGGCTTTAACCTGCCATAAAAGGTAGCAAAGGAGTAGTCAGAATGGTTCCAGTAGTGACTTCACTAGTAGCGGCTCCAACATTAGGTTCGGGGCCACCACCAGCTTGAGGACCAACACCTACAATGATGCCTAACATGGTGACTGAATGAGGTGGAGGGGAACCGAGTTTGAAATCATAGGAAGAACCCGATGAACCAGAATCAGAGTTAGTATGGGGACTCAGCGAAGGACTAAACTCAGATTCTACGCGGTGGAGTAAGTCTTCCTAACGGAAATTAAGGATGAAGTCATTTGAGTATCCGAGATAAACGCCTTGGGGGTGCAATGATGGCAAGTCACAAATGACACGAAATGGTTGAAGAGCGATAAACAAAGGCTTAGTGAGGCAGATAAATTAATTATGATGTTTATGTCTTCGCTTGGCGGTGTAAACCAAGTGCTCTTCGCTTTAGTTGTGCATGTATGCAAGATGTGTGTTAATTTTAATTAAGCCCAGATGGTTGTGTAAAGAAAAAGAAAAAAATGCTAAAATGCTGTAAATGAAACTGAAACAACAGCAAAATAAACAGCTATAGATGCATAAATTCAACCCAAAATAAGGCTTCCCAAACAACTGGTCTAAAAGGCGGGCAAAATTGAATCAAAACACAAAAGACGACCAAAAGATCTAAGGTATAAGGGACAGGGATCTAATGGCTCAGATTTTTTGGAAAAGGAGCATAAAACAACAAGAAACCAGAGGGGAAAATTGTTGAAAAATGGAAGGAAAAAGGTTAAAACCATAGGGAAAACAAGGGAACCCTAAGGGAGAGACCAAAAAAAACCCAAGAGGGGGTTTTGGATGGAAAAATAACCAATTAAAATGGATATGAAAGAAGGATATATTAGACCCTAATCAATGGATGAAAGCGCTGTAAAATCTTAGACTACCTACTCAGCTAAACCCCTCCTAGAAAGGTGGAAGTGTAATGAAACCCTAAGGGTCCTAGTTATACTTGAAGGAGACAAACTAAACATATCCAGGCCTAAGAAAGGCTGAGAAAGATGTCAGATGACCCAAAATAGTGCTTATGACAAATCCTGACTGTCACAAAAAAAACTCAGAAAAGGTTGCAGCGTGCAGGTACTGACCTATAAACTATGGAAATCGTAGTTTCTGGGCTAACAGCTGTGAGTTCAGGCATAAATCATAGGTTCTAGGCCAAAAAGTGTGAGTTCCAGATCTGGGATCTTTGGGCGACAGGTCGCAGAAAATGTTGCCGTCTCTAGCATGATTGATACCTATTACCTGTGGAAAACACCTGAAAATAGACAAAAGTTAGATTTTTTACTGTTTTAGGGCATACAAGTAAAAAAAAACATCAAGGGACTCAAAATAGCTGAAGAAATACCCTAGTTACTGATGCAGTTGGTCATGTAGGGATCTGAATAAAACACAGTGGAGTCACCAATTGTTAGCGTAAATTCTTAACGCGAGTGTATGAAAAGAGCTCACTTTAGCTGCGCGTGAAAAAAACCCTAACAAGAGATATGGCTGCTTAACTTCTTTAAATCTACAAGTGATAGTTAAAAAAAAATCTTGCAGAAACCCAATCTATGCAGTAAAAGTAGTTAAACAATAAAAGGAAATAAGAAATGCTCCATACATTTAATGTACAAGAAAATATACAAATAATTTTATATGTATTATAACACCTGGAAATAGAACAAATAATAATGTTACCAGTCCCCATTAATGGGATGGGTTCTTGGATATCCTCAATGCTTCAGATCCAGAAGTACCTCTCTCTCAATGGTGCAGAAAACCCAAAATATGTTGAACTCTATTGGAGCTCAAGAAGCAAAGAAAATAGTAGCAACAATGAGAATGATCAAAGAGGGACAATGAAAGTGATAAAAGTGAATAATGAATGGAAAACCCTCCTATTTATAACAAAATATTGAGTTATCCTCGATAATGGAAAATAATAAAATATTATTAACCAAGATCTACATCTAACTGCTTGGAATTTTTTATTATATTTTGTTGGAGGGAAAAGGCATTTAAATTATTTGAATACCTTTATTTAGAAATAATAAATAAATGAATTATTTATCATTTCAAGAATGCGATTAAGAAATAATTAAGAAATAATGATTTGTTTAATTATTTCTAGGTGATTTAGTCAAATTTAACAAGGAATAATAACGAAATAATGATTTAATTAATTATTCCTAGAGAAAAATAATATAAATAATGATTTATCTAATTATTTCTCATAATTGGGTTAAATATGACCAAGAATATTATTTAAAGAGTGGTTTAATTAATTATTCTTAGAGGAAAATCAAATAAATAAGGATTTATTTAATTATTCCTCATGTGGTTTCTTGTTTGAACCAAAAATAAATAAAATAAAATATGGTTTATTAAATTATTTCTTATAGAGAAAGAATTTTTACTATGGTAAAATTGGTCTTACATGGTGTACTTCGATCCATCTAATTGTAAATGATCAGATGACCAAAAATTGGTGTAACAGTAGCCAACTCTTTTCTTCACATTATTGCTACACGCCCCAAGATTCTACCATATACAGATATAGTGAAATGGATTATTTACAACCTCAAAATTGGAGATAGAACCTTCCTAACAAGGAGATGCACAATGATAGGGTTGTTTAGAGCAGAAGATTTGAAGTAAATGTACCACATTCCAGACCCCAAGAAGGTGTATGATAAATATTTCCTATCGCAATTCACAAAGGAAAATAAGTTGCAGTTAGATCCCATAAAGCAATGGTTGAATAACCCTAAAAAGCATAAACACGATGATAAGGGTATGTATTCCATTGCTTCACTTGTTGGTCCCTACTGTTATATTTTCGCTATGATGTCTAGAATTTTTGGTCAACCCAATACCAATAAATTCTCCGTTGAATGGGTTCCCCTTATATCATATATTGGGGAACCATTTTGTCCAACAATATTGCCACCCAGATTCTTGATTACAGGAAAAATAGTTCTGTTTCGTCTAAGATCATTCCCCCATTCTATATGAGTGCCTACATTATGGATGTAGTGTGTTTTACATTAGATTTTCCAACCATGGGTTGGAAAAGGACTATCCAAGACCCCACTCCCATTCATATTTATCATAATATTCCATGGGAATCTAAATATGAAACCTATTTCTACAATATTTTCCACGGAGTTATGCCCCCACTGTTTGAAGCCGTGTTTGATGAAAAGGCCCCTAGCTTGTCTAAAGAAGCCCAAGCTAACTTCACATCCATTGGAAAATGGTTTGGGGAAGAGTTATTTACTTATGTCAGAGTTTTTGGAAGCTTAGATGGACCACATATCCTCCCATTATCTATTCCAGACAAACTTCTCGCAAGATAAATTTCTTGTCAGGCAGTGGGTCATGGATTGAACAAAGTTTGAAAGAAGCAAATAAAGCTTCATGGCCTTCCTTTCCCATTTATTGTGGTGTCTCTGCCTTAGAAAATTTTAAGCATGGCAGGTTAGAAATTAATCAAATCCAATGTTTGAAATTATTTACAATTCCTAACATGCAATATGACTCGAACCAAGCTGCATTTAATTTCACAACTCAAGTGAAAATCAAGACATTTTCCCATGAAAATGATGATTTTGATTATTCTTTTGAGTCAGTTGATACTTATTCAAAAACGTAGAAATTGGCAGCATCATGCCTTAATCCTTAGCAACTAGCAAAGTTCTAGCAATACATGAATAGAAGGTTGGAATATATTCCTGTAAATATTCTGGAGGTATCCCAACCTCTCTCACATAAAGAACAACAAATAGAAGAGAAAAAGCATAAGAAGAAAGAATAGGGAAAGGAATAGCCCCCTAAGGATAATGAAGTCCTTAGTGGAACAAAAGGAGATAAGTCTACTGGAACTCAAACTAAATAGCCACTGTTTTCTAGCGACTTATATGAAGTCTGGAAAGACTTTGATCAATAAATTAAGGGAGAACAAGAAGTGGTGATCATTGGTCATCAAGAAAAAGTTGAAAAACCTCATGGTAAAAGTCAGAACACGTTTACTACTGGGTTAATTGAAAAATATGTTAGTACAGAAGAAGTCGAATTTATCCTGGCATACCCAACATCAGAAATTGTGTTGAAAATCATGGAAATACCTCCTTTAGATATTTTTTACACCCCAAGGCATAAGGCTGTCATGAGCAGACAGTGGAAGAGGAGAAGAATAGAACAATCATAGGCTCTCGTTCCTGGGGATGTCTCAATGGAAATATTTCAGAAGGACCTAGAATCATATCCATCTCAAGGTCCAACATGATTAACTTAGTTTGCAGGTGCTTATGCATCTGCCACCATTGACAAAGCCACTGAAGTTCAACAATTGGTGAAAGAAAATGATGAAATAATCCTTCAATGAGAACAATAATTTCTAGTAGAGAAGCAAAGCATTAATAAAAAATTACAAGCACAAGTGTCACAACTAAATCTACATCACAAATCTAATGTTAGTGCTAAAGATGCTCAGATACACCAAATGAAATTCACTGTTGGACAATTGAAATATAATCCTAAAGTGGATGATTTAAAAAATGAATATTTAGAACTAAATACTTTGTTAGCCCAACAACAAGTCATTTTTTGTCAAAAACTATCTAGCATAATTGAACTGTGTGAAAAAACCGATTCACTAATGAATCAAGTGGCTGACTGGAGGACTAGCTTTGATGAAATTGATGATAAAGTCTCCCAATATGTCACCTGGAAAGACACTGTTGAAGTCTGAAAGGCCAATCTTCCCAAGATTGAATATTCTAAAAAATAAATCTTGTTCACTGAATGGGACATACAATTAAAGCAAGCTGAAAGGGAAATTTGTAGGGCGAGGGATGTTGCTAGCAACATTGTTAAAACAATCAGCCAAAATATTATTACTGCCTCTTTGATTGATAAATGCTCACCTGATTCTCTACATGTTGTAAAATATTTGATAAGATAGTGGTAGGAAATGTCTAAGATGAAGGACGAAAGCATCAAAAAATTGGATAAGCTGGATTGGGACAAGTATTGGAAGCACTTAGTTAAACCACATAGCCAAATATCTAACGTTGTGATGTTTAACCAACACTTCCTCTTACATGATGCCTCCATTATCATACGCTATCTACAAAGGACAACTATGTGTCAGGCCAGGTTGACCTCCTGAGGTTCAGCCTATGATTTACATCCTTCAACTCAACGAGCGAATGGCAAAAGAGACAACAAAGTAATCTTGAAGCAAGTCATCCCACCAAAATTTGTTTATGTTTTTATTTCACTTAATTCAAGGAGAGTTGTTTAAACCTCCTTAGATCTTTATGTATTTTATATTTTTGTACTTTTTATTTTACTATATAAACCCTTTCACGTCTTTAAAGAAAGGGTCCTAGAATTTCGAAAAAAAGACTTTACAGAAGTTGCACTTTTGTACTCTTAATTTTTTTCTTAATAGAAAAGGCTGGACTAGGGACTGTTTTTTCAAATGAGCAGAGTTAGCATATATATGGTACTTTTATTTGTATGTCGATGTTCTGTTTCAAATGAGAAATAGTTAAATTTCCTTAAGATGTTTTGTTATATGTATCGTTTTAACACAATCCAACTTTAATTCACTATTGAACATGTTTGATTGCCATTTTTTATACATACACAATACATGCAATAATAGATGCGATATACACTTAATCAATTAATTTGACTAACTATTTAATCAAATCAATTATCTTAAATTGTTTTACATTTCTTTAAGTGTTTGATAAATATTCTTTTGCATTCACTTAAATATTATCTTTTTAAATTGCATATAACAGAAAAATAATTCATCTCGAGGTATATATATATATATTCTTTAAACTTGTTGTCACTCGCATTCACCAAGTCACAGTTAGTTATAATACCACCCATCCACTCAACTATATTTCATTGGGAAACTGGTCCCATAAATCCAGTCAGAGCCACTATATCAAACGATTAAGGGACGGTTTTTAAGTCCCCGACCAGGTGGTTTTCTCCGATGTTGTTGCAGTTAATTTCAAGGCATCAACAGGTTGTAGAACCTTCCAAATTTCAGGACTCCACACAACATCAGGTGTGGTTGGATGCCATGGTAGAAGAATATAGTTCTATCATGACAAATGATGTGTGATAGGTAGTGTCGAGGCTGAAAGATAGATCAATTGTTTCTATATGGATCTACAAGATCAAGTACGTTCCAGATGGAAGTGTATAAAAATACAAGGCTAGGTTCATGTAAAAGGGGTATGCACTGAAAGAAGGGATAGATTACGTGGAGACCTTCACCCCAGTTTCTAGGTACACATCCATCAGATTGGTTATATCCCTAGAAGCTCAGATGGGATGGTAGATTCACCGG
The DNA here is from genome assembly GCA_034641835.2 of Pinus albicaulis. Taxonomy (NCBI): domain Eukaryota; kingdom Viridiplantae; phylum Streptophyta; class Pinopsida; order Pinales; family Pinaceae; genus Pinus; species Pinus albicaulis. Next base: position 601,231,047 of record CM076570.1, read on the forward strand.
ATGGACATCAAGACAACATTCTTGAATAGGGTGATAGAAGAATAGGTGCACTCATGTATGCATATTGAAGAAATATCTATAATGGCTCAAGTAGGCACCCAGGGCTTGGTATTTTCGGATTGAAAATGAATTGCAAAAATTTGGATTCTTCAAGAGTGATACAGATCCCAACCTCTAATTGTTAATGGTAGAAGGGGAGCCACTCATTCTATTTCTATATGTGGATGATCTCTTTTTTTTTTTTAGGATCATTAGGGATTATAGAAGACGTCAAGAAGAGCATAGCAATAGAATTCGAAATGAAGGATTTGGGGTTGATGCACTATTTTATAGGATTGGAAGTGTGACAGGAGAATGGGGAGGTATTCCTTGGACAAGGAGGATATGCTACAAATATTCTGAAGAGGTTCATAATGTAGGATTGCAGAACCATGGCTACACCCATGATCACAAATTGGTAGAAGATAGATGCATCAGGTGATAAGGAAGTTGACCCCACCTTGTATAGACAACTCATTGTGTCTCTCATGTATCTAGTCAACACTAGGCCAGACATTTTCTTGGCAGTAAATACCCTAACTTAGTTCATGGTAGAGTCGAAGAGGGTACATTGGGCAGCAACGGGACATATTCTGAGGTATGTGTGTGGCACAACCTGGTATAGGTTGAGGTATCCGCAAGGAGATGACTCAGACTTTGTGGGTTCATAGACGCGGATTGGGCAGGAAGTTTAGTGGACAGGAAAAGTACCTCCAGGTACTGATTCAGGGTTGGATCAGGGAAATTTTCTTGGTGTAGTAGGAAGCAGAAGTCAATAGCACTGAGCTCAGTAGAAGCAGAGAATATGGAAGACAACACAGCTACGTGCGAAGCTATATGAATTAGGAAGTTGCTTGCGAGCTTGTTTAGGAAGAGGATGGGAGCGAACAACGTCTACTGTGATAATTAGAGTTGCATATAGCTCTATGAGAATCCTACGTTTCATGATAGGTCGAAACACATATATATTAGATGCCATTTATTTAGACATTGTGTACAACGTGGGGTAGTCTAGCTACAGTATGTTCCCATAGGAGAGTAGGAGGCATACATACTCATGAAGCTCTAAGGAGAGCTAAGTTCGTAAATTTTAGGGAATAGATGGTTATGGTGGAGAACCCATTTCAGTAGAAGGGACAAGGTACTTTGGATGTTTCTCAGTTGCAGATGTTGCAGTTGCAACAACAACAGGTGAGGGGGGGTTTCAGTGCAGATGTAGTGTTAGTAGCAGTTTTGCACGGTTAGTAGTAGCACAGATGCAACTCATATTAGATTTGCGAGTGATTGGTGGGAAGTAGTATATAGATATCAGCAACATGAAAGGAGATAATGCAAATACAGGGTGTTGTGGCAGCAGGTGCAACATGAAAACACATTCCTCGCTAAGAGGGAGTGTTATTTTTTGTAGCATCAGATGTGTTCTAGCCACAAAATTTTGTGGAGAGGCTAGAATACATGAGTTCTCCAAAACCCAGAAATTGTTTATGGAAATTACACCCATAAGTGTCTCAATTAGATTATTAACCATTTTTTAAATATTTCCTAAGTCTAAACTTAGGGAATATGGTTAATTAATCAGTGTTAATTGAGATGAGGTGAGAAACATCAAGAAAATCATACAGATAAAGAGGAAAATAATCTGGGCCATCGATTATGCTTTAATCTAGGCCATTGGTGCTCAAACATAAGATTATAAGAAGAAGTCAATGGGTAGATGGAGGGCACACCAGTGAAGTTACTTAGTTTCTCTATTAGTTTGATTTTCCCAGTGGTTGTGATTCCGCAAAGGAGATAGAGACAGAGGGTGAGTAGCAGGTGAGAGAGGGTAGCAAAAAAATTCCAGAAACAATATTTCCGGATTGTGGAAGAGGCAGCGTATGGAAGAGTGAAGTCCACAAGAGCTCTGCACAGTCACTGTGCATAAGGCGATGTAAAGGGTCCAACATAAATGTAGAGGGTCCATCTCGGGGTTCGAAATTTGTTGTTGAGAGTGAGAAAATTCTCACTAAATTTCTCTCAGTATTTCCTTGAGTTTAGATTGTCAGTAGGGCATCTCAAATTCTTGTACTTAGTTGTTGAAGATTAATAAGAAAACCCTTATCTGCTGCACCAATTTTCCTAAGTTGGGCTTTTCCGAGGAAAATTGTCCAAGAATAACTGTGTTAATATTATTGTGTGTGTGTGCTAGAATTTTTTTTTTTTTTTTCTAGTATTTTATTTTCTATGGTAAATGTATTGTGAAAATTGCAGTTGTGAATTTATTCGTTGTTTTCCGTAGACATAAACTGCATAATTAATTTATAGTTAGAAGAATATTTTCCAGTTGCTGCAATAAATTATTCAATCATTATGTGTACAACTGACTTGAAAAAACATGAGAAAGTGTCTTCAATAAAATTTCTCCCTATTATGTCTACCTCTTATGTCACATGCATGAATTTCTATGAGATATAATTCATGGTAAACAACTTTACTTGATGAAGATGTTGCCTTTCTTTAACAACTTGAAAGAGTTGTATGTTTTTCTAGCGAGTGCCTTTCATCTCAATTTCCATGATCAAGTCTACTATAACTTTCTCTATCACACACCATTTTGGAATTCATTAATTACGCTTATGTTTAATCATGTGCCGAGGTTGATTATTTTGATTTGACATTTATTGTGATGTTTTATCAATAATGTTTTTGATCTATGTGTGATCATCATGACATTAGTACATTTTGATGTTCATTTAGTTGATCATTTATTATAATGATGTTATAATGTTACAATGTTCTTTAATAGTTGAAAACAACATTCAAAACAAGACAAAACATTACTATAAAAAGAAAATAAATACAACCAAAATAGTGAACAAAATATTATTAATATTCATAATTGAGAATAATGTTCACTTGCATTTTTGAGATGGAAACTCCTATTAATTAAGTGAATCTTTTAATACAATAATATTTACTTGGAAATCAATTACATAAATTTCACTACAATATAGTTTCTAGTTGAATAAAATTCTAACCACCTGGTAGATTAATGAGACCTCAACCATTAATTATTGGATCTTCTTCACTAAGGGCAGTTGCATTTTTTGGTTTCAAACTTTACTACCTTATTGGCTCTAATTAATAAAGATGACCCTAATATATTGTAGAAAATCCACATAGATTCAACTGATTTTGTAATATGCTAAAAAAAAAAAAATTGAATCTATTCTACAAATTGTGGAAACCAATTACGATCACACAATCACATGAACAAGAAAGAGAAAGAATTTCAATCGCACAACACAAAGATTTATCCCGGGAAAGCCTCAACTAAAAACCCCGCTATTTGTATATTTCATTAAGTAAAGAATATTGAACAATACAATGCTTCTCTCAGGCTTGAGAGATCTCTGCACTATCTTTCACTGTGTCACTTTGATCCAAGCAAGTTTGGTCCAATACTTAATAAATTTATTGCCTCTAGATTCCCATCCTTTCTTGTGAAATCCCTAGGTAAATTGAGCCCCTATTAATTAGGAAATTCCCAATAATTGATTGTACAATACATCCAAGGCCTTCTGCTGACCTCATGCATGACTTGTACAATTTTCTAATTATACAACTGATAGTACACTTTCCTTTAAATCCAATATCAACTAGGTATTCCTCATAACTGACATGAAATAACTATTTATAGTGAATATTCAGTTATCTATTTTATCACTGCATGTGAATTAAATCAAATTAATTCATTGGACCTCTCACTAGTTCCTCCATCAGTTCTAGTTAAACTAATTTCAATTCAAATAATTAAGTTAAATAATTACAACTCAAAATAAACTATAACTAGTGTTATCACAGATAAAATTACAATTTTTGATTGATAAGTTCATTAACCTAGGTTTAATTTAGCTCATAAAATTCAGTCCTATAGTCTTCATGGTCAAGATCAGTCTTTTGAAAACTTTTTCATGCCAAAATACAACGAGAAGGTGGTGCTACCTTTCTCTTTTGAGGTTGAGGAGGAATGTCTTGTTTTTCAAAATGAGTTCGATAGCACACAACTTAAGAATTATGTTGCTAAACAAAGCATATATAAGATGTGTAAAACTACAGAATGTCTTGAGAATTATCAAACAAACTATGTCTTCTATGATCCCATAGCTGACTAGATGGAAGAGTTCTATAGTCCAACTTTTCAATTATTTTTTCACTGTGAAAATCAGACCCATTTTATGTTACCTTTGTCATTACAATATCTAGTTTGCTTTTGGTTTAAGCACAATCAATGAGTTCAGGTATCAGACCATGTCATTGACTAGCTTTATTGGAGGTTTCATGTCGCTTGAATCAAACATGAAAATTGTAGCTTTTAGGGTAGGTAGGAGTGTGTGTGAATAAGCTCAAATATTATGAGCATATTTTTAGTATGTATAGATTTAGTATTTAGGTTGGATTGCAGTTTTCAACAAGCTTGCGCCCGAGGAGAAGGCCATAAGAACTTGGCAAAGTCTATCATCAATTTCAGAAAATTTCAGTTTTTGAAGGAAGGCAATGGAACTACAAGTTCTATGCTGTATCATAGGGGCACACCATCCCCAGTGGAGCCATTGTTATCACATAAAATTTCAAATTTTGATTGATAAGGTCATTAACCTAGTTTTCATTTATCTCATAAAATTGTTTCATGAAATTGATGAAAACTCATGAATTGAACATTAGCCTAAGTTTATAAAGTTCATTTGTCATGCCCATCATAGTCAAATCCATTAAAATCCACCTTAGGTTCACATGCATTGGTTTAAATTTTGATAGTGGCCACTTGTTTGATTTTTCCCGATTCGACAGCGAATATAACTGCAAACATGATGTTTTCGCTATAGACTCACCTGACCAGTCCGTAGCGAATCTGCCATGTTTATAATTGAAACGCCATGGAATCATGTTTTTCTGCACTAATAAAAGGATTATGAGCTATCAAGTTTTTATAGGTTTAAGGTGAATGTGAAGTCATGTGATTAGTTATGACAGTCATCCAAGCATGCATAATCATAAGTGTCATTCATCATTACCTTTCACTCCTCCCATTTGTCATTATTCCTCATATATTCAAATTTTATTTTTAAACTTGTCTCCATATCTCCACTCTTTCATCCTCCTTTTGATATTTTCATGCAAGATTTTATTATTATCATTGAAAAGTCCATCTCCATCGCAAGCATCTTACTGTTCAAATTCGTTTCTTTGTAGGTGTCACTTTTTCAAGAAAGGCAGCGTAGTATAAAGGAAGATGGCCATGAAAAATAAAACAAACAAAGGAGGCTCCTGTGTAAGATATGAACTTCTGGACCTAAAATTGGTCATGGAAGACCCTAGTGTTGCAGAGGACTTCATCAAAGTTGGTTACATGATATTTTACAAGAAGATACAAAGGGATTTCTCTGTTTTTTGACTGTTTGAGTAGTCAACTCCAAGAGTATTTTCTGGGCTAATAGAGAGGAATTATAAAAAATTGAGAGAGATTATTGTAAAAAAAATATCAAATAAAATTAACCTCTTTAAATTTTCTCACAGGTGGTACCTATTGGGAGATTCAAAGACATCTTTGGGCTCAATTTTCAAAGTTCAAATGTTTCCTGTTTTTGACATGTTTTTAAAATGCAGATTACAGACAACTGGAGATGGTGTTCAAAACACCAAGAGAGGTTTTTATTCAGAACGAAATGATTTAAAAACACCTCCTCCTATTTTTCAACATATATCAAGGATCCGAAGATAGGGGCTCATTTTTGAGCCCTAGTTTTCAGAAAAAAACAACTCTATTTTTATTGGTAGATGAACTTGCTGAAGGGAAAATGTTGTTTCTTGAGGAGGGTAAGAGGTATTTTGAGACAAGTTTTCCTTATCATGTTTTAGCTTATCATATTGCAGACTCATAAGCAAAATTTTGAAGAAAAAAGGACAATTTTTGAGTTTTCTACCAATTAGGAAATTTCGTAGCGAATCCCATATTTCGCTACGAAATTGCTATAGGTGACTTTTTGCTTAAAATTATGGATATAGTCAAAATCAAGGTGGGAGTTTTTTATTTATTTATCTCATTTGACTCAAAAAAAACTTCCAAATCAGTAAAGAGGGCTAAATAGTAGCATAGATGGGTGAATTACATTTTCTACAAAATTTCGCTATGAAATTGCCTTGATTCCCTTGTTTCTCCAGCGAGCAACTTTTCATATCAATTTTGTGTTTTGATGGTTCATTGGAGGTCAGAAAACCACATGGAGAGCTTAAAGAGTATCATAGGGATATTCTGGTAGAGGTTTTTTCTTCGACAAGGATGTCTAGTTCACCAGTTCAGCATGAAGACAATTAACAATTATCATGACACCACTTCCTTAAAAATAGGATGACTAGTTTCTTAATTTAGTGGGGACATTAATGTCTTGATCATGGTTAGTTCCACTTAAGCATATAACCATATTCGATGTAAATATGTAGTATTTTCAGTTAGTGGATGTAATAAATAAGTGGAAGAGTCCTAGTAGGTCTCTAAGTCATAAAGTCAGTAGGTGTTAGTTTCATTCCCATGTATTTTGTTTCTTGTGAAGATAGGAGTCATGCAAAGTAGTTCAATGATCTAGCCATGTAAGTAGATCCAATGTAAAGGACTAAGGCCTATTAATAGGCAGGATTTCAAAGAATAGAGGGTTGGAGGATGTTATTTTACACTACTACTATTGTAAAATTTTTCTGATTAGCAATATATAGTGGATGTGGGCTTTCTTCTCCACTTGTGATTCATCTAATGTTTTCATGAGCATTTTCCCTTTGTATCTTGCTATTTTAATTTTAGTATATTAATGTTTGATTACTCATAATTCATGTACATCATTCTCTAACTTCCTTTAAGCCTTAAGCTATTATATATCTATGTGTGTTGTCCTTTCATTAAAGCATCCACATTCCTCAGCTTCTATAAGGAGAACCATGTCACTGAGTTTCCCAAAACTGACTCCATAAGCCCAATGGTAGTAAACCCTATAAATTTTTCACCTGCATACAAACACATTCAAGACACTATTACAAATTTATCCATATTATTGAATTATATTTTAACAAATCATATTTACTTTTTGAGAGAGCCCTCTCAGGCTGAAAAGGCTAATTTTCAGTTAGAAGTTAGTTTGAAAGAGTTACTCTAGGTTGTCTGGTGGAGTAACCCATCTGTTCCAACTTAGTGATGCCATTTTTTTGTGTCTAACGAGAGTCTGAAGACATATTTCCTGAAGTTTGTGCTCAAACAGTGTTGCTGAACTCTTGGAGGTAGCAGGAGCTAAGAAGATTACGAGGCTGCATTTCTACCTTGGCAACTCCATTGTTGAAGAATTAAAAAAATCATAGCTTCATGGTGATTCCACTGGACTTATGAACAACTCAGATGCTTCCAATCTTGTTTCGAGGTATGCATGTGTATATTTTTCAGAAATTTATGGTTTCCCAAATTCTTTTCCCAAGGATGCATATTTTTAAGGAATGGTCCAAAATTTAATGGAGAAGATTTGAGTTTGACCTTGAAGCATATATCAAATTTTTGTGACTTCACTAAGCTCCTTAGAGTCAGACATGAAGATATTTTCATCATATTGTTCTATGATTCAGTTCAAGGGAAATGTAGACAATGTATTGAAATTTTTCCTGTCAGATATATTAAGTCATTTTCATATTTTTGGCTTATATTTTTGGAAACATGAATGATAAAAACAGAGTTGGTGGCAAACTCTCCTTCCATTCAAGGTTTTAAGCAATGGAAAAATGATCACACTAATGAGGAAGACGATGAAAATATTTCTTCGGCCTTGCCTTATTATATAAAGTCATTTGAGTGTAGGTCAGAAGATAAGATTCATTTTTCGGATGAATTTGATAAGAACATTGAGAAAGACATTGAAGTTTTAGAAGATCAAATTCAGTCCTATAGTCTTCATGGTCAAGATCAGTCTTTTGAAAACTTTTTTATGCCAAGATACAAAGAGAAGGTGGTGCTACCTTTCTCTTTTGAGATTGAGGACGAACGTATTGTTTTTGAAAATGAGTTTGATAGCACACAATTGAAGACTTATGTTCTAAACAAAGCATATATAAGATGTCTAAAACTGCAGAATGTCTTGAGAATTATCAAATAAACTATGTCTTATATGATCCCATAGCTCACTACATGAAAGAGTTCTATAGTACAACTTTTCAGTTATGTTTTCACTGTGAAAATCATACCCATTTTCTGTTACCTTTGTGATTACAATATCCAATTTTCTTTTGGTTTAAGCACAATCAAGGAGTTCAGGTATCAGATCAGCTCATCGACTAGCTTTATTGGAGGTTTCATGTCGCTTGAATAAAAAATGAAGATTGTAGCTATTAGGGTAGGTAGGAGTGTGTGTGAATAAGCTCAAATATTATGAGCATCTTTTCAGTATGTACATATTTAGTATTCAACTTGGATTGCAGTTTTAAACAAGCTTGAGCCCGAGGAGAAGGCCATAAGAACTTGGAAAAGTCTTCATCAATTTCAGAAAATTTCATTTTTTGAAGGAAGCCATTGGAACTACAATTTATTTGCTGTATCATAGGGGCACACAATCCCTAGTGGAGCCACTATTATCACACATAAAATTTCAATTTTTGGTTGATAAGGTCATTAACCTAGGTTTCATTTTCCTCATAAAATTGGTTCATGAAATTGATGAAAACTCATGAATTGATCACTAGCCTAAGTTTAGAAATTTCATTTGTCATGCCCATCATAGTCAAATCCATCAAAATCTACCTTAGGTTCACATATGTTTGGTTTAAAGTTTGACAGTGGCCACCAGTCTGATTTTTTGCAATTCCGTGGTGAATATAATTGCAGGAAGTTTGTTTTCGCTACGGACTCACCTGACTAGTCTGTAGCGAATCTGCCAAGTTTATAACTGAAAACGGTGGGGAATCATGTTTTTCTGCACGAATAAAAGGATGATGAGTTTTCAATTTTTTAGAGGTTTAGGGTGAACGTGAAGTTATGTGATCAGTTATTACAATCATCCAAGCATGCATAATCATAAGTGTCATTCATCATTATCTTTCACTCCTCCCATTTGTCATTATTCCTTATATATTCAAATTTCAATTTTTAAACTCATCTCCAAAGATGCTCTCTGTCATCCTCCTTTCGATATTTGCATGCAACAATTGATTATTATCATTGAAGAGTCCAACTCCATCACAAGAAACTTGCTGTTCAAATTGGTTTCTTTGCAGGTGTCACGTTTTGAAGAAAGACAACGTAGTATAAAGGAAGATGGGCATGAAAAAGAAAAAACACAAAGGAGGATCATGTGTAAGATATGAACCTATGGACCTAAAATTGGTCATGGAAGACCCTAGTGTTGCAGAGGACTTCATCAAAGCTAGTTGCATGAGATTTTACAAGAAGATAAAAAGGGATTTCTCTATTTTTTGACTGTTTGAGAAGTCAAATCCAAGAGTATTTTCTAGGAAAACAGAGAAGAATTATAAAACCTTGAGAGAGGTTTTGGTCAAAAAAAGATAAAAGAAAATTAACCTCTTTCACTTTTCTCACAGGTGTTACAGATTGGGAGATTCAAAGACATCTTTGGGATCAATTTTGAGAGTTTGATTTTTTCTTGTTTTAGACATGTTTTTCAAATGCAGATTACGGATAGCTAGAGATGGTGTTCAAAACAAAAAGAAATTTTTTTCTTCAGCATGAAAGGATTTACAAAAACCTCATCCTGTTTTGCAACATATATCAAGGATCTAGAGATAGGAGCTCAATTCTGAGCCCTATTTTTCAGAGAAAAAAGCTCCATTTTTATTGGTAGATGGACTTGCTGAAGGGGAAAATGTTGTTTCTTGAGGAGGGTAAGAGGTATTTTGAAACAAGTTTTCCTTATCATGTTTCATATTATTATATTACAGTCCCATAGATAAAATTTTGAAGAAAAAATGACTTTTTTGAGTTTTCTGCCAATTAGGCGATTTCGTACCGAATCCTAGGCTTGAAGCTCATATTTTGCTACAAAATCGATGTAGGTGAATTTTTGCTTTAAATCATGGAGATAGTCAAAATCAAGGTGGAAAAAATTTGTATTTAGCTCATTTGAATCAAAAAACACTTCCAAAATAGAAAATAGGGTTGAATAGTAGCATATATGGGTGAAGTCAATTTGCTACAAATTTTCGCTACGAAATTGACTTGATTCCCCTGTTTCTGCAAAGAGCAAATTTTCGTAGCAATTTTGTGTTTTGATGGTTCATTGGAGGTTATCCAGACATGTGGAGATCTTAAATAGTGTTAGTGGAATATTCTGATAGAGGTTTGGTCTTCGACAAGGTTGTCTAGTTCACCAGCTCAGCATGAAGACAACAAAAAATTATCATAACGCCACTTCCTTAAAAATATGATTACTAGTTTCTTAATTTAGTGGGGACATTAATGTCTTGATCATGGTTAGTGACACTTAAGCACATAACCATATTCGTTGTAAATATGTGGTATTTTCAGTTAGTGGATATAATAAATAAGTGGAAGATTCCTAGTAGGTATCTAAGTCATAAAGTCAGTAGGTGTCAGTTTCATTCCGATGTATTTTGTTTCTTGTTAAGATAGGTGTCATGCAAAGTAGTTCGATGATCTATACATGTAGGAAGATCCAATGTAAAGGACTAAGGCCTATTAATAGGAAGGATTTTGAAGAATAGAGGGTTGGAGGATGTTATTTTACACTACTACTATTGTAAACTTTTTCTGATCAGTAATATACAGTGGTTGTGGGATTTCTTCTTCACTTGAGATTCATCTGATGTTTTCATGAGCATTTTTCCTATGTATCTTGCTATTTTTCTTTCAATATATTAATGTTTGATTACTCAGAATTCATGTACATCATGCTCTGACTTCCTTTAAGCATTAAGATATTGTATATCTGTGTGTGTTGTCCTTTCATTAAAACATCCACATGCCTCAAATTCCACAAGGAGAACCATGTTACTGAGTTTCCTGACACTGACTCCATAAGCCCAATGGTAGTAAACCCTATACATTTTTCACCTGCATACAAACACATTCAAGACACTATTATATATTAGCTATCTGGTTGAATTATATTTGAACAAATCATATTTACTTTTTGAGAGAGCTCTGTGAGGCTAAAAAGGTTAATTTCCAGTTAGAAGTTGGTTTGAAATGGTTACTCTAGTTTGTCTGGTGGAGCAGCCCATCTATACCAAGTTAGTGATAACAAATGGACCCCCTAAAACTTAGATATAACTCTACATGCCTCTAGTTTTACCCTCAACTCAAATTGACTGAGTTAACTAAGTCTTCCTAACTCAGTTAACTCATACAACCTGCCATGTGATGTGGAATTACAATTTCCTTCTAATTTAATTAACAGAAAATTAAATTAGAAGCCTCTTCTTGTTTCAAATTTCAACACATATTGAGTAAGAACCTAATTTAATAACTATGGGAGTTAGGGTGGGACATTAACATGCCATCTCCCTACAAAATAGTGTGGTCCTCAAGGCTAGAAATGAGGAAATTGGTGGAGAATATATGTTGTTTCCCTATAGCATATTCAAGGTATGTATCTTTCCATGGGATCAAAACTTTCTAAAGACTGCACTAGAAAATAAATTTCTCATATTTGGCCAAAATGGCCCCAGGATACAAACAAATGGAACTCCCCTCACCTTTTTTGAAGGCTAGTCAAAACTATGAAAATGGACATGAGTAGTTTCTTCAATAAAGACACATGAAACATTAGGTGTAGCTTATAATTTTTGGGTAGAGCTAATTTGTAAGCCAATGCGATTACAAATTTAAGTATACTATAGGGTACATGAAATGTAGTGATCCAAATTGGATCATTATATTTTTTATACTCAATCTCAGTGATTTTAGAGTGGAAACATTAGAGGAATGATTTTATAGGAGTAGTTTTATTTGTGGGACCTAGTTTGGATAATTGGGGTTTTAAAACCTTCTAGGGTAATTTTAAGGGATTAAGCACCATTTTTTAGGGGTGAAAATTTCTCTCTTAAGAATCGAGCTTCATGATGTTATTCTACAATCATAAACCTTTCCAAGGATGCAATAATCACATCATTCATAGTTCATATGTAAAATTTATGCCTCCCAAACATTGACCAACCATGTTTGACTACCATGGCTCAAGAGGATGCTATGTTATCCACTATTACTCATGAAAATGGGATATCCATGTGGGGAATTGGAAAAAGGCTCCGAAGGGTCAAATTTGTAACTCTAGTTGTGAGTTGAAGGAGTTAAACTTGACCCTTACCAAGTTATTTGACTATGATATAACCAGGCCACTAGGTGGAAAAGGGGTTCCATTCATTTAGATTATATCTTTATCCATAGTAGAGTAGGAAAAAAGGGAGTCGGAGTTAGAAAGAATAACATAGGGAGTTTGTTTTTTGTATTAGCCTATCAAGCCACAGGTCTAAGGTGACTCCATAGGGACTTCCTTCTTCATTTTACTTGCACTATTTCCATTCCAAATATAAGAGACAAAAGTAACCTATTGTAGCAGCTATGAAGACCCAACATTTTTATTATTTATTTATTATTCCCCCCCCTCTCCTCCTTATCTCCACAATTTACATCGTGATGATGGCTCCTATTCTAGAATCGAAACATTGATTGAAAATGATCAGTGTGGATAAAACTTTGGAAGCAAATTCTTCAAATTTTGACCACCATAGAAACTTGCAAACAAGGATCTTTGTCTCTCTTTGGGCCATCTAGGTAAAGGAAACTATATTTATGTATCTTTTGAAAGATAATTAGTGTGTGGCACTAACACATCATATCAAAATGCTCCTATGCAACAGAACACAACACTCTTGCACAACGAATTGCGTATCCCTAGTGGTGCAAGATTCATATTTAGTCTATGATTCCCTCCAATGCAATGGTGAAAACCTAATTCTTAGTTACTACAATCAATATCACTGCAAATATAGCCCCATTTCTCTTTGTATTGTGTTGCAGGATATGTGTTTAGTTTATCACTCATCATAGTGCAACACCACAATCCTTTGACCTAGTGCTACTCCAACCACTTGTGCAACGACAAGTTTCCTGAATAGAAGCACATCCTTTCTTTGTATTCTACAAACTCTCCTTGCACAACAATGCACTTCCTTATAAAAAAAGAGCTACTGCCTTGCACTTCACACTAAATTTGAATTTGGATTTTTAACATTTTTTTATCATGATTAATATCTTTGAAATATCGGGTAAATTTGATTTGGAGTGTCTTAGAATTTCATTTTCAATAGAAGAGATGGCCCCACCTAAGAGGAGACTAGGTAGGGAAATTTTTGAAGATGTTGAAGAAGGGCCAAAATAAATATCCATAATCTTAGCCCCAATATACTTAGATACATCATGCTTCATTGATAAATCCATGTTAATAAGTTGGACTAGGATATATCATTTATTTCTCTGCAAAAATATTCCCGAGGATGAGGAAGATGCTAAAGTGTATCAAAATGTGAAGAGATATTGGTTGCATAAAGTAGAATCACATCCCACAATTCTTCCTTATGTGTAAACCATCGAGTGGATCATAAAATGGATCGATACTAAGGACATGGCCATTCAATACAATCACGATATATATGTAGCAGCATATATATACCCCCACATCACAGAATACTGAAAATTTCCTAACTATTAGGTAGCACTCACAAAAAAGTGGTATGAGGGTTTTGGCCTAGGCAAAAAAGATATCTTGAAGACCTGGCGGAAAGACCCCAACAAATTCTGGACTAGAGCTAACAAGTTCTACAAGACCAACCTATTAAGGACTGCATACTAGTTAGTAGTGGCCATGTGTTTCCTATTGTATGGCAGGCTCGATGCAGAGACCTTTGAAAATACTACGGTGCCTTTAATGTATAACTAAGCAAAATAAGGAATCATTTTAAATTGGGTAGAAATACTAGCTGCTTCCATTCATACAAGGGTAAAATAAGCTCAAAATCCACCCATAGGGAGACAACCTGAATTCCACATGGCATCATATCTTCTAAATAGTTTGTGCTTGAGGCTTAAATTTTAATTACTTGGATGGAGATGGATATTCTCTCTAGACAAATTTCCAGTACACATATATTGTAATAACTTATGGGAAACTAGTTACAGGGAACTTTACCATAAAATAATTGGAGGTTTTATCTCTCCCTTATTCCACATTCTCTTCAACACTGAGTCACCTTAGATGTCTGATTGAGCTAGGGAAGAAATGCATGATATAGTTGATTGGTTTAAAGTAGTGGATGTTAAATAAATTAGAGTGTTCAGAGCATACAAAATCCCAACATCAACTCCCTATATTCGTCACTGGAAAAGTAATATTGCAGGAAGTGGCACATCAAGTCACAACAAGACTTGGAGGCATGTTAGTTTGAGGAAAGACAACACCATGTCATGCTTTCCCAATATATGTGGTAACATATTGTGTAAAAGGTTATAAAGAAGCATAAGTTGAAGCCACTAATTTTGAACGCCTTAGATTTGGTGAGCTTGGTTACCATATATATGGCCCTAGAGGCATTGTAATGGCTTAATGTAAGCTACTAAAATTTAATTTTATATACACATCAAGCACCGATGAAGATGAATAAAAGTATCAAAAAATTATATAGCATTGCAGTGGTTGTAGTGGCACAAAAGAAAGAAATTGTCTCTCAACCTACAAATGGTTCTGAAACTACCAACAGAGAGTTACCCAAAGGTAAATATGCCAAAGAAAAGAAGGTTTCCCAAAAGAGGGAAAGAGAGAAAGAAGCAACAAAGAAATAAAAGTAGAAGAAGTTGAAAGTAGAGAAAAAGTCCAAAGAAAATAAGAAATGTGGAAAAAAGAAGATGAAAAGAAGGAGGAGGAATAAAGAAGAAGAAGCAAGGAAATAAGAAGAGGAAATAATAGAGAAAGAGATAGTTGATAAAGAGTCACAAGAGGAAACTAGGCAAAAGGAACACATCAAAAAGGAAGCTCAAGTCATATTGACCAACATGGATGTTGAGTTTTATATCACAGTTTACTTACCACTCAACAGAGGAGACCTGACACTTAAAGAGATGGGTATCTCACCTAGTGAAAGAAGTGAAGTCCTAGATCTTGCAATTTTTAGGTTTGATCATGGATTTAGTAGAATTGTTCAAGAAAGAAATAGGTATTTGGCTCGGGAGCCAGAAGAGCTAATATTGGTGACTAATAAACATGATATAATGTCAGACACTATGAACATCCCTTTAAAAATTTCTTCAGCAAGGTCAACCTTCTCCACTAGTACAAAAAAAAGTTTGAGTATCTGCTAAATAAGGTCAAAGAACTAAAGAATATCCTAAACAATTCACAACAAGAAAATGAAAGGCTTCGTAAGGAGAATCAAGATTTGTTATCCTCAAGCTCCAATTGAGATGATTTTCAAGCAACTACATTAGAGGAAAACAATGTGTTGGAAGATATCATGAAGTGATTGTACAAAGAAATGGTGACTCTTTAGAAGATAGCCCCCATACTACTTATGGACATTTAAAATTCACTCAAGGAAAAGGTATGCTTATGAAGTTGGAAGCCTCAACTACTATGGACATAATGGATGGGTGGAACAAAGAGTATCCTAATGCACCAACTGATTTACCAAGAAGGGATGAGATAAGAAATGAAATGGATAAGGCAAAAATTAGGTTGACCATCCAAGATTAAGAGAATGTTGGGAAAAATGTAGTCAGGATACTGCGTAATTATTGGAAACATCATTGCATGATAGAAGTTCTTATAAAGTCTCACAAAATATTCCCCATCATGGCACTTGGAGAAATAAGGCCAGAGTAGGAGATATAACAATAAATTCAAGAAATGGTAGACACATGCAAGCTAGCTATCACTCAGAATGACATGTGGTGGAGCCAACAAAGTTGCACACAATGCTCACCACACTATTCCACTGAGTAAAATTAGATATGAAAAAAATAGTGCCTGGTTCTTTCAAGTGTGATATCACCTACAAAAATTTGATATCAAACAAAGTCTTGTCCGTAAAATCTAATTACAAAGCATGACATGCTTATTTGACTTAAGAATTACAAGTTCAAGCTTTACCTTTGGCTATTTTGGAATTTGTTCCCTAAAGGATGTTTATGTTATTATTTTGAATTTTCATGCAATTCTCTACATAAAATATAATTAGAATTAGAATTAAAATATAAATTAGATATGAGAAAATTTCAAAAGTCATGGGGTTATTTGAAAAGTCATGGAAGGTGAATATTCACCTAACTTTGTATAAATATAGCCTCATGGCTAGTTAGAAAGGAATTTTAGTTTGGACTCCTTAGAGCACTTTGAAAGGGAAAACATGTACATTTCTTTTGAAGATCAAGTTACAGTTTTTCATTCCCACTATTGGGTCTCTTGGATAATTTGTGTAATTGTGCATGGGATATTTCAACATCAATATTGAGAATCACTTTTGGGCTGAGGAAAGCATTTCTTCCATGTGTTATTGAATGTTGTAATACTATTCTTGTTGTTGTTTAATGATATGTGATTGGTTTTCATGCGTTGAATGTCAATGAACTATTTCGTTAATTGGAAACTTGTATCTTTTTTTTATCTATCAAGTTGTTTGTGATCCTCGAGGCTTGACATGTGGCTTGAGTAGCTGCAATACAGGGGCATCAAAGTTGTAAAAGTCACCTAGGGATCGCACCCCTCATGGTCCACACCAACCCTTTAGCTAAGTGGATTTTTAGCATGTCTCCTCCGCTTAGCATAGGGCACAACCACCCCTCGTGAGGTTTGATCCTGGGTCGCCTTACTGATGAGGCCCATCCTCAACCAATTGTGCTAGTGAGGCTTTACATTGGAAAATTAGATCTTACTTGGATTTATTTATTGATTTATATATGGATTCACATTGGTTTTTAATTGTGAACTACTTTACAATTGGTAAATAATATACTTCTTTATTCATGCATCTTAATTAAAGTTTTATGTCCCTTTTTATTTGAGATTCATGTCCCCTTACTAATATACTATAACATTCTTTTTATCTCTTGATTAAGTTATTTACATAAGTTTTTCTAACTTGTATCTCAATAGAAGTCTTATTGGGATTTCCCTTTTTCTCGATCACTTTGTCCAAAATATAACTCTCACCCAAACACGATATGGTAGATAGGAAAAAATTTTGGATGGTAATCCTATCCCAAATGGGACTTCATACCATGGATATCCCCTAACTATTTGTAGTGCATTTCTCCATGTCAACGGTTTTTGGCACTAGAAGGAGGGCCGCCATTGCATGAATGGTAGGTTCCCTCACTTATCCCATTTTTAAACATATTTTCAAGATATCAATCAACTTGAATAAAACCCTCAGCCATTCGAAGATCCTGATATTGAATATTTTCCTCCTCTGAAGAGTCTTAAACATTTATATGAAATTACACGAGAATATCTAAGGTCTCTTAGACTGTTCACGTGGGCTTCCTCAAAAAATCTTGGAACACTTCCTGTAATTGGTCTATTACCTCATAGACGTGCAATAAAGAGACTATAAATTGGTGAAGGAATATTGGTTGATTCAGTTGAAGATTTTGTTGACCTGTCTCTTGTATATTTGGTGGATAGCATCGAAAGGCCTTGATTATATTAAGAGGAAGATGAAGGGTTACAAGGTGGTGAAAATAAAAAAGGTGAATAAGAACATATTGATTATCAAGTTGAATAAGAGAATTTAGACAAAAATATGGCTAGTAATCAATTGGCCTAGATGACTTAAGGGGCTATGAACCTTCAAGGTGTCTTACATAACTTTCCTCGACATCTAGAAAAGTTTTTTTTGAAGTTTGACCCAAAGAAATCTACCTCAGTAGAAGATCACATTCAAAATTTTTATTTGGCCTTAGGGTTTATGAGTGTTCACCATGAGGATGTGGCATGCAAAATATTTCCTTACACTTTGAGAATAAATCCACCACCTAATATTATAATATTTCAGATTGTTCTATCACCAATTGGGAACAATTTCAAAAGGAGTTTAATGATAATTTTGGAGAAGAGAAAATGTTGGCTATGTTATAAAGGGAGATAATTGTTTTGAAAATGGAGAAAAAAGAAAAAGTTAAATATTTTAACCAATGATTCACTACCATATTGAATAAATTTTCCACCAATGGACCTCCTCATGACTCCATAGCCATTGAATATTACACATCATCACTTCATTGTAACATAAAAATGTTTGTGAAAAGTGCCAATAAGGTTACATTGGAAAAAAAAATGTTGAAGCAATGGTAGTCAATAAAGACATACTCTCTATTAGTGTAGATCACATACAAGAAGATTTGAAGGCCAATGGGAAGAAGCCTTAGAAAATCACAAGCAAACCTATTGAAAAAGAGGTTAGTGACATGGAGTGCCATTAAAATGATGAAGAGGTTAACCAATGAAGTCATAAATTTGAAGAAGGGTATTGAGGAAAGTTCTCAGAGTAGCAGATCTTTCAAACAATTTTTTAAATGCAATAAAAACCCCCCAGTTAAATATTCTTAGATATCTAATGTAAAATTAAATGTTGAAGAACTTGGATTAGATAATTTCTATATGTATCATCAAGAAAATCACTTAGAGAAAACTTTTACACAATGGATTAAATCTATGGCTCTCGCAATTAATAAGATGTTGGATGATAAATTTATAGAAAAACAATTGGAATAACTAGGGGAAGAAGAATCCTCCCCAACATATGATAAATCCAATGGAGGGTCGACTATGTTATTGTGGGATGTGGTGGTTGACAGAGATACACAAACGGTTTGGAGAAACCCAACAAGTGAAGGACACTAAATCATACAATTAACAGAGTAAAGGGCCAGTAATCGAACCTAGTCCTCAAGAGAAGAGCATAGCTTTACTTAGAAAGATACTTCCTCTAAGGAACAAAAATCAGAATTAAATTCTCAATCCAAAATACATCAATCAAACAAATATGTGTTAGGAAATACCAGAGTAAATAAAAAAGCTCCGAAAGCACCTAATATTTCTTTTCAATCCACACCTTCAACCAAAACAACATGTAATATCCCCACCTATTTATGATGTAAATGTATGTACTTATTATTAGGCTAGTGAGCGAGATTTATATTGAGGGCTTACATGCTTAGGTGGTAATGATATGCGGCCTATGTGCCCATATAGATAGGTTAGATAAATAGGGGCTAGTGTGCCTGAGCATATGCATCAACGTTTATTAAGTGGAAACGAGGGTAAGACTGTAATACAATGTAATTGGTAAAGATTTTAATAATAATAAAATACTGGTTACGAAGTGAAATCTATAGTAAGAGTATGGGGGTCGTGTGACTCCAGGGAAATGGGAAACAATGGTGGAAACAAATGTTGGTGAAATGGGCACCTGGTGCCCACATGGCTTCAGAAGTGCCACATGGTAGCGAGGGCCATACATTGGGAAATGTATATATAGATATTTTCCCCAAGAATTATGATTAATCATTTCTCATTATCACTATGATGGTTCTGGGCTTATTTGTTGGTTGTAAGGTGTCATTCGAGCGTAGGTTCAAGAGAAGAAAATAGAATTCCTAATTGGATGTAAGGAACGATTCAAGCTTCTATTCAGGGGAAGTAGCTAAGACGCTCCTAGTTTCTGATAACGGAATTACCCAGGTAGATTTAAATCTGATCACACTTTAACAATCGGTGGAATTTCATCTCTTATTACACCTATGGTTGTGAAACCACACAATACAACTGGCCCTCATATCATCAATACGAATGCAGCTCTTATACTCGCACCCTCCGTTAACAACTAAAATATATCAGCATGCATTGTAGTATCTCAACGTATATTATAGTCACCACCAATTGTAAAACATCATAACCAAGGCTTAACTTCAGAATTAGCGCAGAGTTGATGCCTATTCCCAGACCTTAGGATTACACCCATAATACGCGACATAATACTTAGGGTTATTAAAACCATATTAATCGACCATCCCAGCTTCCACGCATATATTTCCAACCATATACAATATATCACTCTGACCTTGGTTAAATATCAATCACCACTATGTATTAAAGTCTGGGCTCACACCAACATACAACACATTCCTCGACTAACCATCGACCCGATTGGAGGGCTCGTGTTCCATTGCGCCGCAACATCTGATCGAACGGTTATTGCGCGACTTAGATGAACAAACAATAATGCGCAATGGCGTGCGGTGGAAGCGGTTTTTCCAACCTGCTCAGGGACACGCATCACCCAATCTGTGGAATCGCTCCAATTTCCTAAATACCGCTTTCCCAACGAAAGTGGTGCGATCAAACCCGGGAACCGCATTTACTGTTCACTCCAAACCACGTTCACTGGTTATACTTCGTGGTTCCGCTCCCCTTACTCCATCGTGAGGTTCCACTCCTTTCTTCTAGGTTCTGGTCCAACACTTCAATGCTCCGCTTTCGCTCTCGCTTCGCGCGGGTTAACTGCACTTTCACAATAACTTCAAGCGATCCATACAGACTTGGTCAATCACAGGATTCTTAACTGCTACAGATTCGAATATTCTCCATCGAGAACACACATATAATCACGCAGGATTATTCATATTAATAACCCAGCAATCCTCCACACAGATCACATGTAATCCAACAATTTCAAAGGAATTAACTCTCACTCATATGGTGAACATAGGAAGTCAACTTGCCCTAACCTCACACACAGGAATTCTTCTATCTCACAATCGATTCTTACAGTGATCAATTCACCTCACTTCACAAGTCAATTTACTTGCAGTGCTTTGCGCAGAACTCAATACAATCAAGGCACATACAATTAAGACACACACCGACAAGAAGCCGATTTCTTCAATGACACACAGTATTCGTTATCCAGAGTTAAACCACCACTATCAATACAATGCCGGAGCGATTTATATTCTAAACACCACTGAATTTACTTACTGAGTCTCCATGTAATTCGATCAAGAAGACATAAGTCACACACGGGACTTATAAAAAATTCTCCATAAATATATATATATATATATATATATATATATATATATACATACAGGTGATCAATCTCAAAAGAAAATTCTTACAATTTCATGGTAGGCCAGATATTCCATTCAGTGGCCATTATCCTCCTACTCTGTTGCTGAAGAAGTTCCTCTAACTCTCTCTCTCTAAACTCTTCAGGATTACATTTATACCACAAGGATGACCTGAATCGATTCAGGTCTCCAAACAGTTCAGTAACTCTTAGCATTCCCAATTCCTAAAATCAGACTCAATAATTGAACTAATCCTAAACTGAATCTTCGTATTCCTATCTTAACCAATTTCTCATGTTATCAAAATGACTTGAGAATAATTACAATTCCCTACCAAATTTATTTAATATTTACAAGAAATTTAAAGAACATGGGACCCCCTATGTCTACTTATGTACAAAGTAACTTTTGAGCCTAATGCCCCTGCATCAGACTCCCAAGCTTCAAATTGTTCATGATCTCCTGATCATGTGCTCTTCGTCTCTGCCTCCAGGATCCCATACTTGGTTTTGCTGCTGTCCATCAGCTGCATCATTCTTCAACTGATCTTCTCTAGACTTCCAGACTTTGTTCTGTAAGCCACTTTGAGCTATACTTTCACAATCTGGTTTTGTTTTTCCTGTACAAAAATCCTTTTGTTTCCTTGTTGTTGTCTGCTACTTTGGAGACACCCTTACCATCAGTCTTCTGATGTATTCAATCTCCATGTCCAGCTTATCCTCTAGCTGGAAATTATCTTGCCCTCTGCTGCTGCTTTCAATCTCTGTCGCTGCCAATATTGCTGCTCTTGCAGTCTCACATGCTATTAACATGTTTACTAATTTTGTAGGTGTCATCCTCCATGTTGCGTATACTGCCACCATGGGTGTTGCTGTTGTCAATGTTGCCTCCGCCAAGCATCCTGAATATCCTTTAGGATATTTCCCTCTGCAACACTTTTATTTTGTTCATCATCTGCAAATTCATTCTCAAAAAACAATTCACCATTTAATTTCCTACCAGTAGTGACATACTCATATGGTATACTAGTAAACAGAATTAGATTCTGAAAGCTAGTATCTGCTCCTCTTTTCTTCACAGCTTCAGGCATCCTTGCTCTAGGGTCTGCAATCCCTTTCTCTTTTTCAAATGCTCCTAGCAAACAGTTCAACCATTTTTCTTATTTTTGTTTTACACCTTCAACATGCTGTAAGTTAGACCCAGCATTTTCTTCTTCTTTGTGGGTAATCTTCAGCAATTGCCTCTCATCCTCCTGATGGATTCTGGAAATCCAATCAAGTTCTCGAAGCTTTTCTTTCTCATATTCTGTCAGCATGGAATGTTGATTCCTCCTCACTTCAGCAGCTTTTAAAATCTTCTCTCCAGTCTGCTCTTGGCCCATCAGTCTAGCCAATTCTTCTCCGTCAATGACAGTGACAGATTCCTGCATATGAGACATGGTTGTCTCATCCTCCTTCAACAACAGTTTTTCTCCTTCCAAGACAATTTCAAAGGATGAATTGTCTTCTGCATCACCTATACACATAAACAAACTGTCAGTGTTAAAACCATGAGATCCAATGGTCTCAATTGATGACCTGGTCACCAATTCTTCTCCCGACAATTCTAAGTCTGGTTCAAGGCTCAGAAATTATTCATCATCTTTCTCTTCAGCTGTCAGAGCCATCTCCACTACTCCAATCACCATGTCCAAATGATGATCCCTCACAATGTTTCCAGCCAACACAGTTTCCTGCTTATTCACCTCTCTGACAACTTCCAACTGCTGTTCTTCCTCTTTCTCTGTATTATTAACACATGAATCATCATTAGTAAAGTTCCAGTGCTTCAATGTCTCCTTTTCCTTTGACAAAACATCAGTATGTTGTGCATAACTCCTTTCCAAACCTTCTGTTAGCACCTCAGCATGCTGATCTGCATCCTTCATGAGACTGTCAGCTAGTCTTACTTTTCTTCCATCATCTGCTCCATAAACTCCATCCATGAAGATCTTCCTGTCTTGCTTCCCCAGCAACTTATCCAGTGCATAGGTCCTATGCTCCTCCAATTCTCTTCTCTGGAAGTCTAACCTCCTATACAAATCAACAACTTCCATAGGAGTAGATTTCGGGAACCTTACAAAACCTTATATGCCTCTGCTTATTCTTGACCACTCCTCTGTTGGCCCTTCTCTCTCAGCCTCAACATTCTACTGAATACCTTCATTTGACCCTTCTATCTTCATCTCTCCCTGAGATCTCACTATCTCAGCATTGATCTGAACATATTTCAGATTCAATGTCTTCTTCTCATCAACAAACTCTGAAGCTTGTTCATCTTCCAGTGGTGTACCTGCAAACACACACAAATTTTTAGTTTTCAAATCACAAGACTTTCCAGTCTTGGCTGCTTCCTCAAACACTTCTTCTTGAACAGGTCTGCACATGGAATCTTCAGTTTCCATCCTTGTCTCAAGAACTCTGGGTTCTTCTTCCTTTGTGGAGTCTGTCATCACTTCACATTTGTCAGACTTAAGAACACAAGCCCCTACATCATTTGGACTTGTCCAATAACTCAGGAATTCCTCAATGACTTCCTCTTCAGCAAGACAAGCTTCTTGCTGCCTCAAGTCTTCACTATGTCTCACAAGATCTCCTGCAGGTCTCCACTCTTCATCTGTGCTCTTTTATGCTTTACAAGTAGAAAATTCTTCTTTCAACTCAGCTGCTCTGAGTTCTTCTCTCAACAAGGAAATATTCTTCTGCCTCAACCTCAACTGTAATGGTTGCCATTTCACATTCTTCCTCATGAGCCAACCAACTCTCTGGCTTTCTTCTATCCTCAGTTTGAATCTGTTGAACTCTTCCCTGATCTCAACAAATTCCTTCCAATACTCTTCATCTGTGAGTCTCTTCCTCATGCCAACTGCTTTGGCATCTTCTGTCATTCTTCTGTTGTGGCCTCTCTCAGAACCTTTGCAATCTCTGTAGTCTGCTATGGCTCTCAGTAGCCATTCTCTTCTCTAGGAGTTCTTCACTCACAAGCTGCACTAAGCCTCTGCAACAACAAGCTCTCTTGCTGCAACTCACCTCACCAATCCTTCCCTCTGGATCCGGATTTTGGCAAGTACTAGTCCCCTCTCTGTAGGAACCTTCGCAGCACTCCCTTTTGCTCACTAGGCTTCACTCTGCAACTTTCTCAAGAACACCTCTTTTCTTCTGTCATCCAACCTTTGTTGGGAATCTTCCAGGTTCTACCACACTTTTCTTCTTTACTCAGAGTCCCTTGTTTGAATCTTCTACCACTGCTCTCAAAGCTATGATCTACTTCTGCTGAGATGTCTTCAATTGTCTGCACTCTGAATTCTGCAAACAATCCTTCAACCAGAGTTAAACACCGCTCACCTTCTCTTCAAAACACTGCAATTGTCCTCTTTATCTAGCCTCTAGCTGAATATCAGGCTCACTACCTTCACTATCAAACTCTGTCTGTAATTTCAACAACCACACTTCTGCAAACATAGAATACACATCAGATTTAAATTAATTACCTGCAAGATCATGATCCTGTCCTCCACTCACTCTGAAAATCCTGTTCACTGTGATTCTGTGTATCCTTGCTGCCTGATCTTCCTTCTTCAAATTTGCAGTATTCAAAAATCTTGTCCTCCAATTGGACTATGCAATTCTGCAATTACCTTCACTGTATACCTATAGGCTGCAATCTTATCAGTTTCCACAAGTTTGGTTTCTTTGCATTCACCAAACTTGGGCCTTTACAAAAAGAGCTATTCCTGAAGCTCTGATACCACTTGATAATGGAATTACCTAGGTAGATTTAAATCTGATCACACTTTAACAATCGGTGGAAGTTAATCTATTATTACACCTATGGTTGTGAAACCACACAATACAACTGGCCCTCATATCATCAATACGAATGCAGCTCTTATACTCGCACCCTCCGTTAACAACTACAATATATCAACATGCATTGCAGTATCTCAACGTATATTATAGTCACCACCAATTGTAAAACATCGCAACCAAGGCTTAACTTCAGAATTAGCGCAGAGTTGATGCCTATTCCCAGACCTTAGGATTACACCCATAATACGCGACATAATACTTCGGGTTATTAAAACCATATTAATTGACCATCCCAGCTTCCGCGCATATATTTCCAACCGTATACAATATATCACTCGAACCTTGGTTAAATATTAATCACCACTATGTATTAAAGTCTAGGCTCACACCAATATACAACACATTCCTCGACTAACCGTCGACCCGATCGGAGGGCTTGTGTTCCATCGCGCCGCAACATCTGATCGAATGGTTATCGCACGGCTTAGATGCACGAACAATAACGCGCAATGGTGCGTGGTGGAAGCGGTTTTTCCAACTTGCTCAGGGACACACATCACCTAACCTGTGGAATTGCTCCAATTTCCTAAATACTGCTTGCCCGACGAAAGTGGTACGATAAAACCTGGGAACTACCTTTACTGTTCACTCCAAACCACGTTCACTGTTTATAATTCATGGTTCCACTCCCCTTACTCCATCATGAGGTTCCACTCCTTTCTTCCAGGTTCCGGTCCAACACTTCAATGCTCCGCTTTCGATCTCGCTTCGCGCGGGTTAACTGCACTTTCACAATAACTTCAAGCGATCCATACAGACTTGGTCAATCACAGGATTCTTAAATGCTACAGATTCGAATATTCTCCATCGAGAACACACATATAATCACGCAGGATTATTCATATTAATAACCCAGCAATCCTCCACACAGATTGCATGTAATCCAGCAATTTCAAAGGAATTAAATCTCACTCATATGGTGAACACAGGAAGTCAACTTGCCCTAACCTCACACACAGGAATTATTCTATCTCAGAATCGATCCTTACAGTGATCAATTCACCTCACTTCACAAGTCAATTTACTTGCAGTGCTTTGCGCAGAACTCAATACAATCAAGGCACATACAATTAAGACACACACCGACAAGAAGCCGATTTCTTCAATGACACACAATATTCGTTAGCTAGAGTTAAACCACCACTATCAATACAATTCCGGAGCGACTTATATTCTAAACACCACTGAATTTACTTACTGAGTCTCCATGTAATTCGATCAAGAAGACATAAGTCACACACGGGACTTATAAACAATTCTCCATATATATATATATATATATATATATATATATATATATACATACAGGTGATCAATCTCAAAAGAAAATTCTTACAATTTCATGGCAGGCCATATATTCCATTCAGTGGCCATTATCCTCCTACTATGTTGCTGAAGAAGTTCCTCTAACTCTCTCTCTCTAAAATCTTCAGGATTATATTTATATCACAAGGATGACTTGAATCGATTCAGGTCTCCAAACAGTTCAGCAACTCTTATCATTCCCAATTCCTAAAATCAGACTCAATAACTGAACTAATCCTAAACTGACTCTTCGTATTCCTATCTTAACCAATTTCTCATGTTCTCAAAACGACTTGAGAATAATTACAATTCCATACCAAATTTATTTAATATTTACAAGAAATTTAAAGAACATGGGACCCCCCTATGTCTACTTATGTACAAAGTAACTTTTGAGCCTAATGCCCCTGCATCAGTTTCCCATAAGGTGTCATTTTAGTGTAGGATAGAAGAAAATACATTTGTGTTAGTTTTTTGGCTTGGAGGGTGCCCATAGCCCTATAGTGGCATATATGTGAGTTGGAACCTTGGAAGTTAGCCTAAAGGGTGCCTAGAGCCTTAGACAACATGGTTGTTGGGTTGGCACCTTGGCCATGAATGTATGGTTATTTTCGGTTATTGTTTCCCATGGAATTGTAGCCCTGGCTCAAGGGTGACCCATGGCTTAAATTAACAAACCGCGTGGTCTATGTTAGGGAATAATATGTATAGTTCTTAGTTAGTTGGTGTTTTTATAAATTTAATTATTCTTTCTTATGTGTTGTGAGAATCTATTCTTATGTGCCAAATTTGATATATGTGGGAATTTTTATTGTAAACACTATTTGGGGGTTCGATTCTAATGCTATTAATTTGTTGTTGTGTATATCGATATTTTTATGTGTGTTTTGTGTTATAATCACATATATCTAATGAAAATGATAGTTTGGTTTCATTGAATATTCGATGTTATGATTTACATGCTAGTTTTTATTATAAGCCATGATTATGTAAATTCTAATTATATGTTTCCTTATAATTATTTACTGTCATAAATTCAGAACTAAGGATGAAACCTGGATAATAGATTCATTGGTGGGATTTAGAAGAAAGCCGAGGTTTATGATGATAATTATGGATTATGAACTTTCAAAAAATTATTGATGGAATTATGGGTAGATTTAATTCATGAAGTTTTAGTTGTGAAGACATAGTGTTGCTTGGTTGGAGGCCGTGGAGATTACAAAATTGTATCAGGGCCCAAATTCAAACATTGGGCTTGATTCGGCCACTATTGAAAGAAAAATGAGATATTATTGATTGTTTTCCAACTCTTTGATGAAAATTTTCCCACCTATTTTTCGACAAAAGTCACAGAGGTGGAATTCAGTTCAAATACTCATAAGAAAAATTTAATGGTCAAATTATTGAGAATAAGAATAAAAAAATTCAATATTTCTTTATTTTATTTTAGCCTCAATAGACTGGAGGTATGTGTCATTCAACTTCGGTGTATGTAGGATAAATGTATATGTGTGTGTGTGCGTCGAATTGCGGAGTGCACATCACATGTTATATGTTATAATGATATATATATAAAATTATATGTCTATGTCATGATGCATGTTGATGAGGTTGTTTATAAACAACATTTCATATAATATGTAAAGGTTTGATAACATAATGTTTATACAAAACGATTTTTCCATATTATAATGCCATAAGATCATGGGATTATTATTGAGGGCTTATGATATGTATATATGGAAGAGGAAACTTGTCTAATCTGATGAAATTCCTTTGCAACAATAGGTACTAATAGAACCTTTTGAGAATTTTCTCTAGATTTTGTTGGTCCTATTAATCCTCCATCGAAGAAAAAGGGGTACATCCTTGTTTGCACTGATTATGTTAATAAATGGGTAGAGCCGAAGCCATTAATTTTTTCTATTGAAAATAATGTTGTTGCATTTCTTTTTTAGGATATTTTCACTTTTTTTGGTGTACGAAGCGAAATTGTAATAAATCAGAGTGTGTAATTCACATCCAAGCTTGTTCAAAATATCAAAAATAAGTATAAAATAAGACACTTTAAATGCACTCCATATCATCTACAAGCCAATGGACAAGTGGAATGCACAAAAGAGTTTCTTGAAGACATACTAACCAAGAAAGTGCATATACAACGAAAGGATTGGGTAGAAAGACTTCCAAAAACACTTGGGGCATATCGAACCACATGGAGAAATACCATTGGACATACTCATTATGAACTTGTTTATGGAAAGAAAGTTCTACTTCCTAATTAGTTCAAAGTGGATAGATACAAGACAACAACAAAATTATGGCATTAGAGATATATTGAGGTAAAAAATGGGCCTCAAAAGAAAAATGTACAATAAAAATCAAATTTATAAGTACCAAAAGGATTCAATAATATGATGTCAACCATGGGGGATGATTCACCATTTTTGGGGTAAAAAGGTAAAAAGATATAAAAATAAACAAATAAAAACTATTTTTTCAATTTTTTTTTTCAACTTATCTCCATACGATTTTACTCAAGTTTTGAGCAGGAGCATTTGTTGGATGAAAAATTTAATTTTTCATCTAAGGAGTACCCATGTTGCAAACTTTTTATGGACCTTAATACACAAAAATTGTGAAATACATGAAAAAATGTGATTGCAATCATGCTTTTTCATGTAGTTCACATTTTTCATGTAGTAGTGTCCGTCGAAAGAAGAAAACATGGGTACTCCTTCGTTGCAAAATTAAACTTTGCATCCAATGAGTTCTCCCTCTCGAAATTTGAGTAAAATTGTACGAAGATAAGTTGGAAATATGAGTTGAAAAAGCAGTTTTTTTCTTTTTTCCTCTAAAACTTGATGAGGTAATATAATATTATTTTATTATTTCCACTATTATTTTATAATATTCCTTAGGAGGGCCCATTTTAGACCTTAAAATTTCTCTAATACTAGATTTATTTGAAGCCAAAAAGAAAATATTGGCACAACTCAATGAGTTAGATGAAATTAGACAAGATGTCATTCAAAGGAAAAACAAAATCTAGCAGAAAAGGACAATATGGCATAACAAATTTATCAAGCTCAAAAAGTTCAAACCAGTGATTGGGCCCTTCTCTTTGACTCAAAATTCAATTTTTTTCAAAGAAAATTCCAAACAAATTGGTTAGGCCCTTACGAGATAGAAGTTTATTTTTATAATGGAGCAGTAAGAGTGAAGACTATTAATGAGGATGGAATCAATTTTCCTGTTAAATGGAATAAACTAAAACTCTATCAAAAGCCCTTAACAGGAGAAGAATTTATTCAAGGTTTGTAGAAAATTCTAGGTTGCAATATATCCTAGTTGAAAGGCAAGATTCTTGGCAACTTGGATTTCCCTTTTTTCCTTTGTAAATATGGAGATTTTCAATCCATGTTGATACGTTTGATGACTTTTCTTATCTTTTAAATAAAATATCTTTTCCAGCAACATTACAAGATTTCTTGAAAAATATTAGGACATATTTGTAAACTAATAACATTCCTTATGCAACACAATATTCAGTAGCTGATCAACACTAGCAGGAAATCCTTTAGTCCAATAAGAAATCAAAATTCCAAAAGGAAACAGATATGAGGTAACTTGGCAGGTAACAAATACATATTAATCAGTTGTATTAAATTTTAAACTATAGAATCTGACATATATGAAATTATTTATCATTTTTCAAATAAAAGTTAAAATAGGCTTACAGTAAATAAGCCTCACATTTAATTAATGATGGCACAATAGATCCTTACCCCACATTACGCTACTTCCTAAATCCTAATGTCCTTATCCCATTCTAAGATATAAATTCAAAGATATAAAATCACAATATGTGATATTTCATCAAGGAATTATATAATCATTGCATGAATGGGCAATCTTATTATCATCCATCACCACCATACAATCATATCAATACTTGATAACATTCAAATCCATAATAATTTTCCACCCTTTCAGACCATTTCACCAAAGCCAATTGATAAAACCTCATTACCATCCATAACCTTCCTTGTAACAATTACTTGAATGAGAATTATAAGGTCTAAACTTCCAGCACTTATATGGGTATTATAATTTTTCATGAGGCCGAAGGAGAAAAATTCCTAGCCTCATACCCCAGAGTTAGAAAGCAATTAAGGAAGGCAGGTTTGTTGAATTTCTTTGAAAAATTTAAAGGGTGTGATATCGAAGTTATAACCATGGAATTTGTAAGAGAATTTTATGGATTGGAAGCTGATATAGGGGACATTAGATTGAAAGTAACTGAGTTATTTATAGCTGAAGAAATATGAATTAGAAGAACAGGGAAAAAACTATTCAAGTGCTAGAAACTCAGAGATGAATCATGGATATGTTTACTGAAGAAGCCCGACATGGAAATCACAACATGGAGAAAAGGTATTCTGGTATTGTCATTTAAAAATAAACGAGAAAATTATTATACATTCCTCTAAAGTTTATTACTAGTAAAGGAAAATCAGGTATCATTCTATTCTATCACCTCTGACTCTTAATTCCTTTTCTGAAAGGGAAGGAGATAAATTTATCTTATTATCTACTCAATAGTATTAGAAAAATTCCCTTCAATATCCATAGGAACTCTAGAAATATTGATAGGGTCCCTTATCATTTTAGATTAATTAAAATCCTTGTCGAAGCAAAATTGAAATCTAAAAATGATAATTGGAGGGATTTATTAATCAAAATTCATTTTAATGAGATTTTAAAGGAAAACAATGTTCCAAAAATAAAAAGGAAAAAAGGCAGGGTTTCATCAAACCTTAACCCTAAAAAAGAGAATAGAGAAAAAAAAGAACAACTAGTTCAAGAAGTAGACTCTAGCGCCTAAAGATCCACTGAATAATAATCAAGATGTGGTCGAAACAAAAGGAATTCAAAGTTCACCAATTACCCAAGGATAATCATCAAAAGGATGAAAGAAAGAGAAGAAAATCAAAAAGGCAATTGAAGAACAAAAGAAGAATGCACCAAAAGTAACAAAACCAGTCAAGAAAAGTCAAAGGGGGAAAAAGAAGAGTGTTAAAAGGAAATGTTCCCACGAGATAAAAGAACCAAAAGAAAAAAATAAATGCAGAAGAATCACTAGTATCATGACAAAAGGAAATACTGATATTTCATTTGAAACTTCGAATATTACAGAGCTCAAGGAATCAAAACCATTATCAACACTTGAAATTTTTTTTCCAGAGATTGATGTAATTCAACAACAAGTATATGATTACTTTGATACTTTGGAGAGAGAGGCACACAAAGAAATTATATATGAACCTTCTCCTATTGTTGAGCATACTTTCAACATTGACAAACTAGTTCATACTATTTATAGTCCTACACATAATGAAGACATTTCCTTCTCTATGGAGCAAGATATCATCAAAGCGTTAAAAAAGGAAATAGTTGGATTAGAAGTTTTAGAAAAACATGTGAAAATGAGAATGAAATGCTCAAAGAACATAACCATAAATTGATTATGTGCATGTATTAATGGCATCATAAGAACTCAAAGCTCAAGAAGATCAACAAAATACTTTAGAAGAAAATTAAGGGGTTAAAAGAAAATATGTTAATGAAAATCCCAAGTGGTCGATTGTTATGAAGAAGAAAGGTGTTAAGAGTAGCTTGGATATCTTGATCCAAGCCTCTGAAAATATTCTTTGAAGCTCAGTCTTGTCAAAATTTTGAAATTTTGTTACCAACATGTATGTGGACATGCAACACCCTAAGCATGGGGGAATGTTGGGCCGACGAATTAGCATCATTTTTGATAGCCTATTACTTATTTTTTCAGTCATTTTCCACAAAACTCGTATAACACACTCATATTTGCATCATCCTCATACTATTCCATGAATAATCAACCATTAAAGCTCCAAAATATACAATAAGGTAAAATTCTAATATTTTCCTAGTTCTATGTGTTTTACTTTATAAAATTGGCTTAATTTTCAAAAGCTACAAAAACTAGCATATTCTGCAGCCTTGATAACATTTTGTAGATACATCCAAGGTTTAGGTAGACACCATGGAGGACATGTCAAATCGATAATATGGAAAATTTCCAAATAAATCATACATGGTATTCCATCTGCTAGGCACAAGTAAAATTTCATTAGTTGGCCATAATAGCACAGTCAAATACTCAATCAACCATTATGTGATGCATGAACCAAACATAAACACTATCTGGGAGTGAATTAATCTCAAGAGAGAAAGGATAAATTTTAAAGGAGAAAAATATTAGAAAATAAATAAGGATGTGTCCAATCAATATTTCTATAAATCTCTTATTAGCAAATAATAGAAATCAAATCTTCAATAGGAATAGGACACTTAGTTGTCATTTAATCACTCATATTTTTAGCAATACATTTCTCAGTTGGTTATCGTAAATACATTATATATGACTCACTAAGAATCTAGAAAAACAATCTTATGTATCTTAACTTTGTTTAATGGTGATACTTTGGATCATGTAGACAAGATTTTGATTTAATTAAATTCTTCCTACTATTGTTATTGTGCCTCGATGAGAATAGCATATATTTGATAGTTGAGTTTTCTGAAGAGTTCTAGATGTCGTGCTTTGGTAGGAGCCCCCCCTGTTGCGTACGAGAAGTGTAATTTAGTGATTTATTTTTATTTATCATTCTCTATTCTTATACTCTATTTTTCACCATTTAATTTGTAGATTTTGCTCATTCAAGTTAGTTGTTTTCTACAGATATCGAACACTTGAATAAAATTCAAAAAACACCAAAAAATTTACCAATCATCTTTTCCATAAGTTCTTTTATTCTGCATTCATTTTTATGTTTTTATGCTCTAATTTATAGATATGATAGGATTATTGCACAACATTATAGGCATTTCAACAAATGAACTTTAAGTTTTTGCATACACACATATCTAAATTCTTATGATCAAATTTAGTTTCTTTCATAGTTAAATGTTTTGATGCTTTGCTTCCATAGACAAGTGTCATTTATGATTTGTCTTTTCCTTTCGTATAACAGAATTTGATTGCTTTCATAGGGTAAAAACATCTTTACTTTATTTAGATTAGAATTTTAAAATCTTTCATAGAATACACTATTTTTGTTTTCCATAGATCATAATTTGAAAGTTTTTCATAGCATAAACTGTTTTTTCTTTTCATAGATTGGATTTCGTAAAGAAATTTTCCTTTATCTTTCATAGATTAGAATTTGATAGTTTTCTAGTTTAAATTAATTAAGGTTAGAAACTTGTTGATTTCTTATAATATATTGTTTTTTCTCTCATAAAGTTGAATTAGTCAATGTTTATTTCCTTTAATTTTAATAAACATGTGTGTGCTCTATTTAGAATTCATCTCATAAGCAAAATTTCATTTCACTTCTTAGGATAAGTTTTGCATCCTTTGATCATTTATTTATTGTTTTCGATACAATGGAATTATCTTTAGCATTGAAATTAAATTTTTTATCTCCTAACACATATAGTATAGTGTATTCATAAGTGTACAAACCTTGATTGACATTTTAAGGTAAGTAATTTAAATCACAATAAAATTAACAAACATTTTACTTCCAAGTTTTTGAAGGAATTGTTTGATGGCCTAGGGACATAGTTCGCATTCAGCATGGCATGCCACCCACAAATAGATGGGCATACAAAGAGGAAAAATAGAGTGTTTTAAGACATGCTTAGAATGTATGTGATGCACAACCCAAAAAATTGGGAATAGTACCTTCCACTTGCAGATTTTTTTTACAATAATGGTTACCAAGAATCATTGAAAATGAGTCTATTTAAGACTCTCTATGGGAGAAAGTGTAATACTTCTATCAGTTGGAGTGATCCAGTAAATAGGTTTCTCATTTGGCCTAATGTGCTTAGAGAAATGGAGAAAGAAATGGTGACCATCAAGCAAAATCTAAAGGTGGGGCAAGATAGGCAAAACAATTATGCGAATCAACATAAAGTGCACAAAGAGTTCAAATTTGGGGAGTGTGTCTATTTGCGGGTTATACCAAAGAATATCTCTCTTAAAATTGGGTCATATTCCAAGCTAGCACCATGGTTTTGTGGTCCATTTCATGTTAGGTCCCTATAATAATAGCGTAGCCCCCTATTTTTATTATTAGTGTACCCCCTTATTGTTATTGTTGTGCCCTTACGTTATTATTGTTATGTAGGCTCTGATTGTATTGTGACCCCTTAGACTCCTATATATAGAAAGGAGATATTTTCATTTGTATCATCCAAGAATTTTTCATTTATGTAAAGTAAAGGAGATTTCCCCCTCAAAGAGGATAATTTTTAAGTCTTTGATCTATATTTTCTTCTATTTTGTGAGTTTGTTGCATAACATTTGGTATAAGAGCTTTGGATTCTAGGGTTTCTCTTCTTCAAACAAGATATCTTGGAATTTTCACTATAATTTGTTTTCTATGAATATCTAGAAGCTGTAATTGAAATCACGTGGAGGATAAATATTGTCAAACCTTGTGTAAAAATTTCAGATCTTGGTTCGCTATATTTTCGGATATATGATCTAAGGAAGTTTATGTTTTTGTAGACTCTAGAATTTCATGTCAAACAGGTGACCTAGGGAAAATCGTCATAACTTTCGTTTCAAGCATCATATTTGACTTCTATAAAAAGTGGCTGAAAGTGCACGGACTGCGAGTTTTCATTTATAAATTTCAATCCAAATTTTTAAACAGGGACACATGGCATCCATTACCACTTTTCTCTACTTAACTAGTCCACAATCAAGCCATTGTTGGAGAATTGGCATAACTCTATATTGAAGAATCCAATATTGGTCTGACTTGTGGCATTGGAAAGAAGATTCATAGGAATACAACAGGACCAAAATTTAGACCTTGGAGATCCGAAATTACATAGATACAACCATTAAATTACTGAGCTCCTAAAAGAAAGAAAAATGTGTGTATTTTTTAAAACTGCATAAATTTTGTTTGAAAAATTATTTTGAAATGATTCCAAGGGCATATTGAAGCATAGATATCAGTATTTGGTTCTAAAATTCTTCCCAAAAAAAATAATTACACACCCATTAAGCCCTCATAAATATATACTAAGACACATGAAGAGGAAGAATTGCAGTGTGATATATCAAAATTACGAGACCAAGTGTAAAAAATTTCTCTCTCGTAAAGAGTAACAAAAAATTAAATGGAAGCAAGGATGGATGGTTTGAAGAATGTATTAAAGGAATACATGGAAGGTTTGAAGTATGGTTTAAATGCATACATGTAAGGTTTGAAGGAAGGTTAGACAAATTTTCTACAAGAATGCTTCCTAATGGCGAAA
Source organism: Pinus albicaulis (assembly GCA_034641835.2). Classification (NCBI taxonomy): domain Eukaryota; kingdom Viridiplantae; phylum Streptophyta; class Pinopsida; order Pinales; family Pinaceae; genus Pinus; species Pinus albicaulis. Next base: position 601,266,843 of record CM076570.1, read on the forward strand.
ATGTATTAGATGAAACTCATGATGAGAACAAAAGAAATCTTAATCATGATTTCATAGAATATAATGTTGGATTTAAGACCCACCATATTCCCAAGATCAATATGAGGAATTTTGATGGCAAGGATCCGGTAACATGGATAATATAGATGGATAAATATTTTGATCTCCATGATGTGCAACACACAAAAAAGGTATGCATTGCAACTTTACGTTTAGAACCTAATCATTTTGTATGGTATCGGTGGATTTTTTCTGATAAATCACTTGTAACTTGGTAAATTTTTACAAAGGAAATGATAGCACATTACGAGGATACAAAGAGCAACACCTTATTTAGCTAATTGATAAATCTCAAACAAAAGGGTTCAATAGAGGAGCACATTGAGGACTTCCAAAAATTGAATATAAGGTTAAATGATATTCTAGAGGAACATACGAGTGATGTATTCAAAGGGACAAGGATAAAATCCAACATGGGGTTTGAATTTAGGAACCTGATTCATTGGAGAATGCATTCACGGTGGCAAGAAAAGTTCAGAGAAAAAATATGGCAACAAGGTGTTAGCCCCCCTATGAAATTCTTGACAAGCAAGCTGGGGGCTAGATTATTGGGGAGCCTTCAAGGAATGCCTTTCCCCTGAAAAACCATCCTCATTGAAGTCTCTGAGTGTTATACCTAATACAAATCCTATCTGCTGATCCATTCCTAAAAGGCCTGCTATTACTCCTTACACCCCAGCAAAATGTCCCTTTCCCCCCTCTCTCCTCCTTTTGTCAAGACACCATTTTTCCCCTCTATTTTCCCATATCGACCCCCTAAATCCCCTCTAAAATCCCTACACCCTTTGTTTTCCCAAATTCCCCCTCCATCTCCCTATCGTTACCCTTATAAGGTTTCAAAAATGCATTTAAATGGCTTAAAACCCATTTTGAACCTTATTGCAGGCCCAACCCCTTTCCCGCTTAGCCCCGCGCCTTTTTCTCCATGTGACCCGTGCTGAGACCATTCGCTGGCATGAAAGGCGCTAATCTCCCTTACCGCGCCATCACCGTCCATTTTAATCAACAGATCAACGGTTCATAGCCAGAGCGCATCGGGCGCATTTTCCACCTTTCATCTGTTCCAGATCTAACGGTGCGGAGCCCATCCACCCTGTGGTCCCCCTTCCACTGTTCAAAAACCACCTGGTTTATTTCGCACCACTTATGCACGGTCGACAGTTTTTCTCCAACGCCCAGCGATTCCATTTAGCTGCCGCCGCGTGTCCTTTGTACGATTCCAAAACCACCCATCCCCTACGCATTATCTTTCGACCACGGATGCCGAGCGAAATCGCTGTCAGCTGTTAGATCTCGAAATGCTCATCCAACTGTTGGCATTCATCCAAGCTGCGCACTGCTTACCCCTGCTCATCGCACCCGCTGGCCCACCGTCTGTTGTCTTCCGCTGTCGATCTCCGCCGTGATTGGACGGTCCAGATTCTTTCTCCTCCACGTGCACCCTCCGTACAGTCTTCCATTTCATCGCATATGTTGGTTCTTTTTCGCATTTGTTAACGTTTTCCACGTCTATTTTCTCTGCAGACTGTCACCACCCACCATGAGCACATTTCTCCATTCCTGCTGCGATTTTCTCCTCTGCATCGTCATCTGCACGACCTTTCTCTGCCTCCACATCATCCGTCACCCTATACATGATTTCCTAACTTATTTGTTCGTTTTGTAGGGTTATAAAGAGCTAATGGCCACCATGGTGCGCGACTCTGCTGCAAGGACAACGAAATCTAAAGAAGATCAGTTACAACAACTAATTTATGAGCAAGGACCCGGGAAGGTAAAGACTAGACGTTCATTAAAAGAAATAGGGTTTAAACTCTATGGAAAACCTTCCGGCGCCATTAAAGCTCATGATGCACAAACAGAAATAGAGATGGAGCGACAAAGTGTTTAATGCAAGAAAAAATATTACAGCATGTCAATGAAGACCTGAAGCCTTGAATCAGTGGTTTAAGAGGCAAGGCACCGGGGTGAAGACCCCGAGGATTGATCAAAAGATCCTGAGCACAAGTAAAAGGTAACATCAGGGTTCATTCGTCAGCAGGAAGTTTTTCTTCATCAAGTACAGGGCGCCCATTCAGTTTTTATTATGCACATTGTCCCTGAAGGAATTTCCACCCTAACAGCAGTTCAGAAACACCAAAACATTCATGAAGCAGACTTCTTAGTAGTTCATTTCTTTTGTTACACATTCCAAGTACAACAGCACGACCGAAATATGTCAAAGTCATATCCAGAGAAGATCACTCCTGCATAAAGAGGTGACATAAATTAAATACTCAGCATTCAAACAGAATGGGCCTCGGCCCTTTTTTTTCTCTGTTCCGTGTTTAATGATACATTTAGTGTTCACCTACCTCCTCGGTCGATCTTCTGTGTCTCTTCTGCTATAAAGCACAGAAAGAAATTATTGTAAGGGTTGTTGATGAGATATCAGAGAAATGAAAGTATTTTCCTCTTGAGACAAGTTCTCTGTGTAATATTGTAAGATAGGCTGAGATTTGATGTATTCAGACTGAATGTTCAAGCTGTGGGCAATGATGTACCTGATTGGTGTTGTTTTTTAATATGACAAGCACATTTCTTTGGATCCTGATCTAAAGAAGCTGGTGATGTTTTCCCTTCTCTGTATTTGTGATTGACTTGCTTTAATTTCATTATGTTTCTTCAGGCTCGCATCAGAAGTTTGGCATAAGATTTACCCTTGATAGGTACCTTATGTTGCTGCTCTCCCAGCCTTTATGTTTTCTGCTTATACGTGTATCTGAATATTGATTTCAATTGATTTAACCAGTGTAGTGGATGTTTTTGCTTGGTCTCTGATGTATGAATTAATGAAATCTATGCTTATATGTTCTAGTTAGGATTTATGGATGAGTTGAGAACACTGGGAGGTCTAGAACCCTGTTTCTACCTCACTAGAATCTTTCCATCTCATTAAACCTTTCTAAGATCCCTTCTGTTAAACTTATACTTGTTTTTCCTTGGAGTTGCTAAAGAAGACCTGGAGTTAACTGACCTCTGGTCCGATCTATAAGCAGCCCCTTTGTCCCTCTTCGAGAGCTGTCTATGAGTACGTCCAAGCATGTCTAGAGTTAAATGACCTCTGACCTGATCTATAGACAGAAATTTGGTTGTCTTTCCTTCTTTTCCTCTCACTCATTTTCAGTCCTTAATGTTCCATTCCATCAATCATCTTTTAAGATCCATATGCTCTAGATGAATAGCCCAACTGAAAGCTTGCACATTGAACACAAGTAAATCCTCTCTTGACTCCATTGCCCAATGACCTTGATGTTCCCTGAGTTATCTGTCTTAGCCTAATTCCCTCTATTCTCATCCTTGTCTTATATTGGATCTTCCTTTCCTGATTCCCAACAACCAAACACAAACAATCAAACAAACAACCCCGAGCCTATAACTAGCCTAATATCTTAAACTTTGAGCCTCAAAGACATAAAACCTTTGACTATCATAGAGAGATCCCTCTCTGGACCTAGGAGGGCTAGATCCTAAGGTCTGAAAGTGGTTCTATGTTGTCTCATCTTTTGGTCTTGCGAACCTGGCCAAAACATGGGAACCCCAACACAAGGAAGTCTACCACTCACAACTATAAAGATAGAAGTGTTTCTTCTGCTAGCCTTCCACAAAAAAAAAGGTTGACACCGCAAAAATTGGAAGAAAAAAAAGAAAAAGGGCTTTTTACAGTTGTGATAAGAAATACACTAAAGGTCATAAGTGTGTTGAGAAGAAATTATTTTACATAGATTGTGAAGAGGAGGAAGAAAAGGGGAAAGAAACATCAAAATAAAAGGATATACACTAAGAACCAACCCTAGAGAAAGAAGAAATGAATTTGACCATATCTTGTAATGCATTGGAAGGAATCATGACTCCTCAAACTCTCAATATAGAAGGACATATCAAGGAGAAAAAGGTAATAGTGTTGATTGATTCGTGTAGTACCTGTAATTTTATTCATTGTAAGATAACCAAGGAATTGAATTGCTTCCTATACCTGACACAGAGTTTCAAGTGATGGTTGCAAATGTAGGAAATATAAATTGCTTCGGAAATTTCCATAATATCAATATAACCATGGGGGAATATGTATTGAATAGTCCAATTCTTTCCATTCCAACGGGTGGTGCTGATATCGTACAAGGAGTCCAATGGGTGGTGCTGATATCGTACTAGGATTCCAATGGTTACAATCCTTGGGTATGATAGCTTTTAATTTTCAAGAACTTTTCTTGAATTTTTTTTGGGAAGGAAAGGAAGCTAAATTACGGGGTATCATAGGGAAAATGGGAAATATAATAAGCTCTAATGGCATGCAAAAGCTTCTAAAGAAATAACAACATGGCATAACTGCACAATTATGCTCACTAGAGGTTCCAACATAGAAATCATCTACTTCTCCATATATCCAAAAAGTCTTGGACAATCATTCCAAGGTATTTGAGACTCCAAAAGGCCTCCCACCTATATGTGATCATGATCATGTTATTCATTTGATTCCGGGTATTGTTCCTCCAAACATCAGGCCTTGTAGATATCCCTATGCCTAAAAGAGTGAAATTGAACGTATGGTTGCATAAATTCTTGAGGTTGGTATAATTCAACCTAGTCAAAGTTATTTTTCTTGTCTAGTAGTATTGGTGCATAAGAAGGATGGATCATGGCACATGTTTCCAAATTATAGGGAGATGAACAAGCTCACCATTAAAGATAAATTTCCCATTCCTGTCACTGTTGAATTGCTATATGAATTACATGGAGTAATTTACTTCGCCAAGTTGGATATTCATTTAGGATATTATCAAATTAGAATAAAGACTAAAGAGATTCTGAAAGAAACATTTAGAACTCATGAGGATCATTATGAATTTTTGGTCATGCCTTTTGGCCTTGCCAATGCA